>OY979767.1:25317636-25950169 GCA_963855975.1 Andrena chrysosceles
ACTGGGAATACTCATTTTTTGAAATTTTACAAATTACAGCATATTTTGTTAGTGGCAACTGGGACTACAAAACTGCCAAATCACAAATCAACAAAATATGCTCTTCCTTCACACCAAAAATATCCCCACTCTTTGCCTAAGCATAAGCTTCTGTCGTCAAGGTAATGCAAACAATTATTTCGGAAGAAACTTATGTAAGAAAATTAAATTCATTGAACCTTGTTTCTTTGCTGGTGTGACATGCTGTTTTGTGACATTTCCTTTTCTCCCTTACCCTTCACACCAGTTCTATGTATAACGTAATCGGATTTAATGTGTGTAATTGCAGTGAGGTGAAGGTCGAAAGACAGTTTTCTTGAGCAGCGTTGGTCGATTGTTCCTGTTTGCAAATGAACCCCTCAGCAACCCGACAACGTTCGTTACGTGTTTACACGTACGTTTACGAGGCGGCGGGGGGTTGTCCTCTGGAACCGTGTCATTAATAATACTCGGAAATAGGAGAACGCATTGGCAGGGGGAGAGTCTGAGAGAGAGGGAGAAACTAGACATGAGGGAAGAGCTAGGAGAGTGGGGCGAGCTAGATATATCTAGCGTTCTGGCACATCATGCTAATGTTCTACTTTGCATACGCTATCCGTGCAGTTTCAGCCAGGGTTACTGTCGTTAATACCGCGCCACTCATTTTATGTCAGCTCGAGATAGTGCACAGCAAAGATTTGCTTTGGTACTTCGTTCTTCGCTTCGAGTTACACGACATTAACGGGGAGGTAGACGAAGGACCCGTGTACTCAAGAAACGGTACTCTTTTGGCGTCCGTCGCGTATTTGTTTAATAGGATTTGCTGGATTCATTAATTACACATTTTTTTTCAATACATTTTATATGAAGCGCGACGTTTTCAGAAAAAAAATTTAATATTGGATACACTCCAGGAAGATAAAAACTGCTGCCCAATCGCATATTTTTAAGTTAACCCTTTAGCGCCAAACGCGTCATATATGATACATTCCTTTTCTTTGCTGATTCGCAGTTTGCACCAGATTAAGTAGTACCTACAGTAGCGGACAAAAAAGTTACCACTTCTTCGACCCACCCTAATTCTATTACTTTTCAATATCAATTCAAAATTGTAGTATATGCCTAACATACATATTCTGAAAGAGAATTGAAAGCAGTATAAAATCCAGTTACAGTTGAATTTATTTAACTAACAATCAAAAAACCGCACATAACATTAAACAAGACAACACACTTTTAAAGTCAATAAAAAGTTACCACTTTTGAACATAAAAACATCTAATATTTTGTGGGGGTACATTTTGCTTTTAGGACAATCTAAAAAGTTGCTAAACGTGGTAACTTCTTTGTCGGCCCCAAAAATGTGTTACCCCCTTTAATATCATACAACACTTTTGCTTGTCAGTTAATTAAATTCAACTTTAACTGGATTTTATACATCTTTAAATTCTCCATCAGAATATGCATATTAAATATACCACAGTCCTAAATGTTAGTTAAAAAAAATAACAAAAATAGAACAAATCGAAAAAGTGGTAACTTTTTTGTCCGCTAGTGTACATGTTTATTCATTGAAGAAAGCTGGACCTACCTGAACCCTGTATTGAGTATTCGTTTATTTTACACACTTTTACCTATGAAAACAAAATTCTATTTAAATATTTAAAAATTCAGACCATTTTTAACGATAAAGAGATAACGGAATATTTTTTCTTCAACGGGATCTAGCTGCCGGCGCTAAAGAGTTAATTACGCAGTCTTCCGAGTAATGCTTAGAACCGCGTTCTGAAGCTTCCACATTTTAAACTGGAAATTCAGATTTTTAGCTGGACTATGAAAAGTGTCGAAAAAGATAATTTAGACTATTTTCGTTGCGCTTTGATTTATTGAATCGAGAAACACCTTCCTCCTTTTAATGAAAATTTCACTTCCGATGGATATCACGGGCCACCAGTGGTTTACGTGGCGCCCAGCATGTTAATAAACAGTCTAAGCGCGTCGAGTGCTAATGGAAGTCAACATTTCCACGAGCTGATCCATTTGTAATGCCCATCCAATTACCAAACTCCGTATTGAATTAATCAAAACTCGGCCGGAGCTCATTTGAGAGTCAGTATTCCCTAGTTTTCAGCGAAGATTTCCCACGCAGGGGCGGGGGTCGATCTAAGTGGAAATTCGAACGCGCTAGAGGAATGACCGGGGAGCTGATCTCAAAGGGAATTGCGAGAGAGGAGAATTGGTCGTCTAGGAAGGTCTCCTTCCCGGCGTCTTGTTAAGATCGGTCTCACTTTCTCGCCCCCTACCCCATCGCCGCTCTCCAGAGGAGGAGCTGCAATGAGGCGTATAATTAATAGCCTGTTGAACATGACAGGCTCGCGATAATAAGGTTCGCGCGGGAACGATCGTCGTTCGCGTTACTAAAACCGTTGCGAGCAAAAGAAGACGGGGTGCACCACGCGTGACACGTCGCTAGCCATCGTTCCTCCCCCACGAAACCACGCCGTTGAAAAGCTTGACCCGTTTCTCGCGCAGAAAATTTCCCGACCATCTGCCGAGAAACCCCACCCCTGAGAATGTTTCACGTCTCGTCCCCCTTTCCAATGTCTTCTCCGTCGTTCCCTTTTTGTTCTAACCCCCCACCCCCGTCTGGTTACCGCGTCACGGTGTTCTATTGCCATCGTTCAGCCGCAAACTCGATTTGCGCCGCCATTCGCCCGAACAGCCGATTGAATTTCGATGGGGTTTTCGCGCGACGACCGGGAAATATTGTTATTTCACGTACCATACGCTGCTCCTCTCGCGCGATGTAGATCGAGCGCTAGGGAAAAGTGGACTATCGCCTCGCCGTTATCGTCAAGCGACAGAGACTTTAATTCCGCGATCTTTAAGGGGGGAGACCACTGTCTCAAATCTGAAAAAAATTTTTTTTTCTTTTTACATTTTCTGAAAGACGTATGTTTCAAGAATGTTCTCTCCAAATTTGATGAAGAAATTCGCAAAATTGACGGAGATATGGTGTTTTTCGTGAAGCGGTGTCAAACGCGGGACTGAGCCACGCGGAACTTTGAACGCTTTTTTCTCAGAATGACACTTCTCAACCGCGTTGACGGTCTACAGAGAAAACTATACGTCCAATTGGCTTGATCAAGGACATTTATTGTACGAAAAACCCGTCGCTATTACGTGACGATCAGACATTTTCAATTTTCAACCTGCTTCTATTTTTTTTAGCAACATTTCCCCAATTTTGTACCCCGAAAATACGACTTTTTTTTCAATGGTCCGCCATTTTGTTATTTTTTACAAATTCGACATTTTGCGATCGTCACGTAATAGAGGCAGGCTTCTAGTTTCTAAATATTATTGTTTTTTTTAATTTCGATGAACCATATGGTCTGGGGACTGTCAACGCGACTAGCATGTTTTTTCCGGAGCGCAAATTTTGACGGAGTGTATACAGAAAACGGATTTATGAATTTGATTAAAAAAAAATTTTTCTTGCCCTTCGATATATACACTATTGACTATACTAAGCAATAAATTGATTTACTTGCGTTGTTTGGTTGAAATAAATTCCCGAAAATACCCTTACATTTCGGGCCGAGACAGTGGTCTCCCCCCTTAAGCCGGGAATTCACCGGGAAGCTAAGCTATGCGATGCGATGCTATGTTTTAACGTAGCTTTGGTGGAAATGGTTCCATAAGAATGTATTGAAGATAATTTTTTTAAAATGTAGCATGGTGTAGCGTAAGATCGCATAGCATAGTTTAGCTTCCCGGTGGATTCCTGGCTTCACGCGCATTTTACGAACGTGGCCGGTAGCCGATCGTTTTTTTGCTTTGATAGTGGTTCCTTAATACGTGGTCATTTGAAGGCTCGGATGCAATAAGGGGACTAGCGCTCGAAAATGCGAAAAAGTATTGCCCACACGCTAAGAAAAATTGGGAAATTAAATTTTGTTAAATTGGATTTTAAAAAATATAGTGTTGTAAAGCTGGTCACGACACACTTTTGTTCTATTTACAGTTTTTTTAATCGATTCATTAGATGTGAGTCATGACCAGCTGTACAACACTATATTTTTTCAAATTCAGTTTAATAACATTGAATTTTCCAATCTTTCTTAGACTTTGGACAATAATTTTTCCCATTTTCGAGCGCTAGTCCCCTTATTGCATCCGGGCCTTCATTTGTTGAGGCACGATGCAGCTTGAATGGGGGTCATGCAGGAATTTATAAGTGTTGGGTTCTCGAAACCATCATTGTAGAATATTATGTCCAGGTGATAAGCTCGTAAGATCAATAGATGTCGCAGCACTGTTTACATCTGTCTGGCCATTGTAAACTCTTTCACCTACCATTCGCGAAATCTCCTTGCAGTCACGGAATGTTTTCAAGGTATAAAGACTATGAGTTTATTACCCCCGCTTGATCCTCAAAATCTCCCGCGGATCGTGAAATGCAAGAACCAGGATTACGCTGAAGGTGTTCACTGTATATATCTAGGTCTTCGGCGGTCACACGTTACCACCCCTCTTTTCTTAAATCACCAATAGAATAGTATCTCCAGAATCTACTGATTCCAACCCGGCCAATAAGAAATTAATTTTGTATCAACTCTGCCTACCACTGCATCGCAAAAATTTTGGTTAAAACAATGTTCCCAACCTTCTTTGAGCTGCAATCCTCTTTTATAACACTCAAACAACCTGCACCTCCCTTTCCATATAGGGTAAGGTAAATTTAACAAAGTAAAGAAAACACATAAAAATTGGTATTTCCGAATATAATTCTAACTTAATAATGCAAATAAATTAGTACTAAATATCGCCAAATAAAAATAATCGCGGCGACACCCTAGAAAACACTTCGTGACCCACAGATTGAGAATCACTATGTTAAAGATTGCAAATATGTATATGAAGCACCTACATTATTAAAGTTCAACCTTCGCACAAGCAAACATCCATGAGATTTTTTTCATCTGTTATATGTTAATATATAGTTTTCCATATATGTGCATAGTTTTAAATAAACGTTCTTTCTCGTTCCATACTAACAAACCAGTCAAGTTGCAATTCCACGGAGGCAACGCAAGGCAACATGTCCCATGCGATGCGTGCGAGGGTGATTGCACGTGTTGCATGCGAAAAAAATATGCGACGGTGTTGCCTGTTGGCAAAAAATTGCCTCACCGGAATCCCACCTAGTTGCCGTAAGACATTGTGGATGTATCACACGGAACGGAATTTGCGACCCGTTAAATTTTCTGATAAAATTGCGGTACACGCGTCGGGACAATAACTGGTGGCGAGAAAAAGGTTGAGTTTCTTGGAAAATGCTTCTTCTGATGATCTAGGACGCTGTTGATTCCTGTTATTGCGTTTCTTGTTGGGGCTTGTGATAATGTGCTTTTTCTGCTTGTGGCAAGTTTGAGATTGTTCTTTACAGTGCGGAGCAAGGTCTAAGCGAACGTGACGCGTGGAATAATATTCTTTTTATCGCGGAAAGGGTACGCGTGCTGAGGAATGTTTATGATTTTTTTTCTGCGCATCGGGCGAGGCTTTAGCAACATTTGTGGCTCGTATCTATGATGGATTATTGGAAGGAAATTTTTGTGTGGGAGAATGATTGGAAGTTTGCGAAAATTGCAAGATTACATTCAGAACCAAAACAAGCGGGTTTCTTTAACTTTATTCACGCAAATAAAATTTGAATCTCCACTTGGAAGAGAGACACTGAATCTATCAAATTTTTAGATTTACATAATTATAAAACTTGTTCTTTAGTTTCGTTAAAACTACGATAAATAGCTTGAAAAATCTAGCAAGCGTTTGATTGAAAATCACGCGTTTCAGTAGAAACAGATTGAATTTCATTTAGGTATTTTAAAAGTTTATTCATCCACGTGTAAATAGCATAGGTACATTTCGCATAAAACTAATAAATCATCTACATTCAGTACATTCAATAAGCCCATCACAGAAAGAAAACGAATCACACATCTACACCAGCTAAACTAATTAATCACAGTTTTATCTGTTAGCGAGTAATGTTTTCAAACCTATCGTGCATCGTTTCAGAGCGTCGGAAAAAGCAAGCACGGAATACGTTTTCAATGTTATCGTTCTGGAAATGTCATCCAACAGAGATCCGTCATAAATCACTAGCAACCACCTGCATCGCCCCCTCCTGTCTCCTTTTATTTAACCATTCGTCGAATACCTACCGTTGGACCGTACCGATCATTTTCGTCCTTCTACCCCAGCCACAGTCTCCGCGTTTCCCCGCAAATACCGATTATTCGAGCAACTGCTTTTTCATTTCGAAGAGTACATTCATATCGCCCATTCGTCGCTATCTCGCCGCGGCATTATTGAAAACGAGCACGTAGCCAGCTATCGCGGAATTCAGCTGCGTTTGCATAAAATCAATTCAGCCGACGTTTCCCTCCGCACGTATTTCGAATTAAAAAATAACAAAACGAACACCGCGGTCCTCTGACCGTTCAGCTTCCTCCGCTGCACCTTCAAACATTCCCGCACCACCCCCTAGTTTCCCGTACTTCGTCCACTTCTCCGTGCCATTTTTCCGCCACTTCATCTACCACTCGGCATCTTAAACGTTTCTGCCCTCCGCCGCGTTGCTTCCTTTCCTCATTACTATTTGCATTTTTTATCACTTTCCTCGCACCTCATTGCTCCCTTCCCACCCCCTCTCTGCAGCGTCGACATCCTAACGAGATCGTAATATCTGTCGATTCCTCGCGCTTAATTGGCGTTTCCGGCGGGAACGTAATTGCCAGCCGATTCGTAGCTTTGCTTATTTTCCCGACCTTCCTGTAAACGTAACTTCGTTTCGTTTGAGTGATAGGTAAATGGAATTGACACAGATAGGTGATATAATTGATGGGTGCTTCAGTCGGAGTGAGATTATATCAAATTATGTTGGATCGATCGATTGGGGGTTCTCGAATTTGTGTGTCGTTTGAATTCTAGTGGCTCTGGATTGCGGATAAATTTTTGGAGAAATTTGAATATTTATAATTGTTTGAGGTGGGTTCAAGCCAGAGATGAGCAAAGATAATATTTAGATAAAATTGAATATATGAATACAGATAAATCGTCTAATTTGGAACTTTGAATAACGAATAGGGGTGAAGTATCATTTATTCGACTCGTTATTTAAGTAATTTTTTATCTAAATAATGCCCAACTCTGATTCAGTTTTCAGAGTATGAATTGAAGAGAGAGAGGGATCTTATATTCATTTTTTTAATTTGAGGTACTTATTGTAGGTCACATCCAAGTTAAAATCGACTCAGAGTTGTTTGAAGACTTTGAACACATTAATGCCCAAACTGCTTTGTCACAAATAACGCAAAAGCTTATCATCATCCTGCCAAGAGCTTTGCCAATCGTAGAAATGACGATCTTTTGTGTTCTAAGGTTAAACTCTTACACATTCTCCTGCACTCTTAATTTTACCCCCTGCATACTACCCCCTTTTCCCAAATACCCACAGTTCCACCCAATAATTACAAACATTATCTTCTACCCTCCGTTTAAAACAAATTACGCGCATAATTTCAGAATACCTCACACAATTAAAGAATTGGTACGTGTTACACGGTGTATGAAACACGAAAACCTCTCCAGCCTTGAATATGCGCGAGTGGTCTGTCGCAGGAGGATCATCAGCGATTTAATTGAGATTTATTCTAATTGGATGCAGACGGCATATAATTTGCACGGGGAAAATGTCGGCTCGCGTGTAATACTCGACGCGCTCTTTCAGCAAATTGTTTCGCGGTGTCGTTTCACGGTTCTTGCCGAGACCGTCCACGCGACACGCACCCCGTTTGCGCGACGTTCGGCCGAATCGCGGACGTAATCTCTGGTAACAGCCGACTGGTGACTGCTGCAACTTACCGGCGCTGTAAATCATTGCATTATTGAGGAACTACACGGGCCCCGCCGATTCGCGTGATTTCTTGGTAATGAATGGAACGTCGGGCTCGATTTGGATGATGTATTGGATTCATAAACGTGGAACGGGTGGAACGCGAAAACACCGCGATTTCCGACCAGGCGCTAGCAGTACGAGTAACTTTTCCACCCGATGTTTCCTCTCGTAATCTGTATAATCAAGTTGCTGGCACAAGTATTTTGTGATTTTAGATGTCGAAGGATGTGACCGGTTGAAATTCAAGATTTTCATTTATATGATTTAGGCAAGGGTAAGGGGCATGAAGTGAACAACTGATTAATGTACTTTCAAAAATGGTTGAAGTGCTTCAGAAGGCTCACTTTTTAAGTTTTTCCTTTTTTGTAGATGATACGAAAGAGTTCTCGAATTCTCAGGAAATCTCCTCGACACTCACAGTGAAAAATAGCAAATTAATTAATAGTGTTGAAATGATTGGCAATAAGTATCGAAGTAGATGATTACTGTTATCTAATGAAGGCTACTTCCTTTTGTTTTGACTCTGTCTTATTAAAAACAGTGACTGCAGTAGGTATTGGAAATATCAGTTTTAATTGTAGCTTCGATTCAAATCAAAGCGCATTACGTAAAAGGTTGACACTCAAAACCGTGAAACTTATAGAACTCTGCTACGAACAAGAAACAATTGCTTTCCTCATATTGTCTAGCGACAGCCGCTACGTAGCAAATACTAGCGTAATACAAGGTTAACTTGGTCCGGTTGTCAATTTCTGCTATTGTTCGAGATCTCGAAGGAAATGCAAATTACTCTCGCAACTGTCGGAAAGTTCGATCGCGGGGCTTCAGGGAGGAAACGGCGCGATCTTACTATTACCTGTCACGCAAAAGTCTGAATAATTTGCTTTGCCGATTGAGTGCAGAGTTCGTGTGCATCAGACGTAAATAGGATACTAAAACGGTAGGAAACAATCAAGGATAACATTAAATAGATGTAAATCCAGCGTGCGATTTAAAAATAATTGACAGTGGGTAACAAGTCTGTTCCAGATTAATGAGATTGTGTAGCATTAATTATTTTTGTATACTACCCCATGGAAATTGGGGTAGCATACAAAAATATCGGAAAGAATGTACTTAATAAAGCTGAGTAAAGGAAGAGTGTAGGAAAATCCGACATGAAAAATGCAATCGCATTGCATTGCATATTCAAACAAAAGACTTCACTCGAAAATTTCTACTCAGAGAAACCCTTGCGTTTCTTCAAGTATGAGAATATTATTAGTCACCACCTCCTGCTCAAAGATGTTTATTCACAGGCAACTACATCACAACGTTGGGTTTATCTGAAAATCTTTACGGGTTCCACAAAATTTCCAACTACAAAGTCATTCCCTAAATGAAGTCGTTAAACTGCGATAATTCCTGCTTATGGTAATGCTACATTCTCATTTCACGCCATTTCTAAGCAGACTATATTGTAGCATAAGGAAAACGTAAGTCGTAGAAAAGAGAGATAAAACGTTGCAAAATCATTTTTTTTTTCAAACAATAACACACATCATGAATTCTGTATTATTATAGGATTTAAGACGTTTCCTATGGATTAGTCAAACAAGGAAATTTTTTTATCAGATTATGATAATATAGCTATATTGTTGTGTTCAAATTTCTAAAATCCTTTTGTATTCTGTCAATCAAAACTATGTAAATACGTTTTGTCTACTTCGTTGCAAGGAGAGTTAGAATTACAGAGAAAAAAAAATACGAATGGTATACACTCGCGAGGCTCCAATAAATAATCCAAAATTCGTGAATAAACGATTAATACCACAGCTGCACTCAATCGCGAGGAAACTCTTGAATATTAATTAACAAACGAGTGCTGTACAGAGCGTGAAGCGGCTAACGACGATTTCATACAAAATAAAAGCCATACCTATATGGACGTTTCAACATCGTCCCATATTTATAAAAACAATCGTGAATTGAAACAGACAGGAATCTAAAAGGTGATTTTGAAGTAACGTGCATGGTGTTTCAATGTTTACTGATGCACTTTTATTCATTTCGACAAATTTTCAAGCACTCTGTACATGTAATCACGTGTTAAACCGTCGAACATTCTCATTTCTGATGCCACACATTTGTATGACTACGAGTGAACGCAAAACGTGGGACAATAGCATGACAGTCAACGTGCGAACACTTTGAGTGGCGTCGACGTGTTTTCACGCCTAGGGAGCTAAATCCTGTGCATGGTTTTCTCGTGTTCTCACATCGATATGTTCTGAAAAACGTCGAAAAAGAGGAGTTAAGGAAAACATTCTCGGCAAAAGCAATCACTCGAAACGGCCTGACCGACTTGAAGAGGCATTTTCACGAAACCTTGCGCCACTTGCAGTGTTGACGTTGGTGTTACTATAAAAGTTCGAGGACGGGTGAATTTTGGAGTTTGCCGTTGTGAGGTGGTGGATGTGTGAAATACCTTGTACAATATTTGGACTTCGGTCTTTGGCCAACAAAGTTGATCTCCAAATCCTAACATTTACCAGCATCTGTTAGTGGAAGCCTGAGGCTTGAGTGTTTTGCTGGATATTTCGGACTTTTTCCACCTCGTAACTATGAGTGTTAGAATTTTCCGGTAAATTCCAAGATTCACTGGTCTTCCAACTTTTACAGTAACATTGGAAATACATGATTTCCTGATTTATCATTCATCTTCACCAAAATAAATTGTCCAACAACCACTCTACCAGTCAGTTTTTTACTACACTACGTGCATTCGTAACTAATGCAATAAATATTTCCAACTGCGTATCAATCGAAGCTCGAAATTTTTGTGCAGAGACGACGACGCAGAGCTATTCCCATACATATATGCATACGCGCGTATGGTCCGTGTGCCGTGCGTGCCACGGCAAAATGAGATTGGACAATAATCGTCGACGGTGGTTTCAGAGCTTATTTACATTTACCGGTGCTCTATAGCCCGTTATTCTTACATTATAGAGGGCTGTAAGCACACTAACATTGGCGCTGGGATAATGGGGAACAGACAATTTCGCTCATGTTTCGCGACGTCAGTTTCCATCGCCTATTTGGTAAAATTTCCCAGGGGGGCTGCATATACGTATCCAGGCGATTTCGATTTTATTTTGGATGGGGAGAGGTTTTCTTAACGGTCATCCCTTGACCGGGATTAACGAGAATGGTTATATGTATCGAGAGGCATGGTTCCCCTACTGTGATTCGAACGAAGTCTATGTACAGTAGGGTGGTCCTTATTTTTCGACTTTAAAATTTGTATTGCCTGAGCCTTTTAAAATCTTCTATTTGACAAAAAAAAAAATATTTTCGTGTTTATTATTTGTATGTTTTGATATATAAAGGTCGCTTAAGGATTTTATATTTCGCATGTACCACAAGTTTGGCAACTGCGACTTTATAATTATCACTTGTCGATTTTAATGAAACGGGGCCCATATTTTTATATCAGAATCCGAAACCTTGTTTTTATCCATGTGTTTAACAAGCTGGATAGAATGTACGTCAGAGTTTGCGTCTGCATCTGATTCGAGAGTTGCTGATGAGAGAAATTTAAATGTGCATATAAAGCCTTATGCTGCAACAGAATACAGTATACATTCGTTATAAACCCGTTTCGTCTATGCGATGTGTGCCCGAATTTTAATGTTATACTCTCCCTTAAAAGTTAATAAAATTATTTTGTCCTTTTTGCAACAATTTCTATCAATTTATAACAAAGTAGTAAAATTGCATTGCCATTGAGCGACCTATAATCCTTAATATATTTTAACAAAATTTTAGACGAAATTCTTTTAAACTATTTCGAAGCTTTTGAGAAGGTCAGAAGAAATTTTAAGAAACATTGATTTTTTACCATACGTATAAGGACCATACTAATGTACAAGGGTCCATTTTGGCCAATAATGTGTATCTTATGAAAGTAAGCACTTAGGTACAGTTTGCGCCGATATTATCCCTTCTAATTTAAAAAAAAATTTTTACGGTCGAAATTCAATTTATTTTTACTATTTAGGTACAGTTTGTTGAAATTCGCTATAACTCGGGAAGAAAATCAAATAGACATACGAACATGAAGGACATAAGATTATATGAATTTTTATTAAGTATTATTTAGTTGTGTTGAAGTCACTCCTACAATATTTCCCATTTATTCTGCGACACCCTGTATTAAGCATACGACATATACACTGTAATTACATTACCCTACTCCAAGCACAGAGTTTATATCCCTTCCAAAATCATACCGTTAACTCACAGTGAAGCCTTTTGTTTAAAGCTAGTTACGGTTAAGGAGCCACTTTCAAAAGTTTCCGCGATGTCTCACGGCGAACTTATTTAAGCTTTCAGCGCTGTTATTCAAGCTATTTAAGACTGAAAGAATAAGACGGTCCCAGGGTTGATATTAATGGCGCCCGTTAAAACTGTGGAGAAATTAGTTCAATTTTTGCCGAAGTCCTTCTAAATCTTCCACGAACCTCGTTAACCCATACAAGGATAAAACTCCCACTCTCCGAAGAAAAAAAAATTACTCCTAACCAGGTCCAGTGTGGTGTTTTCTTGTTTGACGCCTTATCAAAAAAAATTTCGAGTAAATTGCCAATTAAGCGTTCGTCCTCAGAATCGTGTCTCACTGTCGACAATAGAGTCCCGGGTTGCGGCAACATATAGAGAGAAGACTGTATAAATCATATTTGCAGTATTATAGCATGCTATTTATTTTTAATTTAAAAATTTATCTCACATTTTTTACGTCTATTAAGCGCTAAGTCTCTGGTGCATTTTTGCATCGCAAAAATCGGGTGTGCCCCTAACACACGCGCGGCTTTTCCCCTATTTACAATCAAACGACAAAACATTTTCGACAGATATGTGCAATTTCAAATAATCGTCAAGCTGATCTCACTCTCGTTTAGTTGCCATCGAAAACTGCCAAAGCACGATCATTCTGGCCTAGTGCGCGTTGAATACTTTAAAGGCTCGGCCAATAACTATTCAATTACACTCGGCTCGATCGAAGCGGGCTGAATATATTCGCCTCTAAAATTTTATCGCATCGAGCACGGGTTTTCGCTCGACAGGAACAAAACATCTCGCCCCCTTTTATTGTAAAGTAAGGCGCGCCGTTCCATCCACTATCAGCGGCTAATTGGGTTTAATCGCTAATTACGTTAATGCACGATAAGGTTCGACGCTTTTCACCCCCGGCGGTGGGGCGCTAGAATTAGAACGCGGTTAACTATTTAGCTGGCTCGTATCGTATGCCCGTCGTAATATGGACACTTAAATAAAATGCCGAACTTGCAGCATGGCGGCCTGGTGGAAAGCACCTTTAACGTGAAATGTAATTGTTAGTGCCTCGTTCACAGCTGTTTCTGTTAGAGAAGGAATAATGCGCTTCTGAAACCCTTTACGACGGTATTGTCATGTTCGTAAATTCTCCGCGGATCAATATGCAGCATATTCGCGAGATTCGCAGTGCAATATCTGCTTGTGTTACTGATTAAAATCGAGAGAAAAGTGTTTAGGAACTGTGGTATGAACTCGTAAGGTAACAGTTTTTAACTGTGACTCCTTTTTGTTAATTAGGTTTTGTCTATTGGCAATGAGACAATTTTTTGTACGTTATTAAAAAATTTATAATTCTGCAGAAGAATCTTACTTACTGATGAAGCCACGTTTACAGGAATGATGTAAATAATTTTTGTTATACATACCTATAAAATTTAAATATTTAAATAAGGGTCTGTATATTTATAAAGTTCACGTTTGAATACAGGAAAATCTTCATACTTTCATTTAAATAGTCATCATATAGATTTTCTGTTATAATAGTGTTTGTGCAATATATTTTAGGTAATTTTACTTCCTCTTATTCTTTAAAAAATTGCCAGCAGTATTTACAAGGTTCGATATAAACAGTTTACAATACATTTCACCAGAATCCATTTCGACCAGGTGGTAACCAGCGTTGCCCAACTATCCTGCACAGATTTTTCTGCGCGGCACGTACGCGTATCCATTATGCACCGCTCGTGCATTTCATTCGCGAGCAATGTCGATAATTAATTTCCTTGCGCAATTTTCTCGTTCACTTTGTGCAATTGACATGCTCAATACGTTCTACAACGATTTCTGTTAACAGTGTTACAGTGCAAAAAACTGTACACGGAGAATAGAACGGTTGGTGTAGAACATGCGATTAAACCTTTAGTGTTTGCGCAATTTATCATTTGCTTCAATCAATTCTGATAATCACGCGATCAGGAATAATGTTGCGCCATTATCTTTCGAAATGTACGTACAAGGTGTCCATTTAAAACTACAATAACAGTGGTACCAAAAAATCTCTACAAAGAGTCGTCTTCTATAGGTATAAGACATTGAGAGCAAAAAGCCACATTGAAAAAAAAAATCTTTCCTATTTTATATGATTAGCACTGTCTATTGTAAACAATATTTGCTACTAATTCAATTTCGCAAAAAAATGTGGAGTACTCCATTTTTGTTCTTAAGGGGGGATTCTTTTTAAAAACTATTTTTTTAAAAACTATTATTAATATTGCATTAAAATCTTATGGAATATAAGGAGGTAGCTTTAAACTTGTAGATTTTTTTGTAGGTTATTTACTAATAATAACAATAAGGATCGACATAAAAACATATTTTCTGCCAGTTTAACGATGCCTTCTTATAACCCAAAAGAGTTCAATCCAATATAACCAACAGTTTTTTCAAAAACAATTCTTAAATATCAGGTACTTTTGGGGCTCTTAGACGAGAATCCCCCCTTAATTCCTCATATCTATAGTCTTCATCTTTGACTTTAACACTGTCAGTGGCGTCGGCGTGTTTTCCAACGCTTAGTCCACGAATGGTCACTTTGAAAAGAAACCAGACTCAAAGTTCATTTTCTACAAAGCATTCCCCACTTGAAAATCCGTCCGACAATCGAAGCGTTAATATTATTTGTTACATTATTCATTAGAACGGGATCACCCTGTATACTATACCAATCAATAATTACGTTCACAATAGAAGTGACATAAATCTGTAAGGCGCGACGCGAAGGTTTACTCTCATTGTTTTATATGCACAAATGGAAAATCGATGCTCCGTTTCGCTACGCGTGAATTCATTGTTTCGCTGAATACATTTGTCTTCCAAAGAAAAAGCTGTCTCCCAAGGGGAGAGGCGAATGAACAGGCAAAGTGTAGTCTAATATCAGCCCCCCATTCAAATCAGACTCGCAAATTATTCTGGCGGTCTAGCGGGATAATTCATTCGTCGCTTCAGGCATAATGCGGGATTTCCATCACTCGCGTCCACCATTTTCAAGAATACCATTCGAAATTGCGAAAACAAGTTAAAAACTTCCTCTCAATCTTCATCTAAATTTTTTTCTTAATATAAAGCCTTTCGGTGTCGCTTAGGTGGCGATTTTAATTAAAACAGGCGGCTCCAGGCGCGGCCAATAAATTTAATTACATTCAACATCGTTCCATACAACCACGATCAATTGATTGTTCGTTATCATTGACGTGAACCGTCGTCGAACTGTGATCCCGGTGCAGGTTCGTTTTCCTTCCCCAGAATTTATCGATTCGAGCATCATTATAATTTTATGAAATCGCTGATTTGGCTCGCCAATGGAATGGGCGATTGAGGATCTCTCAGCGGGTGCTCATACAAACTTCAAGAGCGGCGGTGCTCTTGTAAAGGATTGTGGTTCTAGAATCGCCTCCACGGAATCCGGCTAACGGTCAGATTTATATTTAACCTCCACTCGTTGGTTAGATGAGCATCGTCGATTAGAAAGAATTAGAGGAGTAACGGGCAATCCAAGAAGTTCATGGCCACGAACGTGATCGTAGTTGAGGAACGATCGTTTAGACGTTACTTATTGTGATTTGTGAACGTTCCTTGTTACAGTCGAGTGACAGATTAAGCGGATAAATAGCGTGCTGATGGGAGGGATTTATTTATGACGCGCGCTTAGTCGATGCCAATGGCATTTTTGATGAAAGGAACGTATAAAATTGATTGAGAAATATGAATGTTATATAAAAGGTGACACGATTGGGGAATTAATAGTGGAGCTTTTGAGCGAAATGGACTGTCGATATTTGATGGATGTGCGTGTGACTGTGGGTGGGTTTAACTAACTTTGTTATTAATTACTTGTATTTTAGGTTGTATTTGTTGTGGTTCGTAATTAAAGATACAGGAGGAATCAAGTATTTTTGTTTTGTAATACATTCTGTGGTACAGTGGAAATTCAGATTTTTGGTTGGACTATAAAAATGGATAAGAAAAGTGGATTGTGACATTCAATTATAAAAAAATACTAGTTGTATTATATTCTTCATAATTGCAGCTTTTTTTGTTCCATTCTGATTTCAACATTGAATTAATAAATATGTTCTTCGTTTGAATGAAAGTTTCACTTCCAATAAACGACCATCAATGGCATGGAACGTGTTAAGGACTTTAATCGATTGGTGTAAATTTAATCCATGAACGCAATTATTTACGTTTTTTTTATAGCCAAGGATATCAAGCTTTTCCTTCTCGCGAGAGGATCATTTAATTCACCGATTAACTACAACCAGAAATGGCAATACACTTGAGCGAGAGACGTAATGCCGCTTTCACTAATAGAACAGTGTCGTACGAGGTGTTCGCGTGCAAATTCCGATTTACGAATTTCCATACGACGTTCCTGGAATTCCTATTAGGAGCAGGCGTCGCGCAAGTCGAACGCCTTATGTACCATTATCCTCTCGACATACCTCTCGAATCTAGCCCCGCTGTCTATTCATGCCGGGAGTACCTGGCCCGTTCATCTTTCCCTTGCAATACGGTGAATACGGGAACGGAACTGACAAGTCACACTCGCGACGCATCCGACAACCGTGTCGATGAAACTTCGCTCGCTTGTTCGATTGCTGAGGCGAGAGGTCGTGTGTTTGCTTTGGGAACAAGAGCTTCCATTCGGGGGAAAAAAGTTGGGTTTTCATTCAGGTAGAGTGTAGACAATAAGTAGGAGACGGCAAACAGAGTTGTTATAAAACGTTTTGTTATAAAACTCTCTCTCTTACTACTCGGCTCCGCCCGGACTTTAAATTCTGATTTTAAAAAAAAAATTCTATTTACTAATTTTATTTGTGAAAATAGTCACATTCATCTGGATTAGTTAGGCATAATGAGCTGGGACACATTTCGTGACCCCAGAGTTTACAGTTCGAAAGTTTTTAGGCGACAAACACACAATTTCCGTTTTATATATTAGATATACAATTTTTACGCAAAAATGGGTAAAATGGTGAAGTGACCCACGATGGGTCACACCGTCCTGAACGTGTTAAAACAGCGATGCCCACGAGTGGAGCTCCTCACGGGTCTTTGACCCTGTCCACATGCCATATTCTGTTTGTGAAGGACCCGCATACAGCACATCCATACCCATCAACCAGCCTCCATATGCATACCGGTGGAGGCTTTGGAGCTCAATTTGGATATTTCTGGTTTACAACTCTGAGTGATTAAAAATCCCAGAATCCCTTTGAAGTCTAGCCTAGAATCTTCAAAACTACAAAGAGTGACATATTAACATCCTTCAGCTATCACTACACTATTATTCAACACAATTTTTCCCATTCATCCACGTTGCCCTTTCACTACCCCAACCAAACACCGCTAAAATAAATATTGGAAGCAAAGAGCTTTCATGCACCTTGAAACCAGATTCCCACTTCCCTACATCAAATTCTATTTTCCCGTCATAGCAGCTAGGTACTTTCCGCGAATCCTCTCGCGGGGTGCTCACTGTGCAACGAGGATAGGCGGGAATCGTCGTTCGAAGAGCGATCGCGTTCCCTCGTAAATACTATCGTCGTTCCACGATACAAAGAAGTAGCGCGGCTTGGCCAGTTTCACGCCGATTGCTTCGCGGCTAAACAGAGCTTATGAAGCACCGCTGTAAATGCGCCGAGCTTTCTGCCCTCGTAAACGTCGCGGTGAGGGGTTTCAAGCGAGGATGATAAAACGGTTCGGCCGTTCCTGACCGCGGTGCTCCAGGGCGCTGTTCGGCTCCGTCGAGTCGTAAAACGTGCCTCGTCTTTGTAACGAGATTTTTCCAGCGTCGCCGCGACGCTTTCCCGGGTCTTCTACTCCGGCACGAGTTATCCTTGCCCGGCTACCACGTGGATGCGCGGAGAAGCCCACCCGCGTACCGTTTGAATATTCAAGGGTCGCTGTATAATTTCCGCTGCGCTTTGTTGCGGCCGCCGCCGCCTGTTAGCTGGCTGGAGGATGTCCTGAGTATTTCACACTCTGCTACCATCGTCCATATTTTCATGAGTCCCACGGCCCCGTTCCAGGCAATACAATCGTCACGGGGAGTTTATTCTCTATTGTCTGCTCGCTGATGCTCCATTATCAGTTTAATTCCCCTGATCTATCGCTGTTGTTTCTTTACGCTTCGGTACGGTCGTGATCGCGGGGTAATTCTCTGGGAATGGGTTTGAAGTGGAGACTCTGTTTTTGGGAAGATGGAACTTGGAACATGTGGGAGGATCGTGTATCTGGGGCTACGAATTAAGTTTAATGAATTTTGTGGTGGATAGAGGGAGAAGAATTTAAAAAGATAAATTTTAGTTGCTCAGAGCATACCCCTGCTTCGATAAAGGGCTCTTTTTACTTTGTATTTTTACTTTGTATTTTACGTTGTATTTTAAAATTTCAATTTACATTTTACTTTGTCGGTCGAAAAATAGGCTTATTTTACATGAATTTTTTTTTAACGGCTAATGTATGAATTTTAATGTTCTTTTTGTTCAATGTTTATTATTCCTTGTTTTATGGAATTGTATTTTTCATATTTCCAAAATATAATTATAATTTAGGTAGCAATGTTTGTGTCTAATTGTCAGTGAGAACAGAGGCCCGTTTAGGAAGCCTTCCTCGGCCTGAAAGTGGTCCTCAAACGATAAAAATATAATGTTTATGTCTTATAGGGGTGTACGCATAAAGTGGACTAGAATCATCCAGATATCAGAAATAGTTTTTGTTCCATCCACAAACAAACACCGAAAACTAAGCAAGAAATCTGAAAAATTTTCTTCACAAGGCCGTCATTTGGATACCACTTTGATTAATCAATAATTCTACTCCAGTTTATGCGTACACCCCTATAGGACATAATTATTCTACTTTTATCATTTTGGGACCACTTGTTCTTACTGAGGCACAAACATTTCGACTTAACTTGTAATTATATTTTGGAAATATGAAAAATACAATTCTATACAGCAAGGAATAATAAACATTTAACACAAAACAACATTAAAATTCGTACATTAGTTGCTGAAAAAATTCATGAAAAATAGGCTTCTTTTTTAACCGACAAAGTAGAGTGTACCCTTAATCACTTAGGCATACATGTAACTTGGTGACTTGTGCTTTCTAAACATGTCAGTATCAGAATTACAATAATTTGATTTATCGAATCAGTGTATATTTTATTTAATAATGAGAATTAAACGTTTTATTTTCATTTGCAAAGAAACCCAAACCGAGCATAGGTAATCTACCTATGATAAGCTTCCCTACATCTTCAAAGTCGATGCGATTGACCTATACTCCATTTCTTTCCCACAAATGAAGGTTCGTTCAAAAAACTTTTCACTCCACTCAGCCAAACCAAAGGCATTTAGAGTAACGAGTTAACTCATCTTCCCCGATTAGCAAGTCACGACGAAATTTAAAGAAACCGAGGGTCGTCCGTGTTCGACGCGGCCCCGTTACCTTAGGCCACCGTCTACGGCCACGATTAATACCCGAGGGTGATCCGTTTACGTGGAAATAGGCTTTCCAGCGTAGCTTACACAGACCGGCTCGTTCTAATTATTTTGCTCGCTCGCTCGCGTCTAACGTGATAACGCCTCTCAACACTCGGTCCCCGACGCCTGCCACGTCCTGATACTAATGCATTAATTTATAATCATCCTATAATTTGCGGTTGCATCCTCCTAGACACGCGTGACCTCCATTCCAAACGGGGGGCCGAGCCGTGCATTTCAATTTCCACCTTGAATCGCGCCCGCTCGCCGACCTGTACGCGCGTGTTTCGCCCCCGCGGCGCGCACTTTACAACGGGACAAAACTGCGATACGAAATTGCATTTCGCGAGCCTCCGCCCGTGGCGGAAGCCCAGGGGAAGCTAACCGTAATGCGTTCTCAATGCACACGCGCCTTTGGCGAGCTTATTTATCGCGGCGCTAGCTGAGATTCGGGGGGCGGTGTATACGATAACGGCGAACGTTTAATTGAGATTAAGTAGAAGACTTGGGTTTAATCCAGCGGGGCTGCAAGTTGAAAAAGATTTAGTAAATAGAGTCACGAAGAGAGAGAATGAACGTTTGAACGCAGCTTGTGAATAATCTTGGGGCGGTTATCCCGACACTGGTAATTCTTCGAAGAAATTTAGGAGATTGAAATTAATGGTTTCTTTAAAACTGAGTGACGTAAAGGTGGGCGAAATACCGTTTCTGTGCCGAAAAGTTCTGCTTGAATCACCTCCAACAAATATTCAAAAATAGGTACAATAATTTCAAGGATTTAGAAAAAAAACATGTCAAAGCACGAAGAAATCGTGCGATAAAGTTAGTTTAATCCTAAGCTGTGTTGGGTCTTTTTGGACCCGAGCGTAATGTTACCATTTGTCCTAATAGTAGGGAAAACTTGAGAAATCGGAAGAAATGACTTCTCTACTGCTCTAAGAAAAAGATCATCGTTTACAATGCGTGTATTTAGTAGGATAGTTAATACGGGTCTAAAATGACCCAGGCGTCGACTTCTGAGAGATATAATAACGATAATAATAGTGGAGAGAAATGTGTACTGAAATATTAAAATTTATGAGATGCAGGTTTTTATGTTATTGTTTTTCTGGGCTTTTAAAGGGAATTAAAATCTGAATCAGAATAAATTTATGCGCTATCGTTGCTGGCATTGCTGGAGGCACTGTTTCAACGACGATCTTTTGTTTCCTTATGTTTCTGCCTTGAGTGCAATTTTTGTCGCTCCTTGATACGGTCTTCCCCGATGCATTGTGCATGGAACACTAGATAACAGGAAATTAATGGCGCGCTTGGGATAATTTCCTGCGAAACGACAATGAAATCTCATTAGGTACTTTTGGAATCTTCCCGTTCCTCCGTTTATCGCATCTCCGGTACTCTCCGCGCTGATAGTTTATCTGAAATTCAGACGTCCGCTGCAAAGAAATTACTGAAGAAAGAAGTTGCAGAGTAGATCTCGTATCATGGGAAAGAGTTCTGGTTTCTTTGGTTATACATTTTCAGTTCTTTCATTTCAGTTTCCCTAGAAATAATTTATTACTCCTTTTCAGGAGTAGAAATGCCACAAGCTTTTTTTATGACACTGACAAAGAATTATTCATTCATCATTGACTCACATTCCGAATTTAATTCTGGAAATAATTTAATTTCAGTATTTATACTCACAGTGATTATTTTCTCAATATAAATTTCTTACTGCCATGTGAATAATCGCTTAACTTTAATGTAGCGCATAATCTTTTATAGATACTTGTAACATAATAATTCACTTTACTGAAATCAACAAATGATTCACTAAAAAGAACATTTAAACAATTAGCAAATGGTATTTCTTTTTATCTGTTTTTTAACTAAAGCTGTCTCTGTCACGTGAATATCTCCACAAAACCAGAAAAGTGTCTCCTACCAATAGGCCCTAACTCTTTGAGTTTTGAAAACATAAATTCCAGATATAATCTGAACACTCAAAGTAACAAACACCGTGCACAAAGATTTGTTTTCTTGAGATAGTTATTCCTAAATTATTATGCCACTCCACACACATTTTAAAAACAGTTAGTACACACGTGCAAGGGATTACTACACTTTTAATAAGAAACTAAATAGGTAATTGGTGCAATGGCATCTTTTCATTAGAGACGTTCAAATAAAATTGGTCCATCCATCGAATTATCTTGCTCCCGCTCGTTCCATGAATTCATAAAAAGGGACTGGCCGCCAATAGGGCCGTAATCCTTTATTTGCTCGGCACAGAGTCCGAGCCGACAATTACATTATCAAACGAATGAGATCGTTACCCTCCTTACTCACTCGTTGGCAGCCAGTGCAAATCGTTCGCCATTAATAAGTAATCTCATTTAGCAGTTGAGGCGCGAACCCGCCTACCGATTAGCGACGACGCGGCCGCTCACGTTAATTAGGTGACACTTTTTCCTCACCCCGACCGTCGTCAACCTTCAATTAGTTCCGACGCTAATCGCTCCGCTAGCAAGTACATCCTGCTTGGGCATTGCGCTACATCCAGCGAGTGCCCTTCGTGAAAACATTATCATTTCTGCATCTAGATTTTTTGTTAGTCAAATACGTACCATATCTTTTCTTTTGATAATAAAATACCCAAAATATCTTTTCTTTGGTAATACAATACCCAAAATACTATTTCCTTTCATAATAAAATACCTTTCCTTTGGTAATACAATACCTAAAATACCATTTACTTTCATAATAAAATACGTACAATACCTTTTCTTTTGCTAATAAAATACCCACAGTATTTATAATTCGTATTATTGCACAAAAATTTGTGATATAAATCAATGACTTTAAAAAACTAATGTCCCGGAGCGATATAGACTTTAATAAGGTCATGTGTGATTATAATTATAGTTATTTTAGATGAAATCAGCTGACAGTCCAAAGGCAATTCTTCTATCGCGAATCGTAGTAGCCATTAATGATAAATGATAGGCGTAAAACTATTTTTGTTCTGATTTAAGATACAGATAATTTTCTTTTTATACAGCTGTCACTTAACTAACGTTACAACCGTGACATTAACGATTCTCCGTGGAAAAAGTAAGGGAAAAATATGGAATAAAATTGTTTCCCAGAGGGTCTTGTTTTCGAGAAGTATAATATTGAATTTTTTACCTTATGTTAATTTGGGTAAAGACCAAAATTTGCAAACAAAGCAAACTTACTCAGTTTTGCCAACAAGCCAACGATATAACCCTCAATTATGTAAGAAACTTGCTCGCTCAGTATCTGCTAATACTAAGTATTCCCCAGTATGAAACTCTGTCTGGGTTAGTCTACCCAACTAGTCCGTTCATGCTACTTACTCGCAACACGTCGATGCCAGACATTATTTATTCCTAACGTTCCCATCTAGGTACACGATTATCGACCACCTATCATCAGAGAACCCTATCTGTCATGGGTAGTACTTAAACCGTGAAATAATTCAGCACCAAGGGTTGGAGGCTCTCTACCCCGAGCACAGGGGTCAGTAACTGAACAACGCAAGCCATTAATTCCTGAAAGTATATTCAGTATTTTGATCGAGTTAGGTTGCTTCGCATTTAGTAATTCTCACTTAAAAACTGGCACGCCTTAATCGTCTTGCAAGTAGTTAGGCGTAACCGAATTATGCCGTTGCGGAGACAGCCTCCTGCGTGGAATATACGCGCGTAATCGTATTCCAAGTCTCAGAGGCGATGATAAGCATTTTCGGAGGGCCGTAATGCCATAATGAATTGCGAAAGGATGAGCAGATTCGCAACTGCGTCACTGTTACGCTCCAAATATGCTTCGTGAACGTCTTTCCCTTCTGCGTGACATGTGGTTTCGCTATAGAAGATGATGACGTATCTTTCAAGGCTTATATTATGTATTAATATATTCAGTACCAACATTATTCATTTCTTTATGTCTGTAGGAGGGATAACAGTGCGATGGATGTGATAGTAATAAATAAATACGTTGAGAATATTCCTTCACTCTGAATAATCGAAGTTTTTGGGGCGTTTTTGAATACTAAAGATTGTATATTAATTAACAGGTACATTTTAATTTAATTTCATAAATATTTTATTGTAAAATAAAGGGTTGTGATTTTAATGTTATAATAATTGAATATGGAATTTTTGTGAATCAGCACCTACAATATGAATGTAATTAAACTGTAATTAAAGCATTAATTGTAATTGTACAGATAGGGCAATAACCACACACTATTTGCATTGGAAAGGAGTAGTAGATCCATGAAAAAATTCTACTCTATTCTGAATCCAACATTCTGCTGATGCGGGTAATATATTAAAATGTATATAGAAGTGAATAACTTAAATTTAAACAGTGGAAAGTGCCTAGTTACTTAATCTTGTGCAAGAATGTGGTTATTGAAAGTGGATTTGGCTGAGAACAATTAAACGCGTAATATATCTTTGAAATATTTTCTACATTCTGTTATTTGATATATATATAAATATTGAATATATCCATTATTAATTTAAAGACCACAGTACGCATCACTATTAAACCAGCTCAGACTCCCTGGGGTTGCTAAGCCGAACTGAGGACAAGTCTCAGGCCTTGGAGGAAAGAGCAAAGAAACACTACGCCAATTAGTAAGTCATTAACATTCGATATCATCGTGCAATGATATCTTCCCATTTCCTTAACATGCAATTACAGCAAAACACTAATGATCTAGACTCCAGTTATTTCAACCACTGATGACGTTAAACCGCAGATTCTGAATAATCTGGTTACACAATTAGAACTTTAAAAAATACTATATAGACATAAAACATTAAATAGAGAAAAGATTGAAGTAGTTTTCCTGCATAATAAACCTTCAAATTCCAAACTCCACTCAGAAATTCGATTGGCTGACTATTTTCTTCCTATACTACTTGTAGCCGGTCCTAGTGGCCCCATAGATTTTGTGACGTTTCAGATATTCAACAGTAAATCGAAAAATTTCTACTCCGAAAATGATGCTTCTGTGCCTGGAATATTTTGGCCACTTGTCACTCGGGACTATTTGTCATGGAGAGTAATAAGGACGATCTTGAATGCTATAAAAAATCTGGTTACCCGCCGGTGCTGCCTTGTACGCTCTGGCACCGGGGCCGGTGTGAAACAACGCTCCAATATTTCAATACGTTATCTGCGAAAAGTCAGACGGAAATGGGCTCGATCGATAAGGTCTGCATGACAGAGCGATATAGTCTCCCCGTGCCATTTTTATTGCCCACAGGCTGGGACCCGTGGGTGCCATTATTCCGTTGGTCGTTGACTATGAGTTTTGTATATGCATCTTTCAGGTAACAATCAAATCCAGTTGCGCACCGTGAAATATATGCAGGCAGAGCTTGTGTTCTTTATTCGCTGACCGAGGAACGAAATGACAGTTTGTTTCCAACAGAAACAAACGCGCGAAAAGTTTACAATGCAAACGCATGGAAAGATGGGGTGAAATGATAGAGGATAAGTTCGGTCTTTTTGATAAATTGTGATTTTTTAGTTATGAGATTATTAATCACGTTATTAAGTGTCCTCAAATTTTACAACTTTTTGATTATGTAATCCTCGTAGCAAACTTAGGCAGTAATAACTTTTATATCTTGAACATCATCGAACATTAATGGGGAAATACAATCGTATTAATCGTATGTGTTTGAATGCTATTCGAGTTCTTTGACTGCTCATTTCATACATTTAGGCATAGAATTATCAATCACATTTGTAACTACCTGCCATTTTCTTTATTTTGATTTAGTGTTTGCATCTTTATGTGCTTTTTGCTTCTACTTTATTTACGTATTATGTACTTGTATAATTATTTCTCTAATCTACACTTCATTGCTCTGTATATATATATTTTCTTTCTTGTAAATATCAAAGGGCTTACGTTTAACTAACTAACTAAATAAATAAAGATACTTTAAAGTATTAGATTCGTAGAATTGATGGTAGAATGGAATAAGTCGTTCTGTTTGAAATCGATGTATCATATTTCCTCCTACTTCAAAGCTCTGTTTTTAATACGTGCAGCATTTAGGAAAATGACTTTGGTTGATTGAAGAGTGAATAAGTTCGAATACTTTGGATTAGAATGTAACACTGAAGTATTTTTACTCTCTGGCTGACCACGCACGTTCACTTTCTCCTTAAAATTGTTTCTTCTTTGGAGTTTCCTTGACATCACTGTACTCTAGCTCCACAAGAGATTGTTTTAACACAATGGAAGATCAAATATATTATTTTAATTGCTTCTGTAATTCCAGAACGTCGATATTAAAACTAGAATTAACTCTTTGCCCTCCAATTTATTTCCTCGTCGATCGACCAGGTGTCGAATAGTGCGACGTTGATACATGATATTTACCGATACACCGTGCAATCACTCCTGTGCATGTACAGTATTCCATACATCTAACAACTGGAGTTGCTTAATATTCAGCGAAATCCAATCACTTCGGTGACGTGAGCTGACACTTTGCCGCGCCCTTTCAATCATCCTTCCGAACGACTTTATTTAAATCGATATCAAAATAAATCACCACTTTGTGCAGATTTATATAGAATATTTCAAACTGTCGACGCAAACAAGAAAGTTTCAGCAAACATGGATCTTGAATGAAATTACTCTTAAGGTATTCTGGTTTTAAGTAGAAATCCTTTTCCAATCGGAGGGAATGCAATTACGCGCTTCCACATTCATGCACACAATAAATATTCAACATTTCTGTTTTTCAATAAAGCACAAGGCATTTGAAATTAATACAGAAAGTACCACTTCCAAAATTAATTCTTTTCCTACTCCCGTGCCTATTATTTCATGCATTTAAAAACATAAACTACGTATATACCAATTCCTCTTTCGAGAAGAATGTTTTTAAATACATAAAATGCAAGGCACAGGAGAATAAAAAAAATTGGTTTTGGAATGGGTTTTTTATAGCCACTGTGACGTATACATGATTCCACTATTTCGGTCTCTTACTTTTCGAGAGCGAAATAATTCAATTGTATTTCATATTTATTACTGATAAAAGTGTACCGTTCAAAGATTTCTATTTTATGATTCCTATTTATAATATACAGGGTTATTAAAAAGAAACAGTCTATTTCAACATTTTATAAAAAATTGTTCACGAGTATTCCTATAACACAGTTCAAGGTACGTCTCAATGTCTTCAACATTTCTTTATTTTATAAAATGTTGAAATTGGTCATTTATTTTGTAATATCCCTGTATTACATTGATGGTTTCAAAAAAACCAATGAAGAATAGGGAAATGTTGCAAAGCTCAACGGTAACCGCAAGTTTGCTTCGAAATGGTTGCCTCCTCGCTAAACTATTAAAAGTTTATATGCTACAAGAAAGGCTAACAACTTTTACCTTAGTGCCCAAAAAACAAAATACCTCGGAAACGATTAATCCACAAGTGCGCATTATACCATAGCTATATCCTCCTTTTTCATGAATTCCATTACCAGCTCAGCTTTTATCCATGGCCGCGGAACACCCCGTATGACGTAGCGTGCAAACGGTACTCCCAGGAAGGAGAAACACGATCAGGCCAATTTTCTTCGGGTTCGATCTGAGAAGAAAGTTTATCGGCGCCCGTAACGTTCCGCCTCGTTGCCTCCGGGAATGTAAGGCGAACAGAAAGGGGACGGAGAAAAAGGACTGCGAAAAGGGTTTCACGGAGTTAGGCAGATAAGAAAAAAGACGAGGGGAAGTTGCGAGCATCTGTAGCTGAACTGAATCGCCTCTATCGGACGAACTTTAATTCCCTTGGCTGCGACAATTTGTACGATTTAAATTTCTGTCCGCGGCAGCGATACGGCCCGGCGCATTCTTCTCTATTTTTCTTTCCCTAGGCTGCTTTTTCCCCGACTGAAGCTTGACACGTCGGAGAAACTAATTAGTTCACCAAAGATTCCCGGACGTTTGAAGCGTCACGGTGGCTAGTCTCTTAATTAGTCACACTGTGAAAGCACTGTCGCTGTTAATTTCTAAATTATTGCCCTCTGAAGAATCTAATTTCGAAGTCCCTTTATAGAAGAAATTAATTCATTGTTATATAACCAAAGTCTACTGCATCTGTTTCTACCATGAGTGTCTTAAAAAAATGTAAAAATCCTAAAGGTAATATTATAATGCACACTTGTGGCGTCTAATAGTTACTAGTGTTAATAGTTACTGGAGCTTCCTAGAGTTTTTCTCCCAATAAAATAATATAATATATCAAATAATAATTGATTGGCAAGGAAGTATTAATTAAGAAGACAATGCATTTTATCAGTTTTTATATGGTTGCATATCAGTTTTTTATTTAATAAATAATGTGAATTTGAAGTAGGGTAATTGAGTTGGTTGTAACTAAATAAATATTAAAATATGGCACTGTAACAGCCAAACTTTCGTGAGTGCAACAGGATTAATGGAAAATTAGATGAAACGATAGCATTCGCTTTCCCAGTGGTTCATTCCTAATGGATCTTTTTCGTCTATATAATTGCAGAATAATGGAGCTTTTTTTATTTCTAATGGACTTTTTACGCTCATTTCAAATATCTCTTCTCTCGTTGGTAACGTCATCATGTCAACTGCGCATTTTAACTCAGCGTTCCCCTTCGGAAAATTTAAAGTCTCTTAACTCCCGTACCGTTAAGGTGGAATTTAATTGCGTGCGGGATGCCAAAAGGAAGAGGACTCTTGGATGTACCGCAAGTTCGTATAGCGGTAAAATCCGAGATACGCGAATCGCTGAAATTATTTGCCCTGCTCTCGGTAAAATGTTAATGGACTCCCAATGAGTCTCATATTTCAACGAGCAAAGAGCCACTGAAAAATGGACGAGTTATCGTAGCACGTTTCGGTAATAAAGATCATTTATCATTTACAGCACTCCTCGTTCTTATCAAGAATCGTGTACTTCTTGATCAAACGATGTATTATATTTGGTGCCATTACGATCTTTATGGATTCTGTTCTATTTACAACGTTTTTCCTACTGAGATTCTTGTGTTATTTGTTTATTAATTTATAGGGGAGTATACTGTACTCCTTATCGAAGAGGAGATTATAAAATTCGCAAGGGAAAATGTTATACATATCTATAATTCAATGCAAATTTTTTTCGATTGTAATCATATTTTTTACGCGAATGTAATGCTTCAGTAATAGTCTAAATGCAAATTTTGTACTGGATGCATGTAATTTAATTTACATTAATCGATACTGCTCGTAATTTCATGTACATTGTAGAAGAAATGAATTAACAGAGAACAGGCAAATACAAAAATTTACTGTTTTTATGTGAATCAGTATAGAATTCCAATAATTACCAATAACCTGACGAATTAATATTTGTACATTATGTAAATGTATTATTGAGAGAATTGCAGGCATAAATTATTATTCTCGACGCCATTTATCTCCCTTCATTCAATGTTTCTCGTTGTTTAATTAATTATGCACTTAATCATTTGCTGCATCGCCAATCATTGCTGTCTTATATCCCCGATAATTACCACAATTATTACGTAAATACAGCTGTCTCTCGTTCCTTTGTAAACGTGACAGGCGATGCACTTCGTGCAGCACACTGAAGCAATTACTGCTACGTCGAAATTGTTATCGCCAGTGGGATATCAGGAGCTTCGAGGAGTTTTCGTACCTTATTTCCTACGGTGGGTTTACACAACTTAATCTCGTTCTGCGCGAAGCAAGTAACGCGAGGATTATACTGTCGAAACTTTCGCCCCAGGCGACAAAAATACCAGTGACAGTGATTAATCGGCCGACAGTAGATTGCTGGAGGAGTGGTTCTAATAGGACAGATTTCACAGAATTTGTGGTCCTTTAAATCCTTTCTTTTTCTATCGGAACCATGTGCTGGTGAACAAACGACCAGCGATACGAGACATTACTTTTCGAAAAGTATCAGCTCCCTGAAGAAACTACATTCTATCTTTTAATAGCCAATAGATTACTTCAGAACTGCACCATTAATTTCGTCTATATTAATTCAAACACAATTAATCTTCCACCCAACTTCCATTTCTCATCGAATTCCTTGTAAAGCTTCTGCGATTCACCTACGTCATACAAGGTTATAGATGATAATACTGCCGGAAATAATCTTCCATATTCGACGAAATTTGTACCCAATCAATCTTCTACCAGTTTCCAAATCACTTTCCCACTAGGACGTTCATTCCGCTCCAAATCTCGTCTCAGCCTCGCTCATGAAAACGTATCCCCTTGATCATCTGTCTATAAGATTTATGGAATAACGATACCGATGTTTATCGATAAATTGAGTGGCATTTAGAGTACCTTTAGCGAAGGCATGAAACGTATTCACTTTCGCGACAATAAACATCAAGTAGGTAAATCAGTAATATGATTCCGTGAACTTAATCAGTTCCTGTGGAATCAATCAAAAACTTGTTACCCCAACAACGTCCTCTTATAACATTGAAATCGCCTAAGTGCATTTAATTTGCCTGCAACTCGAGACACTTTAAAACTTTTCTAACTTGCTCCAGAACTTATGACGTACCATGTTCAGGCTGAACGGTGAACATTTTTTTTAAATATGGAACATTTGAGAATGTGTAGGTATCCCAATACGAGTAACCTGCGAAATTACGTCAACACCGACGCGTGCAAATTGCTTCTACGCAATTTTCAAGCATTCCGGTCTGGTCAATTTCATTGAACCGCGTCCACATTCCCCTTTCAATTTCATTGTTTCAATTTTATTGAACCAACCGCACTGTTCCACCAAAGTGAACCGCGTAAATTCATGTCTATCCTAATTTCTCCCCGTCGCGACGTCCCCAATCGCGAAACGGTTCTCTTTGGCGGAGAATAACGCCACGTGTTGGCAATTAATCGAAATCGACGTCGACCCCCGATGAACTCCCGCCAGCGTCGTTGCTCTAGGGTATTTAGAGGATCAGCGTGACGTCAGTTGCCGGAAGTCGCCCGTCGATCGGTCTGTGTACGCGCTGCGATCCCGTCGATCGTTCGCCAGCGGGACTGGCCGTTAAGATTAGCCACCGCTAGCTGGCAGCGACAGTGTGTCAAGATCACTTGATCCCGCCTGCGAGCTCGTCGAGGGTCGATTGTTGCTTCTCTTTCTCTGGGTCAGCGGCAGAGTGGCGTACTCGAGGCACAAAGCGGCAAGAATCTCGCTGGCGGGAACAGTGGCGGCAGAGAGGAGTGCCTTCGACGAGGAGTCAGCGAGAGGGATCGGTCTTTTTTTCTGGAAGGAAGCGTCGAGTGCCGCGGAATCGATATAGGGCTGAGGGTTGTGTGATCTTGTTGCACGACCCGCGATCAAGATGCGAGCCGAAGGTCATGGTGTCTAGTTTGCGCGATCGATCTACGCGCGACGTGACTCGCCGACTGGCGACCGATTGCTTTTCGGGGGTGGATTCCGTGACGTCACTGGAGCGAGTGATACTCGATCGGCGGAGCGTGCAGGAATTCCCGTGGGCGAAGGGTGAGAAGCTACACGCGGCACTTGTGCGGCGTCTGAGTTTGAACGAGAATTTGCACGGTTCACCGTGGTTGAACAATGCGGGTTGATTCAACGAAATCGGAGCAATGGGATTGAAAAGCGAGTGTTTACACATTTCAATGGAACTGACCCAACTGGTGAGCTTAAAAACGGCGACGAAGCAAATTGTGCGCAACGGTGTTGAAACAGCTTGTCAATATTTAACGACAGTGTGACAGATAAAATAAACTTTGGGGGGATTGCGTCATGTTGGGCGGAAAAATAGGTATTTTTTTGTGATTTTTTTTACAAAAACAGCGCGACAAATTCATTTGAAGTTTGGCAGGTGGGTTTGTTGTATCTTGAGCTATTGTTGTAATTTTTTGTGTAACAGTGAGAGAAAAAGCATGGTAGATATGGAGTGCTGATTGAGATCGCTGAAAACAAATCGGGTGGTCCTGGTATTGACGGAAAGTACAGTAAGGGTTAACTGAAACACAAAATGGAAAAGATATTCTTAATTTATATGAATGTGGCTATCTGTGGTAGTAGATTTATTTCCGTATCTGTTACTGTTCCTTTTTTATTTAAAGAAGTTTTCCCGATTTTTGGGCAAAACCTTTTTCAGACTCAAATCTAGACGCTTCATCTTCTTCAAAAGGCTGTCATTTTAATATTTTTTTCTATCTACTACCATAGATAGCCACATTCATATAGATTAAGAATCTCTTTTCCTTTTTGTGTTTTAGATAACCCTTACAATACTTTTCATCAACGCGAGGACCACCCGATTATTTTCCAACGTTCTCTCTGTATCTGCCATATTTTTATTTCACTGTAAAGAATTCAGAACAATAGTTCAAGATACAGTAAAACAGCTTCCCAAACCTCAAATTAATTTGTTGAACCGTTTTTGTACAAAAAATTCACAAAGAATTAACTGGTGTACTCGGCAGAAATCAACATTCTTTTCGGGAAACTTTTTCTAAGGAAACTATACCTGCAATCTTTTTAAAACTTTCAGACTATATTATTATGTATTTCAAGAAGTAAACAAACAGTTTTTATATAAAAATAACGCGGTAATTACAAATGATTTCCATCCAAAAAATTCCCCAAAAGAACGTGGATTTCTACCGATTACACCAGGTTCTCGCTTAAAAGAAAAACAATAGGAAGATCGAGAAATAATAGAGGCCCTACGTCTCTCCATTTTTACACCATTGTAAAATTGAGAGGTACTACCAAGTATTTATAATATTCTCATTGTCTTTAAAAACAATTTTATTGTACAAACCAGCAAGGTCTGTTTACGAACAATATATCGACGTAATTAAAATGAAACCTTTCAATATTCTAGATGCGTGTTTACAAGTGCTTCAATTTTGTTGAATCGATCGCATTTTCAAGCAAAGTGAACCGTGGAAATTCTACCCTCATGTATGGGGGAGAGGTATTTTCCTTTTATCAATGATGAAAGAATTGCGATGTTTGTTTCTTTATTTTGAAAACTGGTGCGTTGTTAGCGAGAACGGCAGAGGAGGTAAAGTGATGGTTAAAGAAAAATTTGAAATGTCTCCGGAAATAAATATTCTCGAATTTAAATGAAGCAGCTGTCGCTGTCTAAATTATGCAGAGCGGTGAAATTCACAAAAATGTTTATAGTATTTCAATAATAAATGCATGATAAAGGATTCATTATTGTAGGTTTAATTAACACTGAGTTGCTTTAATTATCGAGTGTACATCGAGAACGAATTATTAAGTCACGTGTAAAAGACTAATTATTATTTTAATAGGAAGAAATTAAATTATTATTCTCAATTCTTTCGAATCCTCGATTTCGAAATTTCATTGCTCTTTGTACTCGTTCCCGAAAAGCTTTCCGGAGAGCACCAGCCACAAATATTTCACCAAGACCAGTACGCCTGTTCACGCTAATTATTCATCGGTCAATTACCTTTTAATTAGCATTACAATCGAACGCTCGCGAAGAACGGCGGGCAATTTTCGATGCTTACAAATACGATAATCGATAGCCAGCTTGCTTTGTAAAACCTGATAGCCTCTAGCAACGCAATTAATTATTCGAATTACGGGGTGACCCTCGCCCCCTCATAGACATACAATTTACCTTGCTCACTTCTCAGACAACTCGATCTAGAAACACGCGTAAATATCTACACCCCCGCGTATTCCATGAAAATTCAGTAGCATCGCCGTATAATATCGTAGACATTAAACCTTCTACCCCTTCGAGTCGTTCGCCAACATCCAAGCCATTCCTTTGCCGCGACACGAATACCTAATAAGGCCCTCCATTCGATGCAAAGTGCTCACACGTCCCCTCCATACCCGTCCCCCGCCTCCTGAAAAAGAACGGAGCAGCACTGCGCGCCCTTTAACGCTTTCTCCAAAGCGGAAACGTTTAAAAAACCACCCCCTTGGCGGCGCGTCCCGGAGACGTGCCAGGGTGGGTACACGAGCAAAAGACGATCCCGCTTCGGTTCACCGCGAGACACAATAGCGGGCCCTCAGGACACGATTCGCGTGTTATTCCCGGGGAGCGGCACGAGCTTCGTGCACTTTCGCTCGTTCACGGGGAAAAGGAGTGGTAACGAAGTACATCCGTTTGATTGCAGGAGGATGCAGCCGGGGGTGACAGTGGTTCTGGCCACGGTCTGGCTGGCGGTGTACGCGGCTGTGGTGGGGACGTCCACCCTCCACCCCTACCGCCTTGCTCTCGATCAATACTCCCCTTTGGCCCCGCGACGGCACGGAGTTCATCGAAGAGTCGGAGGCCGGCCGGCCTGGAGGGATCAGAATCCTGCCGAGAATCAGCCGCTCGACCTTTCGATCTACCCGCGAAGGTCGATCACGACGGGCACCGGTACGTCTGGCATTCGTTACATCAGCAATTTAATTCTGTCGCTCTGGCTCCCTCGGCAGAAACAGTGGCGGCTCGACCTCGACAGCCGGAATATATCGTTCTGGTTAACATGCTCGTTTCTGATGTAGCTGCCCCGAGGAGAAGGGGCGCGGAAGGGCTGAGATGGGTTAGGAGACGGTTATACCGGGGGCGTGGGGACGGGTAATGAAGTTCTGTAACGGAATGATAGGGATAAGCGCAGTAAGTTGATCAGAGCCACGGTAACTTGGGGACCGTCGATTGGCGGGAACGAATGCCGAGTCTTTCGCCCGGAAGATGATGCCGCCCGCCGTATCAGACGCAATTTACGGCGCTAATTTTCTTGGTAATTAGAGGGTCGTTGCTGGTGGCACCCGTCGGGACTCGATTTTTATTATACCAACCTCAACTTTCTCTATTACGTGACCGAGACCGGGGAATTGACATGCTTGAAACTTGCAACGTTATTCCGATCTTGAATGGTTAATGCCGTAATCGTGGGTTGATTTTTCGAATGATTTTTTTAAATGTAGGTATTCGTGGTAGATTTTGTAAGGTGATGGAAGTAGTTGGAATGTACGGGGTGTTCCAGGTAAGTGGTATTGTGGATTTTTGTGGTCTTGCGTTGATTTTATTAAATATATGCGTTGAAATGTAGTGAAATATTTGTTTACAATAATTTTTTGTCATTTTAATGGAAAGCTTTGAACCTTGGGTTATGTGGGACACCCTGTATATGGTTTAATCATTTTCGTTGAGTCTATCCATGGATGATAAATTTTAGTGGGAAAGAAGTTGGTGAATTTATTTGAATTTAAATATTTCAAAAGCGTTGAAGCTTATTTATTAGGAAGAATCGTTTGGTGAAATTTATTTTAATGGAAATAGTTTAAAGCGTGTTTACCTACTCACATTGAAAACGAACTGCTAAAGACGTAAATGCTCCTTTTGTCTGTTGTTGAGAATTCGACTGACAACTTAAGGTTACATTCTGAATAAAATAGAGCTTGAATCTTGAAATGCAAGACCGCTTAAATCTTCAATAGAACGCTTTAAACCTCAAACCACTGGTTGCGCGTCTTCAGGTAGCTCTTCAGCAAGCTTACAGCAGACAATGTTTGCTAGCCCTTGAAACTGTATATTTTTAAATGAAAGAACAAAAAGGAAACTATCTTTTTATACCTAAAGAAGTAATTACAATTCGAAAGTAATAGTACTTCTCTTATTTACAATTACAATACTCTGATCTACATATTTCTCACTTTACTACGTCAAAAATCAGTCGAACTTCTAAAAATAACATATACAAACTCTGTTCAACGTAAATAAAGTAACTGAAATTCGGCCTCGTATAATTTAATTAATTATGCACGAACACAAATATTAATTTAACCAAGTCAAAGAGTCGTTACTTTCTCATCAGTCAAACGATCAGCATAAATTTCATTTTAATATAGACTCCACCAACAAACAACATCCATCCACTATTTTTTCAGAGTCGTTGGAACAATCCATCGACAGTAAATCCTACCTCGAAAGAGACTTACTCTTGCCACGACTAGGCAACAGCGCCCTCGATGATTTTTCATCGCTAGTCGAAGATAAGCAGTCCCGTAATTCCGTCGGCCGTGAATTCACAGACGAGAAGGTCGATGGCAGAAACACAAAGGGCACGGAATTACCTTCTCGCGAGCAGCCCCCGTCCGAGCTCGAGGATCCTTTTGTGGCTGACGACACCTTCCAAGATCAAGGGCCCGGCTCCGTGGAGATATACAAATTGGACCTGCTCAGAGAGAAGCCTCTGTTGGATCCAACGCCCGTCACGCGATTATTGACAAAGAACAAAAGCAAAACACCAAAGAAGACCAGTCACGTGAGCTGGAAGTCAAAGACAACGGAGTACAAAGCCACCAGCCCTAAGATTCTGTACAAACAGTCCAACTCGTTCGACGATTTCAGCACGAGCATGCCTCCTATCAACGATCCCTTTAGCATAGGAGGCGTGCCAGAGCTGCAGGTGGGTTGCGAGGGCTTAGAAGCCTCTAATCACAAACAAAAGAGGTCGATAGACTCCGGCAGAAAGGATAAGAAGACAGAGGACACGGTCGACTTCTGGGTAGACATAACGCCGGTATCTCTAGAAATGAACTACGACTCCGCTGTAGAGGACGAATACGAAGAGATGGACGAATTGGTGAAGATAAAAAAGCTGGAGAACACCACGAAGAACCCAAAGCGTAGGGGCGACATGGACGCCACCCACGCTGGCGAGTCCTCGGAGGACAAAAAGCGAGCGGAGAAATTGCCGGTCCGTGGGGACCTGGGCAACTCGAGCGTCAGCAATGACTCGACCGTTCCGTCGACGATGCCCGTTCCTAGTAATCGAAGAGCGTACGGAGCAGGGATGGGCGACCTCCATTCCGATAAAGCGAAGCGAGAAGCTCAGGAGGCTGATAACCCGGCGGCTAATCAAGGTCGTAAGATCTTGTGGCTCGACGATGCCGGCGTTGATGAGCGTCCCGTGGACAAAAAACGCTCGAAGCGCGGGACTTGGGGGTTCGGTGAGGATGAGGGGGTAGTGTCGAGCGACGAGCTACAGACGGAGACCCAACGGCGGAGGCAGTACGATGACAAGAGGAGGCAGGATGAGGAGAGGAGGAGGCAGGAGCAGGAGAGAAGGAGACAAGAGGAGGCGCAGCGGCAAGGTCAAATTGAGAATCGAACTAATTCCGATATAGGGAGGATCAGGGAGGAGTACGAGAGGACGCTTGAACAGGCACGAAGGGAGGACGAGAGACGCGGGCGATTGCAGCAAGAATCACAAAGGACCCCAGCAAACAGGTGGCAGCTGGAAGAAGAATACAGGCGACGAGTGCAGAAGGAGGAGGAGGCGAGGAGGTCACGATGGCAGGGTGAGGAGCGTAGGAGGCAGGAGGTGCAGGCTTCTCGCGGGAGGATCGAGTCTCGTCCTCGAACTTCTTCCACGGATGACGAAGAGAGTGAGAGGCGACGACTGTGGGAGGAGGAGCTGAAGAGACGAGGGGAACATCGTTTGAGGGAAGAAGAAAGAGAGCGAGTGCATAGGGAGGAAATGCGTAGAAAGGAACAGCATGAACGGGAGGAAGAGATAAAGAGGAGGCAGCAGCAGGAGCTTGACAGAAGGAGCCTGGAAGATAGAAGAAGGGACTGGATGCTGAAGAGGGGGCAAGATGCGGAGGAAGAGAGGAGGAGGCAACAGAGTAGACACGAACCACCTGCCAATCTAGTGTATCCCGTGCGCGCCAGTCCAAACGAAACGAGAATGTACAGGGTGGAGGAAGAAAGGCGGATGAGGGAGCAGCAGGAAAGGGAACGCGAGCGGAAACTGAGGGAGTACGTGCAACGCAACCGGCCCATCAATGTGAACAACACTGCGGATCGGCAGAGGGAAGAAGGGAACAGGAGGAGGGTAGAGGAGGATCGAAGGAGGGTGGATGAGGATCGAAGGAGGGCAGAGGAGGATCGAAGGAGGGTAGAAGAAGAGCGCAAGTTGCAGGAGTATATACGACGGAACCAGCCAATACACGTGCCGAAGGCAAGCGGATCCTACGACAGAAACTGGTTGGAGTACAGGAGGACGGCGGACGATGCCAGATTAAATAATCGGACGAGTTACCCGGGACCAGGAGACGGAAGAAGAAACCACGGTCCGTCAGCCTCGACGAATATCGACCCGCAGAACTATGTGCACGAGGCCAGAAGAAGGGACGAGGCAAGGAGGATCGAGGAGGAGAGGGCTCGCGAAGCACGCAGAATAGAAGCCTTGAGGCGGGAAGAAGAGGTCAGACGGATGCAGTCGAGGAGGTACGAGGAGCAACGGAAGAGGCAGGAAGCGGCGCGGCTGGAAGCTGAGAAGAGGGCGAAGGAGGTGACAGAGGAGGAGGCTAGGAGAAGTCAGGCTGGAAGGACGAGGCCGCGCTATGAGGATCGTAGGCGATTCGAGGAGCACAGAAGGAGACAAGACACGAGACTTATTCCAGCCAATTTGTTTTTGAACGGGTCCAGCAGAGCCGTGGACCTCGGGAGACAAAGACAGGAGCAAGAAAGATGGAGGGTCGAGGCTGAAAGGCGGAGGCAACAGGAAAACAGGTAAAGGAGCGAGGTTGCGTGACTGAATGTTAAATTGTAATTTTTGAAGCGGGGTAAAGATTTCTTTGGGAATGTATAATCATTTGCATGGCGTATGTCGTGGAATATGGAGACACTTTCAGTGGTGAATTTATGGGAGAATGGAAATGAGATGAAAAGTAACTAACCCTTCTTGCATCGACACTATTAAGTAGGGTGACCTGTCCAGTGAATGAACACCCCTCAGTGAATGAAATATGTAATACGAAAAATTAACGTCTAGGTATCGCGTTCATTTCACGTTAAAACTTACATCGAAATTTAGAGTGGCAATAACATTCAGAGGGTTAAATAACGACTTTTGAATACTAATTTTAACAGGCATGCAGCTTAAGTGTTCATTCACTGGACAGGTCACCCTAGTTCGAACATCTGACTTTCACAAAAATGGAACATGTGAAGGGTCTCACGAGTCAGTGTGTTCCATAGTGTAACAGCAATTTTCTTTCCCTGTAAATAGTTCGCTAGAAAGCATCCCGCAATACTTTACGCATTCCACCCTATAGATTGGAAATTCCTAACAGTAAATTCCTAGAAACAAAGTTAAACCAAAGAAATATCACGCAGTTAACTTCTATCTAAAAATACGCGAAACCTTAAAAGCTTCATAAATTAAGAGCACCTGTAACATAACACTCTTCCTTAACTCTAACACTGTGAAAAACCACAATACCCCTCTCGCAATAACTCTCCGAGACACAGCCTCTTCAAACACTACACAACTCTTACAACCAGATAAACCCAAAATTAATGACAATTTTTTCCCAACGATCCTACTCGCCTAATGCTTCCGCACTAATTTCCTCCCCCGCGAGAAGTTGCTACCAAACATCCCTGGGCATCAGGGAGAGCTGCTTCGCGTCACTTGTTATAACCTTATAGCTCCCAAGATTCGTCGGGTTGCCGCTTGTAAAGGGGCCGCGGCAAACATTCGGCTGGCAGGCTGCAGTGTTAAAGCGCGGCGTTGCGAGACGAGCAATGTTAATGAAACAAACAGCTCGGTCGCGTCGCGGACAATGAGCTTCCTCTTTCGGTCTACGCTGATAATATAATGCTCCGTTATCCCACGCAGAGCGACGGAGGCGAGGGAGGAGCGTACCAGGGCCATGAAAGAGCAATGGAGGCGACAGGAAGAGGCCAGACTGAACGCGCTGCCTGTGAGCGCGAGAATAATAGTGCGTCACGGAACGTCTTCCTCCCAGCCCGACCTGCTACCTAGGGCTGGTTTCGACAACGATATCGATTTCACGGTGAGCCCTCTTTCATTTCACTGTTAACGACGTTCACCGCCGCGTGTCACACAGTCGCGACGCCTCCGTTTTCGCGGAGGGCTATCGTCACGCACGCGTCGCCGGGATAATTTCGAGCACCCCGTCCCTGACACATAGGACGTCTGTCGCTGGAATCGAAATCAGATAGGAGATACTCGGGGTGCCTACTGTTGAGAGCCGAGGAAGATTGCACCTGGGGTAGTGTGAAGCGAGGGGAACGCTTCTTCACTCCACCTGTGGAGTGTATTTCTGATACATCGTTGTCTGGCATTCGTTGCTTGGTAGGTCAGATAGGATATTGGCAATTGTTGTAGATGTTTACAAGTTCGGTGATTCGAAAATCGGGAGAGTTTGATGCTGCGAAGGAATGTAATTTAACTGGTACCGGTGACATACCTAGGTTCTGCTGTGACAGTGAGACGAGTCAGGGGTGGGAACACTTCTTTAAAAAAACTCAGTTTCTACATTGTGTATAACTGAGAAATTGTACTTGCTGTAGTAAATGTTCAATATAACGGTTCGTGGTTTTCAATGGCTTGTAACTTAGTGGTAAAGAATTTGCGAATGGAATTTGTGCTGAGGGCGAAGTCTGAGGAAATAAATTTTTAATGCTTTCCGAGATTTTTTGTGAATTCATAAATACGCACGATAATATGAAAACTCACTATTTCTTTGAAAGGGAGCTTCCAACCCAAGTTGTTGCGACTACTTAAACTATCTTTGCAGAGTCAAAAGCTGTCGAACTTAATTTTCATCACATAGAATCTCAATTGCTTTCAGGTCAATTCTCTTCGGCTCACAACAATAATTGTAAACATACATTCTGTTAAATAAAATATCACGCCAGTTAACGACTATCAGAATTCAACATGGCAGGTGACGCGTGAAACCACCGATCACGTTTTACGCAATTGTCCAAAGCTTTGTCATCATTGACAACTAGCATGCAGATTCGATCTGAAAGTTCCGATAACTGTTTCACATTACCCCGCCGCACTTTCGCCCCAATTTCCCAGTCCAGTGACATCCTAGATGCCGCACGATAGTACAGGACTCGTTGCACCGATACTCTAATTTCATATGGGAGCTTTGGAAACGACGATCGTTACAGCGATATCAGCCTGCTTGTAATGCGAGCTGGCGATCGTTAAACGAAGAATAACTGTGCTACGGACAGATGGTAACGGTGGTAGCACGGCAATAATTGGCGGTATAATATTCGCGTTCTCGGTCATTATAACTACGCGAAATTCTGCAAATTATGGGTTACACGAGATAGATCCTATGTTGGTGGATAAACTATATTTTACTGATAATATGTGCTACCTGAAGCACCTGGGGGAAGTATCCCTGTTAACAAGAGATGCCCAGCACGTTTAATTACAACCTCACTGGTCAAAGACACTAACACATATGTCCATTCGTATAACTCTGCTACAAAATGTCCAATATTTCTCTATAGAATGGAGTTCCATATATTTCGAAAGCACTCTATCTCCAAAATTCCAGCTTATATTTGAACCATGTTCCTCTGCGTGCACTATTATTAACGTAAATGGTAACGAAAACGGTAATTTTAAACCCTTCATCCTCTACGCGTTCACCGATACTCCCCTATTGTTTCGCGTCCCTAGTTGCTGTCCCAATACGAAAGCAGCAATGATAGCAGCTCCAACGACAGTGCTGGCAAGGGGAGGGAGAGTTACTATACAGGTTTATTATTCTTCGCAGGGTATCAATCCGACTCGTGAAGGGGTGCCGGTACCCAATTTCCCTGCACCACCTACTCAGCGCCCACCCGCCAAGAGTCCTTCACCCTGCGTCTGGGCGGTGGTCCAATGTTGTCCAAGGAAGAATGTGCGTCTGGTGACGTGCTTCGAAGCAACGGGTTGCCCTGGTGTCAATTGGGACCCAAGCCCGTGCCGGGTCTCCATCCTGCAAGCTGCCAAAGAGCAAGTCAGGAAATTCTACGCCGAGGCTGAGTCGGATGAGAACCTTTAAGAGAATCCCGTAGAATGTAAGACGCGCGCCATATGCACCGAGATTTCGTGGATCGCCGAAAAATTCAGTGAACGACAGCCGCGGGAGATTGTATCTTCAGCTACTGGGGAAACTTAAGTTGAAGCTTCAAGGAGGGACACGGAGTGAGTAGGTCGTGGATTTAATAAAACTTGGGTAATTGTGAATCGAATGATAATGACGTATTGAAGGCTTCATTTGGTTGGCTGGTTTCTGAAATTTATGCAGTGGGATGTGATTTTGTGTTTGTTAGATTGTTAGGTAGGGAAGTTGAGTTGCTAACTGGGGGATAAGTTGACTCGTCGTTTGAAAATTTCTCTTGGATAAGAATTGATTTGTGTAGCTACCAAACATTTTCTATGCGAGTTGAGTCGCTGCTACTTATGGAAGAACATATTACACGAAGACTCGTCACAGAAACAAATTATGGACGTGTGTATTTAAATGTGCCATTCTCAAGAAGACCTTTCTGTCACCAGATAAGAAATGAAAATTCGACGTGTCGAAGATTTTCAGAAATGGCATTCGTTGTACTGTGAACTATTTACGTTCGTATTGTCATAAACGTCTCCATTCACATTCTCAAAATTTATTAAAACCGTGGACCTACTCGAGACCCTCAATTAAATACTGTCTCCAAAGTACGAAACGCAAAAGAACCCGCGACTATTTGTGTCTTTCGCTGTTTTCGTATTTTTAGAAACAGATAGTTATACTACAGATTCGATATTTTTCTATTCGCTTATTTTTAGGCCAAGATAGCATTGCACGACGGCCTTTTAAATTTAACGAAGCCAGCGATTGCGTCAGCGGTTTTCGAAACAGTGCATCGTGTCTTCATCGTGAAACTAACGCATAAAGAATTCAAGAAAAATTATTTTTTTTAACATTCTTTCTGCTCGATTTTCAATATCGCTGTTTATAAATATCGAAGCATAAAGTACAATTAAACAAGTTGTAGACTAAGGCTTTCAGCCTCAAAGAGAGATGGACAATGTTCTCCGCTTCGGAAACCGTTGAATTAAGAGCTTCTAACAAGCATTCGACGCTACATCAGCCACGAAACGTAGTCCGCAGTATTTCCCCAGGATCCTCTCTTCCCGAGGTCTTGTAACAGCCTCCCGTCATTTTCTGACGAGCATCGTCCAGGTAATCAGCGTTTGATCACCGAGCAACGGGTCGCCGAATCCTTTCAGCAGCGCGGCAGGAAAAGGACGAAGGGAAACAGGGATCGGTATGCTTTACAGGCCTGATACAATTCCGAAGGGGAGCCAATATTCAACAGCGAGTAACTGATCGTTTTGTATTGGACGATCGCCAGCTTCGGTGCCAAGTAAGTTAGTGTGCAAAAATATAGCCATAAAGAGAAAACGGGAGAGAGTGTGTGCGTGAGAGAGAGAAAGAGAGAGAGAAAGGAAAAGAGAAAGAGAACAATAGTGCGACATCTGCTCGTATTGCAGACGCACGTGCAATTAAGCGTGTTCGCTACGTGTTTCAACGAACGTAGAATTATTAACCGTAAGTTTTTTTCTTCCTTTTGTTTTGTCATTTGTACGTAGTCGTTGAGTTATATACTTCCGCAGCTTTTTCACATGTGATATATAGATAGGCTTTCAACGTCCGCTGTAGTATAGTGAAATATTTATCTTTGTAACGCCGTGCAAAGCTTTCTCGAGTTAAGTGGAATGAAATTTAAGTTACAAATGTGCTGGTACGTCTGAAGGAAGTACAATTCGAGGATCGATCTTGTGAATCGGAACGTATTACGCGGCAATAGTTTCGGGTATATTTTAGTCGAATGCAATTGTATTAGTATTAAAGTTATGCCTAATATGGATATAATAAGTATTCTTTCTTCTGCTTTATCCTAGAATCATAGCGAAAGTAAAATTAATATTTTTCTACTTGATATTTTAGAGCGCAATGGAAGAATACATGCTTAGAGTATGGTGAGTCTTGAGATTCTTAGATCGCTGTAATATATTTAACATTTATCTGTGTAATAAATCTTTATAAACCTGAATGTTTAAATCAAACCTGAGGAAATTATTATTTTGCATGTGTTTCGTATTGGTTGATCGAACCTTTGGGTTTTGAAATACGAAAAGAATCAGAATCAGTCTGTACTTCATCTTTTGAAAAGAACGATTTCGAAAATTCATCAAATCGACCTCAGAAATCCAATAAGTTTCATTGGAGATCATGCTTCACTTACACACACTATCACCGTCGCTATTTACGATCCTATTTACGATCGACTTGTCCAACTTTGTATATTATAACTAAAACTCAAATAGAAATAACAGAGATGAAGTCTGTAACCAAACTAAATAGCTACACTGTTTTTCGTCCCAGAACAAAGCTGCCCTATGGATCTTGAAAATTACTTGTTTGAAAAATACGAACCCGTTTGCACAAGCTACTTAGCAGTCGAGCTGAGTTCCCTTAATTACCGAACTCCCTTGAAAAGTACCTACGTAATTGGTAAATGTACGCCCCCCTTTGTAATCAGCAAATTTACATAGAACGCACGGTGTATCGACTGGCGGCAATTACTGAACTCGGGAAATTACCCAAAACTCGTCGAAACCACCGCGCGTCTATGAACTCTCTCGCAATACCGCAGCGGAATTTGATGACCAGGGCCCGTCAGTTCGACGTTGAAAGTTAGAGCAACTTCCACAGCTGGTGGTGAGAATTTTTCCACCGCGGAGATAATACATTTAATCAGTTCCCGCGAAACGGAAGTGGCTGCTGTGAGAACCGTGATACCTCAGAAACAAAGAGAAGCCCAGCTGTTCGGTAGGAAAAAATTGCCGTTACACCTCAGCGTACGCACGCGACTTCCGCCATTCGTATTTGCCATCCTCCGCCTGTGGCTCCCAATTTCTTTCCCTGTGATAGCCGTGGCCGATAACGAGGACATTCAACAGCTAAGGGCTTGCAAACGTTTCCTGTCCAATCAACCGCATTGTCGCGTACCGAAAATGTCATCAAACCCTCCATCTTGCTGCCTAACGAGTTCTCGAAACGAGTAATTTGGCGGCGATTCAGGTGAACGCCACGCGAGAGATTACTCTGATGTGGACCTTACATGCTTTGATTCATCGCTGTTTCCAATGGAAATTCGCGAGAAGAGGGTTGTTCCTCACACTTCTCTTATTTAGAAGCAGAGTTGGGCATTATTCGGCTAAATTTTCCTTCGGATACGGATTCGTATAAATCCCCAAGATTTATTCGCGACTAACAAATGACGATTTTATTCGTCGAAAAATTAATCGTTATGCGCGAATAAATCTGTACCGTATTTCTAGCCAGTTTCGTTCGAATACGAATTTATTCGTTATTCGACCTGAATGAACGACGAATAAATGTGATACCCGATGATTATTTCGAAGATTATTCGAATAAAAATTTATTCCCACAAGTTTATTCGAATACTTATTGGAATGAAAATTTATTCGCACAAGTTTATTCGAATGGAAATTTATTCGCACAAGTTTATTCAAATGGAAATTTATTCGCACAAGTTTATTCGAATGGAAATTTATTCGCACAAGTTTATTCGAATACTTATTCGAATGAAAATTTATTCGCACAAGTTTATTCGAATACTTATTGGAATGAAAATTTTTGCCGAATAATGCCCAACTCTGCCTAGAAGAACAGAATTAAATCATCCATGTATCTCCCACACAGATTTATAGTGTAATGACGCGAGAACTTATTTGAAGTTGAGTCTGCCAGGAGTTGTGCGTGTTTGAAAGCGAGGCGCACATCTTGTTATTAAAATGCGTGATGGAATGTGATTAGATTTACCTCTTACAGAATTTCGTATAATTGAACGGTGGCAGAGGTCGGGGACGTTCTCTCGGGGGTTTCGCACGTGCAGAAATCCCAATAACGGATCGACGAGGAGAGACGTGCGGCAGGTGCGTCTAGGCACCGTCTGTACCAAGCTTCCCAAGGCTATTGTCTTTCCTTTCCTGTCTATCCAGATACGCGTTCAGCTTGGGTTCATCCTCTCCTTTACGACGTCCCCAACTTCCTCCGCTTTCCTCTCCATTCAGCTTTTACTTTCTTCCCTGCTTCCTTTTATCCCTGAATTTTATGCATGGCAACGCGGCGCGCTCTCCTTCGTCTTTTGCGCTTCCAATTTCTCTGCTTCCACTGCTGTTTCGCGGATTTCTACGCTTCTGGATTTTTAATGCGCTGGTTTTCTACGCGTGTGAACAATGGATGATGTAATAAATTCTTCTCTGTTAGCGACAGGGAGAATTCTACTTTGTCGATGCCGAGAAATATTGTAAGATAAGGGTCAGGTTATCCAGAAATTATTAACTTAGAATCTAGTCGATCGTTCCAAGTATTTCTCATATTTATTTGGGCGCGAGTGAGCTGTCTAAATTGGGATAACTTTCCCAACTGAAAGTAAACGGGAGAAATAATCTCACACCCCAAGACTTCGTGTTACCTTTTCTATATTATTGTATGTGATATATTTTCTTCAACTCGCTTCGTGATAGTATCGCAAAAATGATTGGGCTATGTTTCAGCGGGAAATAAAAAGTTTTGTCCAAAAGGGAGCATCGACTCTTAACGTAAGAGAAGCTGCTTTCTGCTTGAGAACTCTTGGCTATTGTCTCCCACTTCGTTCCATTTAGTACGTATATACCCTAGGTGCAACTTTTCTCGTGTATATATTCATCCCTTCTTACCCTTCTACCCTGAACCCTTTGCTCTTCATTCTGACGCAGTGGTTTTCGTTTCACATTTTCGAACTTCTGTTCTTCCGCTATTTCTATATCCATTCCTCAAATTTCTCACACTTTTTCTATTTCTATTTTCGGTTACCTCACCCCAGATATAACCCACGGGTCTTTTTTTACCCAATCGTCTTTTTATATTTTTTAAACCTTTTCTAACTTTGAGAAAAATAATTTCAAACTTCTGTTCTTCCGCTATTTCCATATCCATTCCTAAAATTTCTCACACCTTTTTTATCTCTATTTTCGATTACGTCACCACAGATATATCCCAAGTGTCGTTTTTTATCTAATCGTCTTTTTATATTTTTTAAACCTTTTCTAACTTTGAGAAAAATAAAGTGCAGTAGGTAATAATGTGTTTCATTTTTTTATTAAGTGTCTGTAAGAACTGAAGGACACATCAGGGTTAGCTAATCCTGCTCGGTCGAATTCTGACCACAATGGTCCTTTCAGCACCGCAAAACCCACGCAGCGAACCTCCGATGAAGTTTAACGAAAGTTATGATAATACCCTTTAAGCATATCTTCGTTTACTTACTTTTGAGTTTGTTCAGCCGCGTTATGAGCCTGCTTTTTTTACCTCTGCTTGTTTATAACCAGCTAGCTTCGCGGTTCTTAAGCTACGCTGTGTAACAACGAAATATGATATTAGTGTTGTTAAAGGGACAGACAAAGCCTCTGCTGTTGCTTCTTCTTTACAATATTTTTGTGTGGATACAAACAATTTTTCTGTGGTTATGTGCTATTAGTGGACTTTTTAATGGAAAAGAATGTTATATCGGAAAAGCACACGTAAGTAAACTTTTCGCATTACTGAAACTTTATTATTCACTACCCTTGCTAAGAAAGTTCAAATTAAACTTAAAACTCTGAATGCAAAACATTCAAATATGTATCGTCTGAGTTCCCTCATGCAACATGGTTACAACAGGTAATACAAATTCAAATTTATGCGAACAAGTTCCCTCATGCATCGAACAAATATTCCAAATAACAATACTTAATGACAAATGTCCAAAACGGAATTGGTTTTGTGGAAAGTAAATATTGCTACATATGTAGGTATATAATATTATTGCAACCTCAATTTTGAAGGATACTGCCGCACATGCCGGGCGTCTCTTTAATCTGAACATGAAAGAACAAGAAATAACACAAGGAGGTAGGAGCTCCTGGGAGATTCATCGATTCTACGCACGCGACAGAACACCGAGTGCTGGAAAGAAACTATTTTTACCGCGAAGGCTGTTCTGCCTCCTTGAAAGTCCCTAAAGCAATTTCTATTTAAACGTAAAGGCAATTCTGAAAATTCCACGGACCGAGGTGCGGGAAAAAAATTCCGCCGCGTAATCGTACATTCTGAGCACTCTGGAAACTTCGATCCTCCAGAATAATTCGTGCGGCGCGAGTGGCAGTGTCTCTGAAAGGAAAGTTACCTAACAGCCGAACTCCTTTACAAAAGGAAAGCTGTGTCACTAGGGGGTCAAGCTGCTTGAGTGGAATCAGTGGAAGCAGAAATTCAAAAAGGGAGTATCCCGTCGCTTATACGGTTCAGCAGCACTCGTGGAGTACCTATCGAGCGTAAGCCGTACCTCCATTGGATTAAGATTTTCCCCGGTCTCGCTCTGGAAAGCTAAAGCCAGTATAAGTTTCTAGCATTTACATTCGCGACGAAGAACTGGGGGCAGAGGGACAAGTCCTTAAGTGCTAATTATCATACCTCACTTCTCTTAGGATCATTTGCTGGCTGTTTCAACGAGACAGAGGAATGTTACTTCTAGAGTGTAAGTAATTTTTCTACGATAATTTTACGGTAATTGAAACAGAGATAATAGTGTGATTCCATTGGCATTGTTACACTATTGTAAACGATATTATAGTAGCCTTCTACTATTATAAATAATAAATTGTATTACAAAAGTAGCCTTTAAATTTTTAGAAAAAAATCTATCATTACTGTAATAGTCTAATAGATTCTTCATTTCTCTCTTTTCAACTATTTTCTTTATTTTCCAACAAAATTCACTCGCCAATTTCAAACCAAAATAGCAAACACCTATTCGCCGAATGCTTATATCCAACCGTAAATAAATACGTAGACACCGGAAACCCGTATCGATCAGACGTAATTCAAAATTCTACCACGATATCTATCCAACGCGCCCCTTTTTCCCCTTCCTCACACGTTCTCGGGGGTCGCGACGGGGCGAGAAATCGAAACGGAAGCGCGCGGGATCGACGCCTACGCCAAGATTCGAATTCTTGGGAGGTTGGTTCGCAGCCGTAATATCACCGACGCGTGTGTGCTCGTAGCACAGGATCTGAGCCGCGCGCACAGGATGCGAGAAATCGGACACTGCTCGGTGTAAACAGGAACAAGGGAACAAACGAAACGGGACAGCGAGTGGCAGGATACGGTAGAGGAGAATGGGATGCAAATATGCAGACAGGGGGCTCTTGTCTGTTCCTCCATCGATTCGATTTGTCCTGTGTACGTTCCTGGATTCAATCATCAACGATGTACAAACTATTGGTACTCGTCCCGTTGGCAATCCGTTCCTAGTGTGGTTTCTTGAAATGTCGATGGTTTTCTGTTTTGAAAACGGTTTGGAAAATTTTCAGCTTTCACTAATGCACTGAGAAAGCTATTTTTCTTTTCTCTTTGATGTCTATTGGAGAAAGAGATGTGCACGAGCCTTGAGTCACAATTACATTTTAATAAGGAATTGAAAGTGTAGAGCGCAGTGTTGAAAAATTTTGCCGAAAATCCGGTGCAAAGTTCTACAGTGACAATTCAATTGTAATCCATATAGTAATCCTGGATATACCTATCACAGATATAGGTTGCCTAAAGAAAGGGTATTACTGAAACAGAAAATTTCTGTCTCCAACGATACTCTTTCTTTGATTTATGTTTACTAAGCATTTTTTATTCAGTTTAGCGAGTGCCTACTATACGCCCTCGATGTGGATAACCATTTCTTTAAACACCTTGTACACACATAAATGTACATACAAATGATATATGTATTTACAAGATTAGAAGAACACAGAATTATATTTGATATTACAAAATTTGGAGTAATGCATTTAACACACTGTTAATATTAACATAACACACTGTTAAAATTTTGGCCAATTCGGTGTACTAAAAGTTCAGTACGCTCTCCTCGCAAGATTAAGTTCATCCGAGCTATCCAATTTTTCTCAATTTTCCTACTCACGCGTGCACCGAAGAGTGACTGCGCTTTTCCACAAAGTTGTGAACGGGACACGTTCCTTAGGGATGAGACTGGCTAGACGGTCTGGCTGTTTTACTTATCTGCGAGCATCCCCTCTTAAGGTGACAGTTATGGCGCGTGTAAGTAATTCTTGAAGCTGGCGCACGCAGTACGTCACCCCCTTACCCTTGTCGCGTTTCAACGGCGGAATTCAGCGACGAAGGCGCTCCCCGTGCGAAAATAAAAAGATTACATATTACCGGCGACTCTCGCGTTTATTAAGTTAAGCCTCGAAATTTCATTCGAGATTAATAGGAGAGAAACAGTTGTTTATGCGCAGCATACGAGCGGCGACATTCTTTACGTTCGAATTATTTTATGAGACACCGTGCTTCTTGTTTCTAAGATCATATTGACGATCGTTTCTTTTATATAAAATAGGATCTGGGAAATCGTGCGATATTTCCCTTCGACTATTTCTTCTATCTCTATATAGAAGGGAGCTACTACGTGCTTCATAGAATCAGATAGCAGAGATAGGCTGTATCTTTAAAAAAAAAAGTTCGAAATTGTATTAAAAATATACGAATAAAAGATAAAAAATTGCATTCGTTATTCGAGGGTCGAATAATCCAAATTATCTTTATTCAAAGAGATAGTACAGTAGAATCGTTTATTAGCCCGCCGTGGGCACACTTATTTTCGCACCTTCCGTGGGCACACTGGATCGTTTATATCCGTGGATGTTTTTTTTTACTAGTTTTGATTTTGAAAAAATTTAAAAAAATTACTTATGGGATACTTATGCAAGTCTCTACTTTAATATACAATCGTTCTTTGAGTCAAATGTTTAATGGATTAATTAGGAAAAATAAAAATTCGGAAGGAAGTTTAAGCAAAGAGGCAATAAACACAAACATAAACGACCCAGTGTGCTCACGGCGGGTTAATTCCCACGTCACTTTCTTCCCCTTTCAGTGCACATTTAATCTCGAATAATTTTAATACTTCTGTATAAGTTTCTGTAACGTTGAGAATGTACAAGGTCCGGAAGAATAATCTTCCAGGTTCGAAAGGTAAATGAAGAAGAATATTATAGATACTATTCGAACTTGTATTGTGCAATCAGAAAGAGTAATGTTTACCATTTTGTTTCCTCCGCCAAGGAATGGCTTATCAACGTGCTGAGGTGCTAGTGGTGGGTGGAAATGGCGGAGGATTTATTCCTCTGGGGACACCGGAAGGCTGAAGTCTTCAAACATAAGCCGCAGACAACCGAGGAACTCGAAAACGCTATCCGACATGCAATTGCCAGCCATACCACAGGAAATGACTAGGCGAGCGATCCGAAACTTCGTAAAGCGTGGCAGCAAGCATTTTGAGCGGTGTGATTTTTAAAACAATTGCTCTTTTTGATCGTACAATACAAGTTTGAATAGTATCTACCTACAATATATACCTTCATCATTAACCTTTCAAACCCAGGAAATTATTCTGCCGGACACTGTATAATATTCTAGCAATGTTGAAAATGGTGCTGCAAATAACTGATTTCAAGAATATTCTTCAACCCTCGTTTGATGGATAGAGAGGAGCCTATATATTAATCTAAAATAATTATTATGTGGTTAGATACACTAAAATATTTTTGGCCAGTTTTTATTATACAACGATGTGTATGTCAAGTTATGAGTTCATTCTTATGAATTTCTGTTATTTTTTAAACTGATCTCAATAAAACTATACAATAATTTATTGTCCCCTATTAAAAACTGCCCGGCACGTCAGTAATAAAAAGGTTTGCCATCATTGTCCTAAATATCAAACTATAAGTGTGGGTTACTTATTGAAAAAGACGAGAATTTAGATAAAAAGATGAAAACCTAATTTAAAAGCTTATCCCGAGGTATATATGAATGAAATTATTTCAAGAGTTAAGGAGTGTCCAAATTTAAAATTCGATAAAGCGACATTTCTGCTTTGAATGCCAGAAAATATTACCGCTTATTATTACTAGTAGCAATACTATCTAAGTAGCCAATTAAGTACTCATGAACCAATTAGCATCTAGTTCAAGTGATTAATAAACAGTGAATGCAATTAAAGGATCTGAAAATGCTCGTTGGTGATGCACGACCGTAGCAGAATTCAGAAAAGCACCAGCTTCGAGGATCGTATGCAATTACTGAAGTGCAACGATTCCACCGTGTCTGCACGCTGTTCAATTAACGTTAAACAAACACTCACCGTCGCTGCGCTGCGCGATGCCCCTCTTGTCGCCCTTTCCCATATTTCCGTCCCCCTTTGTTCTCTAAGGTGAGAAGCACTCTCTTCCTCTCCCGCCTGGAATTCAATTGTAAAAAGCATTCGGTTACTTTCTGCCTCTTATGCACACCGACCTATCTTCACAAGCACGCAGCACACCCTTGTGCAAAAGCCTTTGAGCGTGCACCACGCTCGTTTCGCAAACGCGCGGCCCTTGTAGATTCAGGGCGTGTATTTCTGTGTATTCTCACGCAAACGCGACTGCGTTCAATTTGGGGTTACTCCCGCACGTATGTGTGTATGTACACCCAAAGGGAAACGGAAATTGGTACAGTAACGAGAAAATTGTGAACAGCCGTTACGCCACTTGCAGAAGGAACGCGATCTGGGTTAGTGCTAATGTTTCTAAGTATTGAAAATATTGCTCCTATCTACCTACGTAATATGTTTTCAGGAGGAGACCACCTTGTAGGACTGAAAGAATGGGTAAGTTTAAAATTTGTTTTATCCGGTAATTTTTCAGTGAAATATTGGGACATTTAACAGGCGACATTTTAACTTTATTTTCATACATTATTTATTAGATAAAGTTTTAAAATAGCAGAGTTATACAGTATTATCTGACATTATGTCTGGCACCATCTTGTCAGCTGGGACTCAGCACCAAAAACGATTGGACCATAAAAAATAAAAAATGCTTATGTCAACTTAACAAAAAATTTAAAAAAATAAGGAAATGGCGTCTTTGTTAAGAAATATTGTTTTTGTTCGTTGAAAGAAATCGGCTTTATGAAAATTGAACAAATTAAATTATGATAACCAAGGGTACCTCGTTGAGTATCATTTTTTACAATATCTGACTTGCCTGTATGTATAAAAATAGGGGTTTGTAAAGAAAATATGTAACACAGAACTAGGAGAAAATAAATGTATTTTATCACTGCGTTGAGAGTGAAGGCTAATATTGGCACACGTGTAAAGATTTGTTCTAGACATTTATTTAAAAACTTGAAAATCTATATAATATTTACATACGAGCAATTTGTTCGATGATTGAAGAAAGGGGACGATTGTTTGGATGTTGGTTCTCAGTCATTAAGAAAGAAAGAAATTACATTTCCATGTGCCTGATAATATCTCTTAGCTACGTGCAGCCACAAGAAAAAAGAATAAAATTTTGTCGCCTCTAAATGCCTAAATGCCGTAGGTATTTCAGTCCCATTTAAAAAACTTTGCGTTGAAAATAGATCTCAATCCTCTTCGCCGTCCCGATAAAAATCCACACATTATGCTTAATTAAAGCACAGTTAATGTCTCGCGATTCTCGCCACGCTCCATTACCCGCTGTATCAGTGGATATACGATTACACATGCGAATGTAACGGATGATTATCGGAACACACAATCGCTTCCAGTTGAACACTTTCACCATTGCAGTCCACGGAAAATGTCAGAGTAAAAGCCCCAACACCACAATTGACTTTATCTGTGATCACTTCGACAGGGATTTCAACGAAAGTCCCAAAATCGTACGCGTGACTTTTTCGACGCAGTATCTAATTATCGTGGGTCAAAGCTTGTAGAAATTGTTTGAAATAAAAGTCATATGATATTGTTCCACACAGAAAACATGACACAAGTTGAGGAACTTGCAGCAAGAGGGGTGGAGCTCCATCTTTGCCAACTTTGAGTACATTAGAAAAAACTGTTTATAAAATGAAGTGCTCTGACTTAACATTAAAAAGAGACCACTAATTGAAAAATGTATATGTTCACACAATAAGTAGTAGTTATTAAGTTGACAAGTTTTTATTTCTATTATTCGCGAATTTTTCAAATCTGGAACTGCCCGAAACAATAATTTTGCACAGAACAGTAATGGGTGCAGGTTTAAAAGTTGCATCAAACGTGTACCAAAGGATATAGAATTTTTTTACGTATATTGCACTTCATAAATCAAAAACTGTCAAAAATTGAGTTGCATCCCTTTTGCTGCACGGTCCTCAATTTGAGTTTTGTGACAGTCCTTTGACTTTGTAGCAATCAAAGTTATGAATGGGTGAATGGAATTGGAGATTTTCAAAATGAAAAGGTAGCGCATAGGTCAGTATTTAATTAGCTGTACGTTAAATAATTGCAAGAAATGCTGACGTAAACTGATTTCACTAAAAACTCCTCCCAACGAGAACTTGAAATTAAGAAAATTGCACGGGGAATACCATTGCAATCCTAGAATTTACAGAACATAAAAGAAGTCGTAGAAGAAATTCGTCGAAGCAAGATACAACAAAAGTTAATCTCCAAGTATAAAGTGATCAAAGAGATGCATTTCATTGCTTATTTCATCCTAGAATTAACGTTTCTTTTCCCAAGGTAGAGATTCATTCTGCAATACTTTCCTTTGAGCATTTCTTCTCTTTGACTATGCATTTTCAAACTTCTTCACGCTGGCAGATATTACCATATATCTCAAACACTACTTTCTCATCCAATTCATCTTCTGTTCTGGTTAAGCCTGTACTTAGAATGTCTTCAGCTCCCTGCCATGTTTCAAAAACGAGACCTTAACAATTTCCATTTCAAACACTGCAAACGTACTCACTGAATAATCCTTGAAAAACAAATCCTGATCGATACATTTATTTTCGACTAGTCTATCCTATTAACGTTCGCCTCTCCCGTTACTGTGCTGTGTAAAAAAGAAGCAAGAATATCTGATACGCGTAGAGGGGCTTGCAGCGCGCTCTTCGAAGAGTGAAATTTAAAAGTTACCATTACAGACAGCGATCGAATGCGATAGTGAAACGCGACACTGCAAACTCTAACTTCAGTTTAAAGCCCATCGAAACTCGATACTTTCGCAAACCGAGGCTCGGGGAGATACAACCCGTAAAAAGAACAAGCCAATACCATTTTTAAGTTCGGCTGGTTTTGTAAGCCGTATAGCATTCAAACGAACCTGTATCGGCTCACTTGGATCCCGGCATCGGTATGACATCTAGTATATCGCTCGCAGAGAGCTTCAAATATTCCACCCTCGCCGTAAAATTCTTGTGACTCTTGTGTTTTTTGCAACAAAACAAAAATTTACGATCAAATAAAAAAGGAATTGGCCATCACGCGTGAAAAATAAATGCCATTCGAAACTTCTGATTTGCATATGCATTGATGGCCAAAAGAAACTTGAAAACTTAACTTTTTTATATGACATAAATTTAAAGATATAATTCTTTCTAATGGAACTAACTTTAGGGACTATATTTTTTTACTGTTCAGAGTTTAAACGTTATTTTGACCACTGCTTTATTCTGTGCTTTCGAAGGACCAACAGGCGGGAAAGTGTAAATGACAGCGAAATCCAATATGAATAAGCATATAGCTATCATTTTGTATTCTATGTCATTTTTTGGGAAGTCCTCTGCTCAAGACAGTCGAATCAAATTTGCGTAGGCATCATCGTGCTTGTCTCGCGAAAATGTATACAGGAGGAACCGAATACATCGCTTGTTCGGGATTTCGCGGGATTCGTACGTCTGTGAAGGAATATCCCACGCACAGCACGTATATCGTCTGAGAACGAGCTTCGATGGCAGTCTCGTCACGTTCGGCCACACATGATAAATGTCGTTAAAGAGGCCGAGCAATATATGTTATTTATCATATCTATATTTCTGGTACCTTCGCGACTGATTTCTGGAGGAGGGGATAAAGATAATAACATATTATATGTGGAGTATCTTCGGCCCCGACGTACTGAATTTTAGAAACCTCAGCGAGGAAATTAATGAACCGATGCGGAGGAATTCTATGGTGATTGATGAATGCGCTGTAGAAAATAATTTATTTCCAGTGGTCTGTGACATTCATCTCAGTTATAAGGTTTTAATTGAAGTACTTGAATTTACGAATTAAAGAACGAAGCAAAATTGGTAATTTTTTTAATGTTATAGCTAAACGTTCATTGACATAATCAAATTTGGCTACGTGCTTTACTGAAAAGTACTTTTATTCACGTATTTCATTTTCCAGATTACACCTACTTAACTGAGTTATTATTAGGTTGGCGCATATGAAATTGCCGTTTCGCGTGGGGAAGTTTGAATGAAAATATTTTTTTCTTTGTAAATATTTTCCTTAATTTATTTTTTATGACATCTCGAGTTGCAAGCCAGCTTTAAACAAAGGAACTTTTACTTTTCATATGCCCAATAGTAAGCACGTGTGCTTATACATATTTAGATATTAAATTAACTGCAGTAAGTTCATATCTAAAAGATACTTTGCAATCTTAAAATCTCAGTGCTGACTTGTCAATACTATAAAAAGGAAGAAGACACTTTCCTTAAGAATATTGATTAGAATTAACAAGGACCAATATCTTTCGCTCAACAACGTCATCCCAAGGAATAGAAGCCACCCTGCTCGACCTAAAGCTTCGAGGGTAATTTCACCCTACAAGGCAGAGTTAAAGATAAACCCCTATTTTTGAAACATACACATACACTGCTTAATACTTTCTACCTTACTCTTATTCACACATCCATAAAAGATTATTCTCTCTCAGTTAACAGTCTTAATGATCTTCAAATCTCATGAACCTACAAATTTAGTAATCACAATGGCAAAAAGTAGGCAAATTCCACACGAAGCACGAAGAGTACGTGTCCCATCGAAATCGTCCAATGGCACGCAATATTCACGATTATACGGGACGAATTCGGTTCGAATCCGGGAGGCAGTCGCGAGACGCCAATCGAATTTCACGCACGTACGAAATTCGTTTTTTTTTTTTGGTCGACACGCGGAGAATATTGAATTTTCAGAGTACGCGAGTAAAGTGACGCATGGGTAAGCAAACGATAGGAAGTTGATTCTCTGCGGGGCCAATTGGGAAGGCGGAGGAAAAAGGAGGAAGATCAATTCAGCCACGCTAACTATTGCTTTTACGATCATCGCTCGACGATGTATACGTGCACACTTCGTCAAGCCCGACGATAAAGGCTCGAGGCTCGAAACCTTTTTTTGCACGTTCGCTATCGATTTCTCGTTCACCAGACATTGTGGAGGGCTTGGCAAACACTAAACTACGGTTAATTCTGGTGCTTCATCGCGCCGATCGTTGACACGGTTTTTCCAGAGGTTATTTTTGGACTGGAGCCGCGGATCGCGGTGTTATCGAATTAAAAACGAACATCCCACGTTTTGAGTAGTGGTCATCTTCTTTGGACTTGTAATTTGTCATCGAAGAATGTTCTTATTTAGATGGGGACGTTTCGATTCATGCTATAGTGTGCACGAAAGAATGGATGGTACTTTTTTATGTGGATGAAGGAAACGTAATTTGCATACTGGATCGGGATAATTTCACACTTTATGAATGCACAATAATAATGGTCTTGTATGGGACCTGTTTAAATTAGAAATATAAAAGTGTCTTCTTTCATTTGTCAACAGAAAATAGTAGTGGCTCATTTATGCTACTACATTTAGTTATCATGTGTCAATAAACAAGCTATTATTTCATCTGTAGCCAACTAAATTGAAGTCGATTTGTAATGTCCTATATAACGAGCATTGTAAAGTACAATAAAGGGGTGAAATACCACGATGCGTTCATGTATATCTGAATTCTTTCATTCCAGCAAAATGCACTCGCGTGGAGCACTCGTAACTGCATTAGTGAATTGTAGTTGTCAGAAGAGAAATTGTGTTTCAAGTAAAAGCGTTTATGAAATTATGATATAATAGACTTTAGGTAGATTGGTTTCGAAATGCTGTCTAGTGTTCTACAAAAGCTAGCCACCTGTATTTTATTCTCGAGCAGTATGAAGACAGAATTTCTGGGTGGTTTAGGCAGAGATGGGCACAATTTTTATTAAAATAAAATTTCGAATAACGAAATGTTAAAAAAAAATTATTCGTAATTTATGGAATAAAGGGGATCTAGGTTAACTTTATTCGACGAACCTTTCAATTTTAGCTTTACTGTTAGGATTCCGAATAGTAGAAACTTTGTCATTAGAACGAATAGAAAATCATCACAGTTTGGAATGGAGAATTATTGTATAATGTTTCCCTTGAAATTAAGAAAAATTCAGAAGTTTTTTAAATTAGATGCATATTAACAGTTTATCTACTTTTAGAGTTCCCTAATTGCAATTACAAATATATCAGAGCAAATATATCAGTTTAAATCTAGGTCTATTAACGCACATCTTCATCCAAGATATCTTTCGCACATTAATTAAAATAGCCCTACAGAATTACATTTTTTTCACGTTTCTCATACGATTACTAAAATGCTCATCTACTTATGTAAGCAGATGAAAGCGTTTCCTTCTCACAAATTTTCCACCCAGGAACTAGAATATAAAATTACACTCCCACCCTAAAGGACAACTTAAACGATAAAGAAGCAATACAGGGACTATTAGATTATCTAAAAAATACCAAACTGTACAACCAACTATAGACCAGACCCTAGGTCGCTAATAACCCAAACTAGTGGTTGATGCGACGTTAAATAATGGAAGGAAAAAAAAAATTACACTGGATATAATATTTACCATTCTAAATCAGCATGAAGAATCTTTAGAGAAACTTAGAGTAATTATTTATTTAGCATAAAACCTCTATATTTCTGCGCGAAAGCTACACTCTCAAATACAAACTACGAATAAATTTAAATTCCGATTTATTCGAGCAAATAAGTTTCCCAGCCCCAACGTTAAAAAATCTTTTCACCCTTTCAACGTGAACCTTGGTCAATAAAAGAAACTACATAACAAATATTTTCACGCGACTTATTTTTTACATAAGCTTGCTCAGAATCCACGATTATTAGTTCAATTTATTCCCTTATCAGTCCTACAACTCCCACCTCACTTAATTCGCCCTTATCACCCAGTACGTTCATTCATCCCTCCACTATTGACCTCCCAGGCGCAAGCCTTTGAAAGTGCAGCCCGAATCCACGCCGAGCTCCCATTAATCCGCGTCCACAAATTTTTCTCAATCGATCCTACGAACGTTTGTGCGCGCAGCTGCGCGCCGTGCAATTTAAATCCGTTTCATCATCGTTAGGTTCGTCAAGTCCGCCAGCGTAACCGGTCCCCTCCGCGTGCGAATGAACACGTCTCGAACGAGGAAATTATTGGATTCGCCCGGAAATTGTGAAATTCCCGATAGCGACGGGGCAAGCCGATCGCGTGCTTCGCTTTTGCACCCTGTTCTCAATGGGGTTTCGCGGCTGGAGCGCACCACCCCCGCCCGCGAAAATTTGTAGCCTATCTGCAGCGCAGGGTCGCCATGGAAGGACTCGATGATTGTGCCGCTTTGGTTCTCTTTAACGAGCCGATACCGCTCTTTTTCCCGACTGTCCCGGGGCTCGAGCCAACGACCCCGCAGCTAAAAAACAGGGACAGGGAAAGCTTTTCCGCGGTGGACGTAAACAGATCCAAGGGAAAACTTTAATGAGCTGTGGACGCCTATTGTTCGACGTGGGAGGGCGCTTTTTTTTGGATTCTGCGCACTCGGACTTGCTCGACGAATGATACGCTTTTGGCTTTTTCGAGTGCTTCGCGGAGTGTGGATGTTTGGAATATATTTGGATGGAACGAATTCTTTCTGTAAATTGAGGGTGGCAGGGGATGATGCACTGTGTCGACTGAATGCTCTTTGAATGTTGGGACCTTTTTGCTGGAGACACGTTTGATGGATCGTGATTATAGTGTTTGGTGCGTGGGTTGTACAGGGTGTCACAGGGTATTCTTTTTTTTCTGTTAACTAATGCGTGCTGTACGAGTAAAATTATTAAGGAAACTATGTTGCATAAATATAGGGGCGTGAATGTTTTAATGAAATGTAACAAAGATGTGAAATGGTTACTGACTTCGAAACTTGTTGATTATTTATCTTCCTGTTTATCTATTTTTTTCACATTGGGTAAGTAATTGTGTTTATATATAGCCTTGGGGCTTACACTATTACCTCTTATTAGATCACTAATAATTTGTTTTGTAGTAGTGAGATTTATACAGATACAACAATATAGTGACATTAAGAAAATATAATGCTAAAGTATTAAGAAACATTATTCAGAATATTTACATAAATCAATATTTAGATTCCATGGTTTTCACTTTCCAGATATTTTCTATCTTTGATTAATTCTTAATTTTAATCAGAACACTTTATCGACTTACAGTGATGAACAAGCGCAATGACTGTGTAGAGCTTTATACGGTTCTGTAGATTAAAAAATCCTTCTGACGGTGATAAGATAGGGGTAGAAGCCAAATTCTCAGCCGAGCTTTTCCACGTGGCAGCGCGAAATAATTTTCCTTCTCTGGCGCAAAAAGGGAATTTTAACTCGCGTGTATTCAAGATACCCCTTGAATACCCTTTTGAAGCCGCGCTCGCGGCTTTTGCCTGTGCATGCTGACACGTTTGCTTATCAGATGTACACTTCGCATCAGCCCTCGCCGAGTTTATAGGCAGAAAAAGTGAAATTGCATCGAATATGTCATCATCGCTCACCGTGCATTAGGAAACCTTTGTTTTGGAACAAGTCCAAGGTCCAACTTGTTGCATGTTAAAAAGCTTCGTTCCACACAGTAACAGATATTCCTACTTTCTACTATTATTTTTCACATTTTTTTTAAAAAAGCGTGGAACGAATTCAATTTTTTTTCATTTTACATGAAGCTTGAAAGCTCTTTTATCGAGCGGGATGCAAGGTTTCTTTATTTGCTAGCTACTGAAGCACTGTGCACTTATCAGACATTATTACTTCCCCTGCAAGTGTAATCGAACCAATTAAAAATGTAGCTCCACAGCCGGTTCGAAGTTCTTTGAAGTTAATGTAAATTGCAAGATCTCTAGCAGCGAAGAGAGTTTTACGAGTATGTATTGCGAGGGATTCGTGAAAGGCTAATCACTGTTCGTTTAGAAAATGTAAACACTTATATTGAATGCTTCAGGAGGCTGTACTGAAGTTATATTTAATTAACTTGAACTGAAAACATGCGTACAGGTAAAGAAGCATAAATAATAATTAAGGGGTTGCATATACAGTGCTGGAAATATTTATTGCATCACTCGAGTAAACACGTTATCACTTATAACTCTCTTATTATTAGACTAGGAAAATAATATTGCAAAAATGTGTAGCTCACTACCTTGGCCAAAGAAGTTGGATACGAATCGTTTTATCAATCATATTGCTCTGAAAATGGTGCGTACTACGTGAATTTGAGAGTGATGCAATAAATATTTCAGTATTGTCTAAATGGTACAGAGAAAAGGCTGAATACGTATTTTTTTTCTAGTAAACTATTAGCTTCATGAGGTCCAATTTATATTCCTTCAAGAAGCACGCGTATTATACCATCTTCAAATGAAATTTTATAAAAGAATGTAAAAAACTGTGGCAGAGTAACCTTTCCTATCAGATATGTCTGTTAAAAATGAATTAGAGGATTGTTTAGAGAATAGAGATCGATTTTCATGTAACAGAGTTTTGTATTCGAGCACAAGTCATAGTACACATACTCGGTATCAAGTTTTATTGAAAAATGTAGCCTTTATGTGTGCTTCGTAAAAGGAGGACAGATATTATCCGGTAATCTAGCGAATGGCAGAAAGCAAGAATAGCTTTTCACATTTACTGTCCTCGAAGCCCGATATCCAGCGATGCCTGCTCATTTTTCTGAATAGCTAATAACGTGTCCCGTATATGTTACATATCAGGCACTCATCACGTTACAGAAGTACGGAGATGAAAGCTGCAATATATGTAATACAGCTCTGCCAGATGCGGGAGTTTCTTCTCAAGCTACCCTTAAACGTATTTCACTAAATAGAATTCTATTTCTACCTTCATCGAAGTGGGATTTTCTCGGGAAAATACAATTTTCCAGCATTTTCAAACTTCACTAAAAACCTGCGTGGATATTATTATTAAATTATTATTAAAAAGCAGGTGAGAATTTAGTAGACATCGTGATCGACCATTATTAAAAACCACATTTTATAGACACGTAATTTTATTTCGAAAATTAAATTTACCAATATTCTTCTACACTACACACCCCTGTGCAATTCTAAGGACAATTGAATTTCCATTAAATCTGAAAACAATTAAGTAGTCGAAAAATATGAATTACAAAAATATAATTCCAACATATTAAATTCCTACCAAAAAGGAAACAAGATATTATAGACTTGTACATACTTATAATATATAAATGAAGTACGAAGTTCATTATCTGTAGCAAATACTAGAATTCTGTTCAAAACAGCAAATTTGCTAAAACATTTCTGGATCTTCATCACGTCTGTCTCTATGAAATAAATTCTTTATCGCTAAAGATACAGAGTCCACTTGAGCAATGTGAGAAAATGTAAGAATGACACCTTTAAAGATCTTGCCCTAGGGTTCTTGTATAATACCGAGCGAAAGTAGGATCGCAATCTTCCTATCATAAATTTTATCCTTTATTCGCGTTTTACGCAAATTACGTTAGACATGGATACATAAATTCCGGAGCCATGCCTAGTTGCGTCTCGTAACGCAGCTATTTGTGCTATATTCGGATTTCATCTCTGACTTGTCTTGAATTTTAAAAGAATTCTAGCAAGAAACTTCTCGGCATACGTCCCGGGGAAATGAATCCGGAGGGCACCGTCACAAGCAGGGAATCGCTAAGAAACATTTCTCCAACGTTCAAGTTCTGTAAAAGCAACACAGTAAATACAGTATCTGGAGATTGTATGCCTCGACTAAACGAGACATTGTATGTCACAAAACTAACAGGAAAATAACGATTTCTCAACTGTCTAAAATAGGAGAGAATTTTGATCACGATAGGAATATTATTGATGAATTAGAATAATTCAGAGTGTGAAATTGGTTAATAAATATATACAGAATATTTCCTCAAGTCTGTTGAAATTTTTGGAAAACAATTTTTTTCTTAAACTTCGCTTAACATAAATGAATTTTTAAAATATATTATGCATCTCGTAAAGTGGTGAACGGAGGATTTAGTAAGAATTGATATTAAACTTTTACGCGTTTTAAGATTTCTAAGATAATATACGCGTGGAAGGATACAGTGTTTAATAATTTTGAGTGAAATTCCTAGCACTGCTAAATTTGCGTACATCCTGAAAGTTCCCATTAATTTATACAGCCTTTTCAGGAAATGGGAAGGAAATATAGTTTCTGTCTGGTTTCCCAAGCGCGTCTGACCATATACGATCTATTTCCCTTGCTGCCTTATACCTTGCTTCTTGCTTGCACAGATCAATCGTACGCTCCCCAATCTTACACCATCAAATGTGTACGTTATCTTGAACACTCTTTTTAGTAGAAACTGTATGGATTAACAACGGTTTCCTAAATATGTCCAAAATATTGTAAAACTTAAAGTTCTATTTTAAGAAAATTCTTTGCACTTCGACTAATTCAAAGGAGAAAGTGAACGCATACATTCAGACAGAAGAAATTTGATCTTTGGAAAATAAATTTAGTCCAGACAATGTGCCTTGACGACCAAAATACTTAAATAACATTTCATGAATTTAAAACGAATAATCGCTAAAATAAATCAGAATTAGAACTGCAGCACTAAAATGATATCGCAATACATTTCAGTCGTGAATATTTGTGAATGGTAAATAACATTCAATAATAAAAAGTAAGATGTGGAGTCTTCTGACAAATCATACAACCCCCAAAGTTTTTTATTTAATTATTGGATTACGCAATATTCATTGTAATTTTAATTATGGAATTTCACTTGTTTACGTTATCTGCCTAATAGACAGACCTAATATGATGTTCGTGGAACAAGTTGAGAGAAATTATTAATTAAAACAAACCCGATAATGTCAGCTATCGAGTTTGAAGCTTTAGTTTCAGGTATGCGAGATCTCCGCTGAGATCGATGAATTAATTTAGTTAGTTCTCATCTTCTTACGAGATAACATGCAATCACCGAGTCAATGTCCGGGAGGAATTTAATAGCAAGGCGGGCAAGTCGAAAGGGGCTTAAAGTAGCACTTGGTGGCTCGATTCGGTTGACAAACGCTGGCCATCTCGTGAAAATCGATGAACAGTGAAATTTCTACTATCCACGTTCATTGTTCGATCCTTTGAATTTTTTAAGCATAAATTTAAATATTCCGTGGAGGAGAGATTAAGAGAGATGAATATCCAGTGTAAAAAATATCTTGCATTGAAAACTGTTCGCAATAAGTGTCAGACTATTTATATGAAGCTGTCCACAAAAATGGCACGCATGTAAAATATTGGAGTTTAATACCAAGCTTGAAAAACTTGAGTAGCGACACTCATTTCCTGCATGAAATACTAGTAGTTCATCCATTTTTCAAGGATTAATATTTAAGTATGGTTCCATCTCCTCAGATTTATGGTTGGCATTTTCATTTGTTCAATAACATTATAAAAATTCAGGTAACATTCCAGCTTCTCTGCTCTGCGAGAAATTCAAATAAATTTCATTAAATTGATAAAACTTTAAAACCATATATTAAACTTTCAACGAACATTTCAACCTCAATAATCCTTCAAGCGCGTTTTCCGCAAATAGAAAATTCTGATCAGGGTTGAAAGTTTCAAAGCAAACTTCGATAGTTTCATAGACGCTTTATCCTTTCCCCATTTCAATGAAAATTGCTCTTCATTTTTATTCATTACCAATTTAAAGGCATCAATATATAATATTAATATCCATACTGCCCTCCCCACATAAATGTAACAAGTACACAAATTCCTTTCAATCAGTACGCAGTTCCAAAATATCATATTTTATACATAACATTCCACCAATCAGACTTCGATCATAAATTCACCCTCTATCAATCCGTTCATTCAACCCCATCATTCTCACAAGATCTTCAGCATCCAGCATAGAATTTGACAAGCGAGTCGCGTGTCTCGCTGTTGACTTCGACAGCCCGTGAGAAAAGTGGTGTCAGGCGACAAGTGTATCGCTTACCTTTATCCTGAGGGACCATTCGTTACGGGCGTGCCATCGAGAATGCCTAATTCCCCACACATCGCGTCTATTCCGCGCCTAAAGCTGGCGGCTGCTTACAGAATTACTCGAACGGAAACTAATATATCACACCACCCCCTCCTCCTTTCAGTTGCCCTCCGATTCGGGATTTCAAAGGGATCAACTGGCAACGACCGGCCTCCTAAGCTGATCCGTTCATGTCCGCGTACCTCGTCAGCCGAACATTATGCCCACACTGCCCTGCTCTAACCGAGTAGTTTTCCCCTTCGAAATGGACTGCCCTATCAAATGTACATATCTGTTGCCATTTTCGATATCGTGTCCCGCAGGATGTTCGGACGTGAACGCGTTTCGGGACTGGCACCGACTAAACTCCTGCCGAGTGGCAACCCATAGGACGATCGTGACCCTGGATCCTGCGCCTGGTGGGCTTTCGTTCAGCGACGCCAATGCCTCGATCAAAGAAATCAGGGACGTACCTGTTGCCAGTAATGTAGAGAACAGGTGCAGTCACTGTGGAGCTTTAATATCGATGGAGGAATTGCCGATGGTTGGTAGCAGATATAAGATAGACCTATCACGCAATGTAATTTTGTGTCACACGTTTGACTCCCTCCTTTACCATTTTCGTGTAACACCCAACGTTTTTGATTCAATCTAAAATAAGATTAGAATGCTACGAGTGGTAGGAATTAAAATTAAAATTTATTATTAATTATAAAGTTAAAACATTTCAGTGGAATATATCTAAAATCTAGAAGAATATTTGACGAAGCGTTGCATAGTGTTTGATTATATATCGCAGTGATAAAAATACGTGTAGAATGTACGGGGTGCACGAATGTAGTTGTGAAAAGTGAAAATTTTACAATCGACATTGCTATATAATATTATTTCTGGCCTTGGTGATTTCATGTTAGCTGGGAGTCGGCCGAGCGCGACAAAATATCAACACGGCCGAGCGCGACAAAACATCAACAACCTCTACCAAAGTCACTACGTCACCGAACGGTGTGCCCTAGCACTTCGACTGTAGCCGCGGCGATGAGCGGATCACTGAATATCTGTGCAGTCACAGTGAATATTATTTCGTGATTTCACGATTCCTGTATCAATTCCATTGATTACTGGACTACTGCATTACACTCAGTATCTAGAGGACTATTTTCGAAAGACTTTACTCGAGTCCGAACACATCTCCCCACTATCGAGAGATGTTTAAAAGCGTGAAGAGCTTTTGTAATCGCGTGCAATGCGATTGTAGAGTCAATGCTTATTTCACGATAAAGTATTTCATAGCGGACAATGATCGACCTGCGTGTTAGTAATGTTAACACGAACGTAGAGTCAGTGTTTTTAACGCATCTAGAACTATTTCCGATCACCGGTGGTCTTATGGCTTCTTCATCACGAAATTAATGCGACATATTTGACACGTTCTATTTGGAACTGACGCTGCAGCTGCTGGACATTGGCCTGCAAATCGAATAGCTACTGCTGAAGGAGAGATGCTTGTTTGCATGGATAGCAGTGAGACTGTTTTCAACGAACGGTGAGTGATATTTTATCATTTTTTTAATCTTTCTGCATGCTATCGAACAAAATGATTGTTGTAGCGAGCATAGTGACCACGAATACATACTTAGTACTCGCGAATAGTAACGTTAATGCGTGTGCTAATAAATAAATTTTAAATTCGCGATAGAAGTTTTAATTTATTTCGTTTCAAACATTCTAAACTACTTTTCTTTAATTTCACAATCATTCGGGATCTTTCACAATCATTCGGGAACTCTTTCGTGTGAGATCTTTCAGATCTTCTCTTTTAGTAACAGTAATTATATTCGAGTCATTAGATTCTCTTAATAAGGCCCTTATAGAAGCCATTAATTTGGTATAATAACTAACAATGACAATCATTGTTGGTACTACTGCTCACTACACTCGCTACTTTTGCTTGACCGTTGCATCTGCTAAATATAAAGAGACATTAGTGGCAATATTACGAGAAATAAAAAATGCCACATTTACCATATAATAATAAACGACAGCTGCCACAGTGGCTGTTATATCTGTGGTTGTAAGGAAAAACGACCCATGTCACATATTTTCACTTTCGAGATATTGTCGTTGAAAGTTCTAAACACCAATTCTTCTTATTAGCAATGTTTCCTTGTTTTCTTCTTACGATATAAACGTATATTTCCTTCACATTGCATAATATTCCCAATTCGTATAATTAACGTAATTAATAATAAACAAAATAGTAATAATTTACACTTTAGGCAGAACGACACAAGTCCACTGGACTTGTGTTGTTCTGCTTGAACGTGTCGCAGTTAAGTAGTTTTACTGATTACTTTTCCTTCTTTTACTTTCTTTTTTTGTCTTCTTTCGTTTTCTTCTGTGCTTTGCGTTGCTTTTTGAAAAATACAAGTTTTTCATTTATGTATCACTGCTATTTCATAGTGTGCTGTTTCTAGTAAAATAAAAATATGAAATATAATTTTACTCATTTCATTTTACACAAAATACGTTATAGTATGTGCAGATAAATAAAAATAGAAAATAAAAAGCGATCACAAAGGAAAGATACGTCGTATTCTCAAAATTGTGTGGAATGCGTTGTTTTGCCAAATGCGTATTAATTGAATATTGCACTTCGGTTAAATTGCATTATTTTTTCGACGTATAAAATTCGTCTTCATGCATTTTTTTCTGATCAAAACATACATCCAATATTCTACAGTTGAATTAATGCATCCACTCCAATTTTTTGAAATTGTTACATGGGTCGTTTTCCTTGCAACCACAGATATAAACGTAAATTTCTTTCTCCCTTCTATTAAAATAATTTTAAGCTACTAAACCTAAAATTTTATACATCGCGGAAGAACTTGCACGAGGGCTTAGTTTTAACCAGGGACCCTGACTGTTATAACCCATATTTTAAAAGTTACGACATAAGAATTAATATTTTTGTTTAAATGATTTTGGTTATGAATAACCATTATCGATGCCGGATATTGATTTTGGTTACGAATAACCATTATTGTCAACTGAAATCTTTTTTGGTCACTAATAATCATTATTGACGACGGAAATATTTTTTGGTCACTAATGTCTGTTATAGACGACGGAATAGTGTTTTCGGTTACGAATAACAATTATCGATGACCAGAATTTGTTTTTTGTTAACGAACAACCATTATCGTTGACGAGAATTTTTGTTGGTTACAGTATAACCAATATATATTGCGGGATTTTTGTTTGGTTACGATATAACCAATATTTTAATATATTTGAACTATCACAATTATTGCAATGATCTTTTAGATTTTTCCATGCTGTGAAATTGTGTTTTATTATACTTTGAAATTGAAATGATTTTTTTTAATCCCGGTCAATGCAAAATGTACCACACAATTTGTATTGATATTAGTACTTGTGTAATTTCACGTTAAACATCTTAATACCGTTCTTATTTCATGTTGTACCGCATTCTTTTCATTATCACAGAGAGAGGTAATAAACTCAGTTGCATCATTATACCTTCTCTATTTGGCTGATAATGATTTTTTCGCCACATTTTAGTCACATGTTAACGTAGGACTCGTAGAAATAGGGTGGCGTTTTGCGATAGTAAGCGTAGAGACTACATAACGTGTTCGAAGGAGGTAAGAGCGTATGGCGAAAAGTCTTGCTGCAGGAAATTTAAATGTTAATTGTAGTTTAGGGAAAATGAACGAAGAGATGCAATATTTTTAACGCACAATTTATCGGCGTTGGAATAAAATTAATCGAGTATGTTTATAGGTGAATCGAAATATTGTTAATGGGAAGCTAATAAAATTAACGAAGAGTGTGGGAACTATCGTGGATTATAATGTATTACGAATATCTTTCACAAAAGATTGCAAGTCACTAATGTGACTAGCTTTACACTGCAAGCAGTCGACCATAATTTTTATAATTCTTAGTGCTATGTATTTTCACAAATTTTGTCCATTTACATTAGTTGACAAATTTGCAGAAATTTGTGCGAAAGAAGATGCTTAATTTCTATCCAAGCCTGTGCGTCTCCTTCATTTCTATAAACTCTATATAAAAATTTTCACTATTCACAATTACGACTGTAGTGGTGAAAAGTGAATTGATATATAATATTATTTCTGGCCTCGACGAATTTCATGTTCATATTCCCGCGCTCGGCCGACTCCCGGTTCCCGCGCTCGGCGCGACAATAACGTTTGTCAAATTCAAAACATTGAAATACGTCACGAGTCGCGAGTCGCGACTTCGCCAGTCTGTTCCCAAACGCGATCGAGGTCGGACGTGAACTAGTTTAACGTGTCATGATGAATCTTAATTCGTAATATCTTGCTTCGTGCATTAATTCCATCGGTTACTGGATTATATGGGAGGCCTTTAAACATGATATCACTGTGATATACCCTTAATCTCGGAGACTTTTGAGAAAACTCTTTTCACTTGGCTGCGTGGATAGCAGTGAGACTGTTCTCAACGAACGGTGAGTGACACTCTTTTAATTCTTTCAATCATTCTGCCTGCTATGAAGTAAAATAATTGCTGTACCGAGCATAGTGACCACGAATACTTATTATTAGTAGTTGCTAACAGTGTCATTAATGCGTGAATAAATTAATTTTAAAATCGGAAAAATGTTTTCATATCGCGCCTTTAAGATTCTAAACTATTCTGTTTTTAATTTCACAATCATTCGGGATGCTTGACGTATTAAATACGATTTACATTTCTGAAGTTGAACCCTTTCGCGTGAGTTTTTCCAAATCTTCTCTCTTAACTTATCTTTATTTCAATTGTTGGGGGGGGGGGGGGATAATAATTATATTTTTGTATTTTACCAGAATAATTAACAATTACCCATCAAAAATTAAAATAAGTGAATCTCTTACAATTATCTATCTATTTTAATAAATTGTAGTAAATAGGTTTATTTTTCGCCTTTCGGCCTCAAAATGGGGTTACATGTGTTATGTGTGTAAGTGGTTCTGGGACTGTTAATTCAAGATTGTGCTTTCGTTTTGACTTCTTCCTTCATCTTGTTCTTCTTTTCTTCTCCTTTTTTCTAGATCCATTCGCAATCCAATCCGCTCCTTTTTCTTCTCGCTTTAGTATCCCCCTGATCGTTGAGTTTTCTCTTGTCAGATCCGTACAGTCTTGTAGCATGTGACCCAGCGTCTCTCTAGCCCCATTACATAGTCTGCATACTGTCTCTTTTTCCTCCTTCCAGTACTTGCTTCCCCGCTCTTCGTTCCCACATCTGAACCTTGCAATCATGCTTTGGTCTCTGCCTCTGTAGTTTCCGTTCAGGTAATTCGCTCTCTGGTTATCCCTGATTTCTGTGTAATGTGCGTTGTATCTGCCTCCTTGTATTCTGTCGTATTGCCATTGGACCTGCTTCGCCCTGTCTCTTTGCGCTAGTTCCTCAGCAAACTCTCTTCCTCTCCTTCTTTCGATTTCCATTTCTTGTATACATATCCATCATTTTTTGCCTGTAGTATGAGTCTCTCATTTCCTTCCATTTCGACTTTTTCTGTGCTTGCTTCGCGTCTATTTCCCTCCAGCATTCTTGTACTATTTTATTCTTATTCAGCCGTTTCGCTTTCTCCTCTTTTCCCAGCTTTTATCCTTATTTTGTCCGTTTTTGTTTCCTCCAAAATTAGATCTGCTGGTGTATTGAAGTCCAAACCTAAAGTCCACCTTATGTATTTCTCCTGTATTTTCTCTACTTTTTCTGCTTCCATCCATTCCCAAATTTTTGACGCATACAGGAAGATACTTTTCACTATGCTTCTGAATATTCTCATTCTTCTCACAAAATTGTTCTTGAACATTCTTTGTCCTATTCCCCATATCTGCGCCATTGCTATTCTATCTTTCTTTATGACTTCCCTTATATGCATCTCTCTGCCCCCATTTTTCTGGAAATTATACCCTAAGTATTTGAACTCCTTTACTTCTTCCAGGCTGTGCCCCTGCCAGCCCCATTCTTCTCTCACTTTAATAAATAGATAGACTACACTATCTACATTAACATTACATATATTTCTACCAGCCCACCCAGAATTTTATTTAAACAATAAATTTATCTCTATTAACATCCTCATTTACCAAATTTATTTCTATCCCCTAAGACATTAGTAAACAATAGTTACAATTTTAAATTTATTATACCGTTTCTTCAAAATACAAATATAAATTTAAATTTATCTTTTCGATAAAAAAGATTCTTTATTTAATAATTTAATAACATCACTAAAAAGTTGTAATAACCCTGCCGGTCCAACCTTATTTGGCCCCTTTCAATCCTGAATATACTCCAAAATTTGACGTCCAAATAAAGTTAAAAAAGCTATACCAATTATTATCGGTAACAATAAAACAATTATATAAAATGTATTGAAAAAAAATATATAATTAATGAATAAATTACTACCAATAATTTATATACATATTTTAAATTCTAAATTTAACTCACTATTCTGCCAAGGAAGTAATCCATTTATTAATCTTAATTAGTATTACCTTTATTAATCTTAATTGTTGTTGGACGGATGACTAAAGGGATGCTGGTTTCAGGGTTGCTGATCCGAGGGGTAACAAGTATGCAGAGATGCAATCCTCTTGATGACAGCGAACGGTAAGTCACTTTATAATTTCTTGGACGTGGGTGCATGCAATAGAACAAAATGGGTTCTGTAGAAAACGTTGCGTAGCCAGCTCTTTCGATTCTGACCGTTCCAACACAAATGCGCGACATGCGGGAACACTTGTGCAATATTTCGCGAAGTAGCCTCGTGACGTGGTTCTTTTCTAAACCATATTCACGAAATATCGCAGAAATGTTCCTAAAACGAATGCCAATTATATGAAATTTGGCCACTAACCGTCGCGCATATGTGTTGGAAAGGGAGCAGAATCCATTGAGCTGACCAAACAAGGTACTCGTAGATAGTGACATGCATGTGTCTGTCTTAAAATCAGAAAATTAAACTGATACAACATTTGCTCGCGATTTTAATAATAATAATAATTCCCCTTAATAATTTGAGTTGAGTAGAGTCACCGCGAAAAATTTGAAAAGGTTCCTGAAGTGCAACCAATCTTCGTAACAACCATCTACATATTTTGCAGAGCACCGCGGCTCTTATTTAGAGTAGTATTACCACGAATTTGGAGTCAATTTTTTGCGTATCTAAGATTCGATCAGAGCACCGAAGCTCCAGTTGAATTTTGTTCGCGGAAACTAGAGCCAATTTTGTGCGCATACAAAGTTCGTCCAGAGCACCGGTGCTCTAATTGCTTTTTTAACGCGAAAGTAGAGTCAAATTTTCGCTTAGCTTCAATTTTCAGCTTGGACTTGCCAATGAAATTCTAGGCTTTAGAGAAGAGGGCCAGAAAATTAAATCAATACAACAGTTGCTCGCGATTTTTGCAATTCCGATTAATAATTGGTAAAATAACGCGAACCGATCGAGTCGAATAGAGTCGCCGCGAAAAATTTGAAAAGGTTCCTGAAGTGGAACCTTAGTCGCCCTAGCAATCTTGCAGTCTAGCAAGATCCTTTTTGATCGTGCGTAACGCGATCGTAGAGTCCCCGCTTTTTTCGCGTCCATCTAACATATTTTGCAGAGCACCGCGGCTCTTACTTAGAATAATTTTACCGCGAATCTGGAATTAAATTTTTGCGTATCTAAGACTCGTTCAGAGCACCGAAGCTCCAGTTGAATTTTCTTCGTGAAACTAGAGCCATTTTTTTGCGCATATAAAGTTCGTTCAGAGCACCGGTGCTCTAATGTCTTTTTTATCGCGGAAGTAGAGTCCAATTTTCGCTTAGCTTCAATTTTCAGATTCTAGGCCCTAGAAAGGGCCTAGTGCGTGGGCCCTAGAGAAGGCCCAAAGCATGATGGACCTTAGAAAGGGCCCGCAGCATAGGCCCTAGAGAGGGTCTAGATCCGCGGGATGGAGGACCGTATTCGCTGACCGGCGGTACTGACGCTGCAGCTGCGGCACATTGGCCTGTTGATCGAATAGCAGTAGCGAAGGGGGATGCTTGCCGCGTGGGTAGCAGTGAGACTGTTTGCAACGGTCGGTGAGTGCGTTATACTTCTTCATTTTTTCTTTGCGATATGTAGTAGACACGAGTACCTTGTATTTCTGTTACATTTTATCTTCACATTATTAAAATGTCTGTGTATATGTATTTTTGTCATTTTGATTTCACATGTGCTTTTATATTGAAATTGTTATTATCTTCTATTCTTTTGTGACTTACAGTGGGTAAAAAAGTATTGGCACACTTTTTAAAATCGCATAACTTTTTTAGAATCGGTCCAAACGACATGAGTTTTTTTACAAGCTAGGAGGATTAGTTTTCTGAGTGACGTGTTTCGTAGTTTTGAAAAAAAAATTGCAATTTGTCGGACTACCAAAAAAAAATAGTAAATGCAGTTTTTCAACTACTTTTTCTGAGCCTGTAATGAAAATTTAAAAAACCCGTTTGTAGACTTATGTAAGCTGTACACATGCTGAAAATTTCATCAAAATCGTTTAACGGTGCTCTGAGCTATAAATGCTTAAATATCGCAGAATAAGGTCGAGAATCGCGAAAATTCCCGAAATCAGCCTCCTAGCTTCTAAAAAAACTCATGTCGTTTGGGCCAATTCTAAAAAAGTTATGCGATTTTAAAAAGTGTGCCAATACTTTTTTTACCCACTGTGTTTGATAATAGGTATTCTTAGACATTATTAAAATGTCTGTGTACCTATATGTATTTTTGTCATTTTGATTTCACATGTGCTTTTATATTGAATTTGTTATTATCTTCTATTCTTTTGTGACTTATTTGATAATAGGTATTCTTTTCCACGCTCGACTTTTTCACGTACTTCGCGTAATTTTTTTACTATTTGAAGATTTTTATGCGTTTGTTATTAGTGAAAATTCATGGCAACTTGATTGCCATCCAGAAGTACTTAACGTATTTGTAATTTCAAAATTTTAATTAAATAATTGGTCAGAAACTTTAAAAATAAGTCTCGGTCCGACCATATATTGGTTATTAATGAAAATTCATGGCAAACTATAATACTGCCATCCAGAGGTGTCTAATTACGGGGATTTCGAATTTCTAATTACTTAAATAACACAGTCCAACAAAATGAAACTTCTTTTCTGTTCCGCAATATCCACTGGGTGATTCTGGTAGAGTTTTTCGCCCTGAACACGAATCCGCAAACTGTTTGTCGCCATCACCCTCAGTTTTTGAGAATTTCGATATTGAAAAAAAACTGCAAATTTTCAACTTTGAACATCTTGTGTGTCGAAACGGTAATAGTCATTCGGTTGCTCTTTGCGTCAAATTATTTTATGAACTTTCCCGAATACAACGGTATAAGTTATTATTCCATTATGAACATTTAAATATGCATAAACAACGATCAAAGGGAAAATGACACCCGAAATGCACCCATTTTTAAGATATCTTTCAATTTATTTCCAAAACTAAGGGTCCAGGAGAAAATCTGACCATTCCACGCGATGCAGCAAACATTTTTGTTTTCAATACAGAAGCGAAATAGTTTGGCAAAACGCGCGGTGTCGACACAAAAGATGTTCAAAGTTGAAAATTTGCAGTATTTTCAAAATCGGTTTTCTCAAAAACTGAAGGTGATAGAGCAATTCTGCTTACGGATTTGTGTTCAGGGCGAAACCCTCTACAAGAATTACCCAGCGGATATTGCAGACCAAAAATCGTGTTGGACAGTGTAATTGTCAGAAACTGAGAAAACAAGCCTCGGTCTCCTGAGCCTTTATTTTTTAATAACGAAATATCGGGAATTCCTAAATACGTGGGTAACTCTAGATGGTAACTTTATAGTTTGTTTTAAATTTGCGTTATTAACAAATAAAGCCTCAGGAGACCGTGAAATGTGTCTCGGGCCGAAGCTTATTCTCAAAGTTTCTGACAAATTATTTAAGTAATTAATGGTTTGAAATCCGAAACACGTAGCGTTATACAAGTTGCTAAGACTTGGACCTACTGGACTTCCTGGGGATCTGGTCACAGGGACTTAATACCGGTATAACGCTCATACCGGTATTTCGCCAATACAGCTATACCGAAACCGATATCATACCGAAACAGATAAATACCGAAACCGATATTGTACCGGAAAAAATAAATACCCAATCCGATATTGTACCGGAAAAAATAAATACCGAAACCGATATCGTACCGAAAACAATAGGTTACCGAAAACCGAAATAAATACCGGTATTTTTTCGGTATTCTTTTCAGTAACATGGTAGGCTTCGGTATTTTCCTACCATGTTACCGAAAAGAATACCGAAAAAATACCGGTATTTATTTCGGTTTTCGGTAACCTATTGTTTTCGGTACGATATCGGTTTCGGTATTTATTTTTTTCGGTACAATATCGGTTTCGGTACAATATCGGTTTCGGTATTTATCTGTTTCGGTATGATATCGGTTTCGGTATAGCTGTATTGGCGAAATACCGGTATGAGCGTTATATCGGTATTAAGTCCCAGACGAAGATACAACCGAAAAATACTTTATTTTAGTATTTTACGTATCGGTAGGAGTCCCTGTCTGGTCAGGGTTCCAAGCCCTGATCCTTCGTGCACTCCCTCGGCCCCTGACCTAGGTTAGCTTAATCGGTTGGTGCCGATGAAATTTTCGGGTTCGTTAAAAGCCATTTAAAATGTTGTTATTCTGCCAAGGCCAAAACCGATTTCTCTTCCTTTTTAACTGATTTCTTCGATTGTTTTTCATCATCTGTCCTATTTCATACATTTCTTCGTGGATTTTTGTATGAGTCGTTCTATTTTGTGTATTCCTTCGATGAGTTTACATAATTTATTTTATTTCATGCATTTCTTCGATGTGTTTACATGATATATTTTATTTGATGCATTTCTTTGATGGGGTTACATGATTTATTTTACATGATGCATTTTCTTCAAGGTTAATAAAATAATATATTTTAAAGAATATAGTGAAAAGTGATAGTGAACAGTGGTAGTGAAAGAAGACATCTAAGGAAGCCTTAGGTTAATTTATTATAGCATCAAGTATTTAAGGCCCCATGTAAAATTGCCAAGTAGTCACTGAATCATTAGCTTTGTTGCTCTTTCGTTGGCTCTTCATCTGCGATGAGGAAGTAAGCGCTGCTTCTGTTTCCGGGAGCAAGCGACTGACAATGAGCATGGAATGGCTATGGGTAGGTCAGTTTCATCCCATGCTGTTCTTGTTGAAAAGGAAGCGTTTCGGGCGTAGGAGGTGTATCTTTTGGTGCACTGCCTGCATAAGTCACCCGATCCTATTTCCCAGTCTCCGTGATAGACGGCTCGAGTCGCATCCGAGCAAGAGGAATCGTCTGGGAGACGCCGAGCGCTTTTCCCTTTCGACTCGAACCAAAAGGATCGATGGAACTTCGTTTCCATCCATCTTTTTGGTTTAGTGAGCTAAGGTTTTCATGTACAGGGAGATCGATGGAACTTTGATTCCATCTATCTCTCTACGGGTCTCGAAACGCAGCAACCTCCTCGCGGTGAGACCTGGTAATCGGTGAGAACCAGGGCTTGAAAACTGTTATAATACCGATTTCGGTTCTCCAAACGGTTATAAAGAACCTTTATTCGGAATAACTGTTATGAAGAACCAAAATTTCCAACTATTATCTCTTGCGGTTACGGTTCCTATTTCCCTCCTCATATCGGTTCCATAACCGTTATTTTTTCGGTTCTGTATCTGTTCCATAACGGTTCCAGAATCAATTCTTGTATCGACTTTTCCCTAATTGATATCATTAATTATTGTAACTGCAGATTACTGTATATGCGCATATTTTTTACAAAATCCTTATAGAAAAAGGAGAAACATTTATAGGTACATATCATTGATTTATAATAAAGCGTTGAAATAAATAAATCAGCTACATATTTTTTACATTTACACACACACTATATTATTCAGAATAGGAAGTTAAATGTTTCTCCTGTTTCTATAAGGATTTTGTAAAAAATATGCACATATAAAGTAATCTGCACAAAGTCGATATAAGAATTAATTCTGGAACCGTTTCGGAACTAATATAGAACCGAAAAAATAACGGTTATGGAACCGATATAAGGAGGGAAATAGGAACCGTAACCGAAACAGATAATAGTTGGAAATTTGGGTTCTTCATAACAGTTATTCAGAATAAATGTTTTCCATAACCGTTTTAATCAGAACCTTTATATACCAGTTTTAAACAGTTATTTTCGGAACCGTTTCAAGCCCTGGTGAGAACCGAGCTGATAGCTGTGTTTGTCAAATATTCTAATCAGATATAAGAATTGCTTTCAAACATACACGCATGCTGCATACTATGGTATTTTTATGGAAACGCCATAGATATTTGAAATTGTAAGTTTGGAATTTGAATAGGAATATGTAAAAGGTATTTCTGAATTGTAATACAGTTTATTTCATTTTCTCTCAATTTATTCGCCTAAGAGGCCTTTACAGCGTTACAATAAAGTATAAATTATATAAAATCACTATTTTCTTGTGTTCATTGTTGTAGGTTTCCATAATTTGGCCCACATAAAGTAGCTGTCCACGTCGAAATATTCCCAAGTTTCACCTGTAATAAGAAAAATATTTTTAGTAGCCTGACTTGTCTATTATAGTAAATAGGACAAATGTTACAATATATTTATTTCATGTACGAAAATCTATTAGTGAATTTCGTACACAAATTTTTATTTCAAATAATTTTTTGCCCATCTCTGGTCTCCTGCAGTCGCTCGCATGAAACGGTCGTGCCGAGCACTTTATGTATTCCAAACCTTAAATATATTCACTTCTTGCATTCTAAATACCGTACTCCTTTCCCCTCCTATACTATTCAGTTTCCTCCATCAAATCAAAAACTTTGATATGAAACATTTTTTGTGTTTTCAATAGTTGCAAAAATAATGGCATGTGAAAAATAATATTCCAACAAATCGGGCATACTGTATAAACTTACTGAAACATCCGAACGTCAGTTAGTATATAGTTTAAACAAACGAATTTTTCTAATAATTATGGAGGAGAATGAATTCCTTTTTCAAAAAATATGTATCCAATATTTTTGGCTTCTCTACAGACTTGCAAAATTGCACCAAAATCGGTGTGTACGGGTTCGATATGTCCTTTTTAAATAATATAATAGAGTAGAAGGATATTATTGTTATTATTATTATTGTTATTATTATTATACGTCTGCATTATATCATATAGATTATAGACCATCATTAATGTATACGCAAACACATGATGAATGGGTGATTTCAGCAACAGGTGCTCTTAAAAAACATTAAAGCACTCTTTTTACAAATTACGTTATTACAAGCGAATGAAATTTGTTTTGCGTTAATTAAACCGGAATAGGACAGCAAGGTTGAAAGGCGAATGTGTGATATCGTTTTATTTTCATCTTTCTTTCTCTTCCGTTGAACGGAATATGTTCATAAGACGATTTTTAAATTGTTACTTTAACAGAAACATTTGTAAATCGCGGGCTTCGACTTTCAAAACATAACCTAGTTTTAGCCTTGCTGAATTCTAATTCCAACCACGCGTAGCGTTAGAATCTGTTTCGAGACTTCACCGGTAACATTGCATGCGAGGCGAAACTTCCGAAAACCGGTCTAATCCGATTGAGTTGGAATTTTGAAAATAACTTCATTTTGCATAAAAATAACGTTTGCGAGAAGGATTTTTGGCGACTCGAAATTTTTTTTTTCATTTCAATGTCGTTCCCTACCTTACCGACAATCCGAAAACCGGTATATTCTGATTGAGTTAGGATTTTGAAAATAGTTTCATTTTGCATAAAAATAACGTTTGTGAGAAGGATTTTTGGCGACTCGAAAAAAAAATTTTCCATTTCAATGTTGTTACCTACCTTACCGACATAGTCGAGAATAGGATACAAGGAAAGGAAGGGAATGACATTGAAATGGTAAAAAAAATTTCGAGTCGCCAAAAATCCTTCTCGCAAACGTTATTTTTATGCACCATGAACCAATTTGCAAAATTTCAGCCCAATCGGGTTTGACCGGTTATCGGAAGTATAACCGTGATAGGTCTATCCTATACCGCGTCTGGCCTATACCTCATCCTATACCGCGTCCATGCTAATAATTATAACTTATACACATATATACATTTTTAAAGTACACATGTTTTACATTTTGCTAATTAAATAAATTGTGGTTCATCTATTCCATTGGAATATTATCTAGAATTGTATTTAAAAAATGTCAATTATGTGTTTTTAAATATAAAAGAAATATACATATATTCAATTACAGTATGCTTTTTATACTCTGTATTCCTTGTTGCCAGGCGAATTAATATAAGATATAAACTTCTCGTAGAATATGCAGACGAAACATGTTATCTTTATGTTCTTACACAACAATAATATAAGGAGTTCGAATTTGTATTTATGATATACATGACATTCAGTAAATGTACGTGATTAATAGAAATGTAAATACCAACGAAAGTGTTTATTTGAAGCATGACCGCCATATCGAAGGGTAATGTGCTTTAAAACGATAGTGTATATCGAAAGAGTCGAAATCGCAAGCCAGTCGCGGCCCGTCTGGTACTTTCAAGACGAATTTCTTAACATACATCAAAGACGGATCCTCGGCCGTTTTCAAATATTACAAGAATAATACGTTATTAAATTGCTCGTTGCCCGTGAATTTACAGCGGCGGGTTAAACAAATAAACACTTCGATACAAATCATCGAATGGCCCCTTTTATAAACCGTGCGATGCAATCACATGGGGAAGGCAGGAGAATGTCAACGATCAATAGTAGTATTACGAAAATGGATTGGTGATTCGTACGTTGAGAATTTTGTGCACAACATGGTGTCTGGGGACCACGACAGGTTGCCGCCGGAGCCGCAGAATTACGTGAAATGTTTTTACGACCTCTTCAAAAGCATCGCCGAGGCACAGAGGTTCGAAACCCGTATAACCTCCTTTAAGCTTTGTTTACTTGACGCTTTTGGCGGTGACTTCATCTGTCATTTATCAAGCTCAACAATTATCATAGAAATCCCGATGACTTAAGCCTATTCTTACTCAACACGCCGATCGGCGTAAAAAAATCTAGGAAAATCTATGATAATCCACTTATGTTTTCAAAGTAACCTAAAATAGTTTGTTTATTAAAATTCATGTATCCTCGCGGGATTGTCAGTTTGACAGTTCCCGTCTAAATAGCACACCCACCTCCTGGGCACATTATATTTAACATTTTCGATTGTTTATTCTCGGTAGATTCATAAAAACATGTAATTAGAGACTAAACATATAATCGAAATAATTAGACACTGATGAGAATAATGTAATATATTTTAAATACGTTCGAAAGCTTCTGCGAGTAAGACTTCTCTTATTTTATGGTAACTTTACGTAGCAGAAATTTTTATTTCTAGAAATAGAGAGGAATGGAGAAAATGTAAAAAAAGTAAATCCGTACGAAAGAGGGACAAGAAAAAGGTATTCATCGGTTCTACCGTTGCACGCTTTTTGTAATGAGATGTAACTGGTGTTTTCGATATTTACAGATTGATTTAAACGGGGATTTAAATTATAATAATCCACCAGAAATAGAATTATCTTGCAATGCCTCCGCGTTCGCTGTATTCGCTAGCGTTAGGAGCGCTGTTTTGGAGAGATACGCCAGGACAACAAACGAAGTATATAGAGCGTCGAACTGCAATTCTCCGCCACCAGAGCTTAACGAAACTATTGATACGGAAAGTGATGAGGAAGATAGGATATCGACTATACAGAGTTTACCAAAGGTAATAACGCACGCGTCTCCTGTATAACTGAGGTGATATATAAATCCAAGTATTTTCAGATTGTAGGTATCGGTTTAAGAAGCGTTTTTACATTGATGCGGGAAAGTAGAACAATTGAACCTCTTTTATGCACAAAAGCACTATCAGCTTTACTGGATATATTACAAGGACAACTTCCCGAAGGCCTCAAATCTGAACCAGACGATGTTATTGGTAAAGTATATAACATTGTCTTTCAGTACATTGTGATTCTCGTTGCGCAAAATTAATATTTCCTTACAGATCCACTCTTCGACCTGCTGTTGGACCTTGCGACGTCGCATGGCCCTGAATCAGCAGCAGCCAATGATGGCAGTCATTTGACTGCTGTCGCTTGTGCGTGTTTATTGAGTCTTGTGGTCGTTAGAGGTGATACCGGTCGTTTACTGGCGGCAATAGCTGCGTTACTCATGTGTCCCAGAGCATTAGCTGTTCAAAATATTCAAGTAAATGCTCTTCCGAGTTCATAGCGATCTGTTGCAGCTACTCAGGGATTTGTATTAAAGCTTTTATGTTTTAGATGCCATGTGTATTGACATCCTTACAAAGAAGCGTACAAGCTGTTTTACTTGGGAAACTTGCACGACCAGACTGGATTACATATGGAGTTCCTAAATGTTCTAAGATTTATACCTCTACGCTTAAGTTACCAAATGAAATAAATAATATAATATTGAATGGAAGGAGTTTTGTGAGTGATGGAAAGTACCTGTATCTACATACAAGTAGAGGATTATTAAAGATTGGCAGTGGTCACGGCGGAACCATTTGGGGTCACGTATACATTCAGAAGGCGGATTTTTATCCGACAGAGACGGGTTGGCTTGGTTACGCAAATGTTAGTTAAATACTAATCTTTAATTTATAAACATGCGAGAGACATCCTCTTCGATACTGAATTTTGTTTCTTCTTTTCAGAGTACATTATACTTTAAATGTACACCCAGGAAACAGAGTGAATTGTTGATTATCGATGCAGAAACTCTTGTAGTCACAGGAATTGCGGTTTTAGAGGGTCGTGATTGGTCGTCTTCTGTTATGTTCTCGGACGGCGAATGTCTGGGAATGATAACAGCTGGGAAAGATGTTAGTTATCAACGTGGTTACTTAGTTCTCTTAAAAATTCCATTGCTCAGCGATACCAATTCTATATTCTTAATTTTAACAGGATGGTTTTGTGGTCAGAACAATAAACACTTTAAGTAATCCAGTAACAGTCGCATCAGAGTTGCCATTAAAATTAGCAAGAAAGTACGTGGACGTTTTTGGATACGCTGCGTTTGATGAAGAGCAAGCCGTTCATACGTTAAATCCGGGCTGCGACGATGAAATTGTCACGGTTGCAGCAGGAAAGGAATTCGCTTTACTGAAAACTGTGTCTTCAAAAGTAAGTAGCAATCTGTTCCTCAGTATGGCGAAGCGGAAAATTGTATTCGAATGTGAAATGTATCTCGCATCGTATGTTAAAGGTGCTGTATAGCGGGAAAGGGAGTTGTCTTGGTATGAAAAGCAATACAAGGCCTAACAGATGGGTAGAACTGAGCCTTGGGAAAGGACCAAGACTCGTAAATTTTGCAGCTGGTCATGACGGACAGCATGTCGTTATGATTATGGAAGATGGATCGGTTCTGTTCGCTGGTACTGCCCGGCGTGGAGAAGATGGCGATAATAGTGAGTACACCGTTAGATTCGAATATAAAATCCATTGAATTTGAAATCTTGCATGAAACCGGCGTATACTCTTTATTTTCAGATAAAGCTCGTCGACAACTTAAGCCAGTTAAACCGAAAAAGATAGCAAAAGTAGAAGGGCAATTTGTCGTAGACGCTGCCTGCAATAACGGATCGACGGCTTTGGTCACAAAAGAGGGTTCTTTATTGATGTTCGGCAAAGATACGTTGCACAGCGATCCAGTTTCAGGAGTGGTCACTGATCTCAAAGATGTCTGCGTTGTTCACGTCTCGTTAGGGAAGGCTCATGCCGCGGCGTTGACTAACAAAGGTCACCTGTACACATTCGGAATTAACAATAAAGGACAGTGCGGCAGAGATTTCACAACGGTCCACGCTGTTAATAAAGATACCACGGTGGTTGCTATGGAAATGGGCACAGCGGAAGACGAGCTTTTAGTCACTGAAGAAGGTAGTTACAAGTAGAACAGCTTCGTTAATAGCTTCTAATGCAAGCAATTAATACTTTTATTTCCACTTAGATGGTGCAGAACCTTCGGAAGATTGGGAAGACACGAAAAGGATGTGCCTCCCGGGACAACATCAGTGGAGGCACCGAGTTTGTATGATTTGCACAGTCTGCCGGGAATGCACCGGTTACAGTATATCGTGCTTGAGCACTATACGCCCAGATCGAAACCCAGGCCAGTAAGTGTCTCGAGTTAGTCTCGCGTAGAACGAGAGATTAAGTCTACCTGTTTTCAGGGAATGTGGATGTGGCGAAGGTGACAGTGGATGCGCGGAATGCGGATGTTGTCGCACTTGCGCCAGAAAAAGTTGTAATGGCAATATAAAATTTAGTCCTAAATCGGTCTGTTAACATTAACTGTATTCTCACGCACATCGTATCGCATTTCAGGTAGAACGGGTTCGAATTTCCGAGAATATTTACAAAGACGATTGGGAGCAATAAGGCAGAGGCAGAGAACCAAGGCAGGCCCGAGTACAGCGAAGTATCGACTAAAAATTAAAGGTTCGCGAAATAGTTATACCGTAGCGCAGAGATGGTAGTTACTTAGCATTTAATATAATAATCAATTGTGTGTGAAATAGCTGGGCCAAGTGTGGCGCAGAAAAGTTTTGCTGGGAAGATGGCATTGGGATTGAGTAGTAACTTAATGACTGAGGAAAGTGTCGGGGGAAGTGATATAGAACGAGGCGACGCAGCAAGAATTGCTAATATACCACCAGCTAGAGTTCCTATACCCAGCGAGAGTCCCGTGGTTCAAGTAACGTGTGGATTGCATCACACAGGTACCGTTCACGTATTTTGTAACAATTTCGCGAAGTGCGACTTTAAAAGTTACATTATAATATTTTATGCAGTGGTGCTTTTACAAAGTGGAGAAGTTTATACATTTGGGAGCAATGTATATGGCCAATTAGGTGTGGGGGACGTAGTGGCACATGGTGGACCAGTTCTTGTGAAATTATCCGGAGTAGCTACACAGGTGGCTGCTGGAAGTAATCATACTGTTGTACTTACATCAAAGGGTGAAGTGTTTACTTTCGGGGCTTACCAAGTTTGTATCTTTCTTACAAGTTACGATCACCATAGGAATTCAATTATAATATTCTTACATTTGTGTCTCTTATATATAGAAAGGACAGTTGGGTATGAATTGGTGGAACGGGCAAAACGAATCGTCAAATACTGTTTCGCAAGCTAGCCGTCGTTCCGATAGGACCCAGCCGTGGCATAGTTTTCCAAATATAGTTCCAAATATCGGTCCACGATGGGGCAGGCGAGCAACATGGATCGGTGCGACTGGAGATCAGACCTATGTCAAAATTGATGAAATAAATTCTATTAGTTTAACGAGGAGTACTGTTATGGCAAATAAAAACTGCATAAGTATGTTCCTTGTGAATCATCGTACCACCATTACCATGCTGCAGCTATGCTTAACTATGAAAAAATTGTTTCAGTTTTAATTCCACATCAAAATGATCACGCGAATTCCTGCAAATGTTTAGTCATAAGCAAAAGGGATGGCACGTGTAATAGTTACAGCGGGACAGATCAGGTCGACTTCAATAATTGTGCGACCTGCTTAGATCCTTTGTATAACGTAATCTGGACTTTCAATCCGTCAAATAATGAAATAAGTTTATATAACATTATATCAACGGAAGCTAGAACGATCCCTGGTTTAGAGGTTTCCATTCTGAGCCCAGGCTTGGCACTGCCGATAGTATCGAATTGTTTTGTAACCCGTTCTCAAGCTGCGATGCATTTGCTGGGTTGTTTGGACACTCTAACACAAGCGCAAGATGAAAGTTTGTGTATAATTGAGGAGAATGAATGCAACCAGGCAACACACGGCAAGGTTTACAGCCGCGAAGATTTTGTCACGGTTAATAGATTCGAAAGTACGTGCAAAAGAGATAAACGAATCAGATTGGTAATCTGTTACTTGAACTAGTTTATATTAAATATATATTTTTGTAGGTCACGGCGGTGGTTGGGGCTATTCTGCTCATTCAATCGAGGCTATCAGATTTATGCCTGATACTGACATTTTACTCGGTGGATATGGCTTATTTGGAGGTCGAGGAGAATATACGGCAAAAATAAAAGTAAATATCAATTCGGGAAATCTAATATTTTAATATATTACAAAAAAGTTGTGGCAAGTGCTATATTAAAAATTCTTTTAGCTTTTCGATATTGGAATGGATGGAGGAGACCAAGAGAACGATGGCGAACTTTTGGCAGAATCGGAGGAAATACCATATGAATGTGGACCGAGGCAAAAATACTCTCTTTTATTTGACGAACCGATCTCTTTGCACGCAAATAGGTGGTACGTTGCGTGGGCCAAAATCAGTGGCCCTTCCAGCGACTGTGGATCTGGAGGTCAAGGAATGGTCACGGCAGAGGATCAGTTAGTAAAACTAATCATTTCTACTGCAGCTAAACGAAATATATATTAAAATCTTTATAATTTACACTTTTAGAGTAATGTTTTATTTCAAATCGTCGAAAAGATCTAATAATGGGACGGACGTGAACGCTGGACAGATTCCACAATTATTGTACCGCGTTGTTACACCGGAGAATCAAACTCCCAACAGGCAAAGGGATCACATCGAACCCGTTTATGTACTGAAAAGAGATTTCAGTAGAACAGTCACCAAAGTATGCATTTACTTGTTTAACATTGTACTTGATTAAACACCGGAGATGTTATTTCCTGTAATGTATGTTTTCCAGGAATGTTTTCAATCATTGATATCTCTTCTCCAATGGAGCTGGAACACATTAAAAGCTGCATTAAACGATAACGTAGTTCATACCACCTCCCCGTCACACGCTTTACTTGAAATGGAACGTTTGGTTTATATTAGTAAAGCTACTCTGCGGTTACTTAGAACTTACACCAATGAAATTTATCCAAATCAAGGTACGTGGCGAATCTTGTCCCAAATATTGTATCGTATTTTAATACAATCTTACTAATGATTTACAGTTGGCAAGAAAACTCCACCCGAGTCGGTGCGCCTAGCAGAATGCATTGGCGAAGTGCGTGCGCTGTTACATCAAATTTTATCCGATACTGTGCCATTAAATACAAAAAGTAAAGGAAAAACGCGGTCAAGTAAAAGTAAGTTTCGATATACTTGAATTTGTGTCTTACATCGTGATATCGGAACATAAATAATATCGTTCGACAGGTGCTTGTGCCATAAACAATAAATTGACGAGTAGTATACTACACGAATGTCATACAACATTCGTAGCCTGTTACCATGCATTTTATCCCACGGCGTTTTTAAAGTGGACTAGTCTCTGTGAACTGTTATCTGAAGTGGATAGAGTAAGTACCTCTTAATAATCTCTTAATACCCCTTAATATTACGTTACATAATCTGACTCCTGTGATAATCCGCAGGATCAAGGAAGGACTACGAAAGATGAGCTGTTGTCAGCGGTTCTGGCCTCGTTGTGCAACCCTACCATCCGTCTTCGATGTACATTTCCGATTTTAAATAACATTATGGATAGTAGCGACAGCATAAAGCTGCAACTTAGCCTGTCCGACAATACAGGCTTATTAATGACGAATTCCACGGAGAACCACCAGTATCCGATTTTAGTCGAGCAGATCAGTTACAAGTCTCAAGTGGAGAGTTCCGGCAAAGAGACTTTAACTTGGACATTCCGCGATGTACTCGATAGGCTGTTGGACCTGATTCTAGTCCCCGTGAAGAAGAGTCTTTGCAGAGAGAAGGCTCAATCGCTGCCAGATTTGGTTCTTCATTGCTGTTATCTGTTGGCAAGGGTTATAGCTGAATTAGCGGTGCAATCTAGCGGCAACGAGGATGAGATTCAAGCCGCTTGCGGCCGACTTATGTACACTACACCTTCGAGATTCACTCGAGTGAATCAGACGAGATCGTGGAACACTGGTAATGGTTCCCCAGATGCGATTTGCTTCTCGGTTGATCGACCTGGTATCGTTATCGCTGGAGTGGGCATCTACGGGGGTGTTGGAGTGTACGACTATGAATTGGAGCTACTCGACGATGTGAGTACCACTGTCTTTTAATCGTCGACGTAAGTTAAATAACGATGGGAATATTATTACGTTATACATATTACAGCAAAATAACACTGGCAATGATCCATCTCACACCCAACGGTGGAGTAGCTTGGACTTCACGCGCGGCTCCTTCGGGCCAGATGATTGCGTTAACGACATGGTAGAATTGAAATTTGATAAACCCGTGCCCATTAAGGAGAATGTGAAGTATGCTATCAGACTAAGGAACCGTGGCGGGCGTACAAGCAATGGTGACGGTGGCCTGAGTGTTGTCAAAGGACCGGATGGATCAACTTTTACTTTTACGGCTTGCTCCCTCAGCTTCAACGGTATGTTCTTAAAAGTGAAATAACGTTTCCTCCGTTTAAGAAAATTTTACAATATCTTTTATCCGCACAGGCACGACACAAACCAGAGGCCAAATACCACACATACTTTATTACTCAAACCCACAAGATTCTGACGGCCAACCTACGAGCAAAGCCATGGCCGAAGTGCAAGCACGGAAGTGTACTCTTGCGATGACAGCAACGATAATCCAACGGTCCAATGAAATTCTGGCACTGGCAAGAGAAAAGGCGGAGGAAGTTGTAACCACTGAAGTACTCGGGAATGCGGCATTTGTAACTACTCTTTTGCCATTGGTTATGGCGCATATCAGCCCCTTGGCCACGTCAGATCCGAGGGTAACGACCATTTACTAATAACTACGAATACATAATTTTGAAATCCGGTTCTGAAACAATTATATTCCTCCTCAGAGCGGTGTACAGGTTCTCACGTTAATACAAGAGATGCTTCCCCACGTTGCGGCACTTAACTTACTATCTACAATGGGATCGTTTCAAATGCCTCAACACATTGAACTTCAGTCTCATGCTCCTCCACCCGCCACGACTAGCCATCACTATACATGGCTGGAAAGCGATCACCCTTATAAACCTGCTACGGTATCCCACTACAGAGTCACATTTCCGGATACGGTCAAATGGTTGACCATTGAATTCACGCCAGAGTGTGGTACCGCGCAGCCAGAAGATTATTTGCAACTCTACATTCCAAATATAATTTCAAAGGCTCACACGGGGTAACTAGAATTAGTTTACGTTACATAGAACTTCCACAGCAGGGAGAATTTAATTAAACCGTTTATTCGACGCTGTTTCAGAAGGCCCGCAAACACGACGGTAGAGGATACACCTTTGCACTGGCCTGTGCTACATAAGCTGAGCAACGTGCAAAGCCAATGGCCTCAAACCGCGGTCGTGTTACCAGGTAGATATCCTTCGCTACACAGTTCAAGCATTACGATTAACATTGTAATTAACCGACTTGTTTATCGTCTCAGGGAACGAAGTAATATTCTCACTGGAGACTGCGTCGGATTACATGAAAAACGACAGAGCAGTTACATATGGTTTTAAGTGTCTGGTTATTGGATACGACTGGATAACTTCGGGGAACGGTTTGAAGAATTTAGAAACTGAATTATCGTTCCTTGGCGGAGCTTGTGCTGCTAGTCTCATGAAGAAGAACCTCGCCCTGCCGGCTGTGTGTAGTACGTATCATTATTTAATTTGTACGAATCATTCTTATAGCGTGTTAATGCTTTGGAATTAATATGCATTCTCTTGAAAATGCTCATTTATGTGCATTTGCGTGCTATTTATCTCGACGTTTAATGAGCTGTTGGTACTCTTGCAGATGAAGAAGTGGAAGAGGATTTGGAGGCGATGCAAGAGACCGCGAAGAGAATTTTCTCCATGCACTCAACGTTACTCGGACGAGGATTCGCCCTGGCATCACCACCTACCGTCTCTCAGGCTCTCGACGGCGTTCTTCCATTCAGGTGAGTGCTAAATTGTAATGCTTGACTCTGCACGATCTGTAGTCGGTAAAGGAATGGGACTGAAAAGGAACGGTGCTTTCGTTGGTAACGTGAGCATTACCTTACTCGTCGAATGTTGTTTTACTCGATGAACAAAACACTTTTATTAGAAACATCACAAACTTTTTGCTCGTGTCGGTTCCATTTCGGTATCACTCTGCTAAAAGTAGATTGGTACATAGAGGAAACAGCAGTGCGATAAAACCACTAAAAATGAATCATTTCTGCTTATCAATTAAACATACAACCGTGACTAATTCACGAATCTGTGTACAGGGTGTCTCGCAATTGATAGTAGAAGGGAGAAGGTGGTGATTCTAAACTAAATCGAGACTGAATAAAACTTGTAACTAGCTCCATTTTCGGGAAAAGTTAAGTTCGAATTTAAAGCACCGAAGTACCCCTACAGGCATGAGCGTCCGCAGGGGGTGGGGGGCAAAAGGGGCAGTTGCTCCCTGGCTTTTGAGAAAAAAATCGCTTATTTTTCAAAACTAATCTTTATTAAGTTTATACTAAAGAAGGGAATATTTAAAAATTTCGGTTTTAAATTTTTAATTAAATTGGCACTATAAAATGGGTTAAAAATGCAAGAGGGGTATATTTTTCTTTACCATCATCCCAAAGAAGGGATTTTCTTCCACCCAGGAAAAAATTCTCCGGACGCCCCTGCCTCCAGGATGCCCCTCAGGCATCAAGAACTATTATACTTCGGTACACGCATACTTAGAGAGAATTCAAACTCAATTTTTTCGAAAATCAAGGCAGTTACAAAAAATGTCTCCGATCTTCAATTTTGTCAATTAGGATCACCTTCCTCTCTCATACCATCGGTTACAAAACCTCCCCGTACAATCCCGCGATATCAACGCGTTACACAGTCACGTTTGTTCCCACGTCTTGTTTTCACACGAGTGACCGAAAATAACCAATAATCGATACAGCGAAGCATCGCGGACTTCGCAAATATGACGCATGTATATTCATGTTACCTATGAAGGGGGGAAAAAAATAAGCGGCGAGTCGGAAAGGGGTGTTGGGAGGGCATGCAAGATATATTTCGGGAATATCGATTGGGCATCAGAGTCGGTTGTCGTTCTATGCATCAGCTTCATCTTTTTTTTATTTTCTCCTGGTCGATGGTACGGCGTTTCAATGTAAAACAAATTATACACAATCGGCTGTCGTTATATCACAGTCTCACGATAATTACAACTAAACCGTCGTTACAATACTTAATCTGTCGCCAAAATACGATAATTGTGCACGCATACTCACGTGCCGCCGTTCTCGTCTGCTTCTCGCGGACGTTAGGCATCTCTGTGTCGCTTCTTTCTCGCGCGTCCACGCTAATTGGCCCGTGCCCCTTTAACGAAGCTCAAGGTAACGGCGCACGAAGGCCGCTGGAATAAGAATCTCGGAGAGGAGCGATTTCTCTGCTCGGTTTGCCCGCGGATCAAAAGATAGAGAAAAGGGGAGGAAGGAACGTCGCGAAAGTCGTTACGGGGCAGCGAGCGCGGCCGCATCAATAATGCATGGCTCACATGTGCGCGAGATAGCCGCACATGTCGGGGACAAAGCGCCCGCGGTATTCGCATTGTACTTTTAAAACGCAAAGCAGCCTGGCAATACGGATCGTCGTTCTCCCAAGGCAGCTTCATTTGACGCGCCAGCTATTTCCTAGTTTCTGGAATTCCGAAAACGTAGCTTTCCCTTTCACTCGTCGCGGTGTAGCTCCCTCGGCGATCATCAACCGTCGTTAATCCCGTCATTAGCCACCGGAGGCGCGGTCTTGGAAGCCGTTGCGGGATGCTGTAACCAATGTATGCGTTATTCGGGGGATCCGTGGCGAGATTATCGTTCGGGCTTCCCTCGGCGCGCTCGTGGATCGATAACGTTTCGCAGCGGACCGCTGGCGCGTTTATCGGAATTGGATGGCGATCAGAATGATAACAATAACAACAATTTATTGGCGAAGTCCAAAGCTCATAAATAAACATATCGTAGTAACAAAATGATACAGTAAATCAACGGGTCCCGCGGCGAACGGTGCTCGAATAGTTCGACGAGGGTCGGGTCACGCTTATTATTCCAACTGAATCTCATTTTGAAAGTGATACGACGAAGAGTCTAAGTTCTTGATCTCCGCGCTCGAATAATCCCGGTAATTTCATGCCCGTATTGTCAAGGAAGTGTCAGGTAATATCTTTATTGTGTTACAAGCACAATGAGAAACTCGGTGAAAAGTCGAACGTTTGAGTACAGTGATTCTCGAACGCTCGGCTCTCAGGTTTTCAAGTCCGCGTATTAATCGGCTACCTTCTATTTCGTTTCCTGCTCGAGCGTCTCTAAAATGCGTGCGCGCGAACTGACGTCTGTATAGGAATGGCACTGGCTTTCCGAGGGGACTGCTAGACGCTGGTCCTCTTTTCCGTGTGCGAGGAATCTCGCTCGAACTGACAGTAGATCGACAAGCGTGCTCGGTAAACTTAAAGCAACGAAAGGTCGGTCCGATCACGTATCTCACGCGAAACAGCGTGTTTAGGATTCCCCGTCGCATTTGCCTTCGTCTCGGGTCCCTCATCTTCGTCTCTTCGATTCGCTTTCATCTTCATCGACGGCAAAGTTCGCTCTTCGCGGACGACACTGGCCTTCCTTTCGAAAGCTGCTGCTTAACAATAAAACTTAACTAACAACGACCGTCGATTATCCCATGCGCGTGACGCTCGGTCGAAAAGAAACCGGAAAATTCTCAATTGTCCAGAGGAACGTGACTGCCTTCGAAGGATAAAAAAAATAAAAAAAAAGAACGGGCAGCCAGATGATTGTGTATAGGAGAGCTTGGTGAAACGTGTCGGGATAATCGGCGCGCGTTCGTGATATGTGAATGGAAGCTTACGAACTGCCTTGTACTAGAGGATAGTCGGTTAAATTGAAAACAAGAGGCTCGAGAGCGTGTCTCCCGCGATCTATTCATTTCCAATTACGCAACACGGCTTATCGGTAAATAGTACATGGAAAACTTTGATCTCCAAACGAACGCGGGTGGGCGTAGGTATCGCGTTATTCGCTAGTGTCCCGCCCCTGATCCCCGGTTTACGTTCATCACCCGCACGCGCGTTAACACAGGCTGTTCAAACTGTCCTTCGCGCTGTGAAAACGGACGCACGTGCTCGTCGCACATAGTCGGTCACCGAGATACACAGCGTGTGTCCACGACGCTTCAGAGCTTGTACACACGAAAACGGCTGGACGTGTCAGACCACTCGAATTCCTCTTCGACTCGAGCAACGGCGGCCCTGGTTGAGCCGCATGGGGGTTCTCGTTACAATTCGGTGGTCAGTGGTTCGGCCTTCTCGACGATCACGTGGAACTCTGTCTCCCTGTAGAGTCTGCCGTCAGGCACAACCATCGTTATCCTGCTGTCTACCGGCGTAGCCACTTCCCTGCTGATCACACCGTTCTTTTTCGACACCACGTCAGGTGGTGCATCAGTTGCCACTCTGTTCCATTTCTTCCTGCTGTTCCGGCGACGCCTCCTGCAGCACCAGACGATCAGGCAGGTGAGCAGGATGAGTAGCAAGAGCATACCGGCGATCACCAGGACAAAGACTAGTATAGATCCTCCGAGGGTGCAGTGACGCGTCTCGTACTCGACAAAGCTGGTTGCCACGCCGTTAACTTCACCATCAGTGCACAAGAACGTCTCGGGGGTCTCGTTGATCGAGTCCTGGGGCGACAACGTGGGCGGTGCTAGTACAGTGTTCTGCCTGGTGTAGAACCTCGAGTAGACGTTAGTGTAATTGAGGATATTGTTCTTCCATATCGGCAGCATATGACAGTCGCAAGGCTGCTCGATCAAGAGGTTGTCCAGCTCTATACGAAAGCTGCTACGGTCGAACATCATCGAACCCTCCTCGAAGTTCGCCACGCTGTTATTCTTGAAGATCAGGTCGTGCATAGTGGTGGGCTGAGAGCCAGGTGCTCTCGCCTCGGGATCCGCTCTTATTCCCAGGAAAGCACCTACCGCTAGGCTGCCCATAGTGTTGTTCTTCACGATCACCGCACCGCGCGCGGTTACCGCGAACGCCTCGCTCTCGAGGCTGTCCACCACGCAATTCTGTATCGCCACTGTCCGCGGGCTTCTCACGATGAAAGCCTCGCTCCTCACTGTCCCCATCTTCACGCCGTCCAGCATGAATTTGTGATAGACCTCGATGTCGTTCATCGTTCTGCTGGGCACCTGCTCCCCGAAGCTACCGCCGATCACGTGCAAGTAGCCAACGTCGAACTTCTTGAACGCCTGCGCCTCCATGCTCTCTATACGGCAGTTGTCCAGCCTGAGGGTGTCAGTGTGCACCAGGTTGGCGAACGAGAACGCGCTCAGCTGGCCGATCCTCACGTTCTCGAAGCTGATCGCTTCCACGTCACCGCGAAACACGAAGCTTGGCATCGTGTCGATGCTGCTGTTCCTCACTGATATCCGCGTGCGGCTGCTGCGCGGCGACAGCTCGAAGCTCTGCTTGATTAAGGTCAGATTCGCCACGTTGATCAGGTCCACAGAGCGCAGTCCGACCATCGAAGCTAGGCTCGAGTTCATCAGGATCACGGAGGAACAGTTGCTCACCACTATCCTGCTCGTGTGCTGGTTCAATCTTCTGTCACCATCTGTCGTTAACACCAGCTCCTGAAATTAGACGTATATTAACCGGCTGTGCTTCTGGGCCACCGAAAACGCTGGCTAATCTGCACGGTCACTGGGCCGGAAAGGCGCTCGGGAGCATAGAACCGTATAGGAACTCTGTATCGCAACTGGGACGTCAATGAAGGGTTGAATAGCCCTAATTAGACGTCTAACTACCCTGATCGCGAACAAGGCGCGCGTGCCGCCGGTGTCGCCGCGCTCCCACCAATTAACCCGGTCAATATTGTTATCGTAATCGCGGGCTAGACTTTCGCATTTCCCATTTCCACTGGGGAAACTGTTGGGACGAGAATCCCCGACGCTAACGAGAACCAGTCACGGAGTTCCCTGCTTTGCACCTCTTTTTTCACTCCCGATAAGTAACCATGCAATTTTCTGTCCCGTTTCAAGCATTCTCCGGCACGTGCTCGCTTCGTCCATCGTGAGCCAGCTTTTAGCTACGTATGGCGAAGTTATCGGAGCCACAGACAGAATTCTTGAGCGGGCGTATCAGGAAAGCGTTTTACAACTTTGTTCTGCCGTGTTTCACAGACGAAGGGTAGAGCTCGGTGTTTGTGTTAGCCGTGTATAGGTTGTCAGAAGCATGCTGTAGGTGGGGCAGGAAAGAAGGGACGACTAGGTTGCTCGATGGACAAACGGCCTCGTTAACTCAGGTGCAGCATCGTTATTTGTAACCAGCTGCTCGCTCGTCCATTCCCCGTCTTTATTAATTCATTTGCACGCGGCAAGGAGCATCGCTCGGACGGCTCGATGGCACCTGGCACACGGTGCCCCTTGTTTGTTAAACAATCGATGGCGAAACGCCTCGCGCATACCTGCGCGCTCGTTCAGCAGCCTGATCGAGATATCGTTCCGCGTGCACACGTATGTGTTCAAGAGTCCCGAGGCCACGCTCGTCGCTCCACGAGATTATCGCATCTTTCTCGCTAACGAAGCCCTGATAACGAATCGCCGCTCGGTAAACGGTGTCGCGTTCATTCCTGTGATTCATCCGGCTAACAACGTCTTGTTAAACAGGCTACATAAACTTGCGCATAGATACCACAGAGCGATAGAGAATTCGTCAGCTTTGATCGGAAAAAACGGAACAAATATCGTGTTCTCTGCGAAGGAGAACGTTGTAAGCTGCTTCAATCGCTGGGCAAGCTAAGCTAGACCTTTGTGTACACATGGTAGAATAATCTCTCTGGGCTTTGGTAGAAACACGGCGATCTAAAAGTGGATAGAGCTGTTTAAGACGCTCGCTATTAGTGTTGATTATTCCCTGGTTTGCAACAACATTGGCGTGGGTTGACGGATGGACGGGGGAGAAACGGAGCCGCGTGTTTTTGAAGGAGTTTTTTGGGGGGATGGAAAGATGTGAGCTGGTGGATGAAAATAAAGAACGTCGGGGCTGGTCGTAGTGCGTCGTCGATAAAAGCTTTGTGCCCCCTTTTTCTCAAGGTACCCACGCGTTTTACCATCTTAGCCTGAAGCCATCCCCCACCATGCGTCTCTACCTGCCCGTCCGACCTTTGTCCGTGTCTCATTGTTCTTGGTCAATTCCCAACACACAATCTCCGGCATTGAGGAGAGATTACCAGCCGAAATACTTGTCTCCTGCGCAACAGCTCGTTTTTCACGTCCGAACAATTACGCCGGGCCGAGAGACAAAACGCTTTCGTTTCCGCTTCTAAGAATCGCTCGGGGGTTACTCGACCATATCGCTTGCATCGAGGGTTGTAGAGTGTTTATACAGAAAAAAGAGGACTGGTGTTTTAATATCTGAATAATACGTAGCCTCTCTAAACACGAATTCGCAAGGTGGAAACCAACGGGCGACGACGGGGTCGTGGAACGTAAATTTCAAGGGTCGCCACGGGAATCTGAATTTTATTTTCCTGCAGCTTCGCTGTCCCGCGAGAGACGGAGTGTCGGGGCCAACTGAAGAGAAAACTCGCGGAGAGGGTGAAAGGGGAGTGAAAGAAGAAACAATGACAACGCGATATTCCGTTTTAACGGTTCGCTCTTATTCTCCCGGCTTAACCTCCCCCGAGTAGTTTCCGTGGCGTGTAATTCTGTCGAGTGGCACGACGCTGCGCGTATTCTCCAGGCGTTTTTCGAAACAGAAGAAGGATCCATACGCGTCTCCTCCGCGTCTGGGGATCCACCCCTTGATTACACGGATCGACAGTGATCCCCGCAGGGACTGCACGCAAATGTTTCCCGTTTCGAGCTGTCGCGTCTCAGCGACTTTGTTCCACGGGAAAAATGATCGCTTCGTTACTCGACGACTACTCGATTCGTACACGTGGGAGTTTACGCTGCAATCATCGGTTAGAGACGCGTTAGAAGCTCTAATGGAATTATACCATTCAAAGCGCGGGGATTGTTTCGACGAGCCCCAGCCGCGGCTGCTGGGGCACGATTACGCTAGTCGCTTTTCTAAATGAAAAGGGAAATGAATTCGGCATAATGGCGGATTAAGCTCGCGCCGAGAGGGTCTCGGTTTATGGAACCGCGGTCACCCCTTGCGAATCGAGCCTCGAGGGTGAACGAGGGAACGGGAAGGGGCAAAAGTATAGAACGCGAAGTGGGAAGGTCTCTTTTACGATCTATAAAGGATTTATGCGAAACAATTTACCTCGCGAGGGGTAGATTCATTCGCGGGAACTCCGTTGCTAGACATTATCGTGTATCCGTTACTCTCTCAGCTCTCCCCTCCAAACTCCCCTATTTTTCATCCAAACGTTTCACTCGAAACGTCACCCTGGAAACGATAATCGACGGGGAGAACAGCGCGGAGTTTAGCATTGCTTGGATTTAACGGCAAGACTTTTACGATGACTTTTCGTTAAGTCGACAGTGAGATCCACCTAATCGCCAATTACATCCGAGGGAATAACGCCAGGACAATCTCCTTCCGTTTCTGTTTTATGGACCGTTAACAAGGCGTGACCGAGCAATCATCGCCTCTCCCGAACACCGCGGCACTCGCAGCTGCTCGTTTCCCTGTACAAGCTTCGCGGCTGTGCAGCCAGTTTCCGCCATTCAGTTTCCATTTTCCGAGTATTTTCATAACCGTGCACCTCAGGCCGCCCCGTAAATGGCACCCTTTACCCTCCCCGGCGGTGCTTACAGCTGTTACTTTTACACGCCTCACAGGCTCCGCCGTTGCTGCAGCTCGCGCTCTTTATTTCGTCTTCCCCGTGCCTTATTTCGTCGTCTCTCGTTATGGGAAAGCGAGCGAGTTTAAGGCTGTATCCGCTAAAAGGTTTTCTCAATTATTTACGGCATCGTCAATTATTCAGCGGCCGCTGGCACGCCCCGTCGGCTTCGTCCACGTTGAAACGACCGGCGGGATCGTTTTTCCCCCGCGAGGAAAATATTGTCCCACGTCCCAAAAAACGTCATCCAATTTCCAAGAATTCTGGAGAGTCTCCGGCGACTTCTTTGCCCCGCGATGAATTTTTTTGCCGCTTGTTCTTTCGCCTTCCTTCATCAAATCGGTCGTAATTGTTTTACGGATCTCTTTCTGAGCGATGCAGCGCCAAGGGTAAAACAGATAATGGCCCCGAATGAGAAGCTCCAATGAGCTCGCGCGAAAATGGAAAATATGCGCAATAAAAGGAGAGAGACAGATAGAGACGTCCACTCCCTCGATATATTCGTAGTCACGAGTTGACGGCGCGACAAATTGGCTGAGCGTGTTCGTGAAATGCTAGCTGCATTATGCGAAATCCACGGTGGTAGAACTCACGGGCCCGCCATGCATTACAGGACTTGCTGGGTCTTTCTCTTGTTTTATGCTTTTTTCCCCTCCACCCACCCTCTTCGTTGTTAGCTAAGGTTTTCTCCGAAACGAGTTCGCGGAATATATTGTGCTCATCTTCACCCCTTTTGAAGCTTGGTAGAGAGCGCGAAAAGGTGTCGGGCTTCCTTTACTCATTATGCAGTAGGGCCGTCGATTTGAATTTTCCCTTAGACCTCACCTTGCTAAATTAGGCTCTCTTTATTACGCATACACCGAGGGATGTAACTTAACTGCGCGCTATAAGTCGAATAAGTTAGTTCACCAAAAATATAGCCCGTCCTTGGTCGTCGTTAACCTGGCCGCAGTTTTCTCGATCAAACGCGAGATCTCCGGTGACACTCGATCCGTAACCGATCCAACCCACAATCGACCATTTCCGTTAGCCGCGCACGCGACACGAGGCGCCTACGCGAGCCGCCGTCGCGACGGTATCGCCAATTCGCTGAATGGACCTCGCGCTGCTAACCAGGAAACGTAAATTTCGCTCGTTGATCGACCTTCTGTCCGCGACGTGAAAATTAAAATCTCTAGCTGGACGTTGGGCTCGAGAACCTGTCTGTAAATACCACGGGATCACACGATTTATGTGGGCCTTAGTGATTGCGCAATGCCTAATCGATGGTTACTTCGTTCTCCGTTTCATCGCCGATTTCACTCTGCGCCACGGCACGCCGTCCCCTCGTTTAGAGTTTGGAGTTTAGAGCTTCGAGCGCCGCGATTTACGATCCTCCTTATTTCCTTTGCTTTCCATCCCGCGACAAGGAAACGGCCCCGGCGTGCGCGTGTTCGCCCGAGCCGATTGGTTTCCACGGCGTAACCGCTGCTCGGGCTTACTGGCCGCGGTCATTTCGTCACGGACGGGAGTTTTACGGATCGAGTTTACGGCATTGTGGACGGGCACACACGGCGTGGCGTAATACACGCGTCGCTCGGAAACGCACGAACCTGTCCCGCGGGACAAAGAACGCTTTATCTTGAGTCGTAACGATGTTAGGACGGCTCCAGCGAGCAAACGATAAAGGTAACTTCATAGTACACTGCATTCATTTTTCATCGGTGCAGACCTCTTTAATTCTTCCTTCCTGTATAAACATACAAGTATAATGACTTGCTAGGCTCCTAACAATTTATCCGCAATTGAAAAGTCTTCATTTAACTCGTAGAATCACTGTCGGGTTCGAGAGCTAGAATCGCGCGACAGCTAATTTCGTGAGATTCGATAGCGTCGGACGAAGGCGCGACGAAACGTGACAACGAACGAGAAGACGGAAAATTGTAGGGACAGGGAGCCCTGCGAGGGGTGTTCTTCGTTCACGTGACCGCGATCTGTCAGGTGCTTCTGCTATTTTTCTCAGCATTTTTCCACGGGCGGGACTGTTACCTGCACTCCGGTCGAGGGGGCAATAAATATTCGAGGGGAAGGGCGAGGATGAAGGGCGGCGAGGCAGCTGGGAGGACAGGCTGCGCACCTTACCTACCTGCCAGCTATGCCTGGCCCGCGATTTGCGTAAACACGCTCTAATTTATGGAGGTTTTGCTCTGCGTGCGCTGGCCGCACCGCCCTCGCAATTTACGCGGCAACCCCACGCTATGTGCCTCCAGGATTAGGCTCGCCCTTGTCTTCCGTTTTTATTTTGACAACCCCTATTTGCGCTTCGTTTATTCCCTCGCGAGAATCTGTCCGAGCGAGTAACGTAACGCGATAATTCCCGTGGAAGCAGCGAGTTACCCGTCGCCTATAATTCACCGGTTAAAAATCACGCTGGGAAGTACCTGCGTCTGTTCTCGCCGCAAGGAACTCGATCTAGCCTTTATCTTAGCCCGATAATTCGGGAATGGAATAATGTCCCTTGTGAACAAAGGAGACCCCGCCGGACCCTGGTGTCGCATTGTCCGCGATTTTTCGTCAGATAGGAAGGACGGGGCCGCGGTTTCTGAATGAATTCGTGGGAAACGAATAGGGTGAGCTGGAAGAGTGAGAAACGGTAAGGGGTCCAAAAGCGAGGGAGGGAAGTAGCGAGGGAGATCCGAGACGGCGATTGGCCCGGAGCGGACGGCTCTCGTGGGCCAAGGAGTACGAAATGAAATCAGCGGAACGAAAGGGACCGACTTACGCGATAGACTATTTCGCGCCAGACGAAACAGGGGTGGAGTTTCTTTCTTTCGAAGGGTGAAGTGTGTACACGCCGAGATTCAAGACGAGCTACGGGAACCTCCCCTATAAATTCTTCTTCCGTACTCCCCTTTATTTCTTTCATCCCTCGACCTTCGTTGTGTCGAGGGGGTAATCGTAAACGATCGACTTCGCGCGCGACAGGAAATTCGTGTTAGGTACAGTTATTGTGGACATACCTCTCCTTCGTTCTTACAGTCGCAGGTCAGCCTGTTATGGTGGTCGCAGGAGCAAGGGGGGTAGTCGCACCTGTTCGTCGAGTTAATCTGGGCACCCTTGAGCAAACCGGTCCAAAAGAGTCCAAGGATAGCGCTTCCCAGCACGAATTTCGCTGCTCCCATTTTGCGCCACGCTCTCGATCTCGATCCACCCTCGCCTGCCTCTTCTTCTTCGTCTTCTTCCTTCCCCCCGCTACTTTCCACCCTCTTTTCGACAACTTTACGCCGAGTCGATGTCAGCTGATTCAACGCCGAGCCGACCGGGATGTCGCCTCGACATGTCTGCGACTTGGATTTCCGACGAATCCAATCACACCGCCACTCCAAGCCCTCGAGCAAATCCTCCCGGCGTCGAAACACAATTTACACACCCTTTTCTTCGCACTGGCATAGAACAAGCCCCGTGTCGCCCGACACGCCGCGCAACACTACGTGATCCTGTCGGTCATATTGCCAGCGCCCAGGATCACCACTCTTCACAGAACGATCTTCGACGATACGCTCGTCATTCGAACCTTAGCGCGACCATCCAGCTAACTACGACATCCTCGTTGTCATTCTCCTTCGTTCCACCGGAAACATCCAATTACATCCATGACGCCGCGCGACACTCTTGACGCTCTCCAGTATTCCAAATTTCTCCGCCTCGTTCAACGGCCTCCGTAGCTTCAACTGGAACGACAGAAAAATGGTCAAACTCCCCGACATCCTCTAACGCAACCCTCCTTCCCCCCTCTTCCCGAAAAACCAGGACTCTAACGATTTCTTTTTTCGCCGGGAGATTTTTCGTCGACGTGGTCTGGTTTGATAAATCGCCCCACTCCAGACCGCGTGGGCGTCGTTATCGTTCACCAGCGTATCTCCTCCATACGTAATCGCGAATCTATCTTCCTTTTTCCTCCCCTCCCCAGTCCCACCCGTAACCGATTTTTATTCCCATGAATAAAACGGGAATGACATTCTATTGTTACGCCGTTGAATCACAGAGGCGTCCAGACGCTATGGAAAATCCTCGTGGATCTCGTCGCAGCGACAGAGAGCGAGGCGTAATCTCCCGCGACAATAGACCTCCTTCTTCGCCGCGTACCCTCCCTATGACTAATTACCAACGTTCTATCGCGTCCCCCTTACTATCAGCGGGACTTTGTCGCGTCGTATGCTCTATCGTAGAGCACGATCGTCGACGTTCCGTTCCTCTCCGCGAGCCACTCGAAATATCTCGCGATATCTCGCCTGCGCCGGTCGGATCGACCCGCGAGCGAAGCTGCGTAAACGTACGGAGAGAAACGGCGTACGTTCTCGAGCCGCGGGCATGTTCCCTGTACGTACTATCTGTCTGAAGTTTTTATTAAATTCGCGTCGAGTGATTTGCATTTCAAAACGCGCGCTCGCATTCGCGGGACAGAGGAGGCACGGGCATTCTTTTTCGCAACGCGAGCGTGCAAGTGGCGCGCAAGTTTCCCGCCCGTCGTGATTCCGTCCTCGAGGAGCAACGATGCGCGTGCACACCCTTCGAGCTGCACTCGATACACCGCGGCAAGTTAAACACTCTGCCCTTCGGGGAACGTGCCGCGGTTATGCAGCTACATGCGCTGCTCGATTGCTCGAGCACCGCCCGAAGCACGCTGGAATCGCATTGCAAACTCTCTGGTAGAAGCACGCGTGCCTCTTGATATGTAGAAAATTTTTGTCCGCGCCGATCAAGTTTCCCGAGCTTCTTAGACCTGCTCGCGGAAATCGCGAACACTACGAGCGTCGCGGACGGTCTTTGAGCCGCGCGTTTAATTGATATCGTCGCAGCCGGTTGCGTAATTAGAAAGATCAAACTGTCAGGGATTCGTGACACCGCTGTACCCTACCACTGGCCTCGTTTAGAAATTCCTTACTGCGCAGCTCGGCTTTAAGTCGCCGCGTTTCATTCTGAGTTTTCACGCTCACTACTTTAGAACAGCTACACTGTGGATTGCTAGCTTGGGGGCGTGAATGAAACTCGACTCTCTTTGCGTTTTGGAATGCAAGGAAGATCGTTGATAGGATCCAGGAAATTGATGCTGAAGAGAGAGAGAGAGAGTTGGGTAGATTATTCCTAGACTTGGGACATTGATGTTTGATTGCGTCAGTGATACGAGTCGACCATTACAACTACCGCGGTGGAATGCTAGATCATGACATTGAGTGAAACGTATTCTACGAGAGTAGCTACATTCTACGAGAACGTCTATGCTATGGGAATGTTAGCGGTGTAAAAGGGAACACTCGCGTTTCGCAACGAGCTTCCAGCGAGCTGTGTCACTTTTCGACTGGGAAAACTACACTTCCGCGTGGTTGAAAGGACGCGTACGGGCGTCACTGCGTCGTCGGATCACCGAGAGATCCCTCTCATCCGGCTCCTTTATGAAACCACTGTTCATTAAACCTCAATTTCGCGGCGCTGGGTCGCCGGTGTCGCGGGGACGCACGTGTCGGTGACGTTTTTACATGCATCGCGTGTCCGACAATGCGGTCACCTTTAAATATTGCAGTGTTTAACCAGCGAGGCGCGTTGGGAGAAAGGTGCAGCGCGGAGTTGAGTTCTTTGCTTCGCCATGGAAGGCTACCATCGATTCGCCAGCGTTTACACCACCCGACGCGTAATTCCCCTTAAAATCTTCTCGTCTCATTGTCAAACGATGCTCGACAAGGATGCGCGACGATGGTGAAATATTCCGGTAATTCGAAGCGCGGGCCGACAAAGGGACTCCTCCAGCGGGATGTACATCGCGATTTTAATGAATTAAATTTCCATTGGACGAGCAGGGGGAGGGGTGGGTGGTGAAGAGAAAAAGCGCATCAATGGTCGTGAAAGGAGTGGCGGCGCGAATGAAAGCCAGCCGAATTCGAGAGACCCCGGGAAAGGATTTTTCTTTTGCACTCGACTCGCGGTGCTCTTAATTCCTTCCTGTCCCTTTCTACCCCCGCACCGTCCCTCGCCCTCTCTCCGCCTATCCAAGGGTCAATCCAGTGATATCAAAAACAGCCCGACACCGGTGTCGCGCAATCTCGTTGATTAATCTAACGAGCAGAGCGCGCGCGCCAGGCCGATTCTGTCGCTTCGACGAATTAAAAGATTTTAACGCGTCATTACGCCGGCTGACAAGATCTTCGTTAGCCCCTGTGTCGCCCGGCTATAATAAACGTAATTATGTTGACCCGCGCGGCGGAAGCTACGTGGGCGAGCCGCGCGTCGAGAGGAGCCGCGAGCGCTCAATTTTCCGTTTCATTCAGTCGACGAGCCTTCTGGGGTCGGCTTGAAAGAGGACAAGTGCTCTGATTTTTTTTTCTCTCTAATTATTTTACCCGCGCGACGGCGCGGGAATGGTTTACATCGCGGATCAGTGTTCGGGGAACTCGTACAAACGGAATCGAATGGTTGACGGTTCCACTAGACTGCTTCGTGTACGAAGCAATCACGCGAGAAATATGTTAAACGGTACTAAAAACGCAAAATCGTCAATGACAATCGACGCTTCCGTTCGGTATTCGCTTTTTCCCCGGCCGCTGCCGATCAACGCATTGAACGCGAGCGCGACCGACCGTGAGCGATTAATTGGCCACACTAACGCTGGCTTCTGGGCGATACTGCTGCAACACGGCTAACGAACAAACGAACCGCGACGAGAGGCATGCCGAGAGAGAGAGAGAGAGAGAGAGAGAAAAAGAGGAGAGAGTCAGGGAGAACAACCGCTACATACGTAACGAGAAAAACTGGACGAGTACAGGGTACAGAGTCGACGGTCGAATCGATGGTCACCGTGGCGAAGAGAGAAGACAGAGAGAACGGAGAGACAAGCCAGTAGGTACACAAACTATTCGACGCTCGTCGAGCGGCGACTTGCACGGTCGACTAATTAAACATTTCGCTCTGGTTGATTTACTCCTCGTTAATGGATATTCATATATTCCGATTCCGAGCTGTTTTACAATGCCAGCACGCGCATGATTCGCCACGCTCCTCCGTTCTCGTCCTTTGACACGCGACACGGCGCAGAGATTCACGGGTGAATCGCTTTCTATTATGTGACATTTCCTCCACGGTCTCCTCGCGATAGTCTACTAACACTTTGTCGTTGACGCACGCCCCCCGTGTGTCTCCGCGACGGAATACAATTCGAGCGCGCCTGACGCGTCGCAAGGTGGATGTTATTTTATACGGAAACGATCCTAGGGCTGCGCACCACCTGGCAACCACCCTCGTCTTTATTTCGCCTCCCGCGAACTCTTATCTTCCCTTCACGGTTATCGTCCCAGCGACTTCTGCGAACGGCGAAACGGTCGCAATTTTCAGTCAGCGATAACGGTAAACGGGACCGGCCCACCCTTTCCTCCGCCGCAGCCCGATCGAGGGGATGAAACTTCCTTACGCGGGGGATTAAGATCGGATATCTACGGAGGTCGAGCTCCTCCCCCGTTAGCCCGTGGGACAACGCGTAATCCCGCAATCACCGCCGAGCTTTTGTCCCGATACATCGAAGGCTGGTCGATTAATCGTTTCGGGGAAAAAGGGCGGCGATGGTGTTCTCGGCAAGGCTTCTAGGTACGAGGGAATTCGAATCGAACGGAATTCCAGCCCCGTCTGCTGGAAGAAGGTTTCAGTGATTGGTCCGAGCTGCACTGAAATCCAAGAAGTCTGTTTGGTTGTTTTTGCCGGCGGCTCGATTCGCCTTGACAGTGGGATCAATTAGGAGTACTGGAGGCATTGATTGAAGCAATCGATTATTCGCGTTATCGGATTCAGAGGAATACAGTCCTCAAGTATCCTCCGAATCCATTAATCCACGACGAGTAGTGTAACAATTATTGTTCCCGTGCTGACCCATTTTAATCGCTTAAAACTTTCCATTCCCGTCTATTATTCCCGGGGGCAAGAGGGAGAGGGCAAGGCCGGGCGATCGTTATTTTTATTCGCGCGAGCTTGCCGAGAAGTCATGCCGTTACACGAATCGTTACGCGCGATAAAGCGTGTGCATCGGGCACAGTCAATTTACCGCGCCAGCGCGCCCCGTCCTTCCGCGAAGCGTCAGAAAAATCGAGGGGATTTCTATCCCAAACGGGACCGGTTCCAGACTGGGTAAACAGAAGGCCTGCGTCTCGAATGTCAAGGAGAATCGCGGTTTAACGACGCCTGATGGGAAGCCGATGGTGGCCCTCGGCACCGTCTGCAGCTGCGACCGGCGCGTGAAGAATCTGTTACCGAAACTGGCTCGCGGAGATCGACAGCTGGGTCGCCGCCTCGACGCGTCTGGTGCGAACAATTACGATACGTCTGTCGTTCCATTTGCCATTCGCGTCACGGAGTTATTACTGGCTAGAAGGAGTCTCACGGCTGGAAAAACGAGACGTAAGAAGAGAAGACCGAGGGCGACAATGAGCGGCTAATTTAATAATGACGCTCCTGTTTCGGGGAGGGCAAGTTTCACGGAGACGAGTCACGGTTGAAAGAGAGGCACGCACGCGGCCGCACGCACGGCTACGTGCCACGTGGGAAATCATGCGTTACAGAGAAGACTATCCGACGCCGATCTCCGCCAGATATCTGGTCTCGCGTGTATCCGATCGACGATCACGGGCTACTTTGGTGGTCGCGGGTCGAGATAACTCGACTCATTGACCGAGATCGCTGGTACCGCGGCTCTAGCGCGGACAGGCACACCCACTGTTTGCATCAGCCACGGAGAAGTACATTTCGCGTAGCATCGTCGCGCGGGACAGTTATGCAACCCATCTCCCGAGGATGCTCCCGCTGGTCGTCGAGCGTTTCTCCCGCGAACCATCGCGGGGAATAAGAGATCGGACGCCTCTGTAACCTTTGCGCCGCGTGATCCACGGCTGAACTTTCCACTGTTACCCAGCTACCGCCAAGAGCATTGCACTTTCTCGAGTTCCAAGAGGATTCGTACTGTTTCCCTTTATATTTATTTAATTGTTTGGGTGGTAATTAAACACTCTGTACTGGGTGATAGTGTGGAACGATGTAGGGATGGAGGGGATAAATTGTTACAAGGGCAGGTCACGGTACGGAGAGAGAAAAGAAAAAGTATGAACGCGAGATGAGATTTACCTCGATATCTCGGCACGATTTACTCGCGACGCGACGCTGACGACGCGCGAACAGCAACTGGCCGCCTTTCGAATTCGCGGCTGGTTTGCACCTCGACGTTGGTTATCGCGCGACACGAGTACCCCCTCTTCGCTCTAACCCCCCCCACCGCTTGCCTCTCACTCTTCCCCTCTCCTTCGTCCTCTCCTACACTTGCTCTCTTCCTGCACTGGGAAGAGGTAAACTGTTACCCCCACCGAACCAGTCGGCTTCCCTCCCTCGCGCGCCTTTCAGTCGCTCTTTCGTCGTCTTGCGGTGCACGTTATCTTCCTCTCGCGCCTCGCTCTTTCTCTCGTGACAGAGGGGGCAGAGGACAAAGTTTCGCCGAGCAACAAATTTATATTTGCACGGCACGCTGTTATCGGGCCGCCCCCGAGCCCCCTTTTCCTTTTTGCCCCATTCTTCGCGTGCATCAAATCGATTTGCCCTTGCACCTTTAAGTTCCCCGCACGGCACATCGCTCCGGGTTCTCCTCTCGGCGTGGGGTCGGCCGTCTCGCGCATGAAATGCTCGCACGTAAACCGTAGGTCACGTATCGAGCTATGCCAACAATGTTTCGCGCGGCGTGCAAACTTCTGCGGCTAGCCCGTGAATGCAGTTCCGCCGGCGAAACGATACAGATGAAAAGCGCGCTACGTATGTGCGTTTCGTTTGCCGCAAAAGCTGCTCGATCCGAGTTGATCGAATTAGAAAGTGCCGTTTAATGGCCCCGGTGAATTCGCGACCGTGGAATCGTTTAACCGGGGGAAAAATCTCGGTCTTTTCTCGTGTTATTGGACTATTGTATCTCACCTTCTCTCTCTTCGTTTTCTTGACTCTGTTCCTAGGCTCTCGTCGTGTCGCAGAAGCAAGCTTCTTATCGGTCGCGACAGATAAGAAGCGACAGATAACGCTGCTAAATCTCGAACTGTTCGCAGCTATGGTCGCTATTTTAAGCGATTATTAGGTTAACCTCCAACTATACTACTGTCACATTGCGACACGTTCGGCGTAGAAAACTAATCCCTTTCGTTGGTACCTGTTTGACGAATTGTTCAAAATTCAGCGGCTTGAGTCAGCTTTTATAGAACAAAGAGCCCGAGCGGGGAAAAGTGGTTTGATTCAATTAGCAAAGCGGAAATTGAAAAAGGCCACAGTTCCCGTTGCACGGGATTTTCAGTTCTCCCGCGGTCGAATGGGAATTTCAGTGCCAAGGATTTCTGCAAAAATGCAAGCTTGCTTCCGGCGCATTTAACAGTCACTCGAGTCTAATCGCGTTAATACCTTAACTTGAATTACTCGCGACAACGGGGCCATTAAATTCCTTACCCGAGTGTCTTCTTTCTTTGATCCCTTTTAATACGAGAAGCGGAGCGACTTTCTAGTATCTGTATTAAAGAAAGAAATACTTTTTCCGCCCAACAATCACGCGGTTCGCCAACTCTTTTCACGGTCGTGGCGGAAATTCCGCAAGAGAGGTAATCGATGTAAACCATGCTCTTCTTCAAGCCCCCTTTCAACGTGTGAACGACCATCGAAACGATCCTCCTTTTCCATAATGACGATCGCTGTTCTTCTCGTCCCGAACTCGGCTAATCCTCGATTTCCAGCCAAGCCCTGAACGGCAGTCGTTAACGAGGGGCAAAAAGTGGCGCGCGAGCGAGGGTGGACCGAAAAGGAGACCAAACAAAAAGCAAAGGAGCTGGTTCCCTGCGATTTTTCGAAATCCCCAGCACCATTTGCTAGGTCCACGATTGGGGGGAGCATACGTTTGGATTAACCGTACACACCTTTTCCCGCCCTCGCAAGCTGCGTCCTCCTCGTGTGGATTTTCCACGTTAATTAACCGGTGATTAATTATGGGGGACGGGTCTCCGATAAAAAGCTTTTCCCTCCATGCGGAATCGTGGCACGATGCTCAGTCAAGAACCGCACGATCGTTTACCGTACAGTTCCCGTCTGTTTCCCCACCCGCCCCGTCCAAATAACGAATCTTTTTTCTTGCCGCGGTTGCTCGTCCGCGTGATTCATCCGTTCATTACGTCGGTTACACTTCTATTTTCACAGGGATTGCCGTTTTCGGGAGGGGCGGACAGTCGCGATTAATTCCTCTTGCAGCCCGTTTACCAGGGCCGCTATTATTCCTGGCGTTGACTGAGACCCCGCACGAAAATTTTATTGTAATTATACCGTGTTTCGAAGCTCGTCACGGAGCAACTTTTGCAATTCCGAGAGTCTCGCAGACACCAGGTAGTTTAAGTCCTGGTCTTCTTTCCGCTCGGGGATCGTTGCGGCGAATGATAACTCTGGGCAAGTGTCTCTTGAAAAATCTCGCGTGAATGATAATTTATACGCCTTTCTGGTACCCAGAAATCCACTGGGAAGTTCGTCCCTGTCGATTTGATCCGTTGGTAGAGTAAGCATCCTCCCCCGCCTCGAGGAAAACAAGTCGGCGTATCGTGGCTCCTCCGCTTTCAAGCTCTAACAACCAGAAACTTACGCCTTCTATCATTCTGTCTGCACTGTCAGGGATGATACGCGGCTGTTCTGAGTGGCTGACGGAATCTGGCGCGCGGCGCAGTATTTGAATTTCCAATCCTCCACGGTGGCCGAGGTGTTCTCGTTTTTAACGCTCCCGCGTGGGTATCAGCTCCGCGATAAGCGCTCGCGCTGGAAGTGATTTCGGTGACGGTTTATCGACAGGCGAAGACCGTTGCGATTCCGATTAAGTCGCGGGTCATTCTTCTTCTTGGAAGCGATCGCGCGTATATTGCGATAAGCGATAACGCAGCTTTATCGCATTTGATTATGGTAACTAGACTCTTGGTTATATTTATGATTTCCCTTCTCTTGTGGTTCCCTCTGACGTTTCATTAAGGGGGTATACCCATTTGAACCCTCGGAAAATGTATACATTTTGTGGATTTTTTTACAAGTCAACGGTTTGATGCAGATTTCTCGTTTTTTTACTATCTTTACATAGTATTATGAACTACTCGAGAAAAAAGTTTCAGTTAAAAAACTATTGTTTTTGGAAAGTTATGCATACACATCCGAAAGTCTTTCGATTTTAGACAGCTAAACGGTGGCCCTGAAAACAGCTGTATGCCGTGTCTGAAATCAAAAACCATAAAATTTTCTTATAAAGTATGTCAATAGCTATCGTCCAACGAAGACGATTTGGAAAATTTTGAAAAATAAAGAAATGGTGAGAGATCAAAGGTAAAGTTAAATTTTTCTAAGAGAAAAATCCACCTTTTTTCTTTATAAATAATAAACGGGGAATAGGAATAAAAAAGGCTTCGTTGGACGATAGCTATTGACATACTTTATAAGAAAAGTTTATGGTTTTTGATTTCAGACACGGCATACAGCTGTTTTCAGGGCCACCGTTTAGCTATCTAAAATCGAAAGACTTTCGGATGTGGATGCATAACTTCCCAAAAACAATAGATTTTTAACTGAAACTTTTTTCTCGAGTAGTTCATAATACTATGTAAAGATAGTAAAAAAACAGGAAATCTGGATCAAACCGTTGACTTGTAAAAAATCCACAAAATGTATACATTTCCCGAGGGTTTAAACGGGTATACCCCCTTAATATTGATTCTTCTTTTAAATTCAATTTTCACGGCAGGATTCCTTTACCATTTTCATTTCGTATCGCTTACGTGCCCCTTCTTCCTCACCTGTCCTTTTTCCTGGGGAAAAATGCTTTTTGCCCTTATATTTAATTATAAATAATTATTTTACAATATAACTTTTAACAGTGAGTGAAATTTTGAGTTGGTATTTGTTGAATAACAGAAGCCTTTTGTTTGAGGAAAAACTAGCTTTACTACTCGGCTTCGCCCGAAATTTAGATTATAATTGTATAAAAGAAAAAATTTATTTCTTTTTTTGTGAAAATAGTCACGTTCATCTGGATTAACTAGGCATAATGAACTGGGACACATTTCGTGAACCCAGAGTTTTCCGTTCGAAAGTTTTTAGGCGACAGACAAACACACACATACTTTCTGCTTTATATATTAAGATTTACTATTCATAAAAAAAGGAACAAAACAAAAATGTATAGGTAGGAGGTTCCTATTTTTTTAAATTTAAAGAACTCATCAAATTTTTTTAAATAATCAATAAGTGTGATACTAAATTCTAACATGTAGTAAAGGACCCAATTACTGTCACCTACCCAATTACTGCCACCCTAACCTGTTTTACGTAAAATAACGAATAAATCTTATAAAATGATGCGTAAAAAAATTTTAGTATACAATTCAAATTGTTATTTATATGATACAAAAAGCAGTACTTAATTTTTTCTTCGTTAATTTGAATAAAACGATAAAACATTTTAAGCGAATATTAGGAAAATGGAAACGATGACTTCCTTACTAGCGAAAGAGAAAACAAGGCGTTAAAGAAAATGCTGTAATTGTAATATGTAAGCTATTAACATAACAAAATATAATGTTTTAAATAATATAAGCATCATAGAAAGTAATAAAGATCCGTATTCAACGATTCATTAAGATCTTTTACTTATTAATTGGGTGACAGTGATTGGTACAAGCGTTTCAAGCATTTTGGTATTACTGTCATAGCAGTAGTTGATCATGTACATGATACGAAGTAACCTTAAAATAACATAAACACTATTTGGTTAGCTGGCAGTAATTGGGGTGTCAGTAATTAAAACAAATACATTTGAAGGGTGTCAGTAATAGATCCCCAAATATATTTTTGAAATTGATGAATTTATAACATAAAAATCGAAGTTTTAAGATCCACCAAATTTTTTTCATCAAGTAAACATATCAAACAATAATTAATACCAAGAACAACATATACTTTTAGTCTATAAGTACAAAACTAAAAGATAATGTCAGCGTCAACCGCTTAATGTGTCAGTAATTGGGTCCTTTACCCTATTACCTACTGTTTCACCGCATTTTCAAAAAGTTTCATTGCTTCTTATTAATTTCAATTTTCTTTCTCTACCAAATTTTGCGCTCTGGGCAGTCGCCCTGCTACATCAGGCCCTGTCCCCCAAGCATTTGCAGCGTGTCGCACATAACGTTATGGCCGCATCGAAATCTCGACCGGGGAATCTCCTGCGAATGATCGCCCGGTCGACTTTTCACCTTCAACTTGGCTCGGACCCTTGGCGACCGTCGGCCGCCCTTCCGCCGATAAGAAACGCTGTCGATGATCGATTCGTCAAGATGTCATCCCGGTCGTTTGTCTACGCCGTCGGTTTCCTGCGGAGCCGGACGCCTCCGTCCCCGCCAGGTAAAATATCGGGAGGGTTGCGTTCAGGGTCCGGCTGAAATTAATCGTCTCCACGGGTATTTCCGATTTCCAGTCCTCCGATCGGCCTGTACACGGCCATGAGAAATTAGGTTGATCCCGCTGGTAATTATTTCCATTAGTATCCTCGCTCGAACGTATCGTCGACGCGAATTAGTTAATCGCTGGGATTAACCAGAGACGGTGAATGGATAAAAACCTCGCGGCCGATTGGGAATCGGCAGCTGTTTGAACTTCCATCGGACGTCGCTCGCAATTTCAGTGATCACGGTCGACGGAAGCGTGTCCGTAATTCACCTCGTTTTCCCCTGTACGTATATATATGTACAGGGAAAAACGATATATATATATATATTATGTAACCATCCTCGGAGAACGATCGAAGCCGGCCCCGTTCTGCCCGTGACACGGTGGGAGAGGTTCCACCGTGTCTTTGAAGCGAGCGCGACACGGCCACTCGTGTTTTCCTGCGTGGCGGCCGAGAGTCGGCTGATTAATTCCGCGTCACGTTCGCTCGTTAAATCATAGTCCGTGGGCTCCGATCAACAAGTGTTACTTCTCGGACCCGGCGCGCGGAAACACTCGGCGGGGGAAAAAAGGAAAGTCCGTGCGGCCGCGGTTGGCAGGGATTCAACGGGCATCGCGAGTCCCTCGCGACGAAAAGTGAATGGGATAAGACGGTGACTGGCTGGGGATCGCGCTAACGCCCCACCTGACCGGCAACTGGGTTGCCTGTGTTAGGGGTTGCTGGCCTCAGCGAGGTCTGGCAAAAATCAAACGAGACTGAATGGTTTCAGTAATGCAATATCTCACAGTTAAACAGATTATAACAGCCGGTCGGCACAGTTTTTGTGGCTCTAACAGGCGCTTGAATGTTCAAGTTTTTGCATCGCGAATATGTTTGTAGGATGCGGTGTGTATGAGAACACTAGTGTGGTGTAGGATTAAGGGACTACTTAAGTAGGCAGTTAAATTGTTCGAATGTCAGGTATTTTTTGCGAATTAGTTACAAGGAGATGAAAGCAAACACAGATTTTTCCTTTTACACAATGTTTATTAGTATCAAGTAGAGTAAACAAATGTCTTTTTTGGGATACATGTCTATTTTACAAATGGCGCCACACGTGGTTGATTATACAGTGGTTTATGTTAGAAAAAGTGCCTTTGGGTTTTGCCTTGGTATTGAGCTTAAAAAGGACACAACGGTTTCCTTTGAATGTGTTTTTCCTAGAACGTGCAATTTTGGCGTGGATCATCGAAAAAAGAATTGAACCGAAATTATTATAATAGCGACTACTTAGGAGAAGGCGATTTGTATGATAAATGTTGATTTTCGGGATGCACAGATTGCTGTTCTTTTTATATCTCGGAAACCAGAGCTTTTACATTTTAATGTTGAAGTACACTCGAGAGAGGAATATATTTTAAACATTTTGTAAAAATTTCAAATCGATCCAAACCTCGTTTTTTTCACAATCAGGGCAAAACCGGTAAAAAAACACACATCAGACAACTATACCCCGTTATATACATGTATATATTATCCAAAAAAAATTCTACACATTATAGTATTAATAAACATTACCCAAAAGTACTAGCTACAATTTGCATTCATCTCCTCGAAATTAATTCACAAAAAATACTTGATTTTCGAGCGATTTGACTGTCTAGTCCCCTTAAAATCGCGTGACGTATTAATCTACGTATCACGCGGACTATGCCTTCAATCCCGTTTCCTTTTTGCCCTGCCACCTGCATAGCCTGCGGGTGCTTCGCCATCGATCTTTCCAACAGCTTTTTCATTTTGCGTACCTGGAAATAACTCGAAAGAACTCGAGTGTCTCGTGCCCGAGGACGTTCATTGACAAGCATTTGATGTTTAATCACGATACAATCCCCGCGTGCATTTTATTTTGTACCGTAAACTGGACGAACATTGGCAGTACGGGGTGGGTTACATTGGCATCTACTTCATATCTATTAACCGTAGTTCGGCTGACGAATTTTAGAACTCATTTAGGCTGCCGCAGTCACACCGGTGACTAATTTTATATATACATCTGCACGAATAACGTATGTAAGCAGTGTTAATAATTATAAGTGGCATTGCTCAGAACATGTGTAGGAGGAAGGAGAATTACTTTGCTAGGAGTAGTGGATAGGTTTATTAAATAACAATAAGTTCAAATAGTCACCCGGGTGCCTCGTCAGCCGAACTAGTTAAAAAGGAAAAGGAAACAAATTTATGCATCTTCACAATTTTAGTGCAATCACAAACGATGCAATGTTATACTAGGATACCTAAACCAAATTTAAAAATGTTATTTACAAAATAAAAAAAATAAAAGCTATAAAAGAGAGTGCATTGAACATAAAAAGAAACAAATTGAGGCAGTGAGAGGAACAATGGACTAACCCACATTTTTTCGAAATTGAATTAGTAGCAATAACGTGTTCCAATAGGCTCATACTAATTATATCAAATAGGAAAAAATTTTTTTTTAAGGGGGGTTGATCCGTTGTCGCTCTCACTGCTTCAATTTAAGGGTTAATGTAAGTTCAGACGTGATAAAACTTTAGCTTCTTAGTGCTATTTATATATGATGTGCCAATGATTACCCTGCTACTCTATTCACAAAAGATGCAATGTTAGGATACTTAAAGCAAATGTAAAAATGTGAATTTTTATATTATAGGGTAAAGACACCAGTAGTCGACCATGTATCAGTAGTCGACCACTTTCAGAAAAACATGAAAAATAAGATTTTTAGAAGTGACGCTCTTTTGAACAGAGCGCAGTTAGAGTGCAGTTAGAAAACTGCACTTTGTTCAAAAGATCGTCACTTCTAGAAACCTTATTTTTTACGTTTTTCTAAGAGTGGTCGACTACTGGTGTCTTCACCCTATAGCAAAATGTTCCAAAAACATGTCAATGTTCCCCCAGTTTAGGGTATCACTGCTGGTTGAAGTGAGTCAATGGGGTTTATCAAGCCACGTTGTTTATCTCGACGGTAATCCTCGGTTGTCGCAGCATCGGCCGATCGTCGCGGTGGTCCGCGTTGATCTGAAAGGGCGCCAGGCGTCCGGCGGCGTCTTGGCTGCGTCTCGGCTGCTTCCCACCAGTCGTTCCCGCCGTATTCCATCGACGCGAGTTCTCGATGGGTCCAATAACCCCGGTGGCAGACCTTTGGCGACGATATCGTTGTCCCTTCTCTGGGGGCAGGCCGCGATCCAGATGGACCGTCGGCAAGATCACGGATTGCTATTTCCGTTTCCGTGTCCATTCTATCCGCTTGTATCGCAGCTGTGCTCCCGTTGTTTTTCGGCGCGGATGATTGCTTCGTTATTTTCTGTTCGATTAGATTTTGCTTTTAGCTCGAGCGAGGAAACACGACTGCACGGTGCCCGCTGAAAAAGAAATACATTCCCCAATCTTCCGCAGGAACCGTGTACGTGTTTTGTGATGTCGTTGTCGGAAGAAAAGCAAGGCGGCGGTTGCCTGTGAACGAAATTTCACCGGCCTTTGTGCCGCGGGAGCGCGAAATCGCGTCTCATTTCCCTGTGACTTTTAATGATTCACGGCTCAACATTTCAAAGCGTACACACCGCGGGAGAAAATGCACGCGGTTCTCTTTTTTCCTTCATTTTTGGCGGGTGGAAAATAGAGATAGAGGAAAATATGATGCCTCTAGTAAACGGAGCCGTTCGTCGTGGATTTCAAAAGATTCGCGCAAAAGAGAGGCGGCATAGTGGACGGGGGCCTCCTGCATTAAAAACACCGCGCAGCTTTGCTCTGTTCAGGAACGTTGACCCACTGCCCGAGGATGTATTTCACGGCTTGTTTCGCAGCCGCTGGGGAGAAATGTGCCGCGAACTGGGGAAAAGTTTGCGGCTTGACCGCGCGCCGTAATCGATGCATTGTTTACACACGCCGAAACAACTATTTAGCAGAGAATGATAGAGAGTTTCGTGGCGCTGGGAACACTTTAATCCCTCATGGACTCAATCAGAGTTGGGCATTATTCGGCTAAATTTTCATTCGAATAAGTATTCGAATAAATTTGTGCGAATAAATTTTTATTCGAATAATCTTCGAATCAAAAATTCGAATAAAATGAAATTATTCGACAATAACGAATAATTTTTTATTTGACTGAAAATTTATTCGAATAATTTGTTATTCGAATAAAAATTTAGTCGACTCAACGGACGAATAAAATGATTACGTGATTTCGGCGATGTATCGTGACACCACTGACTGACACCCGTGAGACCTAATATTTTAGGTTAAGGAACTCTTGTTTGTTGTCGTTCATTCAGGTCGAATAACGAATAAATTCTTATTCGAACGAATCTGGCTAGAATAACGGTACAGATTTATTCGCGAATAACGAATAATTTTTCGTCGAATAAAATCGTCATTTGTTATTCGCGAATAAATCTTGGGGATTTATACGAATCCGTATCCGAATGAAAATTTAGCCGAATAATACCCAACTCTGCTCTCAAATCGGTTGAACGGAGAATCAAATCTGGACACTCAAAAAATTGCATCATAGGGTAAACCAACCAGTGAATGACCGAATTGTTGAATGAGAAGCCCAGTAAATGACCGCATACTTTTATTAAGAATCGTACTTATTAATGTTTGTTTAATACGCATAACTAAAAATATGGGATATTAAACGTGCAACTACACTCCATTTGTAAACATATAGTAATTTTTAAATTTATAATTGACATTTCTTTGCCTAACGGTCATTCACTGGTATGCGGTCAATTACTGGTTGGTTTACCCTACCCATAGAAGACGAAAGAGAGAGTGTTAAAACTTTTCACGAATTAACCTTCAGCGGAGAATACTCTTTACTTTCAAAGAATCACCTCCTATCGTGGCTATCAATGTTTCCACTGCTCTCAAGTTGTTTAAAGTTACTACGAAAGCGACTCGCAGTAAAAAGGTAGAACTTCACTCAGTAGATGCATCATGAATCGAGTACATTCACCAGCGCGACCATCAAATCGTTAAGTATCCCTCTTTAACCGAGGAAGAAGGGGCCGTTTAACGGTAGAATCGTGGCATTTCGTGTCGGCTGTTGGAGTGAATAAATAAACGGGCCTGGAGAGTTGGATTGAGTAGATCCAGGTGGACAAAGATAAATTAGGTGAAGTTAGCAAGATAGAGACTGGGAGGGACAGCGGGCTAGTGTGGCAGGGGGTGAGATACGGGACGAAAGGGATCGTTGGTGGACGACCGCAACGGCGAAACCCGAAATTCCGAAGCCAGACGTTCACCGCTCGCCAACGGCAACGGGGCCATAAGTGTAACGTTTCGCAGCGACGTGCGCCAGCGGCTCGGATATATTATATACGGTGTTTCTCGCCGGAAGTTATAATTGTTTGCCGAGTTTCTCTGACGCGCGATCCCCCCCGGGGAAGAGCAACGATGTATCCCCCTCGCGTTTTCGTGAACACCTTGTTCGAGGACTTTGTTGCTGATGCAGTGACGTTTTTGCTCGCCTCGCTCGTCGACAGCCCCGATTACGCTTTGTCATACGATTTCGCTTTGAAGCTCCCACCTGATGCAGGGAATAGGTGCGCCACGGCTATAAAAGGTGCGATTTAATTCATCAGACCCAGGATATCTGCATACTAATTGCTTCCAGCCGAGCGGAGCCTCGGAACACCGAGCAGAATATCGTTTCGGGGACATTTCACACGGTCGGGGACGAATTCCGAAATGTTCGTTGTTAGGCGACGGTAACCCAATCGAGGAGCGCCGAAATAAAATTAGGAAATATGTGCTTTTTTTCTTCTCGTCGATCGCGAAAGTTCGCGATTGCACGGTGGAAAGGGAAGAAAGATTTATTCGCGCGTGGCACGCGGATCACGGCTCGTTCTTCCGTACTTCTCGGGGTGGCGGTGCGCCCCGGTGCGCTTCGAGGGCGGAAAAAATATTGGGACGCCCGCGTGGAAGTTCGAGATTCCGCACACTTGCGCTCAAGAAAAATACTAACGATAAATTTGCCGTTTTCCTACTTTGCCTCTTCTCTTGCAACCCCAGGCGCCCGTCGTCGGCCGCCATAGGTTGGCCGGTCGTAAAACCTAATATTTCTCGTCATATTTCAGATGCACCAGCTTTCTCGATCGCGCCACCGATGGAGAACGCGTTGTAAATTGCGCGTATAAAAGTCGTCGTAAACCAACCGGCGCCGATAATTCCTGAAATACCTGCGAATTATTGTAACCTTCTTTCTGTCGCGCTGCCACCGCCGCCCGTTAAACGGCAATAGATTTGGTGTGCTCGTGATACTTGTAAATGAAACGCGAAAGGGCCATTTCGTTTTCCCTGGGTCAGCCGTTCCCTGCTTGTTTCCAGCACAATAAGAGATGCAATTTCGTTGCTTTATGGGCGCGGAGGTTAGCGATTCATTTCAGACAGCCATTGCGCGTACGTATATATACGTGGGGGGTGGTGTCGTAAAGAGGGACAGAAATTTCTGCCTCATCCTGCTGTTTTTCCATCGCGACGCTTCTGAAACGGGAAGCAGCGCGCGTGACGCGCAATCGTGAGTGCGTGCGTAAATATTTATCCACGGGACCGATGCGTGTGGCCTGGCTCTCGAGTTTAACCTGTTACGGGGGTGCAATCAAAATGGGGGTCCCATGGGGGAGATCTCGGAGTTGTAGGGCAGCACGGGGATGAAACTGACTTGTAGGATATGACACAAATGATTCCCGATTCGCGGGACTGATATTTGACAATTTTTTAATAAAAAAAAATTGTCTTGTTATTCTGAATGTAGAGTAAAACATTCGTAATGTTTTGGAAAGATTCGCTTTCTGTTTGTTGAGAAAAAAATTCCCAATAATCACACCTTTTCGGTCTACTAACTGAGTGTAACCCCCTAAGGGGTCAGTCCACTGTGATGGTTTGAAAAATGAAGCTATTTTTAAAGCTTCGTAGATACAACATATAATGCTATAAATCTTTTTGGTATTTATTAAGCTACTCATATATTACGCAAAAAGAATTAAAAGAATTTTTTAATTTGTTTTAAAACTTTAAACGTGATTATCTCAAAACAACGTTTTTTCAACTGGTACAGGTGATTGGAAAAAAACTATTTGACCAATTAGTCTGAAATTTTTACACGTTATTCAGCACTTCAATGGCTATGGCCGGGACTACTGAAACCTTTTTCGATTAACCATTTCATACTTTTTACAAGGTTATTACAAGGCAAAATAATTGAAAAATTCACCGTATTTCAACATGTAAACTTCAAACCTCCGTCATTTTGTTACTTTTTTATCAGGAAAAATAATCCTGGCCCCTGTCACAGCCACTGAAGTGCTGAATAACGTGTAAAAATTTCAAACTAATTGGCCAAATAGTTTTTTTGCAATCACCTGCACCAGTTGAAAAAAATGTTGTTTTGGGATAATCGCGTTTAAAGTTTTAAACCAAATTAAAAAAAATTCTTTTAATTTTTTTGTTGGTAATATAAGAGTAGCTTAATAAATATCAAAAAGATTTATTACATTATATGTTGTATCAACAAAGAAAAGAATCTTTAAAACTAGCTTCATTTTCCAAACCGTCGCAGTGGACTGACTCCTTAACACGTTACGAAATCATCCCCATCGCGTTTTACGAGGCCTTAGTCATTTCCGATTTACCCTACACACCTACTCCAAATCTTGTCAATAGTTTTGTCAACTCCATGATCCTACTTCACTCTACTTATACTTTCATGAGTAATTATCGCAGATTTCTGATGACCCAATTTCATGCAACCGAAATTTCTTTCCCCTGAAATTCAGATCTCAGAACGCTGTCCGCGAAATAATATGAATTTCCTGTAACAACGGACCACCAGTAACGCTGTATCCATCACTGTCGGTCGATCGTTTCGATCGTGGTTCACGTGCCCGACAAGAAACGCAGGATCGTGGAAATTGCCAGGAGCTATAGCCGATACGTGCTCGGCTACTCCCGCGTTGTGTACACGTAGGCAACGCTTTTTTCCATACCCCGTGCAATTATCCTGCTCCGCAATCGTGGTTGTTCATTAAGGATTCTGATCGACGCGGCGTGAGTGGCCGCGGGGGCATATGCTAACAAGTGTGTCGAGAAACGAACCGCATTTCTGAATCTTCCACCCTCTTTCTCCCCTAGTCAACCTCGATCGATAGAATAAAGCATATCAGATGGCAGATAGGGTAACAGTAATTCAGGCTCGTTAAAAGAAAACAATACACCTCGTGTCATACACAGTACCGACGTGTAAAAACCGTTCCAACGACCAACGAATTCACCGCTGCGACCGAATCAGATACGACGAATTGCGAGAACCGCGCGGGTCAATTTACTAGTCGAGGGGTTAAAGTCGCTAATGGTTTTGCTCATGGAACGGAAAGGAAAAAATTGGGAAACGCAGACACGTGTTTTTCGCGATGCACACGCCGGCAAATGTTTTCATCGATAGGGGGAACAGGGACATTCATAACCGTGTTCATTGCATGTTACGATATCGCAGTCCGTGTTCTCTTTTTTTCTTTTCGTGCGCCCACGCGACTCCGTGCCTCCCTCTCCACCACTTTTCGGGGTTTATCGCCGCGACCCACGAGCCCGGGCGCGTTACGAGCGGCGCGCTTTGCAAGAGGACACTGGCGTGCTCGTAAGTGGCCCGGCGATTTTTTTTCTAATGGGTAACGTTACGAGGGTAGTAACGGCGAAAGGGTAGGGAGAACGTGACCTGTAAAAAATGTGTGTCGCGTATTAGTTGTTTAACGAGCCGCGCGCATGTTAAGTCACGCGCGCCCGGTGAATGGCGAATAAAACGGATAAAACCGAGCGCGGATAAGGCTCTCACCGTAAACAAAAGGGAAAAACGGTTGCCACATTGGAAAAAAGTGTAAAAAACTAGCGGCGCTTTTCTCTTCCTAATGGCTGTTTAATATCGCGTCAACTGCTGACGTTGGATATTAACGGCGCGTTTATGATTCACCTTTCTCTGTTTTATTACAGAAAAGTTCCTACGACCAAGATTCTTTTCATCCTCGTTGAAACTGTTCTTTAAGGGGATCCTTTAATGTAACTGCCCGTTTTTTAACGACAGCTTCGGGAATTTATTTAACAAAAACTATAGGTTTATACTATCTAGCGTTTTACCTGCATATTAAGGTATGCTTGAAGTAATACTCGGAATTTTGGGGGGCTTTTTTATCGCATATATACTTAGATATAGGGTGGTCGTACCTAATATCGCCTAGCAGAAGTTAACTCGCTGTCAGTTGAATAATAATTGATATTTTTGCATGCAATTCGTTTCAAAGTAAAAGGAAATTATTCATTTTTCAAGTAGTATAAGTTAAAATCGTTGTAATCTACAAATTTTTAATTAGAAATTAAAAACGTAAGACATGCAAATATTCGGTTCTGAAAAAGTGTAACTAATATGGCCTACACAAGAAATATTTTCACATGTGCTTTTATTATTTCTTGCTATATAAATGTTTTTTATCAATCTTTGATTATATTTTTATTACAAAAATATAGAACGAGGATTTTTAAAATATTTTATTTTTTACGTTCGGATGTACATATTGGATAAATAAAGTTTATTTCGGTTGCACCGCACATTTCGTGACCCCATCTGTAACAACCATTACATCGAAACGATTGTTCTCTGGTAGTCGGTATTGAGAACACGTATACTGCCAAAAAAACGCTATTTTCATTACGAAAAATATTTTAATCGATTTCATTCCTTAAGTACATCATTAATTAGGTATTTCTAGTAGACATTCTTGCATTCATAGAATTATTAGATTTAACTTCTCCGAATGTGATGTAAAATTGTGGTAGTCCAATCAATTTTTTCACTATTAAGATTCTTTAAAATCCTTCCCTTTCTGTAATTGTTGATCTCATGATGCTGCAATTACAGTATGTCTTCCTACATAAGTTTAGGTACTAATTCAGTTCAGAACCGATCAATTTTAGAGCTTAGTTTGCGAGATATAGCGAGTGGCGATATTAGGAACATGGGCGATATTATGTACGGACACCCTAGTTGATGGCGTAAGCTTCTTCAAAAAAATTCTTCATTCAAAATGGAAAAACTAAGGTTTACTTTCTTTATTATGAATGTCGCTACGGTTGGAAATCGATCAATTACACTAGAGTACCTAGCTAGGGCTGGGACTATTCGAATAATATAATATTTGAATATTTTACAAGTATTCGAATGCTACGAATAAACTTCGAATATTTGAGTATTCGAACACTGATATTTTCGAATACTGATGTATTCGAATACTATTCGAATACTGATATATTCGAATACTATTCGAATACTGATATATTCGAATACAGATGTATTCGAATAGTATCATGTGAGGTGTGTCAAAATTAGTTTGCAAGATTTCTTCCTGACAAATGAACCTAAAGAACTTGATTTATAATTCGCACCATACTATTCGAATACATCAATATTCGAATACTTAAATATTCAAATAATATTCAAATACTTGTATATTCGAATGGTATTCGAATTATATTCGCCAAATAATTGAGCAATTGGAGTATTCGAATAATCGAATACTGAAAAATTCGACAAATAGTCCCAGCCTTAGTACCCTCTTAAGTGTAAGTGTTTCACCTGACGATCAAGAATCCTATAATTTTTACTCTACCAATTACTCCGTCCTCTCTTCCACGAATTGTAAGATATCCTAACAGCATCTCGCGAAAACCGTGGTCTTCGATTCCCCAAAAACATGCCTCACGTGGTGCCTGAATGTTGCCGGGGCAAGGAACGTGAATTGCATCGTTACCCGATGCTCGTTTCATCGAACCATTCGCCCATCTAAATCGACCTTGTTTACCAAGCTCTCGAACGGGTAGGAAGCTCCGACTTTCAACCCTCCCCAGAGACTTCCTTTCGGAATTCGTCGAATCTTTTCGCGATCCTCGGCCGCAATCGTCGTAACGAGAATCGGGGCCAGGCTAACTGCGATGGTTAAGAGTAGCGGCATTGTACAGGGTCGCCGGTAAGTTAAGGGAGGGATGAATCGGATGGAAGGAAGCCGGGAATTGAGCTTCCCTTTTACATTAAAGCGCGGAACTCTTTCGCGGAATTGAAATACTAGGTGGGTACGTCGGGAATAGGTGGTACGTGGCGTAGGAAGAGCTACGAAAGCTGGATACCAGGGCTGGGGGGGATTGGGACGGCAAAGCGCGCAAAGGGAGAAAGGGAAGGCGTCTCTCGCACGGAGTAATTAAAACTCTGAAAGTCCCTAAGTCGCCTCAGACTGCGCGTAATTTGCAAACGCGCTCCTTCGCCCTCGCGTACACGCTGTGAAGTTAGAAAACGGACGGGCTCGGAGTAGTGGCGGCTCGGCCCGAGGAGCGAAGAGGGTAAAGGAGGGCTGAGACTTAGCGCCAACACTGCGCCTACAACCCTTTTTCTTCCACCTTGCTCCCCAACCGCCGCACTCCTAGGTTTTCACCTTGCCGCCCCGTGCACGCAGCTTCTGCGTGAGTTTCCCCATTTCCCCACCCCGTTCGCCGTTGTTTACGCGCCTTTTAGTCTGGCCGCTAAGCCCCCTTTTCTCGCTGCTTTTCCCTCGTTTCCCGTTTCAGCGGGATCCTTGTCTCGCGGTCCGGCCCCAGCGTTTGATGCTTTAACGCGCCGGGGCCCTGAAAGCGAACGACAAACCGTGGCGCGCTCGCGCGGCTTCTCGTCGATTTACGCCAGTGGTTGGCGGGTGGGTGTTAGGAAGCGAGGTGGAGCTTTTAAAAAACCGAATACACCGAGAGTGTCGGGCGTCGAAAGGGTGGATACAGCTCTTTGAAGCTCGATATCCACGCGCGGGGACATTTTTATCTCGCACCCCTCGCAGCGCGCTCCGGCGACACGGAAACTGTACGACCAACTGGCGACGGAATCGTCGAGCCGACGATAAAGTTGCGTCAAGTCTCGCGGTGCTTCGAACGCGCCTGGCATGTCAAAGTTCGTGTTCGGCATCGAAGGGAACGGACATGGCGGAGAGAAATCAAAGGGGAGGGCAATCGCGGGGAAAAAGTTCACTGGTATTACCTAAAAGGGGCCAAACAGCCAGCGAGTCTAATTAAACCCACGTTGCTCGCGGCGAACGAACACGTAAGAGACAAGATGAAAGTGGAAAAGGGGAGTGTAGGAAGGGTTGACAACGCGTAAGAAACTCTAACATTCGGGGAAGATCAACGAACGAGCATTGAAACTGTATTGGCAAGGGTTAGGGGACGTTTTTCGTCCTGCAACTATTTCTCCTATCTCGTGTAGATTTCTACAATTGACTGCCGAGCACCGGGGGATCATAAAACGTGGATTGAGATCGCGTTTCTTTTTCTCGCAGCGCAGTGGAGGACGAATATTTCCGTACGCTGAAGATTTAAATTGCTATCGGGGCCAATTCGCGGGGGTTACGACGCGTTAAATGGCCCGTTCGATGACTTGCCCGATTTTCGACACGGTGCAAAGTATCGCACGGTCGATCACTTTCGCTTTGCCGGCTTTTCCCTCCGCCGTTTACACTCGGTGGAGTGCGATCGCGCGCGAAACGGATCCACCGCGCCGCGAAATATATCTGCCGGAAGCTCGGGCTCGACAGTAGTTACTGCGAAATCGCGGAGAATAGGCGTTCAGGATCGACAGGACGAAAGGAGAGAGGGGATGACGAAGGGACGTAAAAATCGAGTGGCTCGGCACTCCCGGGGGATGAGAACTCGTGTAAAAAGGAGGATTTCCAATATCACGTCGCTCAGGCATCTTTTGGATCGGCGTTAATGGTCTCTTCCATTCCCGTCACCCTCCAGCCGCCCTTCACTGCCATTGGATCTTCAGATTTTTATATATATATATATATATATACCTACCCTCTTTTTTTCATCGTTGAATCGCGAGGTTCGTTTCCCATCAATTGGAGTCGTAACCTCGCCGTGGATAAATTGTACCAGTGTCGGTGACGATATATAATAACGACATCGGTATCCCGCGCGGAAAGAAGACTCCCTTAATGATTGCAACCCCCGTCGCAGCGGCAAGCGACTCTTTGTCGCAGCTCGTATTTCGCGGGCCCCGCGGCAAGGGATGGCGAAAACACGCCCGTCGAATTTATTTTCTGTTGCGCCGGAAAAGTACGTTTTTGCGAGCGGACATCGGGGGCCGTGTTACGCTCATCCATTGATTTTTCCTTTTGTCAGAGGGTATCGCGTCCGCGTCTCGACACAGCCCCGCTGTGTTTTCCCCGCGACGGGGGACATTATTCGGCGCTTTTTCCGCGACGGATTATCGGCCCCGTTCTTTCAGCAGCGGAACATATTCACGGATTTACCCGGTAAATGCGTTGAATAATGCCAACGGCCCCGACAAACAGAGGCGCGTCCGCGTCTCTCTATAATTAAATATCGGCGCTGGCGTGTTACGGGGCCGCGTTTTAATCGGCTTTGAAGCCGTCGATGAATGGAATTTCGCGGAACCCGCTAGCCCCCCCCTGTTTCTTTTAGCTGCACGCGGAAGCAGACGTGATCCCTTTTTTCCCCGCTGCTGATGGCGCAAACACGGATGTACACGGGTAATAAAGATATAGCGACGTCATAAATCGGACGCTTAAGCGGTGACATCAGTTAGAGATCCGAGGATAGGAATTCTTGGAGCTGTGTGTACGGTATACGGTTTTAGGATTCAACGCGTCCATGAATGGGATCAATGGGTAGGGAATGAGAGGTGAGATATATGCTACGTGTGATATCAAGCGAAGCTTGCCTCCTTCAGACGTTCTTCTTTAACGCCCGGCTGATTTTACGATTTTACTGCATCCTTGCCAAACAAGATTGCACGCGAGTTCTTGGCGCGTGTACTGTGAATTTACGAGTGACACGGGACTTCGGATTTCGATAAAAAGTTAATCATGCACGGGCAACGAGTATCGATCGGGAGGGGATAATAAATCGAGGGACGGGGTTGCTTGTTCCGCGCAACCTGCGATCGTATATCAACGATAGCAAGGCTTTATGACACGTTTTTATGTCTTCAATCGGACGTCTTCTTGCCGGGCAGCGAATGCGTAATTAGTTTATGGTTACTGTCAGTTCAGTGGATCACTCTGTTTCCTAAACGAAATTTGGCGAGATAGGGTGGATGCACCATTTGTGGCCATTTTAAGGTATTGTACCAGTTTTGGCCACTTCTTAAAAAATATAATATTTTTCCGTGTAAATGATAAAGGTAACTTTATATTTCTAGCGGTATATTAAACAAAATTGCTATGACGTGAAATTCTCCACATAATAATGATCTGCAAGCAATTTTAATTCATAAGATAATTATGAACGTGGCCAAAAACAGTACAATGGCCACAAATGGTACATCTACCCTAACTGTGGACAAGTGTGTAGGTGTACACGCAGTGATATGCTGTGGTATTGTTATTGTGTTAATTATTATTGACTTTAAATTTCACGCCACTGCCTTCGTAATTATATTTTCGAACTCGTTAAGGAGTTAGGATTTTAATAAAACAGTTCGTTCTGAGCTCGCCACGAGGTGCTTTGAAACTTGTGATCAATGGTAGCCTACACATAAAATTGAATTTAAACCTTTAAATTATTAGACGCTGCAAACCGTTCTGGCGCCAGGAGAAATATTTATTCGTCGCAATTTAGAACGCGAAACTTCCCCCCGAGCAATCAGACGCGTTCCTAGGGCTTCCCATTAATTTCGATGAACTTCGAGGAGGGCGTTAAAGTTTGTGTTAAAAGATGGAAGAAGGGCCAAGTATTTGCAAGTAGGAAGCCCTTAATTTTACTCCTCCGAGCGGTTACACTCGCAACTATTTTCGTTACATTCGGCGACTAACCCCTTCCCACTGCGCGAAAGAATTTTCTAATGTTCGCTCTTAAATTACTACTAAATTTTATGTTTCTACTTTTATCTACTACTCCTTTACTGATCTTTTCAATTCTGTATATACCAAAGGGGTTTTCCGATATATAAATAAATAAAATAGAATAAATCGTTTCACAAGTCTCTACACATTCTATAAACAAGTTCGGTATGTTAATTTTCCATTCAAAGAACTTTAACTGGTTTTCGACTTGAGATCTAATCTTCTTACAAGGGAAGACTTCGAACCCGAAAATTAAAAAAAATCTGAAACTTTGTGAATATGTGGGCGATTTCCCCCTGATTGCAACGCAATTTTTTTTGCTGCCCAAATTCACTCTAAGGGGGTGAAATTAACCCCTGAATATTCGGCTATTACAGTTCCGGAATACAACAAAACTTGAAATTGTATGGAAAAATATGGATTATGCTGTTTCATAATTATTTAAACATCCAGTTCAGATTTCACGTGAAGAAAACCTATTTTAGAAAACATTAATATCTTTGTTTATAACTTTCTTCTAATTGTTTAAATAATTCATACACCTTTTACGGTTTGATAGGTCTAATTAAAAGAAGTAACTTTTGTCTTGAAACTTTTTTCTTTCTCTTACAGATTGCGTGGTACAAAATGAAATAAAAAATAGCCTAATCTTCAGGGGTTAATTTCACCCCCTTAGAGTGAAATTGGGCAGCAAAAAAAATGCGTTGTAATCAGGGGAAAATCCCCCACATATTCACAAGGTTTCAGAATTTTTTGAATATTCGGTTTGGGGATCTTCCCTTGTTAGCGTCTAAGTACTTAACACTCACAATTCTTATGTCCACATTACCCAACGGAAAGAAAACTCCACATGGCCTGACAGTAACGCATCCCTTCGAGCTTCGAAAAATCGGGGCGATTTTCCCCGGTATCGTAGAAGTTACGAGCGCCGTCGTTACTGCGTTCGGTTCCGCGAACAAACTCGCTAAGTTTGTAAGTTCCGCGAGTTTCCAGATAAAACTAAGACCGTGGAAGAAAAAGCGCGCGCCAGCACGCAATACCCTCTTCCGTTCAGAGGTAAAGCAGACTTGCACGTTCGATCATCCTGTCAATAATACCCTGCTCGGTGGCCCCTTCTCGGATCCCGTTATTGTTTCCCTCCCAATACAGCTTCTACTTTACGTAATTCGCTAATCTCATTACGAACTCGGTGGGTCCTGGATGAACGCAACTTCAACCCCCATCCCCATCGGTTCCTTGAGAATCAAAACAGCTCGGTAAATGCACTCCTGCCCGATGAAATACGCGAAACGTCGCGGCGCCTCGCAAATCCTCTGTTGCAGGGGTTTGCGTCGATCGATAACGAGACTTCCGTTTTACAATTAAGGTCGGCCACATTCCCGCCCTATACTTTATCGAAGTGCAACTGCACACGGTACCTGGCCCGCTGGATATATACCGTAGGATGGATAGCAATAATTTCGACGCGGGCTATCATTTCGCGATCGTGAAGAGAGTTAAAGTGGTTTCCGTTCCTTTCCCCGTAGCGACGATGGGGGAGGCTAAAGGTAATAATTCGACGAGGCCTTACGTGAAGTTTCTGTAACACCGTGTTAGAACGGTTTATGGCTGTTCGCGATACTGTGACGTTACTGCGTCGGTGGAAATTGGTGGGTCGAAGTAATTGGCGCTGCGTAGCGTTGCCTATTTTTTCTCAAAAAAAATTCGAAACTGACGAATTATGCCCCTTTTCGTTAAAATTTAGGTAGCAGTGGAGTGTTTTCCAAAAATTAAAAATTATACATTGCATGGAAGTCTGTGCTAAATATTCAACTTTGAACATTTCTGTGTGTTCGTCAGATCTAAAGGAGAGTTGAAAAAAAGGGCGCGTTTCAAAGATATTAATTATGGTCCCCTCATAAAGGGAGGTAACTTTTATCTCGTCCTTTGACATTTTCGCGTGGCAATATTAAAATACGACGGCCTTGCCAAGCCAGCTTTCATTTACACTCGCAACGTTATCCTCGTTTTTCCATGTTTATTCCCGCTGCCGGCGCGTACCGTTTCGAATCGGGTTCTTTATTACTGAAAATATAGCCGTGCTCGGGAAATCCTTGTAACCGTTCCCATCGAGATGTACGATCCCCGTATTCGCGGTGATAAATATTACCGTCCGACAACAATGCGTGCCGCGGACGTCTATTACTCGCATGCAAGAAAGAAAGGATTTATCGATGGTATCGCAACGGGTGGCTGAGAAATCCAGCATCTTTTGTCGCGGGACGTGTCGCCATCGGTGCCCAAAGCGATCGTCCTTCGACATCGATATTTACTCGCACGGTGCTCCATTCGCTTTCGTACTGCACCGTGCACGGGCGCAGAAGGACCGAGGATTTATCTTTATATGGAATGGACATATCCTTGCGCAAATACACCGCTCTTCGGGAAAATCGCGATACTTCCTCTCTTCTTTCATACAGGAATATTAAAATGTAATATGTGCGCCTTAAGGTCTACGCACACATATCAGTTCAGGCAGTGCCAGTGGAATTTTTTTAGATATTTCACGCTCGCCCTCGTTGGTTACTGACAATGAAGCAAAGAGATTATTAATTGATATGTGCTTTTACGAAAAGGATTTGCAACGATTCCAGTAGAATTAGTGCGCTGGAGCGCCTCTGGATTAGGGTTGTAACGAATATTAACCCTTCCTTGACACTCAGGGTGGGAACCACCCATAAGCTGATTTTGACACTCTGTGCCTTGTATATGCAAAATAAATACCTTGTTTTCGAAAGACGACATACAAAATTTTTTTTCCATATTATTATATCTGAACAATAACTCTCTACATTTTTAGTTCCTAATATTAAAATTTGCAAAAGTTACAATTTTTTAAAGATTTTCTTCGTGTTTTCTCGACATATGGTAATCTAGAAATTTTTTACAAAAACGGTGATACTATTTTAATAAAAAAACTATTAAAATACATTCTAGATACCTTGAGATTGACCCACGATTTTTTTCATAATGATTGGATTCTTTTGATGAGAATGGCAGTCGTTCAAAAATTGTTCTGGGTGTGAGCCACCTAGGTGTGTCAAATTCGATCGAAAAGGGGGGTGTGTCAACGAAGGGTTAAAATAATCTAAGTATTCGAACAATTCGAATTATTTCGAATACGAGTTCTTTACTCTTCACCCTTTACTCTTCTTGTCTACCCTTGTAAATCAGGTATTCTTTTTTCTATGGGAGTACCTAATAAAGACGATTAATAATAAAAAAAAAATCGAATACGAATAATTTCTTCGAAAATTCGAATACCAGAGAATTCGAATTTGCGATTCGAATAATCCTGATTATTCAAATATTCGATTAAAGTAATCGTAATACTCTGGACCCGCGATGGAAGTAATGTCACCCATTTTCAGCATTTTTATCGGACGCAGTACGAATTCGTAACTGGAAGTAAAAAGTTGGATCGGTCCCGCGACCAATTTCAGCGATCGCAAATCGCGCGGCCGCCGGGCACGGAATCACGTCGCATCCTGGTAGAAAGTCGTCGCGCTAACGTACCATTTTCCCCGGTGAATGCGGACGAATTAAAAAGAGCAGCTGCGAGTCCACTCGATCATATTTTGATCGGTTCCATCCGAGCTGAAGCACCCCGTTGCCGGCCGTAATCCCAGGCCGCGAATTCGCTCCGTCGTTCCGCGCCGTACGATGTCAATAAACCGCTATTCTGCCAATCAAATCCGTCTCGATCGTTAGCAGGAACGTTCTCGTTGGTTTCCTTCATCCATGGCGCTACGACATCGTCCAGTTTTCTGACGACTTTAATCAACGTTGAATCGAGTCCTGCAAGTAACACATGCACCAGGTTCTCCTTTTAGGTCGATGGAAAAGTTCGTTCGCTCACTGTCAGGTGATGTTAGGTGTACAGAAATATCTTTTTTATTACCCCTACTTGTATTGGGGTTGGTGCACATGAAATTGCCCATTGGGGACGACTACAGAAATGTCACAGAAACTCAAAAATATAAAGTATATAAAGTAGTTTAAAAGCAGGAAATGTTTTCAATCGCATATGCACATAGGTTGTTAATACTTTTACTAGATAAAAAAAAATTAAAACCGTATTCAAAAGAATAAAAATGCACGAAAAAGTAAAAAATAATCTTTTCCCTCGTTTAATCTACGACTCTCAATTGGTTCAAGTTGGCACCAGATTTACAAAGTGCAAATGATGAGGCGCCGATTTAAAAAATATGGGAGTCGTAGATTAAATTAGGGAAAAGAGTATGTTTTACTTTTGACTGCATTTTTATTTTTTTGAAAAAGGTTTTAACTTATTTTAAATTTTTATATTTTAACTTTTTAGTTTTATATATATTGACACAACATGGCGAGGAGATATGCGCGTACGTAAATAAACAAATAATAATTAGTTAACAATAGTCTTTACTATTAACCAGAACGGGCAAAATATTGGACCAATATTGATGCAGTGGAGTATGGGACCACCTGGACATCGCAATCTTTCGAATAAAAAAAGATCATCAAAATTGGTCCATATGCTGAGGAGTTATGCGGGGACAAACATAAAAAAAATAAATAAAAATACACACAGGTCGAATCTACAACCTCCTCTTTTCTGAAATCGGCTAAAAAATGTCCAAAGATCATACACACTCAAGAGAAATACTTTGATTACAAAAATGAACTATATTTCTACGTTTGATATCTAAAGACACCGGTTCGATACATCGAACGAACTTTTCCAGCCACCCAATAATTTTCCCCGATCTACCAGTCACGGCAGTGGAACCCAATAATTTATACGAAAGAATTCCATCGAAAATTACCATCAAACTAAATTCCCCCGTATAAAGATTCGATCCCCCCGATGTTTCTGCCCCGTCGCCGGCGCAGGTTCAATCAAACATTTTCATATCGCGGGCGAATCTTCCCCCCCGCGGACAAACACGCGAGAGGGCCGACGCAGGGATGCGCGGACGTTATAATTGGCACGTGGAACACGTGCACGTACCGCGGCTTTGTGTATTTGAAAAGGGAAGGTGGACCGTGCGGTCGATGATGTTCCATCGATCGGATGAGGGTTAGAGGTTTCCCCACCTCGCTCCTCGGACAGTACAAATTATGCACCGCGAATGCAAAGTGCATGGGGAACGAGGCTCGCGCCTGGATGCCCCTGAACGCACAGGATTGCATTCCTCTGCTACGTCCCGACCGTTCTGCAGCTCGTCGCATGAGCACATCGCGACGAGATACGCCTGGATACGAAGTGCCGGCGTACGAGTTAACATCCCACGAGAAACCTTTCCTTTCGCCCTTCCTCTCGCGTCTTGCAGTTCCATTTTCCTTCCCTCGCTTCACCCGAACGAGGGTTGGAGAGGGCGGGGGTTGTAGGTTCCCGTTTTATCTCTATTATTCAAGTAACTCGTCGCAGCGGCGGGCCACGGCGAAAGAACGCGCGCGCCGCTCTCTTTGAGCCCTTTGCATAAAAGAAACTCGGTACTTAGGCGGATCGGGAAAGTAGCGCAGAGATCAAACACACACCGCGGCTTGTCTTTGAATCTTAACGCGCCAGCGAAGCAGCCAAAGCCCAAGCCCTGCTCGCAGCCGTTCCAAAGCGAGAATTAGACTGCTTAATGGCCGCGATACACCGGGGGGTGAATTATGAGATTACCCGCGAGCCTGCGAACGTAAACACCTACGGTCAAGGGAACTCAAGGTTTTCTTTTCGCTGGGGATATTTTCGCTGGGGATATTTTCGCTGGCGTGTGGTTGTCGAGTAACGGGCACAGCCGTTAGCGAGTCGCAACCTGCTGGAGCGTATGTGTTTAGTATGTAGCTATACGTATAATGTGTCCTAGATAGATGCAACCGTCTCGCGTGGATGTGATAAATCGCTTGGAAAGAATTTCAAAATTGCAACACGACACGCTCGTTTCGCCGCGAAAATGGATTCGAACGTTCCCTCGGCGGGGAATTGCGGTGGGGAAGCTCGCTTCAAGTTCCTTACGTACGAGATTAATCGCTGATCATCTCCCATCCACGCTGGCGCGTGTCTGTGTTTACGTCCGCGTCTGAAGCTCGCTTGATTACACGCGAGCCTGATAATAGATCACCTGCTGCCTCGTTCACGCTAATACCGGGTAATATCCCTCGATGCTGCTGAACTGACAGAGGTTGCTGCGGGCTGCTAGGCATTTTCCGAGATACCATTCCGTGGCCTCCGCCAGAGCTTCCGATTTTCTCCTTTCTCTACTGGAACGCTGTGCTCCCTCTCACCTATCGGATCCAGTTAATCCTCCCCGCGTGGCATAATTTCTTCCAGTGGATTCGCAGTGAAATCTATTAGATATGCTCTTCGTCGCGTCGGAAGGCAAATAATCTACCGAAGCCTCACTCTGCTGCGAAGTACTCCAACACAATAAACGTCACAAAGCGTTTTCAGTAGCTGAAAGCCTCTCCCTTTAAGGGGGCAGAACACTGTAAAGTGTAACGGAACGAAATGTAAGGGTGTTTTCGGGAATTTATTTCAAACAAACAACCCAAGTAAATCAATTGCTTAGTCTAGTTAATAGTGTACATCTCGAAGGGTGAGAATTTTTTTTCCAATCAAATTCATAAATCCGGTTCTTTTATATTCTTTGTCAAAATTTGCACTGCGGAAAAATCGTGCTTGTCGCGTTGACAGTGCCCAGGCCATATGGTTAATCCGAATTCAAAAAGACAAAAATATTTAGAAACTAGAAGCCTACCTCTATTACATGACGATAAAAAAAAGTCAAAATCGCAAAAAATTACAAAATGGTGGACCACTGAAAACAAATCACGTTTTCGGGATACAGAATTGGGGAAATATTGATAAAAAAATAGAAGCTGATTGTTAATTGAAAAAACTGTGTAATAGCGACGGGTTTTTCATACAATAAATGCCCTCGCTCATGTCAATTGGATGTATAGTTTTCTCTGTAGACTGTCAACGCGGTTGAAAAGTGTCATTCTGAGGAAAACGCGTTCAAAGTTCCGCTCGACACCACTTCACGGAAAATACTATATCTCCGACAATTTTTCGAATTTCTTCATAAAATTTGGAGAGAGCATTCTTGAAACATATGTCTCTCAGAAAATGTAAAAAAGAAAAATCGATTTTCCCGATTTTGTATAGTCGCCTGTCCCCTTAAATCTACTCATTGGGGCGTGCAAGGTGAATGAAATTAGTTTACTTTTCGGTCGTCGTGGAGAAGCTTGCGGCCTATACCGATCCACTCGCAATCGGCGTGTGCGTTTGTCGTGTTGATAGATCGCCCAAGGGATATGAACGTATCATTACCGGTTCACGGGCTTCTAACGGAGGACTTGGGGGCAGAACACGCGGATAGAGGATCGCTAGTTACAGTGACCACCAAGCTAGTGGGCTTGTCGCTGTAGCCGAGGATACACAGCGGCCTAGACGATGTGCATTGTAATTATACGGAAACAGCCTCTTGTGCCTCATCCTTTGTCCCCGCCCCTCTCTCCCCTCGCCTCTTTCTCTTTCTCTCGTGTGTCACGTCTGCATCCCACTCTTCCTCTCTCTCCATCCTCCAGCGAATCCTTTCAGCTGTCTGTAGTCATCGATGTACCGGCTGCCTGTTTGCACAAGCTCGGAAACGCAAACTGTGCAAAATCTCTGGACGGCCAGCGATCTAGGCGCGCCTGCAAAGCGTACACGACGGCACACAGCCGCTAACGAGATCGTTTGTTACGCGATCGAACATTTTGTCGACCGCTCGAAAATGACGGGGGTCTGAAGGAATTTATTGATGATCCTTTGTAATCGGCTCCGGGGAACCGAGGGGGCAAAATATTGGCGAAATAAATTAGACGAGATGGTGGTGTTTGCCCTCGAAGTAATAATCCAGTGATTCCCAACTTGTGGCAGCCACGGTTTTTTTTAATATTATTATTCTGAAATACCTATTTTTAAAGTGTTTTCTCTGCCTTATTAAATTTACCTTACTTTATATGGTGGAGGGAGGGTTGCAGGTTATTTGAATATTATAAAAGGGGTTCGCGACTGAAAAAAGTTAGGAAACACTGTCGTTTATTATCCTGGCAACGCACACTCGTCTAGATTTCTAGACTAAATCTTCCGTCGTGATAATCTTTTTATTTGGATTCAGTGAAATAATTTGTGAATGACTTGCAGCTCGACCAAAGTTTCCCCGAGAAAGGGGAACTGTTTTCAAGCTTGTCCACCAGCTCCTCCTTCGTTCCTTCCCCTTTAACTTCGCTTCCGTTTCGCAGCCTTCTTGAATCTGCACCGCCCACGCCGATTCATCCACCCCCCTTGTCGCTTGTGAACCTAACTAGTTCATTATCCTACCGGAGGTTAACTCGGCGATGTAGACGAGGGGGCGGCCATTACCTACCCGTGTTCGCGTACGTATCCGTTTATTTACCCAGGCAGCCCGGCAAATATCCCTCAAGTATCAGCGCGGGCCATTTTTCCCTGACGTTCCTTCCTCGAGCATTATTCGTTAAAACGGACCAATGGAATCCCATTGAATCCGTGGCGCTTTAAGGCATTCTTCGCGCTCGCTTTCTTCCGCTCGAAACGGCGATATTAACGAGGGGAAGAGCGACGGGATTTAGTTACTCGGCGTCGCTCGAATTGAAAGTAATGTTCAAGGGATGCTATTAAAGAAGCATTCAATTCCTATTTCGCCCGTAGCAGGATGAATCCGCCTCATTAACGTCCAGGAAAATACTACGATATCAAGATGTTATAAATTCTGAAGGAAAGTTCATCGCCCCCTCTCTACAAACAACGTCAGACGAGCGCTACAGATGTTAATCCCTGCCCCTCGGCTCTTCGGAGAAAAAAAAACACCGTGTTTGTACACTTCGTGTTTCGCAGTCTGTTTCTTTTTTTCGCGACAGGCACGCGCGATGTGTGACGCGCCTGTAGAATTAGTTAGGAAGCTAATTGCAGCACCACCTCGTTTTAATTCCATTATACGGGCTGCGTCGTGTAGATGCAAATTCGCCACCCGCCTCACCCCCGCCGACCTCCCCCTCATCGGACCCCAACGATGCGTCTCTGTCGCGGTTAACCCTGTCGTAACGCGCATCGTGCTCCTTCCCTCTTGCTCGCCGACGAGGCAACTTTCCGAATTATCTTGTAACGAGAGGCCACGTCAACGCTCGCAATTACAGGCTGCACTGACTGTAAGACACTGTGCATACACTATCAGTGTATTAACGGATATATCCGGCCCTGGTGTCTCCGCAAGTTTAAGCGCTCGCTGAGCTAGGCGACGACTGAAATCGAGAGTCCCGTACTAGCAAGCCGAGTGCTTTTGCCGTTTGCGCGATACCGTATTGTAGCACGTGGCTCTGTTACTTGGTTCAGCGTTAACAGTTGATGGGTAAGGGGATGAAACAGGGAGGAATGCCACAAAACAGCTTTATCGAGAAAATTAAGTTTTAGTCAGTCGAGAAAGAAGGTTCAGTGAATTTAATTTTATTATATAATTGAGGCATTTGATGCAAAAAGGGCACATAGGCATATGTGCCATTTTTCCGTAAATCGGATAAATCGACTCTGGAATATGTTATATATATATAATATATCAAGGACATTTCTTCTCCCACGTTTAAATTAGCTAAATGCTGTTTTGTTACGTAGCGTGAGCGACATGCAGCTACATAGCCGCTGAGCGGTCGCGCTGCCGTGCTGTCTATTGTCTGGTCGTGCAATACGTTTGATTTAATGTAAGCGAGGAACTATGGAAAGTGAGGCGTGTATCGAATCCGCAAGGAAAGAAGCGAATTTAGGAAAGATGAAATTGATTTGTAAGACAGCTTGCTGCAAAAAATCGAAGAAATTAATACTTACTTAAAACATAACATTTTTTGTTTAGTTTTGCCCTTCATTTTGTATTTTTTATTTAAGAAATGTATAAAAAATTGGCAACGAAGTATGTAAACAAAATTATATGTAAATAACTAAACAAAGAAGCAATTTTGTTACGAATTTACCCTATTTACGGAAAAAGGGCACATAAACCACTTGCATAAAACTATTAAATAAAGACACATATCATTTTCAAATCATGACTTCTGTTTACGAAACGTTTGAAGGATATGATACTACATCCTTAAAAAAAATTGGATTTGATTGCATTACTTTTCATTAAGTTATACTATAATGAAAGCTTTGAAACCGATTTACTCGAAATGGCATTTTGGCGTGTGTGCCCTTTTTCCATCAAATGCCTCAATTTTCTTGTTAAATAATTTCTTGCTTTACCTTGGCGACAGAAGATTATGGTTAGGCGAAGAGTGGGGATGTTTTGTATATTTTTGCAGTGCAGGAACATTTGCTGTTTTTGACCAGTAGGTATCTATACCAAATCTTTAAAATTATCTTACGGGGGTGTTTGAACTTTATAACCCTTTGCGATTCGATAGTTTTGTAGTCCCAGTTGCCAGTAACAAAATATGCTATAAATCGCAAAATCACGAGAAATGTATATCAGAATCTTGTATTAATTTGTACTTTCTCTGTTTCAGGTAAGTTATATGGTGCAGTATTCTTCCAAAACAGTTAGCACGTGAGTAGTTGTTGAACAAAGTTTGAATTTTATTATACCGATAGATTAAGTGTGGTGAATTCTTTCACTCCCTCTGCACCGTCACCGTGCTTCTTGTTTTGCCCCGGCGAACAGGATCACAGGGTGCGAGGGATTAAAAATCCAGCGGAGAATTCATTACGATTTAATAATTTCATCGATAAGCTGTCAGCGCCCTGTTACTCGGTAAAAGCGCCACTAAACCAGGCTATCGATATAATCGTTCCCCCCACTTAATTAGTGACGGGAAACGGAGGCGCTCGGCAGCCGGGCTATTAATTATAAATGTCCAAGTCTTTTGGAGAGGGCGAAGACGCCAAGTTTGCCGCGGCATTGTGGCCTAGATCTCGAATCAATTTGTTATCGAGGCGTGGCTAAAAACTTCGCTTTCGCCGTGAAGTAATGCTTCCACCCTCTTGTTCGAGGAGAAAGGAAACGCCGTTGGATCGATCGAGCCTCTGGACATTATCGTGCCCGCAAACTACCGATACGAGCCCGCGGACTTGCTATTGACACGAAGTCGACGACTCGTCAGGTACGTTTGCCTAATTGTTTGCCGATGCGAATACGGACTGCCGATTTCCCCCGATGTTTGACTTGCGCGACTAAAGCCGCCCGGAATCGTAAGTTAATTATCGCCACCCGGTAATTTCGTTAGGTACCCCGCGTTCTCAGAGTCCACTGTGCAAATAAGTGCGTCGCTGGGCAACTTCTCTGCGCTTCGAACCACCAGTGACGTAAAAGCAGCAGGGGTAGGCGGTGAAATCGGTGGGACCACGGAGTATTTCGGTTACATGTCCAGGGACGTTTTCGAAATTTTGGCGAGACACTTTTTGGACGTGGTACCTACCTCAAGGTACATACAAGTCAAGATCTCGAACACGAAAATTCAAAAAATTCTGAAACTTTGTGAATGTGTAGGGGATTTCCTCCTGATTACAACGCAATTTTTCTTTGCTGCCCAAATTCACTCTAAGGGGGTGAAATTAACCCCTGAACATTCACTTATTTTCCGATTCTGTGTTGTAACTCGCGAGTTACTTCTCGCTAAGTTCCTTCTTTTAATTAGATCTATCATTTGGTAAAATAAAATCTTTTACAGTTAACGAGGTATAACACAAAATCGGAAATTAACCGGATTTTCAGGGATCAATTACATCACCATAGAATGAATTTGGGCACCAACAAAATTCCCTTGTAATCAGAAGGAAATTTCCAACATATTCACAAAGTTTCAGAATTTTTTGAATTTCCGGGTTCGGGATCATCCCTTGTTAGACGAGGAACATTGTGTCTAATAAGTGCAGTGGCAGACTGACCAGTGTGTCAGCTTGCCCCGTGGCAAGTGTGCACCCTTAAACATCAGACAATATGTTAATAATTTTAGTAGCTTGAAAATATAATAGAAGTAATAATTTGATTAAATTATTACAATTTGAAAACTTGATTTATTTCTTATAAAAGTTAACCCTCAGAAAACGCATGGTGGATATGGTACATCGGTTTCATGAAAAAATTGAATATAAAATGAATTAAATAATTAAAATTTTTCAAATTAAATAAAGAAATACAAAAAAAAATTATTTATGTACATTTAGTACATAAAATAGGTGTAGGTATCTCCTGTATGATTTTTACAAATAATGTTACTGCAATTTAGGCATCATACACTATATTTTGCCATTGCTAACCCAAATATAACATCGCGATAGATTTGATCAGAGTTGCATCAAAATGACCCTGCATTCGTTATGCGAGGATTAAACGATAACCTTATAGTTTTAGCTGTGCCCTCTTTATCTCCGGACAACCATTATTTTTAGACCCAGTCCACTACTTCATAATAGGGTGTCACATTAGTCACCGTATCTCAGCTAAGCACCCCTCCTAAATGAATAACAGCGTTCCATGCTCGTTAATTCCTGTCAATTACAAAACGTTTTTCTACCGCAAAGTTCGTGGAACGACGGCAACTAGAACGCCCTATACAACGCCGATCGACGCTAACATCATAATCCTTCCCGACTACTTAATTGCGTTTTGACTGCCGGTAATACTCTGTGGAAGACTCGCGGAATTTAAGTATCACGCGAACAGGCCATTAGTCGATTAATATCGCCGGCGAATTTCGTTATCCCGAGCGTGCATTATCGCGACTGGTTCCTGCGCGACGGCGCGGTTTACTTTTACTCTTCCCTCGTTTGAAGCCGCGCCTCGCTGTCTCGCCTTTGCTTAATTGCGCGGGAATTCCTTCTCCCTCTACGTTCCGCTCGCTGGCTCTTCGCCGCACGCGCTGCAGCCACGGGAAAACGGGGAAAACGACTGGCCCCCGCGCTCCACGTGGAAATCTAATGACTGCCCTATCTATGTGCATATTTCTTACATAATTACCCGGGTAAAGTACACTACTCGAAACCCCCGGCTCTACCAACAGCTTGCGTTTATACTGTCAGACTGAGATATTTATGCGCATTAATCTTGCCTTTTCATCGGCTTTCATTAATGCAGCCCACTCGTCAGTGATAACGCCTCTCTAATAACCCGGGGTCGGTTAACTGCACGTTTGCTGCAGGGGAAACATCGATTTTCCACGCGATTCCCAGCGATCGAGCAATGCGTATAATCTGTAATCCCCTGTGGACCGTCTGATCCCTGGATACTCGGCCTTGTTTGGAGATTTTTCGTGTTTGGACGGAAATCTCCTTTGCCTTAACGCCTTCGCCTAAGAAGTAGTCACGAACAGATTTTCTTTGTCATTGCAAACTTTAGGTATAATAGTATGGATGACTTCGTAAGAATCACCCTTTTTTATTATACTGTGTTCTACTTGTCGGAGGATAAAAAGTGTCGAAGGAACTGAAGCGATGTGTTAAAAAACGATGTTAAAGTTTCTCAATTATTCCTCACTGACGAATACTGATATATTTCCCTAGGTAAAGTTGAATTTTGTATGACACTATCATTGTACTTACGTGATTGTAAAATATAAGAACACCCTTACTTTACTAATATCCTTATAGGTATAAAAGTGAAACGTTGTCTATTTGTTTGTCCTTCTTTCACGCCTAAACGGCTGAACGGATTTCAATGAAATTTTGAATATACATTAAATACGTCCTAGATTAGATTACAGGCTATTAATAAATATGCTATCTAAAATAATAAATAATAATAATAATAATTCCCGGGTGAATCCGGCTAACAGATCAGCTAGTTATAAATAGAGTGTAAGAATTATCGAAACTGTAACATCGTCTTTTAACACTATTCCTACCGACACATTTCACGTCATTTGAGTAGTCACGACCGGTCGCGTTAGGTAAGACAGACTACAAATTTTTCTCAGAAAATAAACAATAAAACAAGAAGTGAATATTCAAAAATGTATTATACGTATATTTGAGGCAAAATCGTGAAGTTTAAAGGCGATTCAATTACGTTGTATATAGGAAATTCTAATCGATATTTTAAAAACGGTCTTTTGACCGGTTCGTGGTAGGAATAGTGTTAAGAGACAGGTTGCTTTGCGACCTATGGTCCCTTTGACATTTTTGATCCGCTCAACGAGTAGAATACGCTGCAGTAGAAGAATTGACCTTGAAAAACTGAGTCAAGCTCCACTTTATTAACACATCTCCACCAAACCAGCTGTGGTCGTGACATATAATTTTTATACACCCTGTACCTTGTCCTAATTATCTATCTACTCGATCTACGCAGAGCGGTTATCGATTAACCTCTCGAGGGCGGGTGGAAGCCCACGGCGGCACCGTTGATCGGCATTATCGAATTCGACGTCGACGGGAAACGGATAGATGTCGGGAGAGGGGGTTGGTGGTTCGCAAACTTCCCACATACTGGCTGTACTTTCGCGTAATTACCGAAGAGGGGCGCCGAGAAAAATCACTGAATCGGCCCGGTTCAGCAAGTTTCGCCGAAGCAATTTGAATTCGTATGCCACCGCAGAAATTCGATTTGACACTCGACGTTGAAACGTACATAACGAGTCTGCGAACTATCCAGGAACGCGCCCCCTCCCCCTTATTCCGCCACGGGTTAGTCAAACTTCGGTTAATGGCGTAATTCGACGAATAATTAGCGTTCGTTGCGAAGAGAGTGCCGTGGAAATCAGATCGCCGTTTAATTCCATCAATTTCTCCCCGAAGAGAGTCGAGGAGCATTCGCCAGATTTCTTCGCCCCGTCACTACCCCGTCAGGCGTCTCGGCCACGGTGGTCCCCCGCGTGATCGATGGATCGATGGATACGACGCGCGTTCACCACGATCGATCGTTGGATTTGCTGGTGAAGGAAGGTCGCGTAGGTGGCTCGAGCACCTGTTTGTGCGACGCAAACAAACGGTGCACCGGCTCACGGGGAGGGTGCGCGCGTGCACACAAAACACGCGCAGGGGAACAGACGCGCGAGTCTTTGATGAGAATCCTTGGGTGATTTAACGACACAGACCGAGCCGCACACCACACCGAGAGGAATCTAATTTATTTCCTCCTTTGTGAGGGGCCACGGGAAAGGATGAGAAGTCGCGGTTTTCAAAGCGAAAAAGCTTTCCAATCTCTCGAGGCAAAGGAGCTCGGGCAAACAAGGGATTTACCGCGATGGACGCCGATGGGAACGCGCGGATGGAATCGGCCGGGGAGGACAACGCTGGTCGGTCGTCTATGCTTGTTCCCGCCTCGTACCCCTGTCTGGGAATCTCTTTGACCGTGTCGTCGCGTTTCGTTCGATGTGTTCCGCTTGATACGCGCGGACTTTGCCCCGAATCGCGACACGCCCGCAGGCCGCGGTGTCTAAGACCAGCAGTGACTAAATAATGGCACCCACATCCGTCGCGTCAGCGCGACACACCCCTTGGTCCTAACACAGTTCGGCCATATGCTTTGTGTATACGTAGACCTTTTTATAACGCTCTTTTTCCCTCCGCTTGGAGTTTCTGGAAAATTTCATCGGACAGGGGGTGGTCCGTAGCTTAAACTGGATCAGCGACCTGCCGTTCCTCCTGATATTCGTAGACCGTAGAATTTTTTCTTCTTCCGTCGTCTACTGTGAGTACCTATTCTTAGAATATAGTTTGAGTCTAAAGGAAGTAATCTTGCTGAAGAGTGTCGTGTAGGCTCCTATATTGCTAACAACGAAACATATCGAACCCGAAAATTCTGATTTTAATGAAACTCCGTACGATTGTAGAACATGTCGGAGTATGTAAGAAACGATTTTTTTTTCTGCGGAAAAACATTCTGAGGGGGTGAATTTGTAACGGTGCGAGGTAGAAGAAAACCGTAAATGGACAAAATGTTCAGTGTTTGATGCCGTATAACGCGCTGCAAAAGAAATTTTTGTACGTCCAAAGTTATACTCGAAAAACGAAAAATCGCTGAAAATTTGGGGGCTGATTTCACCCACTCAGAGTGTTTTTCCGCAGAAAAAAAATCGTTTCTTACATACTCCGACATGCTCTACAATCGTACAGAGTTTCATTAAAATCAGAATTTTCGGGTTCGATATGTTTCCTTGTAAGATGGATTTATAATCGCGGTGTTCTGCTGCACTATTTCTAGCATTTCCTCTTTGAACCCCCAGAAAATGTGTACATTTTGTGGATTTTGTTACAAGTCAACGGCTTGATGCAAATTTCCGGTTTTTTACTATCTTTACGCAGTATTATGAACGACTTAAAAAAAAAGTTTCAGTTAAAAACTATTGTTTTTGGGAAGTTATCCATACATATCCGAAAGTCTCCCGATTTTAGACAACTAAACGGTAGGCCTAAAAGCTCGGGCTATGTTCTACCAATTCACTTCCAATTTTGCTTTACTACTCGGCTTCGCGCGACATTTAAATTCTGATTTTATGAAAAAAAAATATTTATTATCTTTTGTGAAAATAGTCTCATTCACCTGGGTTAGCTATACATAACGAGCTGGTACACATTTCGTGACTCCAAAGTTTACCGTTAAAGTTTTTAGGCAGCAGACAAACACACAAACACTTTCTGCTTTATATATTAAGATATCTTCTACTTAATGAGTATATAATAAAATCGAAATACTAATAATAATAATTATAATATTCCCCAAATTCAAATACGAGTTCCCTACAGTTTCACCAGTCAAATCTTACCCCGCCCCTGCTAACGTATTAACAAAAACCGGTAACCCACATCGAGCCTCATACCCCAGCTCGCGGAAGGAGAAGAAATCCGAATTCCGCGCGCGCCTCCGCGTACGTCGAGTGTTTCACTGCGCTGGCCTTCCGCCAGATTTTTCGCATCGACAACGCAAACTCGATCGCAGTAGAGGCAGTCGTCGGTGCACGGCTGGCACCTCACCCCTGATCTGGTTACGCGATCGACATCTTGGAATGGAGGGTCACCCCCCGCGGGCGATTATGCACCGCGCTCCAACCAGCCCCTTCGTTAATATCACCCGGCTAATTTGCAATTCGTGCTATCTGAGAGGCACTTTTGATCCTGTCGCGTCCCGCTGGCCCTGTGTCCGCCCTCAAAGTGGCATCGACGCACCCGCGGCGAGGGAGTCCTACCCCCCAGGGAGGATATTCATCGCGCCGAAAGGGCTGGGCGAGGGGGATGGTTTAACTTTGACCGTGAGCCGCGGCGGAAGGAAACCGGCCGCGCGAGGGATGCCACGCGGGGGAGGAAGAGAGATTTATGCTGATCAGAAATTATAGGCTGGGCCCGCGGTTGGTCCGCTCGGTAACCTCTTCGCGCCGCATTAACCCCCCTACGCGTTCCCCTTTTCCCGTTCAATCATCTCGCTCCGACGCGGCGACCAACACTCGTCGCGTTATTCAAAGCGAGAACCCAGCCGTTTAATGTCCCGAAAAGCCATATTTTCACGATTATAATTCACGGCCGATGCGAAAGCCGTGTTCCGCGCGGGGCCCGGGGGACTGGTTGGAAGAAGAAAAGAAAATTCCCGATCCGTACGGGCGACGCCGTTAAATCAGCGACCCGCGAGTACGTGTCGTGAGTTCGATGAAGTTTTCTCCCCTCAGCCTGCCTCGCTTGTTAGCCACGGGGTGTAGGTTTTACGAGGCGGCGACAGGATCCCGCGAATTTCCCTCCGTATATTCCGCGTGGCTGCTGGAAATCGTCCGAAAGATTGAAATTCTCCGCGGCGCGCCGACTCAATAAACGTCGACGATCGGCGGCCGCGTCGTTTATTAGTTTTACGGCACCGTTCCTTTCCCCCGTGTCTATCGAATAATGGGGGGCCCCAGCGGCCGCGGCCAACCCGACCGCCGAGATTTATTCCATCCGATAAGTCGCGTTGCGCGCGATCGTCGGGTTGACGCATCCGTGGAGCCTCCTTGGAGAGCTACGCGACTGGAAAGCCGTAGCTCTGCGAGCGTTTAAGAAGCTCCTATAAAACGACACGCCTCTGCAGGTGGTGTCTACGGTTAAGCAGGGAGTTTATTGTTTTTACCACGGTTCGTCTGATCGACACGTGTTAAGCGCGTGTCTTGATCGTAAAAAGACGATTGTTTTCACGTCACTTGGTATTTTTGGGCGGTCTCGTGCAGCTTTTGATCCGTCTAGATCACATGTATAGTAGAGCGTCAGTTACTCGAACCGTCGATTATCTAAGAAGTGTTGCATCATCGCTATCCTCACCATTTCTTAGAAGTGTATAATAAGTGTGTATTGTACACATATATCTTGCGTAATGTAACATTACATTTCAAATTACAGCAGTAGTATAGTACCTAATACACATAACGTAAAATTACTTAGTGTTATATTTAATCTTGATATATAAAGCAAAAAGCTTCTGTATGTTAGTGTGTTTGTCTGTCGCCTAAAAACTTTTCAAGGATAAGCTCTGGGATCACGAAATGTGTCCCAGCTCATTATGCCTAGCATATCTAGATGAATGTGACTATTTTGCAAACAAAAATAAATTTTGTTTGTAAAATCTAAATCTGAATTTCGGACGAAACCGAGTAGTACAGCTAGTATTTTATTTTTATTTTTATTTTATTTTATTTTATTGTTTGTAAACGGGAAGGGGTTCCTTTTAGTGTACAGGAGTAAGAGGGTGCATGTTAAAACAAAAACAAAGAGGAAAAAAGCATTAAGACAGATGACGCGGGGTATATAAAATAATTTGTCTAACACGCTCCGGTAATCGAAGTAATGACATGAGTAAAGTGCAGAGCTAAAATAGAGAACAGCTGATGCATATCACAGTACATTATATAGGATATTCAGATGACGTTTGAGTGCGGAATGAGATATGGCAAAAAGATCAAAAGAACTGGTATACTTATTAGCTACTTTACAGATACGATTTATTGGATCAGAGTATCCAAAATTCGACTTAGAAGAAGTGGTATAAAACAGTATTACAATAAGTAAAATTACTTATTGATACATATAATATTACAATAAGTAAAATTACTTATTGCTACATTTAATATTACAATAACTAATTTTAGGTGTAATTCCTATAGTTATAAACTGGCTAAATACAAAACGTTTCGATTATTCGAACCACCTCAGTCCCAAGTAGTTCAGATAATTGACGCTCTACTGTACTTATTCTACGTTATCAGTTCCGATCATGTGTGTCTCCTTGAAAGAGTACCATCCACCTCAGAGTCATCTCTGTGCGTGATTCTGCGCGTTAACAGAGGAAACCTAATCTTCCCCTGAAATTCTTGAAAAGTGCCTAGACTAAGGGACGAACGTACTCGCGGGACGTGGAAGATAAAGCGTTAAACCGATTCGGACGACGGTGATTGCTCAGACAGGGCGCGATGAAAGTGAGCGCGATAAAATGCGACGCGCGATATTAAATAATAGATTGCGACGGGCGTAATGGCATTTTCGACGGTAGGATTGGCACGACGACGGCGGACAAAGCCCCGCGGAACACGATTTTCGAGAATCTCGATTATGCTTTGATCACGCCCATTACCGGAGGTACAATCCCGAGCAGGTTCGCCTCTCTTGAGCGGTGCACTCGATTCAATCACCAGTCACACCGCCCAGCCGTACTACTTTACGAGCTACTCAAAGAGACACAAATGACAGTGCACTCTAAAAATAGAATAGGGAACAACGTCGACGCAGCCGGGGCTACATCGTCGCGTTCATTCAGAGAGAAAGAGAGAGAGAGAGCCTGGAAAGAGAGCTGCGAGCATGGCGGAGACCGGAGAAAGGAGAGTGGAAAGCGACTGAAGGAGAGAACGCGAGAGGGTCGGAGAGGAAAGCGAGAGCAGCGTGTGTAGAGGAAGAGCAGAAGCGGAGACAGAGGGGAAAAGAATATGACATAAGCCATTGTGCGGAGAGGCTCGGCCTTGTATCCTCCGTGTTTGCATACGAAATCGCGAACAGTGCCAGAACGTTGCTCGGCGCTCGTTTTCCCTTCTACAATTCCCAACGGCGCGGCGGCTGGGGAGCAGCGACGTCACAGGTCAACGAGATTCCTCGATGATGGTTCTGGCTCCGGGGAATTCAGTCCGCGCATATAATTATTGCCTGCGTTACCCTGGTGCATCCTGTTCAACGTAAATATGCCTCGAATGGGAGAACGAGAGAGGGTTCTGTATACCGCGTCGAATCTTCATGAAATTCTGACGTTCCGCCGAGAAATATGGCCCCGATCTTAGGGGAGACCGGGGCTAGATGTTACAAGGGTAGGTTGTCACAAAGCGGTTTCAATTTTTTTCGCTTGGAGTATCACTCCGACGATGAAGTGGCTGATGTGTTTCTCAACCATACACAGTTGTGTAGGGTAGATGTACCATTTGTGGCCACTTTAAGGATTTCCGTACCATTCATAGATACATAACTTACAAAAGAATACGTACACAAAAATAAAGAATATATCAGTGTAATCCAAAATCTACAGATAATTGAAATATTCTACGTTGAACAATGTTTTAAACAAAATTATTTAAAAAATCATTATATTATCGTGCCGGACTGTTTTGCACCATTTGTGGCCACGTATGATTATTAAATAAAACGGGACAACAAAACAGTAGAAATGGTGCCAATAACCCATCCTTAGACAGCTTAATTCATTGTAATGAAAGTGAACTAAGAATACTTAATATATCGGAATAAATAAGACAGTGGCCACAAATGGTGCAGTGGCCACAAATGGTACATCTACCCTATGTTGTTTGTTTGTAGTCGGTTCACGCTAGAGGTGGAGAACTATCGATAGTGTTTATCGATATTATCGAATGTGATGAAAATTTAATAAAATATATATGCTTTAAAATATTATGTTTGATTTTTGTATTTCATTTTATTTTATATATATTTTATATATATTTTATTCAAGTTTCATCACATTCGATAATATCGATAGTCAACACTATCGATAGTTCTCCACCTCTAGTTCACGCGTTGTCACTTTATTACAGTTTTTTGTTTTCGGTACTAATAGTAACTTTTCTCTTTCTACTTCAATCTTTTCTACCGAATAGACAGATAAATGTATGTAAATTAATATTACCACGTTTGAATCAGAGTTTCTTTAGCTACAGGGTCGTACCAAGAACATAAGAAGACACCAAACTGGTATGAACTTATAGCTTTTTATACACAATTAGTCGATAATTAGTGCAACTGATTTCAGTAGTTTTTTATCATTTTTAAAATAGATTTTTTATTCTATACGAAAAAATGTAACAATTGGCCCCGGTCTTCCGTATCGTAGACATTGCCAGCCGCGAAACTCGATCGCGAATTAACCGTGAACGCTTATAATAGCCCCACAGGTCTAGAAACTCACATACCCCATATCTAGTTAGTACATCAGGGGGTGCGAAGTATTCTAAAAACCGTTTCGACTACTTTTTGCTCCACCAAAAGTTACTAGCCCCACCAGAGGGTACCAGCGAGGGGGTAACGACGCATCGATCGCATTTCGCGAGGTATCGAGGCAAAGCGACGCCCCCCGAGCCTCCCCCGAAACCTTCTATTTACCTTGGCCCTTGCCAACGGCGCCGAAAACTTCTCGTCGCGGAGAGTGATTGCCGACTTGTTTGCTCGACGCGATACGTCAGGAATTGCGACTCGCCACGCGCGACTTTCCAGTTGAAACGCGCGCGTGCCGCGGGGACCGCTGAGGAATGCGTCGCGATTTAAACGCAGGCTGTTGAAAGAATCCCGTAGCCTACATATCCGCATTTGCATACGGCATGCACAATGACCTCCCCCACCGAATCTCCAAGCAGATTTCAGTCGGCCGTTTCACGCATTCACGACTGCATTCGCGGCCTGGGTTTATATTTCCTTCGTTAATAAAGTCCTGCCGCCCCTTTCGGGCGGCGGTTGCCATTGTTTGGCTGCCACACCTCGTAGCGCGAGCTGAACGAGCTCGCGTTGCTGTGATCCTAAACGCGGCTCGCCGCGGAACGTACGCGCGAATTCTTCGCCTTTATTTCGGTTGCGCCGCGCAGGTGGCTCTCGGGCCGTAACGAAGCGCTGCTTTCCGCTCGTATAACTCGCGGCGTTGTTTCTTACGCGTTTTGCCTGTGGCGTGCACACGTGGCGGCGTCGGTGCGGTTGCATGGGCTGGCGTACATCGCGGTTACCGCGAATTGTCGATAAAATAAGAGAGAGAGATAAAGGGTGGGGGCAGATCGCATATGCGCCCCTCTTGTGCAAAGCGGGCTCGAGCAACGCGTTCCTTCCCCTCATCGCTTTCGTCTTCGTAGCGGTTGGGCCTTTCAAGCTGCCAGCCGAATCGGATTCTCAGGGGCGTTTGCCGTCATTCTTCGATTTTATGCTGATCGCCTGGACGCTCGCGTTGCTGCATTGTAAAAATGGTACGCTCCGCTAATACTTTATGACCCAGTGCGCTGAATTCCTCGCATCTACGCGTCGCACGGAATTTCCTTCGATTTTCCGCCTCGGTTCTTTAGTAGATCGTATCTAGGGGGTGAAGGCTCGCTAGCGAGGCCGGTGACATCGTTTACCTGTGATTTATGCATATTGTTACCGGTTGGGAGTTTACGGGCATGGGGTTTATGTTTGTTGGTTCGAAGAGATCGGTCGAAATGTGGTTTGGACAAGTTTGTCTGGCGAAACGCTTCATGTGCTTTTGAAGAAACTGTGCTTAAGTTTCTATTAAGGGGACTAGGCAGTCGGTTTTCGTGAGAAAGAGACTCTGTCCTTTATTTATTTGTATAAATATGAAAACAAATCCACATGTTTCCTTTTACCCAATGTTTATTACTACTATACAGATTGAACAAAAAATGGTAAGAAATATATATGCGCTTTAAAAATAGCGCTGCAGACGGGTAAATATTTTAATATTTTCCCCATCGTTTGCCTTAATATCGGTCTTAAAATGTGACGTAATCCGATTTCAAAGATGTGATTCTTGTTTGTTTAATTCATAGTTTCCGGGGAAAACCTATAAAAACAAAAATTAACTCAAAATTATGTGATTGGTGGCTGAAAAACGACGATTTTTCCGAGAAAAATTCGTTCTTGTTTGTACGCTACTAAAACCCGGTGACTTTTTAATTTTTTTATGAAAATCTCGAATTTTTACGGACCGTGTCAGAGGTTTGCTCGGAAATGACATGTTTTGCACATCCTGTAATTTTTTCCAAGTCAATCTGAACCTCCATTCGTTCGTAACCAGGAAAAAATGAAGGGAAAAAAATATTCGAGAAAAACGCGTTTAAAATTTCTGGGCAAAGGCGACGCCTAGAATAGGGTACAAACAATTTTTGTTTCTTGTTTTCGGTCTTGATGCATTGCCTACATGGTGCTTAGTGCAGCGTTGCCCAAAAGAGATGCCTACACGGCAACCACGAATTCATAAGATCTAATTAACTGATTCAAAAACCCTTGAGGCATTTTATTCGTAATTAAACTCGCTATCCCATCATCCTCTAACATATATTTTTGAAACACTGGTTTTATCTGCTCATTTGTGCCTAAAAATTACCCATTTTGTGTAGGGGAGACCGGGGCTAAAAGTTCCGGGGGTAAGTTGTTCCGACGGTTCTATCTTCAAAATGAAAAAACCGTTGTACTTTAAAGTATTTTTTCCGTGTGAGTGGCGCGATCAACTCACACGGAAAAAATAATTTAAAGTACAACGCTCTTTTCATTTTGAAGATAGAACCGTCGGAACAACTTACCCCCGGAACTTTTAGCTCCGGTCTCCCCTACTATTTCGTTCAAGTGTACACCAATCATCGTAGTTTTGGTGTTTCTTGACGTGATAGCGATTGATATAAATTTCAAGAAACTTTCGATTTTGGAGTTTATACGATCCCGTGAGTAAATTTCATGGTTACCATTTAAGCATTTCATTTAGCAGATGAAACGCATCAAGACCAAAAACAAACTTTTTTATACACCCTAACGAGTGTATTAACAAAAGCCAAACCCATTTTTTAAGATATGTTACAATCTTTTCTTATAAAAAAGTCCCCTTAAATCCGTGCCCTCCTACAAACCCATATAGGTATGTAGTTGGTAGCCAGCACACCCCGGTTTCAACTGGTGACAGCGCAGCACACGTTCCTTTCGCAGTATGTAATCACGCGAGTAGTCATATCGTTGGCGCACCTTGACAACCCGTCGATGGCGAGAGGAAGATTCGGGAGGGCTGTCGCGTTGCGCGGCAGTCTAATTCAGAAAGGCTATTATTTGCACGTCAAGCCGCGGTGAACACGAGCAACGGGGCCCCAGCAGATATTTCAGCGCGGCGCTGTCGCCCCCGCCGCAACGGGACCATTACCGCATGATATATACTACGGCCCTGAGCTCTCGCTGAGCCCTGCCGCTCTACCCTCCCCGTTGCTACCTGTTACCCTATTACGCCCGTATATACACTCTTGCATTCCACTTTATTTCGTTTCTTCCTCCCCTCGGCGTTACGCGCCGCTCCGACGCGGGGCTGAAATTCATGAGGGTTATTAATTGTTAAAAAAAACGCCCGGGACAAAAGACGGTGAAATTTGCACAAGAATGTTTGAATACGCATTATACCTAACCCCGCGACGAACTCACCCCTCCTGGGATAATGGTGTCCACACCCTTCTCCTTCTACGTTTCCTTCATTTCGTTTTTCCACCCCCTGTCCCTCCAACGCACCCCATATCCCCGTCACGGGGTATAAAGAAGAATTTCGACTCGCCTTGGAAAGTGAGGAGACGCTTAAGCAGAATTTACGGAGGCGGCAGGCACAGAGGGACAAATATTTACGAGACAATTATTTCCCGTTGCTGTTTCCACGTTAAGAGCGTGCTTCCCGGGCGAATCCCAGGCAGCTTCTAATCTCCTCAAACACGGCAGCACACGTGCCCGCTGTTTGTCCCATGGTTTCGCTCATACGCAAATTCACCCCATTGCCTGGATGCTTCCACGCGGTCGATACCGCCTTCCAAGGGCTAGAGTAAAATGATACGTATCACCGAAGCCCTTCGTTAGGCCAACTACCACTCGGGGGTCGTCGCGAAGGAACACTGTTAGAGGATCCAGCCGACGGACGCCTTCTTAATTTACGCCACGAGATACGTCACGATCCCGCGCGTTTTACGAGAAGGGAACCCCGATAAAAAGGGGATGCTCCGCGGCCTCTTATTTTCCGCTACATCGATCGAAGATTTCGCAGCCTCCGCGTGCAACCGAGATCTACCCACCCCCGCCGCTCTCTTAATCTATTCTCCTCAGGGAAATTTCTCGAGATCATTGTCGATATACTTCTCGGGCTTTGGAAAATTTCGGAGACCAGGCTTATCGGGATGTATATCAGAAGCAAGAAGTCGCTCGACCCAGGACGTTCCGGCCCCTTGTAATTTTCTGGGATCGAGATGGCTGTCTCCTATGGGATCGGGTATAAAAATTCCCAGCTCGGGGGTGGGTTTTCGGCTGCTCGTGGGCGACGTTAACCTACCTCCACGGAATTTTCGTGTCGGCCCGTGGTAATCCTCGACAGGACTCTCCCTTTTCCTTACCCTTCGCTTCCCTTTCTGTTCCCCGTGGTTAGGTTTGCGCGTGATGGTCGCGGTCGAACACACTTAGGCCAGTAGACCGCGTTCGAAAAGGAGCTTGGGGCAAAAAAATTCTGAACCCAGCGTCGCGAAGGGTTGCCGGCGCGACAATAAACGACGCCCGAGCTCGGTTTCTCCGTAAAGGGATTTGCAAATCCAATTTGCGGGCAGCGTTCTCCAACGGTGTTAAATCTTGTCCTTCTTTTCATTTTTTTTTTGGCTCGGGGGCATCGTGGCGTGGTTCCTCGAGATTGCTGGAAACGTTCGTTGTCGTTAACGACCATTATCTCGATAACGATTGTGGTTGCTTTTATTCGCGGGAATTCCTTGGCGATACAGGCCTTCGCTGATCGTTCATCGCTAGGTTAGAATGTCGCGGGATAATGGCCGTCAATCATATGTGACGGCAGGATGGAACTGGGACTCGGTAACGGGGACGCGATGCGGCGATCGTCACTTAATTGTGAACGATGTTAATGACGCGTGCACGTGGACAGGCCCGCTCGCGCTTCGCGATACGACTGTCGTGCATTGTGATAGATGAGCTTCATGGACGATATCCGCACTCTGCAGACGGTTTGTGACTGCCGGCATGACTTGTCCCGACTCTGTTGGCCCCTCGTAGATTTCAACTTCGCGCTGGCGGCATGAATTTTGATCAAAATTCCTGGAGGTCGAACAGCATTTTCAATTACCAAATTGCTTTCTGCTTGATATTAGCAGAGTATAGAATTATCGTTGACGGCGGTGGTGTATGATATTTATCGGAATTGAGGCTTTCCTTCAAATTGAAAAAGTATTCCTCAGTTCGGTGCAAAAATGGAAATAGAAATTATGAATAATAATAATTATTATTATTAAACGGGTATGTTACCTACCCATTATTTTACACCGATAAGAAATAAAAAAACAAAAAATAGGGATTGCATATCAACTAAAATGTAATAGTGTAGTAATGGAAATAGAAATTATGAATAATAATAATTATTATTATTATTAAACGGGTATATTACCTACCCTTATTTTACATCGAAAAGAAATAAAAACAAAACAAAAAATAGGGATTACATATCGACTAACATGTAATAGTGTAGTAATGGAAATAGAAACTATAAATAATAATAAGTATTATTATTATTAAATGGTTATATTACCTACCCTTTACTTTACATCGATAAAAAATAAAAAAAACAAAAAAATAGGGATTGCATATCAACTAAAATGTAATAATATAACATAATTACTATGTTCCTGTAACTGAATATCGCAATGTACCTACTTTTCTCACCATTTTTTAAAGCTCATACAGAAATCTGAATCTCAACCGTGGCACGGAACGTGTTAACGTTACTACAATGCCGCCGTAAGTTCGAAACAGACAGTTTATAGGCGGGCGGTGTTCTTTTTATTATCGAGGAATGCGTGTTTAAAATTCATAAGTTGATTCATTTCAGCCGCGCTCTCCTTTGGTTCTCTCTTGTTTTATTCCCCCATAAATCATTCCCAGTTCCCCTCTTCCCACCGTTCTCTCTCTCGTTCTCTTTACACTTTACGTGGGCGAGGAACTTTCCCTGAATTACGAGATATTTCATCGGCCTCCCGCTGAACCGATCGAAAACGTTTCCTGGATACCCCGCCGCGAACGCGGTGGCATTAATTACGTCGATAACGATTGGCCAACGGAAGCCGCGGCCTTTGCTGCAGCTCCAAGCTCGTCCAACTTTAATTTAACACCGTCGCTGAATTCATGAAAAACAGTCCCACGATATATGTAGATACTCTATTCATTGCCACAATCAATTTCTACTTCATACATTTCTCGTCGAACGTCAGATTTTCCACGGTCTCTAACTAATACAACGCGTTGTAGGTATGTGATTCGAGAGTCAAGTTCAAACAGTGGATTAACGGGTCATTCCTACCTGTGAAGTCTAAAAAATACATGTATTTTCGGGATTTTTTTTGAAAACTTTGACTTTTTGAAATAAACGGTTGTGTATTGAAAATTATATATTTTAAACTTCTTTCAGTTTTTTTAGCAATGAAATATGTATATATAAATAAATAAAGGAACGGGCCATTTCCAGGCAGCGTTTTTTTATTTAAGCACTTTCCGGTGACCACTGTAGCGTTGACCTGGTTCAACAGAAATAAAAAATTCAATCAAATTTAGTTAGCATATTAGATTATCTAGTGCCCAACCGTGGATTTTTAAAAATCTGTTGCGTAGTTTTTATTTTGCAGATGAAAAATGAGAGCAATTCTGTGACGAAAATCGATACTTTTGCTATGAACAGTCGCCATTTTGTAGGAAATTAATGTTTCGGGTAATGATCGGGTACTATTTAGATAATCTAATGTACTAACTAAATTTGGTCGAATATTTTATTTCAATTGAACCACGGTCACCGCAATGTGCTTAAAAAAATCGCTGCTGAGAGATCGCCTATAATTCCTTCATTTAGTTATAAATATCTTATCGCAAAAAATACTACAAAAACTTTAACCTATCTAATTTCAAATACACCAGCATTTCTTTAAAAAAATCTTCAAGTTTTTCCCCCCAAAATACACGTGTTCTTAGACCTCACAGGTAGACACGACATGAAACGAGTTTGAAAAGAGCCAAATACTAGACCAACTTATCTTTACTGCATCATAGCGCAGTTTACATACTAATCACACGGCCATTATTAATCGAAAGACACGTTCCACTGAACCTGCCCGACCACTTAACGTTCCAATATCGCAGCTACGCGAGAAGCGAGCACGACAACCGTCAGATGTGTCTCACACCTGGCGCCACATTCTTCTCACGTACTCCTCCCTTTGCATTCTCGAACAGATCCCCGGGTGGAACGTCTTCGAGGATCATTTTTCCCACACGGTATCCGTCCCTCATCGTTCCTGATAAGACGTTTCGCGTTTCCTCCGAGGCGTGCCGTGGATACGCAAAAAAATGGCCCACGGCGTCGGTCCCCGTTGGCGTTGCAACGCGCGCAGCGCACTCGAAATTCCCGGTGGCGCGAGCCAACCCTTCCCTCACCTGCGTGGTTCGGCCCAGGTTCCGGTGTCGGGTGCCGCTTGCGGGACGAGGGAAACCAGGAATGCAATATTAAGGCATCCGAAGTCCACCGAAGTCTGGGTATTCCCTCTCGGAGCATCTTCGAAGCCAGTTCGACGCATCTCCGGCTCGCGCAAAATTAACGAGCGTGGCCTGGCGTCTGGAGCATACTTAAATAGCGGAACCGCGATTGCTGGGACAATCCTCTTCAGGCTCTTGCTTCCTCAGGCGTATCACGTACCGACGCGCTAAGCTCGATGAACGTTATCAGTTTTCGGCGGCGCCGCTTTCGCCGGCCCGTGGCTGGGTGAAATTGAAAATTTTCAGGAAGCCGGGATCGTTGACACGTTTACGGATGTTTCCTTCACTTCGATAGAAGGATACTTCCGCGGTGGAATATTTAATGCCCCCTTCTCGGGGATGACCATGCAATGGCACTCGTGCCACCGCGGAGACGTATGGGACCGCTGGAAATATCCGTCACAGTCGAACGTTTTTACACGAAGCGAAATTCCTTCTGGAAACCGCGTGGAACTTGTACGCCGACGAAAACGCCACAATCGATGGGTGAGGCGCGGGGGCCGTTGGATAACCAGCGTAAATACTGTTTCGAGGTGTTTGCCAGCGGACACGGAAGTGGTACACTCGATGGCAAAGAAAATATTGGACGTGAACCGCGTTTGAAATTTGTAAACGAATAAATTGATGAACCGTCCCCGGTCTGCTTACACGCCAGCGCAAACAAGCGGAGATTTTTATTCGAGCTCGCGGCATTCGATTTCGCCAATTTGCCGCCGCTGCTTCGCTTTTTCCAGACGTCCAATTATTCCGGAACATTGCGGTGTCTAAATACTGGTGGAAAGTAACTAATGAGCATGATCGAGCAGCATAAACACGGTGTATCGGTTCGCGTGCGCGTTGCCGGGCTCTTTGAAGTGGAAACATTTGATCCTATGTAGCGGGGATCAAATAGCGAGTGCGTACACGCGATCGACTAACTCGAAACTGTTCTACTGTGGTCTCTCGGTGACGCGCACTTCGAAATTTCCACGATCAAGTGGCCCCTTGTGTGCTACTATTTTATTTAAGTTTTCAGCCAGTTTCCACTATCGCGCTTTGTTCAAGATACGCCCACAATGGGGATCACGTATCTGGTTGGCAGCAACTTGCAATGTTATTATCGCAGTTGACCCAACTACGGAGATAGTCCTCGGCATAGTTGATATTGTATTAAGTTACGGTGTCGCCTGTGAATGCCGGTTTAATTTCGCGACTGTCGATACACAATTCGCGATAACAAGTGTCGCCGATATCGATCGGCCCGAGTGAATTCAACCGAATTCGGAGGGGAATCGGGTCGGCTCCTTTGCTCCCGTTTCAAATTCACTTTCTATTACACGTTCCTCCGCGTGATCAAAATGTCTCTCTTCATTTTGAGGACAAAAAAGATTCAATAAGTAGAAGAGGGAACATCTCATCGGTTTTGATGACTTTGAAATATGCTTTCGGGGTATGATTCTGAGCAACTTTTTTCTGTATATATTACCGCCACTCGACTGTCGTTTTCGAGATACAAGCAAAAATAGTTTCGACATTACATATTTACGTATTTCTGAAGTTTGGGATAGAGAGGTTAGAGATAGGTTAGATAGTAAATAAAAACAATCGTTACAACTTATTTGGATTTTTATACTACGTTATTATTAGTATTAACTGTAAAACAATGTGCTTCCGCTTACTTGTAAGTTACCAATATTTTTGCAGCTACATGTATGTAATGTGGACCTAAAATATAAAATTTTAACTTCTGGTATCTACAGATATATTAGTTTCTGAGATATCAATAAAAAAAAGTATTGTGAATTATTTTTTTTTGCATTAAGCTTGAACTTTGAAGCTTGAGCTTTTGCATTTAAGCTCAAATCGGTCCCCAAACCAGAGGTGGGCAAAAAATGATTTAAAATAAAAATTTGTGTACGAAATTTTTATTTCAAATAATTCTTTACCCATCTCTGCCCCAAACCTACATCGATACCTCAGAAACGATCAACATAGTTGAAGCTAATTACAAATAAATACAAAAATATGTTTATGAATATCTCGAAAACCAAAACTGAGCCCTGTAACATATATATGAAAAAGTTGTTCAGAATGACCTGTACAACATATTTCCAGGTCATCAAAATCAGTGTAGTTCATAATTATCTCTTCTATTTAATCACCAAAGATTCCACCTTTCGTGGACTCCATGGGTGAATCGAATTAATTGCTCCCAACTTCCAGCAATATTTCCCCGAACGTCCCGGCTGTCTATTGATTACATCTTCCAGAAAAAGTTCGATGGCACCCTCAACGCGGTCAAACCGATTCTGCGTTCAAAGTGGACCCACTTTATATCAGGGGGGTCGGTTATACATTTAGATATTCATCGAGGAAAACAGCGTGGGGACAAGTTAGTAATCGATTCCACATGGGGGATACCGTAAAGTGGTCCCTCTCAAACATGGAGGATAGCGCGCGTGACTGTAATCCGAACGATTTAATCGCCTCCGGTTGCCAGCTAGCCGGCCCGCGGAAGGAGCAACGGTTACCAACCACTCTGATTACCAGGATTATTTAAACTGATTGTGAGACTTTTTGGAGTAGGCAAGTTTTCTCTGTATACATAATCGTGGTGGCAGGGCAACTGCCGTGGAAAACTGGAAGGGGTGTGTTCTGTACGTATGGAAAAGAGGGAACAGTGGGAGGTAACCCCGGGAAATCAGGCAATTTAAATTCACCGTAAAAAGGCTCTTTAATTAAAAGACTTTAATTTCTCACGGTCGCAAGGGGACGCTTACTTATTCATACTAATGACTAGGCAACTCGAAGTAATTAGAACGCTTTGAACGGGCAGCATCCGATCTACAAGAATGTGCCGTTGGAACGTTTGGGATTTTGATTGAAAATGACGAAGCCGATTTTTCAGCTTCCAAGCACGACCCGCTGTCTTCTCGTTGCTCTATGGGGAATGGAGGACAAGGGGGGTGCAGCAGGCGCAAATCGCCCACGATGCGATACATGATTTTTAGAGGTGAGAAATTCCAATGTGAACGATCGTGATTCCAAAGGGGCAGCGTGTCAGAAATTGTCGATAGAGAAATCAGGGGCATCCGACTCGCGGCGCAAAGAATTCGTAATTCGGTTAGCTGCGAGGCAAGTCTCTCGAGAACATCGGCTTCGGCGCGGCCCCGTTAATTGGATCAGAGCACCGCGATAATTAGTTTAAATCCTCCAATTAATATTCCGTGTTTTACTTTGGCGTTACGAGCGGTGTTCGGGATATCTGCCGTGCCAGTTTTCTCGCTCCAAAGATCTCGTTTCCCTGGCTTCTGTTGGTGTTCGAATTTGCCTCTCGATGACACTGAACGTCCCCTTCACTCTCTAGATTCTCTTTCCGCCGCCTTTCGGTCGAAACGGGGTGGCTTGTTACGAACTCAAACACTCAAATGGTCTGAATAGATCACGCGTTTCTAAGTGCGTAAACTAATACCCACACAGCACCATAATATTGCAGCAACGTTTCTACAATATTGCGGTGCAAGATTGCAATGTTGCACCATAACATTGCAGAGACGTTGCAGGTTCAGTCCTATGTCCGCCTTCGCAATATCACAGGTATGTATTTTTACAATGTTGCGGCAGCATTGCAAACATGTAGTCCTGCAATGTTCCGGCAATGATTCTGCAACGAAACGGCAAAATTGTGGCAATGATCCTGCACAACTCTTCGGAAATATTGCGGTGAGAGATTATACTGTTGCACCGTATCATTGCAGGGAAGTTGCAGGTTCATTCCTATGTCCGCCTTAGCAATGTTGCAGGAGTATATTCCCGCAACGTTTCGGAAATTTTACAGCAATGGTCCCACCGTAACGTTTCGGGCAGTGAGGGACGCGACATCATGAATATGTGTGCAGAATCGTAGTAGTATAACGCCCGTGTGTTTTTCTCATAGAAAATATTTTTACCCCACGGGGATTCGAACCGAGGGGACCTGTAGCATCGTAGGCGAACACTTTACCGCCGCAGCTACAACTGCTGATTGATAAAATTGCTTACGTATTCGAACTTATACTCCTACCTTACAAAACTTTAAACTCAAATTATTAAAAAACGAAGACTGATTTGACAAACCTATTAGGGATTTTAACACTGTAGGTGCGGACTCTAACTATAACTCGGTGTCATTTTAGGTTAGGTTGGAAAGTAGTCTTTAGACTAAACCTTTGCATTTGTCTTTTCATCTCTCTTTTCTCTTGATTGTATATACTTGTTTGTACAATAAATATGTTTAATAATAATAATAATAATAATAATAATAATAATAATAATAATAATTTCACACATTAAAATATATAGTATCTACTCTATCTAAACAAATTAAATTCATTTTCAAATCTCTTCTATAATTTAAATTCATGTACAATCAACTCTCACAATAACACTTTTTTCATATCTTCAACGGTCAACGAGAAATTCTAGCATATCCAGAAACATGCTGTAGAATCTACTCGTCGTCATATTTCAAATTTCGTTAAAGTCATAGTTGCTTCAGAATATTAATGTACTGTTTCTATAATATTTCCACTACAGTATTGCACGGCAATATGTAGGCAATTTTGCTGGGTCGTTGCCAGTGGAACATTGCACGTCGATGTGCGCGCAATATTGCCGAAATATTGTAGGATCGTTGCCACTGGAACATTGCACGTCGATGAGCGCGCAATATTGCAGAAATATTGTAGAATCGTTGCCAATGGAACATTGCACGGCAACGTTCTTACAATATTGCTGCAATATTGTAGGATCGTTGCCAATGGAACATTGCACAGTAACGTTCTTGTAATTTTGCTGTAATATTGTAGGATCATTGCCACTCCAATAATGCACGGCAATATTGCAGGAACGTTCTTACAATATTGCAATGCAACCTGCAACAACGCAATATTGCAGCAACGTTCCTGCAATGCAGCTGCAACGAAGTGTGCTGTATGGGTAATTTAGTCGAAACTGATATTGACAAAAAATATTCAAAGACTTGTGTTAGTGATAGCATAGCCAAGTGAATTTTAAAGCTACGAGGTCAAAGTCAATTCAATGGGGTTCCACAATTTCGACATAAGTCTTTATCGACTTCCAGAAGTCTGAGGTCGTTCTTACTAGGTTTCACGAGTTTGGGGTCTTCCCCTTCAGCTCCCACAAGTTCACTGTTATCCCAATGAGTTCACGGTCGCCTTTGCCATCCTCTACGAGTCCTCATGGAATCCTACCAGTTCACCATTCAGCGAAGACCTCTTTCTAGCCATACTTTCCTAAGTACACAGGTATTCCCAGTCGATCCAACTTGTTGCACCGATGTCAATACTCCATTCAAAGAAAACACACATCTTCCTAACGCCATCGCTATAAAATTGCCTCGTACAAGCCCTACGAAACTCCTTCTTCCATTTTCCTTCTCACGAGCATACGAAATCAGTTCGATCTGCACGGCAGGAGCCTTTCGATGATATCTCACCCAAGTGGACGTTCAATTTTGGCGTACACTCGTGTTACTCGGATCGTTGCTACGTAACTGCGCATAAAAATACCAGGCAGAGTCCGTATCGTATCTCAACGCGACCTCTTCGTAATATTAAACTTTACTTCCCTCCGTCGAGCGGTTCCAATGTCCAGGGTCGTAAGTTGAACAGAATGGAGGTGTACGCTCGGGAACGTGCGGCGGTGAACCAGCCTTGGTTTTGAAACGATTCTACCTGCCGTAGGATCGATGGCTGACCGTGGTTTGTCCGTGTGAAAGAGGGGTTGCAGGCGCATAAATACTGAAACGTGACTGTTAGAACTGATTCCGGAACCGAGTAGACCCCATTTAGATGCACCTGCTACCGCTCCCTCCACCTCTTCGTATTTCGGAGCGAGCTCGCATATGGTTTACGTGTCTCGCAGCTTCGTAGTTCCCCGGGTCGCCTTTATCGAGAGATCGAAATTTTCCATCCCCCTCTCGGTGCCCGACGCGCCGGCTACGACCAGTAAATAAAAGATCTCCCTCGCGACATTGCACGCGAGAAGTTCTTTGATCCTTTACATCGGCGTGCCTTCGTCGAGCAGCTTCCCCTCTCGACAACGGCGAATTTTCCTATACCCCGAAGCATTCAATTTATTCGCTCGCCGTTCGCGAGAGCATTCCAAGTAATCAGTCATCGAAAGCACATTGTTCGTACCTGATCGAGATAACGGCACGGGGCGCTTTTGTTTTGCGATTGGAAGAAGAGGCTGTTACCTTCGAAAGTTATCGAAGAAAAGGGGATTATTCAAATGGAAGAGGATGGCCCTTTGCGAATGCCATTACAGGGTTCAGTAGCGATTTTCAGATTTTATCTACTGCACTATGTAGTTTCTCCTTTTTCAATTAATATCGTTCTGACTGCTATAAAATCAATTACCAAAATTGAACTACCTGTCCGGGTTTCGAGTATTCCAGTGTTTCAAGCTTTTCCAAACTTTTCTTTCTGCCTCCAGAGGCAATTTCCAAAAAGCTTTTCCCGTTCCATTTCCCCTCTTCATCCACTTCCATCGTTTCGCTTTCTTTTTGCCGCAACGCGAGCGTTTCGGTTGTTCTTCTATCGCGCGTGTTCACTGCAAAACCTCGCGCTATTATTTTTCGTGTAATTGTATTTTGTATCTAATCTCCGAAGGCGTTTCTTGCGGCCGGAAGAAGCGCCCATCAATTCTCATACCAATTCATCTATCAATCTTCGCGCACCGTGGCGTTTCTTAACAGCTTTCCCTGTCCGGTTCTTGTTCCCGCGACCGGCGGAGCGTTTTTCGCAGGCAAAGTCCAGCTAACGTTCCTCCCTCCGCAGCTCTGGCGTACTTTTATAACGTGGCACAGCGAGAGGGAAAAATCCGAGAGCCGAAAGTTAAAACGCCCCTCCTCGACGGAGCGAGATTGAATTTCCGATCAGTATTCGTCGATGTATGCGATATCTTTTGTACGACTAGACCTCTGGAATTACCCCGCACCCTCTCTTCTTCTTACCTGTTCTCTTCTTCCCCTCTTCTTCCTCTTCTTTTAGAATCGTCTGAGATTCCACGGTATCGCTGGAAATCGCGGCACGTCGCTCCTCGAACAGACAGAGGGTGGAGTTTTCGGCACAGTTTCCCCGCTGGAAAGATACGGTCCATCGAAAAACAGTAAAGACCTCCGCCACGGCGTCATAAAAGTTAAATGGATTCTGGCGTCCTTTCTCTCGGTGGGAGCGAAAAGGGTATCTAGGCGTTTTACTTTCGGGATAGTTTTCGGGCTCGCGAGGATGGAGCGGAGAAAAATTCTTCGCCCTAGATGGTTTGGTAATTTAGCTGGATTTTTATGATTCGCGGCGAAGAGCGTGGGAGGATCGCCACGAATCATGGGGAAAGAATTCATTGCAGTTATTTTCCAATTTTTAACCCCCCGTTGTTTTAGAAACAAGGTTTTTCTTTTGATTTGTACTGTAAAAAGAGCCTCAGGGCCAAAAGTCAGTTTCGAGAAAAGTATCTGTAAACATTTAGAAGCTAAACATTTTTCATACATTGCAAAACTGTCTATTATGTTTAAAAATTTCATATATCTCCTTTGTAGTTGCAGTATTACAATCGGAATTATGTAATAAATTAATCAGCGAAATTGATTTTAATTGTAGCTTTGTCAGGATGAGTTGGTAAACATCGATTCAAAACAATTACCATAGCTCTGTCAATTTAAAAGATACGGTAATGAAATTTATAGGGCATATGTAGAAAAGAATTATTATTATTATTATTTATTTATTTAAACGGGACTACACCTAGTATACAGGGTCATCGTTTAATCCTGCAACCCGCGCGCGCGCGAACAGACGAAAATGGCAACACCGCCTCACGGACGCATTCCACTACAACCATGCACCGGCCCAGCGCAGAGCTGCCTGCGACCGTTGGACAAGAGTGATGCCCGAGCTTCGAAAATTTTAGCGTCGCAAAGAGCTAGGTATTGGGAATTTCCCGACCCAGGTAATCGAGCCGCGCGCTCCGCTTTTATGATCGGTCTACCACTCGCACCCCAGATCACAGTAATGAGGTTTGAAAATAATGTCAACAGATCTCGTACCCGTCTCAATTTCAAAAATTTTAGCCACGACAGGGTTGACGGTTCCTTGTACGGAGAGATTTTTCGCCACCTGCTTGTAAAAACCACAGTAACGGCACATCGTTCCAAAAAATGACATTAACGGAAGCCGGTATAGGCGTGGCGTTGAGTAGCTAAAACATTCTAACACAAAAATTCTAGAAAAAAAATTCAAACACCGCTACAATCAAAGACACGTCACATTAGTTACCCATTACGTCTGATCTAGGTATGCACCGCATTAAGGATAAAATCATAAAAAAGAAAACCAGAACAATAGATTCTGAGGTCTGCAGAACTAACACATAATTGAATAAAAATTTAATTTCTCAATTTATAAATGTAATGATACAGAATCAACTAGCCTACTGTTTATCAACACCACGAATTTTAAAAACAGCGTTAAATACATTATCAAATAAACAGTTTCCAACAGCTTTTTAAACAATTATGGTTAAAAAATTGATAAAAGAAAAACTTAAGAGGGAATAATTTTTCCTCATTTTTTGGCGCAAATTGCATTCCGATATGTCTTACAGTTCAAAAGTTATACGAAAAAGACCCCAAAATTTTCAACCGAGGCCGGGAAATTCTGAATAGTTCTTTGCAACGTTAATTTGACAGGGACCAGCCCAAAATTCTCGAAGCTCGGGCATCACTGCTGTCCAGCGGTCGCTTGCAGCTCTCCGAACGCGGGGACGGTGCATGGTTGTAGTGGAATGCGTCCGTGAGGCGGTGTTGCCATTTTACAAGTTCGCGCGCGCGCGGGTTGCAGGATTAAACGATGACCCTGTATGAGAGAAACAAAAACAAGAATGCATGATGGCAACAACCTCCAAACCTTTCATAACAAAGACGTACGAAAAGTGGAGATAACTGACCGTTTAAAAGCCTCAACAGAGGAGTCAAAGAAGTTAATATGGTCGACCTCATTAGCGATACGGTCGCTGAGATGGAGATTTGTTCTATAAAATTTGACATGAAACAGCGGATTATAGCGCAACGGCCTAGACAAAATACACAAATGAATTAATTAGAAATCTAATTACGCGTTGTATTCAAAAAGGGCCAGAATGTCCTGAGGCCGTTCTAGCATCCAACAGTACAATTGTATGTGCACGAGCAAGTGGGTCGACGTTCGTCATAATCGAATCGTGATTCTTCGCCGTGCAAGTTTCGATGGAAATCGAGCGCGACCGATGTAATCGAGAAAGCTGCCTAGCAGGGGGTTGAATGCATCCCAGTTACCCCTAGTTACTTGACGCGGTAACGTAGTCGGACTAATTTCCAAACTATCCCGGCATCGGGGTTACTCGAATAGACATTATTCCGCTACGCAAACTTCCCAGTCCGAAACTACTCCTTGGTCCGCCGGCTTCTCGCGGCTATCCCGGATACGTGTTCGGCACTTCCCCGCCGTCACGAGGTTTGTCACTGTCTGCTGGTGAAAAGTCGACCCGTGAGACACGTGTAACGAATGACGGTAGCAACAACGGGAGCAGCTTAATCGCAGCTACGCCGCAATACATGCACATAGCGGAACGCTGGACGTTACCATTCAGAACATGCTGCTTCGACGAAACACGCGAGCAGTGAACGAAAGTCATATTTCACGAGACTGTGGTGTCTCTTCAATGTGATTTGGAGATCACAGGAAGATCCGAGGAAGATAGTTGGAGGTCTCAAGCTTCTGGTTATCACCTGGTGAATGCCTGGACGAATTTAGACTCGGTGTCCCTGATTTGCTTTTATGGCAGGAAAAGTGGGCCATTTTTCGGTAATGGCGTCCCGAAAAGTGGGGAATTCCACGACTGTGATTTTTGGTAGCTCAGAATCCAACAAAGTTAGGAGGTATGGCAAGGAGACGGCACTTCCGGCTGGCTCGCCCATTAAAGTAACTCAGTTTGCGAAGTTTACGAACGCGAGGAGCCGAAGTTTCGGGCGCGTCTACCTACTTTATGGTGAACGTTCGTAACGGGTGTTCGCACGCATTCCGTCACGTGTGTAAACGCGCCGTAAGCTTGCGGATTTAATCCAGCGAAGAAGCGGCCGGCTACGGGGATCGCCGCGGTGCTTGGATAGGACAGCCGAATCCTTTGGAGAATATTCGTGATCTCATTGGCGTCCGCTTGGTTGAAAATTAAACACCGGGAAATTCGCTTCCCTCTCTGGCGCCCGCTCGCTCCGGCGGCCCGGGATTGTCAAGAAAGTTGCGCGGCTGATGAAATTACGTCTGTAAATAAGCGAGTCGTATCTAATTAGAGGTGGAGCGCTTAAAGGACACAAATTGTACGAGCTGCTTAGGTGTCTGGGAAGCCTGAAGTCGTGGGAAATTTCTGCACACACGATGCTGCTGCCGTTGGAATTAAAGGCACTGTGGAGCCTGATGCACTGGCGTTCGCAGTTTGCAGGGGCAACAATAACATTTCAAACTTGAAAATAACTACCTTAAGTGTTGGGTAAAATCTGCCTTCAATCTTCATCACAGGGATTAATATTCACTGTATTCTATCATGAAACTTTGAATAAAAGTGAAGAGTCCTTAGAGAAAGCACTGTAAGTGCTAAAAAATCAGATTTTTCAAGAGAGAGAAAAATGTCTCTGACTTTAAATCAGAGATGGGCAAACAATTATTTGAAATAAAAATTTCGTACACAAATTTTTATTTCAAATAATTTTTTGCCTATCTCTGCTTTAAATTATTTACGAAATTTCATTTGTTTTGATTGCTAAATATGTTTGACCCTTAGTATCATGATTTTTTTATTTTATCCAGAAAAATTCACATCGATGCATTTTTGTCCACACTTCATCGTAAAAATAAGCAAAAAATTCTTAGTGTAACAATTTTTTATATAAATGAAAAAGTATGTATATAACAACAGTGTTAAATCATGCATAAAGGTACCTATATATTACAATGTTAAGCCAATGCTCGGTTTTGCAGAATGTTACACTAGTGTTACATACATTATTATGTTCGACATCAAATTTATTCAAAAAGGAAATCCGTAATAATTCAGAGAAAAACATAGCATTTACTTGGTACTTTCAGTGATCCTGGCGAAATTACGAGTTGTAATTAACAATACGAGATAGTGTACACGGTAGAATTTCTACGGTTGTATTTCTTCCCTAAGGACACTTGTTACATATGGTAACAGTGAAGTAACGCTTTAATGTTCATGAAAAAGCCCTCAAATGACGCACATGATTTTTTAAATTCGTGTAACACGGATGTTACAGTGTGATACTAAGGGTTAAGTATACAACCACCCAAATGCATCACAAAATTTTCTATTTTTTGCATTAGGGTAAAGGCACCAGTAGTTGACCGTGTATCAGTAGTTTACACTTTTCAGAAAAAACCTTATTTTTTTCTGTAAAGTGTCAACTACTACAGAAAAACATGAAAAATAAGGTTTTTCTGAAAAGTGTCAACTACTAATACAGTATCAACTACTGGTGTCTTTACCCTAATATAATCCAAATTCACGAAGACCAAAACCCATGTGCCATTTATTTAAATTTCCCAGCACTGTAAGTGCCAATCCTGTTTGTCCCCAGCTAATTGGCACTCACAGTGTTGTCAACAAGGCCTCTTAAATTCGCCACCACTTCAGATTTTACTACCACGTTGAAGCATTTGATTCTCGAGTTCTTACACAGGGGGATAAAATCGACAAGTTCATCGACAAGCAGAGGTACACCTGAACGTAGCTCGGCATCGGATATTTCCATCTCACCATCGCGCGGTAGACGAGTTTATTCGCGGACACGCGTGTGTGAAACAACACCATCGACGCGACTGCCAAGCGGTGCTCTCGGTATTACGCTTACACCTGTTTTAATCCTCCGAGCATTCGGACAGGAAGGGCAGAGACCTGGTACAGGCTGGTACTGCGTAATACCCCTAATACCTCTGGTTTAACTACGGAAAAAAGAAGAGAATGTAGGTACAAACAAAAAAGGAATAGAGATGAAGGAAAATCTAGCAGGAGTTTCTCTGGCCTCAACTAAAATCGAGTTTTCAACGGCTGGGTGCCATTTTGATACGCCATGCCCTGCTGAAGTAGACCTTCGCAATATGAAGTAAGAAAATAAAATCCAGCTACCACTGTTCTGAGATTTTTTCATCTCCACATCTAAAATCCTGAAAACTACCAACGGCAACAACTGAAAACACGAAACCCTCCAGCCAGACTCCACTTCGCACGAACATCACAACAGCACAGTCAGTGTTCACTGTCACTTCGTACGGTTTTCCAAAATCGCGCCACCAACATTTTCCCAGCAGGTGTCGTGCCCGGGCAGAGACTTGCTTTCAGCGTGCAATCCTTTGACGCGTTTCCGCGTTTGTTCCAGGATATTCGACGCGCTCTCTAGCTCTCTTGAACCCGTGTTCACGAACCCTCGTGAAAGTTCGCGCCGTTACATTCAGCCGCTTTTCGTAAGGCGATCTTTTGCTTTGGCTACGCGGTCCACGCGTCTCGCGCTTTAATATTTACGCCGCATTAAGCGTTGTCGCGGTTTAAGGAGGAAGAGGGTTGCACCCTGAGAGCTAGGTCTCGAAGCGTTCTGGTGCCTCGAGGCGACGAAGAAAGCTTGATTTTTTTTAACGTGCCGCGTAATGGAACGGCGTTGCGCGAGGGTAGTTCTCGGCGAGGAACACTCGCCTCGGTGGAAATAAACTCGCGGAACACGCTCGGCCGTTTCATCAGCGGGTGGGCTCCGTTGGCGGGACGATATCGTGATTCTTTCGGCCGGCAAAGTGGCAGGGAGAAAATGTTACACGCCACGATTACGTTTAGTTAACTCGGAAGCTAGCAGCCGGAGCGGGACTAATATACGATAACGGCGATGCTCGAGCCTTTTTCCGCACGCGACGGAAATAACGAGCTGCCTCGTTCGCCGAGATTACCGCCAGTCCTTCCGGCTCTTTATATCCCCCGCCAGCAAAGTTGACGCGAGACACTAACCCGCGTGGCTGGTGGACGCCCCCGTGAGCTTCGTGGAACACGATGTACCTACCCCGTCATGGGGATTCGCAGCCAATATCCTAGGTATGAAACTTTCAACGGGAGCTTTGTTACTCGGGGTGGTCGTTAAGGGAACGATAGCCATCGACTGCATTGATTTCACGGACAGTAAAGAAACGAGCGGATCTGTGATTATGTTTCCGTTACTGTTCTTCTTTATTAAGAACGTATCCGGGAAATTGTGACGTAAGATGGTGGAAGTAATAGAGAAATAGGGGTTGTTCGAGGTCGACGACCAAAAGTTGCTACATTCGAGGCGATGTAACTGTGAATACGCAACTTCTTAAGCACTCCAGGATACATGACGAAAGTTTCGAGGTATTCTCCTAGATTCTCTATTATCTCTGTGTCTGGAACAAATGTAGAGGCGCAGGGAATCTCAGAAGATCCTGAAGATCGCGTAACGCTTAAAATCTGTGTACGGTGATTATGAGAGAGTTGCCGCGGTTTTGGTATTTCAGGGTTTTCGGTAATAAAATACTACATTGTCGATTTTATATATTTTAGGGTGTTTGTTTGGATTGGGTTGGTAAGCGAAAACGTGTTTCCCTTATTATTTTCAAAGATTTTGATGTTTCCCGGGGTAAGCATAACGCAATTTGCCTTTTGTTTATTTTTCAATGACAAGTCTGATAATCCCAACATATTCGTGGGCTCTTTACTTCTTTTCCACATTATATTTTTATTTTATATGTAATGAATGTGGATATTTAGAAAAACAGAAATAATATCTGCACCTATTTATTTTTCCAATATTATTCTATTTTATAACTGTATAAAATAAAAATAAGTTTCATTTTACTTTGTTTTTACTATGTTTTCAAATAAAAAGTTAAAATTAACAAGTTTAAATGAATAATTAAAATTGTGGCGTCTTTCCCCAAAAAAGGATGTATTTGATTTTAATTTTTTAAGGGTGACAAATATTAAAATTTCGATTTTCTTTAATGCAAGATGATCAACTAATAATAAGTCTCCTCGGAAAAAGTTTCCTTGGCAAAACATAGACACAGTTACAATTCTGCGTAAGCTGCGGCAACTCTCCCATAATTACCCTATACCGAAAGCTGGATAAATATAAGTGCACAATAAAGCTGCGGATTCCCATTGGTGGAGTAATCGAGTTAGGCTTGAATCTGAATTAAGACCAAGCTCCTGCGATCAGACAGCGGGCAAGGGGAAGGTATGGTCAGACTCGCGGTACAAATCATTCCAAGTTCTTGAGCGAGTTCGGTGAGCTTCGGAACGGCGCGTCTGCTCGGGCGTAAAATTGCTATGATATAGAAGGGTGGGAGAGGATCGACGGCGGTTCACGGAAGGGTTTCTTGGTCGGGGTGGCTCGTCCGCCAATAGCCAACGCCGGAAATCTCTAAGAACGCGCTTTTCGAAACTTTCGATCGTTGTGCTTCGCGAAGATTGAATTATTCCTCGAGGAGTTGTTCGGGAAGAAGAGGCGTGTGCCGTTGGCAGCGCGCGATAAATTATTCGTTTTGTCGTGCGCGCTTTACGACACGGCCCGTTGGAAATTCATTGGGAATTTCGGACGCGAAGCTGGCCGCGAAACGAAATTTATATGTTCATGAAATCCAACCGTTCGAGGCGAGAATAATTGACCGCGTCTACCTCGCGAAGAATGGGAAAGATTCGAATACATATAGGGTAGATGTCCCAATTACTGCCAGTGTCCCAATTACTGTCACTTTATTTATTTTATGTAATAAAAACGTAACGTATAAAAAAGATGTATAAAAATATGTTATTATTAAACGGAGATTCTGATTTATATAAAAATAATACAAATATATGTATTCATATATACCTAGTGCTTAAAAACTAATATTGAAAAATGAAAGTATTCTAGGATCGCTCGCAAAATTTAATTAATTATTAATCAATTCTTTATATTTAATTCATAAAACTATTTTTTTTTAAAATAAAAGAGATGTTAAATAATATTATGTTTCAAACTGAGACGATTTTTCGGTTAAACAACACGTGAAATGATTAAATGAAGTTCACTTATAATTTTAAGGTGGCAGTAATTGGGGCATCTACCGTATTAGCGAAATTCGTAGCAATTTCAACGCACTTGGAACTACACTATTGATCGTAGCTCCTAATTTTCTAAATACTTCCGTTTGTAATTGCGTCTTTGCTCTGCGAAAGTTACGCCCCAACTCTGGTTCGTTCGCGCTGTTATTTTTTTAGTTTTTAATTATCGCGAGAAATTCATTAAATGCTCCGTCTATGATAAAAGGGACAAGTCTAGTTGATTCTAATTTCAAATTTTCCAGCCATTCATTTCCTAGGCCTAAGTATTCTGCCGCCATACTTTCTGTAGTCAAGGAGTAAGTACTTAATTCATTTCCCTTTGAAAATGTCAAGTGACTCTGTACTATCGTAGCGGCGTTTGCACAAGCGTCGACAACGATTCTCGGTTCGTTAGGGGCGCATAGCGCACGCGGTATAATTGCTTTGGTTTTTCCCTGTGGTCTGCAAATAGATTTTTCCACTCCGTGCTTTCCTTTGCGCACTTCCGTTTTCACTTCGGCGAGCCCGCCTGTCACGGCTGTTTTTCCGTTTCACACACGACTTCAGCCATACAAACCGGAGTTGTTGAGAATGACGTTTCATGCGTTCTGAAACAAGCCTCATAAATGTATTCACTTTTCTCTGAATCTCTTTTTTAATCATCGGTTTCCCTGTCGGGCTGCAAATTAGGGGGTGGGAGCTCGCTGAAAATCGAGGCATTTTTGGGATTTTTTTTAAACAAAGTCTTTAGTCGACTTTCCTGAAACATTCAGGATATTTTATTGCTAGATTAAGATTAAGGGGAAAAGCTATTGATTTAATCAATATTATTATACCAATACCTAGCTAATTTCTGTGAAGAAAATGTTTATAAATATATATGCACAAGGCTAAGTCGATCGGTTGAATATTTTTTTAGTGACATTGTCCGCCAATTGTAAAACTGTCCTTTTGGGAAAAACGCGTTTGAAATTTTCTGGTAAACTTGCGTCACCTGCTGCTCCGTAACAAAATCGGTTACAGCCGCTTCAATATTTCCAATTTTGTTCTGCGACTTCGGGAGCATATTTCGTGATGTTCCACTATTGATTTATGCAAAAATATCGATTTTTCAACCCGCTACGCGAGATCCCCACCTTAAACCTAACAATTCGTCCAGCAGACAAGGTAAAGGAATAATACAAACCTGAATTAATTTCTCTTTATTGCTTTTATAGATTTTATAGTACATGAAACCACGAGCTGTAGGCTGAGACTTTATAAATGTTAGGTAACTTAAAACAATTAAATTGTTCCTGAATTCGAACTCTCCATTAATGATAGTTTGAATGTTTTAAACCTCTAGTTACTTTAGAAATAAAATTCTTAATATAGTCCATTCCACCACATCACTATTTCAGAACCTCAAATATAAATCGTCGAACCTTTGAATATTCTCTGTACCTACTTAGAAAATCTCATCACATTTAACCGAAAGCAGCGGGATAAAGAATTCAATTAAAACGGAGAAGCGAATGTTTCTCAAACCTTTACACGACTCCAGCGATTCGTGGCTGGTATTTCGGAAATAATTCAACGAAATAATTTCATAATAAAGCCCCGCCGCGCTTCCCACTGGGTTACTCGTTGCTACGCTGTAAATGGTGGCTCGTGCAAAATTCTAGCTCGCTGCGCTGCCAGGAGAATCCTCATTATCCGTGTAGCCCGCGACGTTTCGCAGATTTTCGGTATTACATAACGTCGACAAAATATGACCGCAACTAAATCTATAAAACGTGCACGGGTCTCCCAATGAATCGCGCCGCGAGGATGCACGCCAGCCAAAGACCACCCCTTTCCACCGTTATTTCTATTCCGCTTTTCACTTGCTCGTGAATCCGGGCTTCCAGCTTGGTCTGCTTTTAGCCCGAATCACAGACGGCTGCTCGCAGTCACCGAGTCAATCAGATCTGGGCCATCTAGAGTGGATAATCCACCCCTTTGGAAAAAACATCCGAACGTAGCGTTTACAGCAGAGCCGACGAACACCTGCCTCGAAGAAGAGCCAACGCGCTCACTCAAACATCCCAGAAATCCCACGGTTTATGATTTTAATGCTGAAACATTCGTGCATTCAGACGCACACGCGGAAGGAACGAAACAAGGCAGACGCGGCGTCCGTTTTGTTTCCCCTCGCCGGGCCATTCATTTTTTAACGCCGAGTGTGGGGGATGGTTTGTGACGTACCAGCACGTTAACCGCGACTTTCATCCCCGCTTCGCGGCAGAATGCAGACGTTCGAGTAAACAATTTACACTGCATTCAAATGCACACGCAACGTGGAACCTTGGATACGATCCTTGCTGACGGAACAAAGCCTCTGGGCGGTCCGAATTGAATCGAGGCCACTCGAGTACGCTGTTCGATGGCTCTTGAACGTTTGTAAATTGAAAAATTCCTTGAGTGGAGCGTTCCTCGAACGGGAACGTTGCGCGGCCATCGATAAAACCAGTCCACTTCGGCTCCTCTCGCTGGGCATCGGCTTCAAACTTTCTTTCCATCGCTGGTTGCCAGCTAGTCCCCGGAAATCAGCTTGCACGCGTGTGCCCGCCTGGTTTCCGTCCCGAATTCAATTCCGAAATCGTTTAGGGCGCATTGTCTTCCGGTCCGGTACAATCGACGCAATCGCCCCGCACCCCCGGCTAGGGGATCGACCTGTTTTTTTCCCCTTGGAGAAGGGCGGGGGCGCAGCGCAACTACGGGATCAGGGACATTGTCTCGAAGAATTTAATTCCAAGAGCATAGCCATCGGCAGGGTGCGCGGACAGGAATACACCGGCCTCTTGTCCTTCACCCCCTTCTTTTCTCCAGCCGTTTTCGTAGCCTCGCTACGTTTCCTTTGCGCCGCCACGTTCTATCGGAGAATGTAATTTCCGCAGGGCCGAGGAATCCAGTCCGACGGGACTCGGCACGTCTGACACCGATACAATTCACCCGATAAAACTGCACGAGTTCTCCGTGGCTTTCCAACCCCTCTCGCCATCCTCCAGAGAACCTTCGCCGTTTCTTTCGCGATTCCTTCCTTCCTGCCTCCCTCTGTTGCCCCTATTTCATTCTGTACGCCACTGCGGCCCGTTCTTCACCTCATTTTCCTTCATCGCGAGTATCAATCTCTCACGGCCGCGAGAAATAATCCTCGTTATTTCGCGAGTTAAACAGTCGACGGGAAGATAGAGTGCTCTTGACAATAACAGGTTGAGATGGGGGAGATAAGTACGTGCGAGATAGTTGGTTAATCTGTGGATAGACGTTTATTGGAATCAGCTTCGTTCGACACCTTTCGTTGGAACGAGCCTCTATTTCTTCGGAGGAAAGTTCAATGGTTCTTTCAAAGTGCAGGGATGTGTGCTGGTGATTATGAAAGTTGTGTAAGTCATGTATTTTTTGTTTTGAGATTTTTAGATTGGTGGGTTTGGGTGTGTTAAAAAATAGTTTTCCAATATTAAAGAAAATGTTTTAGAATATATGAGGCATTCAGAGCAAAAACGGACTGACCCACACTTTTTGCGAAATCGAGTTAGTAGAAATAGCGGATTCCAATAGACTGTACTAATCATATAATGTGGAAAATTGTGTTTTTCAATGTGGGTTAGTCTGTTTTTGCTCTCAATGTATCATATATGTTTTTATAATGTCAAACTTATATATCATTGTAAAATTATATAAGTAAATTGTACGAAAATGTATTTTTTAAACCTTTGAATGTCTCTGAAATTCCAAAAATGTTTAAACGTAGTTTTTCGATTTTCACAACTTAATGAATTCAAACATTTTTTCGAACAAAAGTACTTTTTATTTTCAAATACTTTACCACTAGCAATTTTACCATTTTTGGTAAATTCGTCTTTACCACTGTTTCTCCTAATTTTTCTCTAAAAATTAGGTTTTCTATTCTTTTCCCACATCTAAGATTAATATATAATACAAAAATATGTAATTATTTCCTTTCTCACAAATTACTTGCAGAGAATATATGAGACACCACTATCATTGCCTGCTTGACGGTTATTTTGCAACAATTCTTTCCTAATATTGAACTATAAATCAATATAACATAAAATAAGAGAAATCTCAATTTTTTTGGTATCTTGACTTGCAGTACTCTAATTCAACAGTACTTAAGTACAATGCAAATGGTCAATATATACCTTTCTAACGAAGAGTCCTGGTTGAATCCACTGTTCGTGCCTGAAACGTTCCCGTGCATCTTTCCCTCCAATTTCAAAGATTCTTCAACTATAAAACCACCCCCCTATTACAGAGTTGTACTCGTTTCGCGTAATTCAAAAGAAATTATGAAACAGAAATTGTACAGTTCCCGTAGTAACTTTCTCAATTTGCGATAAGAAGTGTATTGGCGAGCCGAGGTTGTGAATTCCATGGATATTCTGCATATTTCGTGCCCATTTTTTCCCCTGCCTTTTGTTTCACTAGTGTCCGCCAGAATTCCTCTCGCCGCTTCGCCCGTCGTCGTTGCCAGTTTTCCTTCCTTAGCACACTCCAATAAATCTCCAGTCGCTTCTTGAGCGTAATGCTCGTGATTTTACGGATTGACCGACTTTGGTCCCGTGGCCGACTCGAATTGCCAATAAGACACGGGTCTGTCGTTTTTCTCTCGCTGCCTCTTGTCGTCGACGTCGAACAACGCGAACAGACTACAAATAAAGTCATAGAGAACCTTCGTTCAAAGAATCTTTATTTTAATTCGAGCACAAAGAATTCTTTATTCCATGATTTCATGTCTTCCACGATACCAATGGGATTGTATAACAAGACGGTATAACAAGGCAGGTAAAGAATTCATGTATATGCAGGTTGATTGTTACTGGGAGAAATGGAGCGGAGCTAAAGCGGCAAGGGAAGACGACCACTTTCCCTTGGAGGTGCTCGGGGCTTTTAATCGTCTTACAGAATGACTGGCATGCAATTTCCATCGTATATACAAGAAGGTCGTAGAGGCGCAATCGCTTTTGCCGCCAGTCCACTCCAGCATTGCCGTTTATTCTCGACGAGATTCCGTGGAAGGGTCTGAGGATCTCCCATCCGCTCGCCGTATACTTGACCAATCGAGATCCCTTGTTTCCCCGTGGTACGCGTGTTTACTGTAAAATCGACCTCGGGAGCAGAATTTCAAAAGGCATCACGTCGATTTGCCATCGGTGCCCCCCGAAGCTCGCGTCCGAGAACTCGATAAGATCCTCCGTCGCTATAGTGCTTTCAAGAAATCCGATACGGAAGGTAGGAGGGATGCATCAACTTGTCAAGCTATAATACCTGACCTCCCTTTGAACGACCACCTTTCTCCTTCACTATTCCCCTCTCACCCCCTCTCTAGCCCCGTCTCTTCGTCTTCCTTCCCCACAAGGTATCCTCTCGCCACCTCAGATATTACCCCTCGCTGACCCCGAACATCTGATCTCCGTCTCGCGGAATAATCTTGATCGCTCTGCTTTCGAGGGCTGCGGTTCTCCTGGCGAAGTCACTTGACCTCTATTTGCCTGACCTTTGCCCTCCCTCCGATCTCCTCCCTGACATCCCTTGTACGCTGGGTGTCACGGAGTTGGATAGTTTCTGGCTACTCTAGCGGGAAATCTCCGTCCTTCTCGGTAATTTCCTCGGCACGTGCGCGACTCGCGACGTTTCGAGGAGATCGTGATCTACATTCTTTCATTCTGTGCCTCGACTTCTATTCGCGGAATATCAAGAAGAACGCTTTTGTCTCCGCGAGCCTCGTTACTCTTTCAACCTGTTTACCCCCTCGACGGCCGCGGTTTCGAGTTTTCTCGTCCACTCGTGCCGAGATCTCTTGTGCGATCCTCGTGCTCATCTCGCGCAGTTGCTCTTGAACGGTTAACCGCGACTCGTCTTTGTGCCAGAGAAACTCTGGGCGCGCTGGAGCCCCGAATACGCTGGGGATACTTTTGCCGAAGGCTTTAGGCATTGAAAAGTTGGAGATTTGGTCTCAATGTTACAAGGTTTGGTTCATGTACAAACTGACAGAGAGGAAATATAACTACTACGTAACGTTTCTTCGATATCGATCAATCTTATTTCCTTTTGTTGATTCATATTGAGCAAGCGCGCCCAGAAGTGTGGCGTCTCTCCCTACAAAAGGATGTTTTTGTTTTTAATTTTTTAACGCTGATGAATATGATGTTTTTGATTTTCTTCAATGCAAGTAGTAGGACAAGATGTTCTATTAATGATATTTATGTATCCTTGGAAAAGATTCCATTGCAGAATTTAGATATGGTGACAATTTTGATTAAGGGGTCATTCTACTTTGAACCATGAAAGAATTAAGCTATTTTTAAAGATTTTCTTCTTATTGTTAGTAACTGCAACGCATAATGAAATAAATCTTTGTGGTTTTTATTAAACTATTCTTATATTATACAAAAAAAATTGAAAAGAATTTATCCAGTTTGTTTTAATTATTTGTTTACAGTGTCAATATGGCATCTAAAAAAGAGGTATGTTTACGGCGTAGGTGAATTCCCAGCTCAGGCTTATCAGAAACAAAAATTCCAAAAGATTCTTAATTTGTATGATTGTCGCTATAGCCTCTAGCACAATTAACAATTTTTATTGAAAAGTAAAAAAATGGCGCTAGTTTAAAAAGAAAGTTTGATAAAACACCCAGAAGGTTGTATTCTCGGGTGTTCCATGAGAAGAAACTCAGTTATTTATCGACAAAAATTGTTTAATTGAGCAAGGGGCTATAGCGACACTCATACAGATTAAGAATCTTTCGGAATTTTTTGTTTCGGATAAACCTGAACCTGAAAATCACCTACACTGTGAACATACCTCTTTTTTAGGTGCCATATTGACACTGTAAAAAGAATAATTAAAACAAATTGCAAAAAATCTTTTTAAATTATTTTTCTATAATATAAGAGTAGCTTAATAAATACAAAAAAGATTTATTTCATTATATGTCATATTTATTCAAAACAAAATCTTTACAATTAGCTTAATTCTTCGGCCGATCAAAATAGAATTTTACCCAGCAAACTCGCTAATCAATCACCGAATTACTGAAGTCCCAGCTTCCCTAAAAATATAAATCGTATCACGCGACGTTTACGATAACGTTCGCGTGTCTTTTCAAGAAGATCATTAAACCACTTAAGTTTATCCCCGTAGTTCCTAAACCATCCAGCGAGTTCTGGCCAGACAGCCTCGAGTTAGGTGGAACAATGGAATCACGATGCCCCCCCAAGTTCCCTCTTTCTGATTATCTCCCTCGGTGAATGTTTTACATTGGACAATCTCGCTTATCCTCCCCTGTATCGTACATGGTCGTATGTACGCGCATGTATCAACTTGTCACGTAGATGATACCCTCTACTTGCCTTGGCAACTTCCGACTGGCAGGTCTTCCCGTTCTCTCCTCGCAAGTCCCCGGGCGACGTTTCCACGAGTTACCGCGGGGCGAGAGTGTAGAAGTTCAAACTTCTCTTTGTCCCCCTGCCCCTAGCACTCTATCTGCCACGGTTCCTCTCCACCTGCTTCTGCCCTTCTGCGGGAGCTTCTGGCCATAAAGTTCGGTCGGGGTTAGAGATACCTCTCTGTAGCCAGGTTAGAACTACGACCTGGCCCTTATTGGTATCGATAAACCGTGGGGCGCGAATGGTTGGCTAGCGTTGACCGTGGACCAGCCAATATAATGGCCCTCGCGCGTCCTGCGACCCCTGCGCGCTGGGGAAAAAAGAACGCGGCAGAAATTGTGCTCCAAGCCTTTATCGTTCCGGCGACAAGGAAACGGCGGTGAAGTTGGAATCGAGTTGGACCCGGGGCTCGATTGGTCGTACAACGTCCCCGGACGTGTTCGCGGACGTGTTATTGACCGCGGGTTAATGATACGCTGGAGCAAGCGGGTCGGTAATTTTCAAGTCGACGATGCTGATCGTTGGCTGAACTCGGGAAAGATTTATGCACCCGTCGCTCGATAATGTTTTCCATGGTACCTATCCCCCAACCCCGAGGGATCGAATCGAGTTTTAAAAGAAGCCCAGGATCGATCGTGACTTAATCGCGACCACTTCGAGGAACTTTCCCTCTTTCTAATTGCACCTTTCTCTGTAACTTCGTCCGGGGTTGGTTTGGGTTCGTTCCGCCGCCGACTACTGTCCAACCGAGTGGACCGTTTTACCTGTGCTCCGGGGATCAGGGAAGATCTACATCGGCTGGGATTCATTTTCATCACAAGTCGAGCGGAAAGTCGTTATCGGTCTGTCCGAACTAATTCCACCCCCTCTCGCGACACCGCGGCGCGCGATCCTTTAATTACCTAATAAATACGTTTAATTGCCGCGATCGTGGAGAATAAAAGGAAACGCGCGAGGCTCGCTGGCGGCGAAGGATGAAGCACAGCGAAAGGGGATGATGATAATTTAATTGCAGTACGGTTGTTGTTCCTGGCCCCTCTCATCCCATCCCTTATAACCGAGGCGCGCAGCTGGCGAAGACGTATTTACTCGGCTCCTCTGTCCTTGATTTCGCTCCTTCTCCACTGCGCGCACACCCTCTCCGTCTTGTTTTTATTGCCAAGTCAAAGACCGGGTTCCACGAGCCCCCGGGAGCTGTTTTGTCGCCCCGACTAAAAGGAACCCCGCCAGGGGAAAGGGCGTGAGCTGTAGGAAACGGGAAACGTTCCCCCCCGCGCGACATCTTCCCATAAACAAAGAACACGAAACAGCTTCCTTCAATTTCGCCGCGGGTCCGTGTATTTTTACGTTGTTTCGGTTGACGCCGCTCCACCCCTTGCTACCGGAACTTGCCCACGAAAATCGGGTCGCCTCGTCGGATCCCGATAACCTCGGAACTGCGCAACTCCCTTCTCTCTCCAATCTTCCTCCCCTCATTTCTTCCATCTATTCTCGATTTTCAAACCACGGTATATTTGAAAACACCAGTCTAGTCTCCTGTAGATAAATACGATTTCAAACACACAATTTTGCGAGCTGCAGTTGAGGAAAGACGGACGTGCGTCCGGTTAATTAATGGCCCAGTTGTTTGTTTGGCCGTTTTCGTTCGTCTGATAATTGTCCATCTGTAACGACTTCTTCCAGAACAACAATGTATTCCTAAACGCAACGTTTACCACGTCGGCGTCCTATGCACGCAATTTCCGCGAGCAGCCAAGCTATTCTGTTGTTCGGACCCGACGTTTATGCATCTGCGCGCACTGTGCCGCGCTTATGGATCGGCAAAAGCGCGCTGCAAAAAGCTGAATTTCCCTGGCGGCGTTCAAAACGTCATCTTCAGGACTCCGTGAACATTTTGCGGATAGATTTTCGACAGCGCACGAAAGTTCCTTTGAGCAGCCGTTACCGAACTTTTGACTAAATAACGACGTGCGTGCGAATCTCTTGAAAATATTCGTGAGAGATATGTTATATACCATTGTGTTTAATACCTCTCCCGACGTATTTCATCCAGTTTCATCTTCCTGCGTGGGGAGAATAAAAGACGAGGAAGCACGAAAACGAGAGAGACAGATTTTTAATACGATTTTTAGGATCGATAAATCAGGTCTTGCGCCAGAAGTAACCCGTAATCGTTAGCGAACAGGGAACGTTTGAGAATGTAATCTTGCACCCCCGGGGGGGTAAATAACGGGCTCGTAAATCGTCGTTCCTGCAAGAACAAAGTGAACACGGTCCACGGAGCGATACACCTCGATCGAGAAATTATTCAATTTCATGAACTTGCCTGCAACCCCTGGTAATGATACTCGACCCAGTTCCCGTGCAATTATAATTTGTAACGCGCGCGACAAATGGCCCCGATGCCGTGCGCCTGTATTATATTGTTCATTTGAATGAAAAACGCGCGGCAGACAACCGGGAGGGGTGAAAATCGATGGTTTAATTCGTCGTTGCTGATTCTCGCCTAGCTTTAACCGCCTCCGTTCATCCGTCGCGATTTCTCGACGCCGTGCCGTTTAATTTATCGCGCCAGCTTTAATTCCGACCAAGAAACTTGCCGCGGGGAGGCTTTGATGACTGAGGAATCGGTTTGTGTTGGTTTATCAGCGTGTAAATCCTATCCACGGAAATTGAAAAGAAATGAGCTCTTTCGTCGGGAATAATTAATACCAGTAATAACTGTGTGTTACGTAGAATCCAAAGTATAATTATAAAAAGTGGGGCGAATTAATCAGTGGCAGAAAATTAAAATTTCTTTCGGTACCTTCTAAGATTTCGAAGAGACATTCTGCTACATCCTACCTTCTCCATAAGTACCTCCGATTTAAATTCATCCTTCGAGTTATTTTCTCAGAGAATTTCCGTGTCCGTTGAATTTGCGTTCATCTTACGTAACAGTTCAACTTTATTAGTGCCTCGTAAAACACTTATCGCGGGCCGACGCAGCGAAACGCTGGCAAAAATCTAGAGACCCGATAACCCAAGTTATTGACCTATTTCTAAGGAAAACGTGACAGAAAGATAAACAATCCCAGCAACATTGTGCTCAATTATAATCTAGAGCACCGAGAACGGAAAGAATCGGAGTAAACAAGCTTGCAAACATCTCCCCTTACTTAAAACTCAAAGAGCAGCAAGTAAAGTGTTACCAGTACACCATCTTCCATTATAAAAACTTCCATTCTGACTCGAAATTCTTTCCCCAGCCGAGGTCCACTAAATCCTATCATCCGTCTCCAAGGAGTTTCGACGGGGCGCGAGTTGGCTGGTCACTGGGGAAACGCGTCGATCGTCAGCCGAGCGAGAAATCGCCGTGAGAAGTGGGCGTCTAATATTTGATCGAACCTCGTCGATTCCGAAAGAGGCCCCGAGAAGTCAAGCTGCCAGGGAACACTGGCAAAGAGTGGAAGAGTGAACGAGGGATAAAGAGGGCTGCCAGAACGCCGTGGAGTAACGTGTGAAATATTTGCCCGGCGCAAACAGAGGATTCTAACCTGCGCCTCTGGCGACCATTTTCGCAAAACTCGGCAGGAACGAGGCCGCGGACGACCTGCAGATATTGGCGGCCGCGAAGGGTTATTCGCGTTGGGTGCCTTCGTAGGAGGCCGCGCGCGAAGTTTCACCTTTCTTTCCCTCGTCGTTTCTCTTCTCGCGGCAGAGGTCTTCTTTTTCCTCGGGCAAGGTTGCGCGCCGGTTCTCTCGCAAAGGCGCTATCGCCATGCTCGGAACACGGTGCCGGCGCCGGCACCGTGTATACCCGCGTGTGCGGTACCGGTCTTGCTAATGGATGCCGCGTCGGTGCACCAACGCGAGTTTACGCGCGGTGGAAACGTGGCCGCGGGGAATGCAGCGGGAAAAACGCGAGCGCGTTGGAAACTGAGAGAAGAGACCGGACGAGCAGGACGAGCCGCCGGGGGATTGTGTTTCCAAGGGGAAGGAAAGATGGGCTATGAATAAGCGACAAACAGAGCAACGCGCGCGCGATATTCATGGCTTGTTTGCTCCTCGTGAGCGAACGCGGGATCAAGTTCACCGCGAGTTTATGGGCCTGAATCGATTCAGTACCCAACTGCCACTCGAGTGTCGTACATTTCGAGTTGGATAGCGTCTCTAAAAATTGCGTTTGCGAAATGAAATTTGCAAGGGAGTTGGTATGATTATATCTAGAATTGGGTCGTACATTTTGTCACCGCTGCTCGGTGCGAGGAACAGTTCGTATGAATTTTACGTCTCGCAGCATCGGCGAGGATCGTCAATTCGAGAGAGTTACTCGAGTGTAAGGGAATCCCGCGAATCAAATTTCGCGCTGCGGGCGATCGCGTAGAGATCCACTGTTTGAATGTGGTTTACGGGTGACAAGTAAACAAATTCGAGTGAAGGCGAAATTTCCATGGAAATCGTCGTTTGTTGTTACTATAAAAACTTCTGCGGGAGACTGTAATTAAAACTATCTGGATTTCTGCAGGGAAAACGAAGCAGGTGGAACGTTGCAGGCTGCTGGAATCCACGCGAATGACGAACACTTTTTTCAGTCTATATCCGTGTAACGTGATCACATTCGGGGGCGAGGGAAAAAAAAGCAACGAATACTCGATGGCATCTGTTCGCGGATCAGGGATAGAGAGAAACTGGGAAACGCAACCAGATGACAATCGACGGGTAAAAGTTGGAGGGAATGTCTATCAATCTGTCGATCTATCTATACGCGTTGTACCGCAGAAAAATATGGAGATCCATTTTCCTGCCGTTTTTCGACAGGAACGCGAAAATGGGAAGCGACCCGGGGTTTGGCGAACATTCCTCTCTGTTTTTTCCATTTTTTTTTCAAAAGCAGATCTACGGCTCTTTTATGGGAGCTTGTCACCCGAGAGGCATTAAGGGTTTATACTTTCGTCCAAAAAATTTCATATTTTTTTTTTAGATATCGGTTCTTATAAATATACATGCGCGGATTTTTGGAAACACGTCGCATCGCACACGCTCGATATGCACTGTGAAAGAGTTAAGACACTCCATGACTTTTGATTTGGCAGAGGTTATGAATTAGTTTCATCAATAATTTAAAGTTTAATATTCATTTATAACGGCCACGTTGAGGAACAGTGGCTACGGACCACGATTTTTATAATAATTAATCAGGAAACTAATAGGGTGATTGTACCTAATATCGCTAGGCAAAAGTTAAATCGCTGTTAATTAAATAATAATTGATATTTTTGCATGAAGTTCATTTAAAAGTAAAGAGAAATTATTCATCTTTCATGGAGCATAAGTTAGAATCGTTGAAACCTACAAATTTGTAATTAGGACTCAAAAAACGTGTGACATGCAAAAATCGGGTCCTTGCATTCGATTCCTTCTCTAATACGCCTATGACATTTAATTGCAAGTATCCGGTATTTACAACTGTTTACTACAATTAAGAGATCAGTTTCGCAATGGATTCTGTGTGTCAGTAAACTATACCAACACTCCAACAACTCTTTCGAGCAGAATACTAACAAAAGCACCAGTCTAATTTCTGCCGCCATTTTCAAAACTATTCCCAAACTGGGAGACCAGACGTAGCCCGTGAACAGTTTTAGACGAGGTCCGAGCGATGGAGCAAAAACGGTTTTCTGAATGTGTGCAGTTGCCGCGAAATGAATTCCCGCGTACTTATTTTCGCCCAGCCCAGCCATAGTCTCTCGAATGGACTATTGGGATGCAATTACATTTCCGCGAGATGGAAACAGAAAGGCGAGGGCCGCACGCAATTTCCGCCATAAATGTTCGACGTTAAGCGCAACGCGCGTTGCACGCTGCATGCATTATAGGAAATGTAATCACGTTTTTAGCTGCCGGCGGAGAGGGGGAGGGTGGTGAGCGCGAAAAACGGTGCATCTCGGCGGGAATGTAATTAAACTAATTTCATCCGGGTTTGGTCGCGAATCGATCGACTGGCAGGGCTGCGAACCGATCGAAACGAGCTGAGAACTCGGTCGACGGGAAATTCGCGTTTGCAAACTTGCCCGCAAACTGTCAAAGGGAAATGCAGCTCCGCCTACTGCGACCAATCGCTGAATCATCCTGCAACACGGATTTTTATTCCCGTTATTGTTAACTGGACGGGCCCTTTGACACGGGTTACGCAATTGTTTCAATCTACAAATTGAATTAGCTGTGAAAGTGGATGAATCTAAAAAAATCCTGTGTTAATTTTTTAAGTTAAGGAGTAATGCCACAGTAGAACCTGGAAAGTCAGCCTAATTTTGAGAATTTTTTTAATTGAGTATTGTGAATGGAATACAAAAACTAGATTGGTGTTTTAGAAATATTATGAAATAAGTCCGATGTAAAAATTCGGAAAATTGTCGATGTTATAGGCATTTGAATGAAACAACGCAGGTAGTATGGGGCATCAGAGTCAAAATTTTAAACACGTTTTTCTCGAAACTATATTTTTTATTACGGTGGGCCTAGAAACTCGCGCTACGTTCAACCAATTCACTTCCAATTTTGCATGCAGGATTGTAATAAAATTCCACATCGTCCATCGAGGTTTTTTTTTATTCTAATTCCCTGTTTATTATTTATAAAGAAAAAAGGTGGCATTTTCTCTTAAAAAAATATAACTTCACCTTTGATCTCTCACAATTTCTTCATTGACAGCTATTGACATACTTTATAAGAGGATTTTATTGTTTTTTAATTCAGATACGACATACAGCTGCTTTTACGCCCACCGTTTAGCCGTCTAAAATCGAGAGACTTTCTGATATATATCCATAACTTCGGAAAAACAATAGTTTTTTAACAGAAACTTTTTTTATAAGTAGTTCATAATACTATGTAAACATAGTAAAAAAGCGGGAAATCTTCATCAAACCGTTGACATGAAAAAAATCCACAAAATTTACACATTTTCCGAGGGTTCAAACGGGTATACCCCCTTAAAGGTGGAATACCCCGTGGCATTTCAAAGTTATTTTAAATACAATCTTGATATGTGTATCACTGTAAGAGGTACGATCTTATCGAAATTTAGAAACGAGGTTACGGTTGCAGTCGGAATGGTGTCCCGATGGAAATCCAATTATTGCTTAGGCTTCGTGGTGGAATGACGAAATTCTATCTGCCTCCATCTCCCTTTATCAGCCGGTTAATCGATACCAGGCAGGAACGATTCCAATTTACTTTTAATTTCCTTGGAGTAGCTCGCCATATAGTCGACGGAGCCAGTGCCGCGGACAGTCGGCAACTGGCCAGTAAATATTTGATCGTTCGTACGATTAGTGTTCCGAGTAAACAGCGGCCTCGCTGAGCATCGATTAAAAGAGAATAGTTGATTTGCCGTTCCTCGCCGGGCCGCGCTCCGCTGAATGGGATCTTTGATCGGCCGCGAGCCGCGCGATAGTTCTAATGGAAACTAATGATACTTAATGCGGCTGGGTGAACGGTGAATGTTTACTTTCATTGACCGCCAGACTCTTAATCACGGCTCCGGCCACTGGTTGTTTCGCGCTCGGTAATTGGCCCCTGGAAACTCGTGGGGCTCTTGGCTCCCTTGCTCGTACGCGTCCGCTCACAATCAGACTCGCTCCGAAACAGTTCTCGTGGATGAATGTGTATCGCGTGGAAGACGAATTAGTGAAGAACACACTGATTCGTTGGTACAGTATTCACAAAGTTACTTGTGTCTTCAACCGAGAGGGTTTGGTTGTCGCGCGAAGTCACGGTTGATTAATGTCTCGCACGAAACTTTAATCTCATCAATGATTACATTATTTTTTAATTATTTTGTCATTAATTTGGTGTAGTTAAACTCTCATGAAACAAGTTTTCATGATACTTATATATTCAAAACTCTCATCTCTCGCGACTATAGACATTTTTATCTGATGATAGAAAAAGTCTCATGTAAAAAATCTCATCGTGGATTGGTACCTTAATAGTTAGACCTAAGTTGGAATGAGAGATTGAATTGGAATGAGGAAAATGCATAGTGCTTCGCAGATTTTTTTGGGGCATTCGCGAGGGAAATATAGGGTCAGAGATTTAGGAAGTTACTTTTTAGTAGGTGAATCAGGGTCGTGAGGCAGGGTTGGGAGGATACAATGTTCGGTCGGCGCAGGGGTTGAAGTTTAGACGACGCTGAGTTTCAGTAAAGTACCTACGAAAAGTTTTCGGATAACAAGGAATATTTAGCTAGCCAACCCTGTAGATATATCGCCGTACTTTAAAGTTGATACACTGATTTACTATCAGATTACTTTTTCCCACGGCATCATCGACACAATGAACAAATAAGAAGCGCAATAACAGTATCTCACAATTTAATCTCTAACAGCATACCGATGCATAGCAAAGCACCGGACAAGAGTTAACCAGGATCCTCATAATTTTCCAGCTTAAAGGCCAGCACAGATTACGGCTCTAATTTGCAGGTCATTTCGCCCTCCGCATTTCCCCTCACCGCATCCCACTCTGTCCCCGGTGTCCAAGGGGTTAATACGTCATTAGACGCGCGCGAATAGCGGCGCAAATGTGTTTAACGTCGCGCACGCATACCACGTTTTGTTTATCCGTTAATCAATGATAAGCCATCGACGCAGACGTGGCTCGCTGGCGATCGATAGAGCGGTACGTAACGACTTCCCTTTATCGACGTCTACCCTTAATTAACGTTAACGAACCGAGATAGCGGACACCCCCTCTGTGAAGTGCATCCTCTCTCCGCTTAGTTTGTATTCGTAGATGCTGCTGAATTTCACTACGGAGTAGCCCCCCACCTTCGACCCACCCCCACCCGTTTGTCCACCTTGTTAACGTTCATGCGCTTCATGTTGAATCGCACCGATTCCTCCGTTCCCCCAGCTAATTGCATATCGTATCAGGCCGGCGGGCGCGTTCCGCCAACGTTATCTCGATGCCTTCCTTCGCGGACGGGGTTTCCAGGCCGGGCCAACAGTCCCAGTCGATCCACCCGGCGAAAATGCATCGAGTATCGATTCCCCAGGTCGGAGTACTGTCGTATATGAAAGATAGAATTTATGGTGATCGATAGGGCGTCGTTCCGTGGCGATTTACGGTGACGCGTCTGGAATGGCCCCGACCCTAATTTCGCCACGTAGTAACGTAAACCCGAAGCGACGTTGCCCGAGCTGCGATCATCGGACAGCTCGCCGTCCCTTCGTTTTTCCTGCCTCCTTGTCCATTGCCGACTAACGACGGTCAGGAAAGGGTGACCCACGGAAGTTTCGAGCGCTCTCCCCCCGTCGAGGGCTGTTTGTAGCAAACGTCTCTCGACCCCTCTTGATTGTCCACGGCGTAGCTCGTCGCCGTTTCATCAGTATGCTCGGCGCGGCGCACCGAGTGGTTTGCCGTCTGAATAAGGAAATTAAACCATTTATACGAGGCTGCTCGGCTGTCACGTGGCACGAAATACGGCCGGGCTTCGCCGGAATACTCCCTTGCGCGATTTGTCTCCTCCCGGTGTCTTATTCTTTCGCGTTCAAGCCGCTGGCATTTTATCGCCGCACCGGTCCACGGTCCCCGCGCGCACGGCCATCGCCGTAAGGTGTTCCGTAACGTTTCCACCCTCCTCAAGCTGCGCGGCACGTTTTTCCGTCGAGTTACGTCGCGGTCCCCTTCTACTTGGACTTGTTCCCCTGGTTTTATTAGGGAAATCCAACGTGTTTACACGCGCCACGGTTCGTTAAACCGCCGGCTGGCCCTCGGTTTTAATCGATGCTAAGAAAACGATGCTGTTTGTCTCCCTGCTACCTTGCCATCCGAACGGGGGCAGCGATGTCGGGTTTAACCGAGCGTGAACTCGTAGGAGTCGCACGAGCGGTTCTGTTCGAGGAGCAAGGGCGATAAAGTCGAGACGGAAGACGAGCTCGCGATTGCTCGTTCCTGCTCGCGTTTATGTTGTTCACCTGGTCGCGTCCAGTCGATCGAGGGGGCGCACAGTGCGTTTGATGCATGGACAAAAAGTGAAAAATGAAATATTTTGCAGGGTGATAATTATCACCTAATATTTACATTAAGATGTTCAGGAATCGAGTTCGGTTATGGTTGCTAGGATACCGTAGTTGTTTACGATGTTATTTACCATCTTAACTTGGAATCTCAGGACTTCAAGCGTCACTGGAAATTCATATGCGGTAGAGTTACTTTCTATTTTTTCATTTAGACCTTAAGAAAATTTATTATTCTTGGCTCATTTTATTCACAATGGATTCTAGTATTATAGGTATGTGTGTTTCAAAGTTATTGTTTAGGCTTATGCCCTTACTGATCATTAGAAAACTTCTTAGTCCCGAGAATGAAAATTTTATTTCAACCGACTTTTTAAAAAATACGTATCAAAACGTATCCGTGATTTTTTTATATTTGGTTCCCCTAAGTGTATACTTTATGAAAATATCGCGTTTTCCTGCTACTACGTGCAATTATTTGAGAAATAAATTTTTTTAGGAAGACGTGTGCGCATCAGCAATTCTGATGTCTTTGAAAAGTGGTTTTCTTTAGACCAGAAAAAAAATAGATGAAATTTATGACCACATTTTGGTTCTTTTGAATATAAAATAGTGTCTTTTTTAGTCTAAATAAGCTTATATATGTAAAATATATTTCAATGAAAAAATTTTAACTTCAAATGCACGTGATAAAAATACTTTGATAAAAAAATGTTTCGAACAAAAGTTAGTCAGTATTCAGTTGACAACGTATTGCAAAAATAAATATTGATAAAAAACTTTTTATTCAATAAAAAATCGAGATCACCTCAATTTTTTTAAGGCAACTGTATACTTTTTTATACGCCAATCGATGCATCTATATATTCTGGTTAAGAAATTATTGGGGTATATAGGTCGAAAACTGATCAGTTCGGAAGTTATGATTTTTGTCCCAACTTCCCATTGATTCAACGCACTGTGGGGCGGGGGAAAGAGTGCTACGAGCCTGATAGATCCCTTTCGTTCGCGTGAAATTGACAAACTTGGTAACTTCGTCCCCTGTTTTAGGTCGCGCCTCCGGGTCGGTCCCCTTTTTTATCAACCCCCTGAACGACTACCAAATGAATGGTTCATTTCCATTCTCTGGCGGAGGCTCGTGCAGCACGTCGACCCGCTTCCCTTTCGGGTCAAACGATCCTCTATGCTAGGGACCACTCCGCCGCGCGCAAACTCGTTCCACGCGAGTGACGTCGACCTCGTTGCACACCGGAGCCGTGCGCGGCTCGCGTTTACATCTCTGCTGGCCGAGCTTTCGCCAGCTGAATCGCGCCAAAAGTGAGTTACCAAATGCGAGGGACCGAGCGTGGGCTACCAGCCGTCCTGTCTTCTGCTCCGACAGAAACTTTTCGCTCGCGCCTCGTCCCCTCTGCGATTTAATTGCTCTGCACTGACGTGCGGAGCTGTTGCCCCGTTTCCGTCGAAGCTCTCGCGTTTCAGAGGCTGCCAACAGCCGGCCCGTCGACAAATATGAGACGTGAAACGACGTCGCGCTGGCTGATGGATTACAAACTTTCTGGTTTTTTCTGTCGCGTTTTAGGTAATTTTTAGAGACAGCTTTTGCGTTTCAAATGGTTAATGGAGTTGATTGCATCGCATTCAATGTCTATTTTAGATTTATGTAGTTAATACGGCTGTCGTAGGTTCATGTAAAACTTTAACGTGTCGGCAGTGGTCGGAGTAAACGTACGGGCGTCCAATGTTACCCCAGGTCCTTCTCAGCTCTTCTTTATAAACCTTAATTACTCAAAGTTCCTTAGCATTTAATCAGAAGGTCCTCTTGTTACTTTGTACCCCTTTTCTCCAAGGAACTTTACTCGTCGCGCCTTCTTTTAAAGCACGCTCGATTTTCCGCCCTCCTGAACAGGCTCCCTCAAAAACATCCCTTTGTCTAAGTATCCATGTAGGTTAAATTCCAATTTCTTCAACCTTCAATGTACCTTAAGTAAGTAATTATAACATTCAAATACTTCTGTAGATTTCTGATGCTTTTGAACTTTATTTCACTCACAAATCTCTTTTAGTAATCGTGGTTCTTAAATACTTTTTAGAGTTACCAAACTTAAGAAAAGTCCAAAAGTTCGATCAATAAATGTTCTCTTAGATCCCATGTTCATCTGTAGAAATTTTCCTGGAATCTTCAAGTACCCTAACAAGAAAAGAAACGTAAGCAGAGAGGAAGAAAAGAAGGGAAGTGCTCAGTGTGCAAGGAAAAGGCGCGTTTGTCCCGCGATGTGCCGCAATTGCGAAGGCGTGACGGTCATTAACGCATTTTGTTAACTGCGAAAATGTCTTTGACATCATCCGCGACGATGGTGGATTCCCCCATTTGAAAGGAGCCACTTCAAACAGGCATTCCATTCTCGTTAGGGATAAAGCATCTAAAAGAACGTTTCCCCCTTTCCGTGATAAACTCGAGCGACTGGCGCGAGATTTGCGAGATCGCGAAAGTCTACGCTGAATTACGGCTTTCTTTCGAATAAGAAGCGACACTTTCGTCCTTCCAACAATCATTCTCGCGGTTCTGATCCTTCTATCTTGCTGCCCCTTCTTTTCTCTAAATTTTCTGCTATTGTACATTCGTCAGCATTCAAACACACAGAATAGAGGAAGTGTAATACATTTGGAATACCAGTTTGTTTAAAACGAATAAAAAAATCACGACAGAGGATGGGAACAAATAAAACTGCATAATATCATAGGGAAACTAATAAACTTTTGTATTTCAAACTCTCAATAATAATAGGAGACAAAAAGTAGCTGAAACTTTGATCGAAATGAAAAATGACAGAAAGTATCGGTTTCGTTAAGGTGCAGGTAATTTGGAATACTGGTATTCCAATTTACCTTTACTTTATACACTTAAAAAAAATGTAGATAATAAAATTATTTCTTTTATGATCTAATCAGGCTGAAAAATCACAATATAGGAACAATCTTAGGTAAAGATAAATGGATAGCCGTTACGCGTGAAACAAAAGCATTGTTATGCTTTGGAATACTCCAAATTACCTTCACCTTCGGTATTCCGAATTAGCAACATCACATTGAAACCTAAAATTTCATGTCACACTTTGTATTCTTGAAAGTATCGCAAAACTGATACATAACCATAGAAGAAACACGCAAATGAGTAGCTTAAGTGTTTATCTGTTAAGTTTTGACATATTTTAACCATAAGTTGAACAATTGGATACTTGCTGAAAAAGTTTTTCAAATTCACGTTTTCTTACTCTGCAGATTAAGTCGAAAATGTTAAAATAACGGTTTATCCACAACTGTCATTCGTTAACAGGTCATTGCCTCCTACTATCTACGGTGTTACAAATTAGATAACATTAGTAGTTTATTATATACTTCGATATTCCAAATTACTAACAATATTCCAAATATGTTGCACTTCCTCTACCATTGTCTCTCCAGAAAAGGTAGCCACGAACAGTCTACAACTGAAACCAGTCTGACAAAAATCATTCTAACAGATATCTGCAAAACGGAGACTAAATTACAAAGAACGATACCAGGGAGAGATGAGTGTAAAATAATCTACGAATAATCCACATCGTATCGATTATCGTCAAGACGCCAAACAGCGGGCATAGCGTCCCGACGTTCGCGATATCGCGTGGAAATTGCACGGGCAGTAATTCCTCGGCGTACAGGGCCGCCGCAGATAAGAATTGACAGCGATAATGAAAACTCTAGAGCGGGGCTATAATGTGAAATCCACGGTTTCCATCGTTGCCTTGGAACATGAAAGTTAGATGTAACCGGACTTAACAGTATCTTGCCGTTGGGCCGCGTAATGAAACGGAATTGTATTAAATTGCGCTGTTTATCTCTCACGAGATCAGCCACTCGGTCTCTCGGCGAACACTTCTTTTTTCTGCGCGAACCTACGGGCTGTTGCGCAACGCTTTCTATTATTCCACCATGTTTCGAGCGGGCCCCGACTGTTTCCCCGTATCAGCGGGACGAATTAAAATTCACACCGCTCTGTGATCAAGCGGGACTCGCGATGCAGCGGCGCGATTAAAAATTTCGGAAGACGTCCGCGCACGCCAGCTCGCGTGCGCCTCTACAGCCGTGCTTGCGCGTGTTCTGCGTGAAGTTTAACGTGTGGCTCGGGAAGTTAGGTACCTAGAATCACGCGTTCGAGTTGTTTGGGGGTGGTTTTCGTTCTTTGATGCACTTGAACAGTATGCGAGTGATATGCAGAAGAATCGGGAGTGAATCGTGTTGCCTAGGTTCCATAGATTTGTTGATATTCGCGAGGAAAAAATCGTCAGGATTTCTTCCGACTTATTTAGTCTTCCTACATTTCGGGACATGTAGCTGAGGGAGTCTGGAGGAGTCAAGCGAGGCGGGGGCGAGTGTCCTGACAAAACGGTACGTGTCCTTGGGAACAAACGGGCGATGCATTTATGAGATTTAAATCGCCTAAGCGGTCCATTTCCTCGGTTATGCATTATTCACCGGTTCCTCCAGGTACCCGAATGTTTTATACCTCCTTCTTCTTCTTCTTGCTTTCTAGCCTGCCCGTTGCTCGAGGAACTTCCAGGATACATAAGCTTATCACGCGGGTTGGGGGGAACCGCGATAGGAATGACAAAGAAAGCAGCGCGGTTTACGTTTTTGCCAGTCGCCTATTATCATTTTTCATCCAGTCGAATGCAAATAATGGTGAACGCGACCCGTTGATATTCCCATGCATTACGCCGCGGCGTATTGTTCGCTGCTCGCGTTCAACTTAACACTTCCGACCACTCGGTCATTATCGCGTTAACGACGTCGCGATGTCGCAGAAACGGAATTTTTGCACGTGCAGCAGGAGTGAACAGACGAAATCGCTTCGTTCTTCCACCTCGGACGACCATTACGTCGACGGACCAAGGTACCACGGTTGATTCTATATTTCCCTTGTCCCGCGCCACGACGAAATAACGGTGGAACGGTTCCCAACCGTTCGCAACTTCCATCCGACCCGACTCCCCCGTTTCATCGTGTTTCGATTTTCCTCCCTCGTCTACGGACTGGCTATATCCTCTATCGCCTCGATTTTCCCCGGCCGTTCGAAGAAATGTAAATTTCCCTGGCAAGCGCTGCGAGCCACGTGCAATCGCATCCCGGCGTGCGATGCCACCGCGCTCGGCCAGCTTTGGTATTCCGGCCCGCTTGTCCACGAATTCACCTCGACGTCCGGCAGGAATTTTCGGATACCGGTCTGCCCCGGGAGACGACATGGCCAGTGTCCAGTTTCGTGCTTGCCTTGCCCCCTTTAATTATCCCCCTTTTCGGCTTTGCCCGTTTCTACGCGGGCCGCGCCGTCGAAGCTCACGTTCGCCTCTTCTACGTGACGTAAGTACGCCCGATTCGTCGCAGCATCTTCAATTTCTCCCGTTCCGACCCTCCATCCCTGTAGTGGACAGGGGTGGTGGTGGGCAGGGGAGGGAAAGGGCCGATTACTTCGACAAAGGTACCTACAACGACTTTATCAAACTGAATTGCCGTTCGTGGTGGACATCGACAGTGGACGTCGCCCTGCTTTTGTAGGCAAACTTATTCTCGATGCAGTTTGTTGTGTCTAGGGCTGGGACTATTCGAATAATTTAATATTCGAATATTTTTCAAGAATTCGAATGCTACGAATATTTTACAAGTATTCGAATGCTACGAATATTTTACAAGTATTTGAATGCTGCGAATATTTTACAAGTATTCGAATGTTACGAATATTTTACCAGTATTCGAATGCTACGAATAAACTTCGAATATTTTACAAGTATTCGAATGCTACGAATAAACTTCGAATATTTTACAAGTATTCGAATGCTACGAATAAACTTCGAATATTTTACAAGTATTCGAATGCTACGAATAAACTTCGAATATTTTACAAGTATTCGAATGCTACGAATAAACTTCGAATATTTTACAAGTATTCGAATGCTACGAATAAACTTCGAATATTTTACAAGTATTCGAATGCTACGAATAAACTTCGAATATTTTATAAGTATTCGAATGCTACGAATAAACTTCGAATATTTTATAAGTATTCGAATGCTACGAATAAACTTCGAATATTTTACAAGTATTCGAATGCTACGAATAAACTTCGAATATTTTACAAGTATTCGAATGCTACGAATAAACTTCGAATATTTTACAAGTATTCGAATGCTACGAATAAACTTCGAATATTTTACAAGTATTCGAATGCTACGAATAAACTTCGAATATTTTACAAGTATTCGAATGCTACGAATAAACTTCGAATATTTTACCAGTATTCGAATGCTACGAATAAACTTCGAATATTTTACAAGTATTCGAATGTTACGAATAAACTTCGAATATTTTACAAGTATTCGAATGCTACGAATAAACTTCGAATATTTTACAAGTATTCGAATGCTACGAATAAACTTCGAATATTTTATAAGTATTCGAATGCTACGAATAAACTTCGAATATTTTATAAGTATTCGAATGCTACGAATAAACTTCGAATATTTTATAAGTATTCGAATGCTACGAATAAACTTCGAATATTTTACAAGTATTCGAATGCTACGAATAAACTTCGAATATTTTACAAGTATTCGAATGCTACGAATAAACTTCGAATATTTGTGTATTCGAATGTTATTATTCGAATACTATTCGAATACTGATGTATTGGTGTGAAGTGGGTCAAAATTAGCTTACAAGATTTCACCTTGACAAATGAACCTAAAGAACTTGATTCATAATTCACACCATACTATTCGAATACTTGGATATTCGAATTATATTCGCCAAATAATTGAGCAACTGAAGTATTCGAATATTCAAATACCGAAAAATTGGACAAATAATCCCTGCCCTAGTCGTGTCATAATACACGATACTGAATAGCTGCATGAAGTTTGTATACCTATTAGTGATGTGAAACTTGAAGTTACCGAATTTTGGTTGGGGAACTATTCGCCAGGGGACTGGAAAGGAGATCCGTGACTGCAACTGTGTTACACATTCCCAGGAGAGGGCGGATGTTTGTGCTACGTGCCAACGGGTGGTTGTTGGAAATTTTCAGCTTCGCGTTATCTCTTTGATAAAGAAACCCCTTTTTGGACATTTACGCTGGCAATGATTTAGTTTGAGAGTTACACTAAACGTGAATTGTAAATTGTTAAAATAGTTGGGTAGAGTAGGTTGTCGATCAATTTTGGTTGCTTCTGAAGGATGCGATATTTGATTTCAATTGTACTCCTCTGTTAACGATAATGGTTTCGTTTACAAAAGGCGGAATCATGAGGATATCTAAAATCAAATAGTTAGTTGATATTTCCAGGAATAATCGCGATGAAATTTCGGCAAGCATCGAGCATCCGAAATAGAAGAATGGCTCGCCATTTCGAGCAGTAGTTGCTCGGATTTGGACAAGCAGATCGTTATGTTTGAGGAAACGATAGGAGAACGCTGGGCGAGTTTGTAATACCAATCCTCCGCGATTTTCAATATTATATCGCCAAACAAACGGGAGGGAATATTAACTGAGCCTCCTGGAGGGCTAGTTACGTACACCGTTGGATAATGTAACCCTGTTTGACGATAAATTTTCAACGATATCAGCGCGTACCTTTGTTCGTTTATTTCGATTGTACCGTTGCTGTTTTACATCGAACACGAGACCAATGGAAATTTAGTTAACTTAATCTCACAGTCCCTTTACATTTTTAACGTGAATTTTTATTTATTTATTATCATTCTTATTAATCGTTTTTATTATTAAAAAAAAGAAGAAGAAACCTGAATATTTACAGGTGGCAACACACAACACAGTGGTAACACTGTTGGGAAGCCTAACCGTGTACTATAAACTAAATTAAGATAAAGATATAACAAACCTAAAAAATATTAAAAATAACCTAATGTAAAAGTAATCTTAAGACTTGACGCTAAATGTGGGAATAATACAAAAAGTAAAGGAAAGTAAGAAAAGTAAGTAAAAAGTGAAAGTACATGCACGTGGACTAAGACAAGACAATTTTACAACTTATTGTTAGTTAACAATATGATTGAAATGGCCAAGCAATATGTTAAATATTACACATAAATATTACTTCCTCTTTAAAATACTTCAACCAAATAAGACATTTCCCACGACTCAAAATTCAAAGATTGGCTTTGAAGCTTCTCTTGATACCTTAATAAACCACCCAGAGATCGAATGATTCGTATCAACCATCACTTTCACGTTGGACCGAGGAGTACCTAACCGAAATAAAATGCAACGATCGTCCCGTTTTCACGAGGACGAAGCGCACTAAACGATCCCTCTATACCCCGGTCCATTTCGAATCGGGGGAATCGAATTAATTGCTCAAGACCACGCGAAACTATCGCTCGTCAATATCGGAAGGAAGCGGAGGAAAAGAGGCCGAGAGCGGTTCCTCGAAATGGCCCTCTTCGCCTTCGCCCTCCTTGTCCCTGTGCTACCCTTCCGTCGAGATATCCCCGTCCATCTTGGCTTCCCCGAGATCGAAGAGTCGGAGGTCGGGAAGATGGGTCGGCCATCGTGCTTTTACGACGGCGACACCGTGGCCATAGAGCTGCGATAAAAATCGGTCATGAAAAGTAAGAAGTTTGTTCCCTTTCGCGCTTCCGTTCGTTCCCGACGCTTACACCGCTCCGCCATCAGATTTCTTTGCGCTCGCGGGCTCGCATTTTACGGTGGCAGCTTGTGGCTCTTCGGGAGCCACTCGAATTAAGTCCACGTGATCGCGATCACTCCAGTGGCAGAGGAGGATTCCTTTACCGTCAGATAAAATCAAACTACGATTCGCCGACGGACGCTGATCACGTATGGAGCTACGACATGGCATCACTTATTCATTGTCTACTGATTACCACGAATTCGAGCATGGCTCTCAGCGGGGCGTTAACTTCTAACTCTTCAAATTTATCACAACAGAAATTCTGCGTTGGTCGACTGGCAAACCAAAGTAACAATACTTCGGAGTTCGATATTTCAAGTTTTAAATATTCTCGATTGGAGTCACGGTTTCATTCGTATTCCATTTAGGTCACTTCGTTTTTTTTTTAAACGTGTTTATTTTGCAATAAAGAATACATAACGGTTTCATAAATGATAACAAGCTATTGATAACACAGCCAAATTGGCACCTCGAAGGAACTCTTTTTTATTATTATTATTATTATTATTATTATTATTAATATACGGGAAAACCCATAGTATACGAATTACTATACAGTCAAAATTACAGAGTCCGAGCACTAATATTTAAACAGTATTGAGTATGTGAAAAGATTAATTTGTAAACATTTGAGGAACACCTAGGCATCACAGACAACACAGCTGCTGTTGATACCCGGTATTGTTACACTGTGTGCATATGTAACAACGTCCTTAACGAGTTTAGGGACCCCAAAAAAGGGTCAACACCGCTAAAGATTTCGTTGGCTACGATCATCGCTCTAATTGGGTCTACTGCGCATAGTGGTTATATTTTGGAAGGAATTAATGCCCTCACTGGGGCATTAAAGGAAACCAAACCAAGAAGATCGGGGCAATTTATATAACCACTGATAACCTTGAATAGAAAGATCATGTCCGCAATATGTCTACGGCCCTCCAGAGTGGCGATGTTGAACATTTTCAATCCCCGTCGATAATCATGATCATTTATAAATGTTAGATTGCACTTTGTTTGCTTATCCTATATTTTCAGTGATAGAGCAATTGTACTATGGTTACCCTGGAAAAATCGGCTCTAAACCAAGGAGGTTTTAGGTCACTCCTTCGCCTGCATCAGAGGCGAGTATTTGTCCGCGGTCGTGGCCGGTGCAAATGAAAAGAAGCGGTCCGCGAGCGACAGGAATTTCAGGCACGTCCGAACGTGCAGGAAGAGTTTCTCCATCGGCGCGGATAAACTTCGAAGCGACTCGACCTTAGCGGTCATAAATTCTTCCCTCCTACGCGGTTATCGGAAATAAACGAATTCGCTGGCGCGAGATCCTTTAATCCGTCCTCGCCGACGTCGCCCGTAAGATCCACGGCTCGGGGTAGACGCGTGCAGGGGATGAAGAGAGGGAAGCTATCGAAATTGTCGAGCCGAAAACTACCTCACGAGTTTCTGGCGGGACGAATGGGGGTGCAGGCTCGGGAACGGAAACGGACGATTAACGAGAGTTTCCGCGAGCCCGATCGATCATTTAACCCGGGAACTATCGTCGCCTCTGTCTTCGCGATTATTCTGCATCGAGCCGGAAGAAGAGTCGTGCACTCGAATCACAGTCGATACCAGGCGTGTCTCCTCTGGAACAAAAGTTCCATTATTAATTCTTTTTTCTTCTTTTAAAAAAGCGCGATGTGTATTCCATTTTTCGTCGATTTTACAGTGGAACTGGTAGTTTTCACATGTTTTCAGGCTCGTGAAAAGCCAGGAATATTTATACTCAAAATTGCGAACAATTCACGAGGTGACTCAGGTGTCTCTCCCGTCAGTTTCTCTACGTCGTAAACGCCGGTAAATAGGGAATTTCATAGCTGTTTGTTTATGCTATCTGCGCACTCATGCGGTAGGTGATGTGATAATTCCAGTCACGTATGATTACAGGTGACATTTCGAACTTGCTATTCATGGCGTGGTGTAGACGCAGTGCTCATCATCTGTTAATTTTATCAAGATCGGTAGGAAGCATTGTGAAACAATGACGAAGTTCTTTAAAGTTTAAACTGACGACTGATATAATTTTTTTCTTCAGCAGATTTATCAGATTAGATTACTCGCTCTCAAATTTCTATATGACCCAAAATTCACGAGTATCTATCACATCGTACGATTGATTCGATCTACATATTTAAATAGATCTTATACTTCCTTTCGGTCCATCTTACTTTGACCGTAAATAAATATTATTATTATTATACCTACGATTACATTATCAAACCAAAATACCGTGTATTACTTCTGTAACAGTTTTACTCTACCATTCACCTTTCACGAATCAAACGAATTACTCTCGCTTTATATCTACCTAACACAACAATACAGTCGTCGCAGCTCAACTTCTTAACAATTCTCCTCAAAGCTTTCCTCCGTCAAAGGATTGACGTAATTCCGTCCGTGTCCGACTTTACCCTCCGCTCCGTCGCTTCACAATCTGTCCTGCCCGCGCTTATTTCCATCGTCGATGAAAATGCAAATGAAACGTCGCGTCTAATTCGCTTCTTGCTCGCCAGATCTCGATTAGCCCGGAGTGTCGCGTTTTTGGAATCCATTTCAATTATCCGTCGGCGATTAATAAGTCGAGGCTAGTAGCTCGAGTCACGGACGTTTCACACTGTTACCAGGAGATTAATTAACCCGATCGAGTCGCGGCTCCAAGAGAACGCCTACCGCGATAAGAGGAGTCGGCCGATCGATCGCGAACTTCGCTCGGCCGTGAAACAAAAGGTGTCGTTGCCTGGCGGAATCCAGTATCGTATTCAGATCGATCCGCAATTTCCACGTGTAATTGGAACGGACCGGAACAATGCGATATCGCAGACGGTTCCGCGCGACGATCTTCGGTGCGCCTTCGACCGCCTTTCATCCACCTTTCAACCCCCTCAAGCTGGCAACCGGCGCCCACCTGCTTACTAATTAGACCCTCGCGTTCCTCGAGGGACTTTTCCCCGTCTACGATCGCGGGAAACACTCGATCGCGGTGATCCATCGCGACGATGAACTTCGATGGAATTTCGAGGGGCAAAGCGCCACGGCGAATTACCCCCTTCTCGCCCCTATAAACCCCGACTCGTGACGATCGAACAGCGTCTCCTCCCGTCCGTTTCGACCCTCGATGGAAGATAAAGTCCCTCCTGAAGAGCGATCGAATTAAATCGAGTGCATCGACCGGGTCGCTCGCTCCTGATCGCGGATCCCCCCTCGGCTGAAGTGCAATTAATTATCGTTAAATTGGATCGACGATATTTCACCGGGCTTGGGGACACGGGTAGGAGGGTGAAGGGGGTTGACGAGGGGAGGAGCGGTTTCCCGACGGGGCCGCGGGATGTCTTCGCGGATCATTAAGCGGGAGAAATCGAGCGTTGCGCGCGACGCTCCGAGAGAATACGCCTAATTATTTCGCGTACCGTCTACCGACCGCGTTGTGCCCGCGATTCGTTAGAGTGGAGAGGCTTTCCCCTGGTAATACCGATGTAAACAACGCTCCATCGAGGCAACGGCACAATGCCGCCGCCCAGGTGTGCTCTCTTGGCGAATAATTAATTTTCTCCGAGATTCCCTCCTCGAGGATCCTTCGGCATCCTTCGGCTCCTCGAGCGATCCCGGTAGCATCCTGGCCGTCCTTTTCAGAGCTGCGTCCTCGTCTGGAGGCACCGAGCGACGGGGGAGGGCCGCGCAGCATCGCGAATTCGCCAATCTCAACGACGGGCGGCCGAGTTTTCAGGGCAACGCTCCAATTATTCCAAGCCTCTCTCGTGGTCTGTCGATAACTATGTATATTCATCGGACCTCCTGGGAGCGGCTTTTTGCCTCGGAAGGCAGGTTAATGCCCACGGTGGTTTTATGCGATATTCCATTAAGAGGGTGCCCTGGCATCGTTCTATTAAGCCGTCTCTTGGCGAGCCAATAGCCTTCGACGGGAAATATCGGTGGTTACGTCGCAGGCGACGTTTATTCCGCTCGGCCTGGGACCGACATCGCAGCTGGCAGCACGTCGATTCCGCTTTAAACGCGCGTCGCGTCCGTGGCCACCCTCTGGACGGTGTCTTGACCAATTCCACCGCTGTTTCGATGAGCGATGGGTGATCGGCGACGCTTGAAACGCCAGCGTATGTTTCGTGACTAATGGTAGAAAGTAGAGGCTCGGGGATTTTACGTGGGATATTAATCGAAAGTGTACAAATTCTCCGTAGAAAATCGTATATATTAACTGCTTTCATTTAAAGAGTCTCCAGACTGCTCTCAATCGTAGATTTCAACCCCCCCACAGGGTTTTCCTCTGGGATTGCAAAAAACTTCCACTCGTTCACGGATTCATCGCCGTAAATGCGAGCGCGGTTACAAAAAATCGAAGCTCAATTCACCTCTGACCTCGTTCGTCTACCTTTCGTCGCGCGGCTCCGCATTGTCGCGAATTAAAATCGCTCCGATTCCAATTCGGGATGAGAAGGAAAAAGAGATAGGAGCGCGGCAATCGAGCGCAAGCCTATGTGGGCTTGCAATCATTTCGAGCTGGCGGGGATGTTAATTGATCGTACCGTGGGCCATAGATATTATAACAGTGATACGGTGCCTGATATGTGCAACGAGGTCCGCGTAGAATCGTAACGCTTAACAGGCCAGCGAAACATATGAAAATCCAATCAAGCAGTGCGCGACACGCGCGCACGAGCTTGCGTGTAGGTGTGTGGACGTACGCGTGCATTCGTTGAGCTGATATTGTCCCAGTTTAATTTTCCGGTGGCCGCGCTTGTTAGGGGATACTGCGTTTTCTGCTCGCGATCCGAAGTAGAGATCACGGTGGTCTAGCGGTTTCTATTAATAGAAACACGTGTGCACGCATGACGGGGCGCACCCCGATAAATCAGCGGCGATAAAAGACCGCCCTGGCAGCGATCGTTGCATCGTAGAGGACTTCTGAGGCCCACGCACATCGATACTAAGCGGGGAAACTGCACGACGCTGGAACAAGCGCGCGGATCCATAAATCCCGCGCGTCGAACCAACCGCCGCGCGGCTTTCCATGCACGGTGGTTGCGAATGGTGGTGCTGCGAACGATAACGTTATCGATACACTTATCGCGGTTAATGCTGCTCGAGACTTCCGTATACAACACGGGGATACTTATGAAAGAGAGTCTAAAGACTCTAAAGGTGGGAAACCACGAGGAGATTTTACGGGAGACTTTTCTATCTCGAGACAAAAATCTTAGCAACAACTAAATGTAGGTAAATAATGGAAATAGTTGAGAGAGAAGAGATTTTTGAAAATATATCATGAAACTTGTGTCACGAAAAGCTAGTTTTATGAAACTAATGACGAAATAATTGAAAATTAATAGAATAAGGAAATAATCTTCTCGTGAGATTAAAGTTTTATGTGAGTCACGATATTTTTGTCTTATCGTGGATTTGCACGTTTAACCCTTAACTGGTGTCCTAGGATCAGTCATGACACCAAGCACCCAAAGTTCGCTGCAAAATTTTTGGTTGTCTGAGTTTGTAAATTGAATTTCTAATTGATTTTATAATAATAGTTTAACTTTCTACGTTTCTATTATTTTATACATTACCTAAGTATAAAATATTCATAGAGATTGATCTAGTGTCAACTTTACAAATTTCTGTGTACTTTTTTATTTGAAAAAGACAAAATAGTAGTAAATAGGGTAAACCAACCAGTGAATGACCGAATTGTTGAATGAGAAGCCCAGTAAATGACCGCATACTTTTATTAAGAATCGTACTTATTAATGTTTGTTTAATACGCATAACTAAAAATGTGGGATATTAAACGTGCAACTACACTCCATTTATAAACATATAGTAATTTTTAAATTTATACTTGACATTTCTTTGCCTAATGGTCATTCACTGGTATGCGGTCGATTACTGGTTGGTTTACCCTAGTTAAGGGTTAAGGTTTGGCAAGCGTCGCAGCTGCCTTCACGAGGTATCTGAAAATGCATTTTGGTATCATAATGATTCCTGTTTGTGTTCACCACTACTTAGCTCTGTTATCTTTCAAATTTATTTCTTCAGTCGTTACTGAATAATGCTAAGTGAAGATATTCCTGAGATTCCAACTGAACATTGAAAGGAATACATAACAAGAATGTAGTCTCTTTAACTAATTTGTAAAACGCCACAGTAATCCATAGAAAGTCACGGTTTCCCAACACCCATTAAAGAGACACACAACCCGCAACGTCTACAGAAGAATCGTCTAGCATGGGAAAGGTAAAGATATACACTAAGCCCGCGGAGTACCGAAATACGCGGGGCCTGGAGTAAAGTCGCCGCTTCCCGAAACTCGTAAATCCCATAACACCGTTAAGAGAAACGGTCCTCCCGGAAAGCCCAAAACGCGCGGCAACGACACGACCAGAAGTAGCTACTTCTTCGTCCAAACCGCTCCGCCACCGAAATAGCGCGAAAGGGGGAGGCGGATTTCTCCGCCATGTCGGTAAACACGCCGAGAGACTCCCCTTCCTATAACGACTGCGACGTGGTCGGTGACTCGATTTTCCTAAATTCGTTAGAACGATGGGTTGCTTCTCAAGGCCTTATCGTTACGCGCCACGACTATCGTCGACGAGGTGATCGCGCCAAGATCCCGCGCGCACACGACGCCGCTCGCCATCGAGGAAATTGGGTTTCGATCGTTGATTGCGACGGGCGTCGTTCCATGGATGCGTCGCGTTCTTATCCCCCTGCGATGAAAAGACGAGACGGGCGAACGACTCACCGCAGCGGATGCTCCGAACTCGGCCGTGAAATCCTCCCCGATAAGGCGTCACGTTCAAATCATATAGCGTTGCTCAAATATTTCCCCAGGTGCTTCGGAACTCAGGTGCTTCGAACCACCCTCTGTCGTCTCTAAAAATCGGACGCACTTTGTCCGTGAGCGAGCGAATCTGCTCGCTCGTTAAATCAACTTCTTCGCCGGGCGACTTATCCCTCGCCCTGAGAAATAAAGTCCCACGGCTTTTCACACTTTTTCTTATCCGCGAAACGAGCGTTCGGAACTCGACCGTGTCGCGTGCAACGAGAGACGGAGCTCGTGTTTCGGATCGTTGTCACGTTTCGCGGTTAATCGTTCGTCCCCGCGGGTCAGAACACTGTTGGAAGCCGGTGTCTGATGAAATTGTCTCGCACTGGTTGTTCCTTAGTTCATTTGAAATTTCGCGGCGTATCGACACTCGAAACGGCTGACGCGCGACGCAGGAGCAGACGCCGCAATCGCATCGCCGACACTGCCACGAAGCGGCTGTCTTAGGTTCGAGAACCGGACGAGGGCCACCGCTGGCATCCCCGCCACGATTTTGCAGCGAGAAACGGGCCTTAAGCCGTGCCCACAATCGCGAGCTCGTTCCTCGATCTGTGAACCAGCAAGAGGCAAGCCACTTGAGATCGGGAATCAAGCACGCGTTTCATCATCATTATCTTAAACGCCTCTGGGCTTTTTCATCTCGACAGAATTTTTTATCGCTGACTCGTGGGAGGAACAGTTTCCCAGGCTACTTGTTCCTCGCGAGTCTCAAGTGTCTTTCCTAGTTTATTCGTAGCAGCCGTATCGTCGTCTGTCAGTTTCTGAAATTTTCTTCAGCAACGAATACCGTTTGTTCGTTGCTAGAACGACTCCGCTTGTGTACCTGCACAAACCCCTCGTCAGGGGTGAAAAGTTAGAAGGAGGGGGCTGCTCCATTTTCTGTAGCAAATTAAATTACGCTCGATAGGATCTTCACGGGCAGCCAGACGAGATTTACGAAGATGAGAACGCCGCTGCGTCTCAGTAGGTCGCCCCGTGAGTTACGAGCAACGCTACGGATTACCTAATATTGCAGCACGGCGGGGAAACTGCAGGGCTCGCTGGGCCCCGCGATACATATCAATTTCCTCCGGCGACTTTCCTTGCGTCACTCGCGAAATTGAGGACCTGACATTGGCCAGGCAACGGTACAGCTGCTGACGACAGTCGGTCAAGACCTGTTAGGTGGAATTCAACGGCTTCGAGCCGTTTTTTCTTGCAGCCTCTCGGTGAAGTTCGACGGAACGCTCGAAACCGTCGATCATCTGTAAAGCTCGGAAGCCACTTGGAATCTCTGACCGTGTTCGCTCGAATTCCTTTGTGGTGCCACCTCTTGCGCCCGCCAGCAAAGAGCTTTCCATCAACCCCAGCAAGTTCTTGCCTTGGGCATCGATTCCTGCATGCAAACTCTGCCTGACACCGAATGTCCATGGAACGTGGACAGGCGGATAAATTACGGGGAACTGGGAATGAATTTCGTCGAGGCACTCTGGAAGAAAGCGAGAGTGTACTTGGGACATTAACTCCGGCGAGATATTATATGGACACTTGGTAATCTGAAGTTTCGAGGAGACTCGAGGAGAACTGGGGATAAAGTACTCGGAATCAGAATCGGGATTGCTGTACAAATTGTACAGGGATAAGTAAATATGTGAGGTAATATCTAGATACAAAAGAGTGACCCAAGAAATAGCCTCATTTTAGGCCCACAATTTTGGAACTGAATTTTATGCGAAACAATACCTTATGATGAGACATCAATCACACGAAATTTTCAAGTTCGTTCTATTTCAAATAGAAGAAGAATTTTCCTAAAGAAGAAAACTGCATTTTCCGTTCTGGCGCATTTGTGCAAATTTTGCTGAGGATATCAGGTCAACAAATTTTAAACAGAAAAGCCAGATCAGCCACTATTCTTCTTTTATGAAGTAAATCTATATTGAGCATACGTCCTATTTGATATTTACAAGAAATTATCTGACCTAATTCTTACACTTTAATGGAAACCTATCCCAACACTCAAATTCTGGAGCTATCATTAAAAACACTTAACCTAGAAGCAAAATAACAAAATGCCAACGTCCTCCTGTTTAAAGAATAGACTTGCTAGATACGTACTAGGTTCCTTAAGGGGTTATACCTAGTCAGGAGGCCGAAAAAAGGCGAATGTTTGTGAATTTTTTCAGAAAAAACGAAAGCATATATTTTTACAGAACTTTTTGCACTTAAAAGAACAACATTTAGAGAACATTTGGTAATTTTCTTGTAGAAAAATATTCACGTTTATAATAAAAATACAACGACATCCAAGAAGCCATTTTAAAAATGGTGAGCAAAATATCTCAAAAACTACTGCACCAATTTTCATGAAATTTTGTGGGCGTATTTTTTATATAAAAGTCTACAGAATGTCGTTCGCATTTTTTTTTCAATGTATATTTTTGATTTTATCAACGAAAAATGGCCGTTTTTCGCGTGAAAATCAGAACTTGAAACTTTAAACAGTCGCCATTTTATTTTAAATTAATATTTCGGAAATTCCTCCCCGTCAGTCGAAAGATACATTAATATACTAAAGAAACCTTTTTTGTTTTTTGATTTTGAATAATCTGGTTTCGAATGGCAGTGCTCACCGCAAAACCAAATTTTTAAAAAGGCATCTTGGATGTCGGTTGTTACTTTATTATAAACGTGAATATTTTTCTACGAAAATATTACCAAATGTTCTTTAAATGTTGCTCCTTTAAGTGCAAAAAGTTCTGTAAAAATATATGCTTCCGGTTTTTGAAAAAAAATTCACAAACATACGCCTTTTTTTGGCCTCCTGACTAGGTATAACCCCTTAACTTAACGAGTTCACGAAGAAGCTCAGTACGAAGCAGTTCCCATCACCATCCCCTTGATTTCTCCTCCCAACGCTTGTTCAGCTTCCCGCAGTCGCGAAATCTTCCTCGACTTCATCAGAAGACTGTCGATTTCGAGACTCTCGGGTAAAAGTGTCGCAAGGTGACGTCCCGCGACGAGAGGCGAGCATTTAGGTCTTCTCCGGTGGACGACCTCGGGCCCTACGGGCGTCGACCCGCGAGATAGGCAGGGACACGTGAGACGGCGCAAAGAGTTTCAGAGACAGGCAGCCGAGGAGGACGTGCGCGTACTAGCTGGGCCGTATGAAATTGACACCGTGTATTACAGAGAAAGCTGACTCTCCGAGCTCCTTGTATGCTTTCTTAAGCTCTTGAAACGGAGCTGCACGCGTTACCGGATTTCAGGCCCCGCGAGGATGAAATTCATCCTAGCAGTCGCACCCGGAAACGCGAGGAAACGGGGTAATCTTGAGTAGGATTCGCGGAGAGTTTTACGCCGGGGCAAGACGAATCGCATGGCTCGCGTCTCGCAACGTGTACGGTAGATCTAGGAGAATGTAAACGCCGCGGGTTGCAGGTCTAGAGGGGCACGGACATATCATATCTGCCAGATCTGGCAGAGTGTAGACCTAAGTAGTACAGATGTATCTGTAGTGTTTCTGAAGTAGCAACGGCGTTCCAGTGGCACTGCGTTGAGCAACTCTGGTCTAGTAGCTTATCAGGTTACATAGGAATTAGCGTGGTGCTTAAAATTCAACTTTTAAAATATTGCTGGGGCATTTTATTCTCTATGTGAAAACGGGATTCGTTGCAATTTTATTACATTTCATAAGGTTTTAGAGGTTGCTATCCGCTTATTAATATTTGAAATAAAATTGTATGTTTTACTTAAGACGAATTTATACACCCTCTATAAAACTGAGAGGCGGATTGCCTGGCGTTATTATATCCAGAATTCTCCCTCCAGATTAGTTGCCTATCCCCCACGCTGGCTAGTAAATATTACTACTAGTCTTTTATAAATAGAAATTGGCTATTTTTAAAAGTTGGTGGTTCACAAATTTACTTGGTAATAATATTCCAATGTTAACATGTGACTGCCGACTACGAGACATCTCGTAGGTTGTTTACTTCCGCGAAGAGGTTTCTGTTACCTAAACCAACTACGAGATAATTCGTAACATTTAAAAAAAAAACATTTTTTAAGCTTTTTGATTATTACTATATAGGGTAGATGTCCCAATTACTGACAGTGTCCCTATTACTGTCACTTTAATTATTTTACTTAATAGTGAAATAATGCGTGCAAAATCGTAAGGGAAAAAAATTTTAATGTTAAATTAGGTTTCCGTGTTAGATAATAATAGAGAAGCATTGCATACTGATATTTATAAATTAATATTAAAAGGTGAATGACAGTTTTAGGGACATTGGACTTCCTTATACTTTTTCAATTAATTAGCAATTAAAACATACTGTTTATACTATAAAAAAAAATTCTTAGATAAAAGAGTTCTTAAGCATTAGTATGCTGCAACTTGGAATGATTTTGAGGCTAAATAACTTCTGAAATAATTAACGAAAGTTACGCGATGAGCTTAATGTGGCAGTAATTGGGACATCTACCCTACTATTATCAAAGTGTTTAATAATATAACATGATTTAATCAAATTGGTTCTTTAGACCGGAATCGTGAAAAATTCTGTGGCAGTCAACGTGTTAAGTAAATGTGATTAAAAAATATAATACGTCGAAAAGAAAATTGCATATTTATTCTTAAAAAGCATAAAATTCAAAGCCTCGTAGCAACCTCTACTAATTAACTGAAGAAAATAAGATAATACCAGATTACTTATGAGGGTGAATTTTTTGAGGTCAAATAAGCACCACCCTGTTACATATTCTCCTAGTAATACCAATTCGAATTACTCGACGGGACTCGCCAGCCTCTCGACGCTCCCCCAAGCTCGAGTTACGGAATAGCCTCAATCGCAAGTGTCTTTCAGAAGCACTCTAATATCCTGCTCGGAACGATCGTACGACCAACTGGATGCATGTCGGCGCAGTTTCAAGACGCCTGGCAAATTACCCCGAGAGAGGCTGGTACGTGATACTGCTGGCCGCGCGGAGTCAGCTCCTTGTCTCGATCCGGATCGACAGAAAGCGACGGAAAGAATGGGAGGACGGCCGACAATCGCGAATGCAAATCGACAGAGAAGGGGGAGAAGTCGCTCCACGACTCGCCCCCGCCAATACTCAGACGAGTCCTTGCCCTCTTATCGGGGATTAGCCTAGAGGAGCCGGCGATCCAGCCTGAATTTCGATGAATTCAGATAACCGAGTGCCTCGACGGTCCGCCGCTATTGAGAACTCGCCTTAATCTCGTCGCCGGTTGTTCCAGTCGAGCGGCTGTCGACCTGTTGGGGAGAAGTGGACGCCCGTGAAAGAGAAAAACCGAGGGATATCGCGGGGCTGGAAGGTCGAACGGGGAGAAGACCGTGGCAAAGAGAAATTGCAAAGCCAGAGACGGCCTGTGAGCGTGGCTTTGCGTCCACTCCAAACCATGCACGCCTTCCTCAAACGATCAAATATTGACTGTGCAGCCGGAGCGTGAACATCTCACTTGATTTACCGAGATACGTCGCGGATTGCGCGTCTGGACCAGCCACGATATCAATTAAGTGGCTTTGTAGAGAGACATGACGGGAGTCGAAGTATCGTACTTGATAAAATTCCTCCTATCCCTTTGTGTTTTATTAATTTCGCATAGGGGCGTGCTAGCTAACGTTTCGAGCGTGTCGAGTCCCCCTATGAGGGGTCAAGGGGTTAAGGAAGTCCCGTCCACGAGTGCACGAAACAAAAGCAAGGGAACTTGATACGAGCCTCCACGGTTTTTACTCGTGGGACCGAGGAATTCGTTTCGAGAGACGTAGGTATAAAATGAAACTCTAAGCGTGTCCTGAGAGAGGCGCGACGTTGGCTACATTTTAAACAATGCTGCGTTTCGTATTCAAGGGACATCCTGACAGTGAAGACGGGCCACGTGGTTATCAATTACACTCGGGTGGATACACATTTTTCGCGTCTGGCGCGCGCCACACGGGGCGCTTTAATCGTTGAATTAATTACGAGATAGAGAGAGTGAAGGGGGACGGGCGATAAAAGAATGATTGAAAAGGAACCGCGAGGCAATCGGGTGTATCTGAATGACCGTGGAGATGGGGTACGGTTTGGGTGCCTCGACTTGGCGGAGAAAGAGGAGACGATAATGGCGCGGGTTCGAGTGGCGGGACCCCGCCGTGTGCAATTACTTTAATTCTCTTAATTGAAGGGACGCGTCGGCGTGACGCCCCCGTGGAGGAAGACGCAACGGAAGGACAAAGTGATACGACGCAGCGAGCCGGGCGTGCAATGTCGAGTGTTGCCGCGCAACGCACAAGTGTCGATTAATTAGACGAGGCTCGTTCAGTGCTCTTCCACAAGAACCCTCCATTCTGGTCCCCCGTTTTTTACGGCCGAAGTGCGTGATTATCGGTTCGGTTGGCGTCATCAAACTTCTTCTGTTCTGACAGTGACGCTTCAGTGGCACCGCGTGGTGCTTCGTTTGAAGTTGCGCGCGAGATCACAGATCACAGATATGGTGCAAATCTATGACGAGACAAAAACAGCCCAGCGAGATTAAAGTGAGACTTTAATCTCGCGAGGCAATTATTTCACTATGAATTTCTACTAATGCACAAATTTTAACGTTATCTCTCGATTCCCATCTCATGTGAGAGTTTTTTCTGTTTTTATAATTTTTGGATGAAATATCACATAAAGTGTGCGATTGATATAAATCTGTTAATTGAATTGTTACATTTTTGATACCTTTTCTCTCAATTTTTCCATCCATGTTTTTTAAAAAAAAAAAACAATGCAATTGATTTGAAAATTCAGTGTAACTAACTGTTCACTCAAAACGATTTCATACAAATAATAATAATGCTTTCAATATTCAATGCAATACGGTACTTATAATTAAATTAATAATCCGCATATATAAATATTATTTACCTTAAAATAAATTCACGCGAGATAATTGTTTCCCGAATCAACCACAAATATCACGTGCTTGTTAGTGAGTTGAATGTGTCGTATGATATTAGTCATTTATAAGATATGATTATACGGTGAGTTATTAATTCCATAAAACTATTTAAACTGTCATGACACAAGTTTCGTCATACATTTAAAATATCTCATCTCTTGCGGCTGTTTTCATTATTCAAGATGCGAATCCACGATGAGATTTTACACGAGACTTTTCTATCACGAGACAAAAATCTCAGCGACAGCTGGAAATAATGGAAATAAAAGAAGAATAATACCAGAGATTACAACTTCACGTGAGACACGATATTTTTGTCCCATTGTGAATTTGCATCTTTAGACTTCAGACAAAGTCTGCATAGACTGCAGCGGCAAGGGATTAAATGGAAAGATTGTGTCAAATACGGAGTACACTGATACACTAGATATAGAATAGCAGCTCGTCCATAAACGTATCCGCGCCATTGTGCAACAGAACCCAAATTGAATACGAACGCAGAGTAGTATGGTAGGAAACGGAATAAAATAAAAGATGATCGATAAACACTAAAATACAGGAGACTTCAGGCCAAGTATATAACAAATAGACTCGCCCCACCGCATACTATGCTTCCCAAACATCTATACACTCAACGGTGACAGCAAAATAGAAACACACCATCTCCCAGGATCAAAATTATCCAGAGTCGACAAAACGGTACTCCCCCGTCAATAAAAGCCGAAATGCACCAATACCATAAACATTTTACACCTCGTTTGAACGCAACGTCTCCTCATTGCACGCGTGTATCCTCGCGAACAGCCGTTTCGAATATTTCGATGCAACCCCCTGATCAAGCAACAATTCCTTTGGCCGCGGTAAACAGGCACCCGATCCTAGCCACCCGACGTCCATACACGTCACTCACACAGCTTCCCAGCTATGTACACACTTGTCCGGACAGTACAGGGTCATCGTTTAATCCTGCAACCCGCGCGCGCGCGAACAGACGAAAATGGCAACACCGCCTCACGGATGCATTCCACTACAACCATGCACCGGCCCAGCGCAGAGCTGCCTGGCCGTTGGACAAGAGTGATGCCCGAGCTTCGAAAATTTTAGCGTCGCAAAGAGCTAGGTATTGGGAATTTCCCGACCCAGGTAATCGAGCCGCGCGCTCCGCTTTTATGATCGGTCTACCACTCGCACCCCAGATCACTGTAATGAGGTTTGAAAATAATGTCAACAGATCTCGTACCCGTCTCAATTTCAAAAATTTTAGCCACGACAGGGTTGACGGTTCCTTGTACGGAGAGATTTTTCGCCACCTGCTTGTAAAAACCACAGTAACGGCACATCGTTCCAAAAAATGACATTAACGGAAGCCGGTATAGGCGTGGCGTTGAGTAGCTAAAACATTCTAACACAAAAATTCTAGAAAAAAAATTCGAACACCGCTACAATCAAAGACACGTCGCATTAGTTACCCATTACGTCTGATCTAGGTATGCACCGCATTAAGGATAAAATCATAAAAAAGAAAACCAGAACAATAGATTCTGAGGTCTGCAGAACTAACACATAATTGAATAAAAATTTAATTTCTCAATTTATAAATGTAATGATACAGAATCAACTAGCCTATTGTTTATCAACAGCACGAATTTTAAAAACAGCGTTAAATACATTATCAAATAAACAGTTTCCAACAGCTTTTTAAACAATTATGGTTAAAAAATTGATAAAAGAAAAATTAAGTAAACGTAAAATATGTTAAATTATCCATCATTAAGAGGGATTAATTTTTCCTCATTTTTTTGGCGCAAATTGCATTCCGATATGTCTTACAGTTCAAAAGTTATACGAAAAAGACCCCAAAATTTTCAACCGGGGCCGGGAAATTCTGAATAGTTCTTTGCAATGTTAATTTGACAAGGACCAGCCAAAAATTCTCAAAGCTGGAGCATCACTGCTGTCCAGCGGTCGCTAGCAGCTCTCCGAACGCGGTGACGGTGCATGGTTGTAGTGGAATGCGTCCGTGAGGCGGTGTTGCCATTTTACAAGTTCGCGCGCGCGCGGGTTGCAGGATTAAACGATGACCCTGTATACGATATTACAGGGTCGTGGAAGAGCGGGGAAGAGGATTCTCTCCGGGCAAACAGAAAATTCTGTCGCGTGCTCCTCGTATTATCAGCCCTGTGGACGGCGTTGCCGCGGCTGGACGCTCTCTCCCGTCGGCGTCGTCCCCGGGCCAGCCTCTCTTCCGCGTTCGCCTCACCCCGTGCCCACATCCCGTCCCAATGCAATCAAATTACTCGCTGCTGGACGCGCCAACGGGGAAATGTCGTTAACCGTGGTGGTTATCGCCGGTGCGTGTCGCGTGTCGCGCTTTAAATCGAGTTTGCTGCCTTCTGTGCAGTCAGCCAGCCCCGGCGATCGGCCCCGGCTACCGGGGCAAACTCGATTTTTGTTTTTGTCCGGAGGAAATTCTCTGGTGGCCGCCCGCGGCTGTCCCTCCACGCGCCAACCCCTCGGTGCCCCGATCATTCTGCCATTCCGTTTCGCGTCGCCTGCCCGGAGAATCGTTCCCGCGTCCATTCATGCCGCTGACGGCCGTCGAAACGCGCCACGGCCCGGACGAAACCGCTCCACGGGATCGTCCCAACCGCTTATCTTCCGTACGCGGAAACGTCGCTCGCTTCGATCGTGAGAACAAACGCTGCCAACTCCGCCGGCTTGGCTACCCCCTGGGAGCAGTAAATCTTAATTCTCTGGCTGGCGATTGTTCTGGTTAGCGTACGGTGCAACCACCACGAAACTGGTTCATCGATGTCGCCACTGGGAATTGTCATTCGAGTGGGATCTGCATAATCAGTTTTCGATATATTTTTTTTGGAGTCGTGGTGAAATGGGTGGTTTGTTGGATCAGGGGTGGCTCTTTTTTCGGGGGAATTGAAAAACAGCAATGGAGAGAACGAACCGTCTGTCCGGTGATCTCGCGTCATCGTAGGGAATTTATGCGAAAAACAGTGAACTGGTGATTGTCGATTATCGCGCGACGGGGTTTGTTGATAAGGTTTGCGCTTCTCATGGCTCCCGCGGGGAACCCAATTTCAATTTCTACGCAAGTAGTAGCGGGACCGCTTGTTTGTTCTTTGATCGGCGCGATCTGCTCGATTTCTTTTTTTTTTTTTAAATTCCATCGTTTTCAGGGTGTCCGGGGATCAGCGTCGATGGCCCGACGTTTGATGTGAAACAAATCGTTGCGCATGGATCGGCGATCGTATCGCGAGAAGATACAAGCCGGGCATCGTTGCGTGCCGCGAAACGCGAGTGCGAAATCCGCGAATATATATCGTTTGTCCGACAGTCGAGCGTGCTGGTTTATTTGCGTTAAAGAATTATCGTGTCGGAGGACGTATAACTGCACGGAAGAATACGGGAATGCGCGATATTACGCCCGGGCCGAGGTATTTATGACTTTATTGGCAGTATTTGCCATGGGGCTTTGGCTTTGCTCGATAATGATTTCTGTTATCGCTGGACGGGGCGATTATTTCGATAAACCTTCGGGTGTAATATTTATTGAATGGATCCTCCTCGTTCGCAAGGTCCGCAGTGCAGATTGACTTTTCAGCGAAATTCCGAAATTCCTGCGCGAAACGGTTCAGATTGAATTGTAATGAGTTCCGTAAGCGCGGTAGTAGTCGCGTCAAAGTAGTCCGATTTATGTTTAATCACATGGTCCGTGTAATTTGAATGGCGTGTGCGCATCACATTTGTGTTAATAGGATTGAATTCTCCGTCTGGTAGCACCTTTTATTAGGATTCCCATAATCAGAATCAGGGGACACAGTTTGTATTCGTCAAATAGCCGCGTCTTTAAGGGGGTATGCCTACATGTGAGGCCTGAAAAAACATGTTTATTCGGTAATTTTTTGGGGAAAAACTTGAAGTCTTTTTTAAAGAAACCTTTATGGATTCGAAAGTGTACATCTTATACTACTTGTAGTAATTATTCCAATGAATTCATTCGAAGCAGCGGTTCTCCAGATATTTTGGACACCGATTCTGAAAATGTAGTTTCGAGAAAAACGCGTTTAAAGTTTGAAGTTAGGTTTACATCCTCCAGAACATACCTATACTAAAACATGCACAGCTCCGCCAATTTTGGTCGGATAAATTGAAACTTTAACACAATACTTTTGAGATGTTGTACTTTAAGAAAACGTCAAAACCCCAAAATCCATTTTTCCGGATTTTGCAGGTGGGCATATCCTCTTAATCGTAAAGCATTTCATCCCCATCTACTTTCTTATCTTTTATTAACAAGAAACAGTTTAAGGGATCTATTTACTGTAACGTCATAATAAAGTACTACAGTTTGGAACTTTTTTGTCACAAAAAGAATGTGTTTACTAAATTGAAGTTTTTTTTCTATTTATTAATACGTGTTTTGGGAATATAATATTTTCTTTCTCATGTTTCTTTTTAATGCTTGTTTTTGCCAAAACAGCTGGGTGTAATATGCGCTGTAAAAAAGAGATTTGATTGGATTGCTGAGGAAATGGGAGCATCCAAAGTTGAAAAATCGAAATTAGTTGAATCTTTTAATCATTTCGCGACGTAAAAGATGATAAAATAACAAACAAAATCCGTGATTCCAGTTGGAGCCATAGCGACAGTCATACTGATTATAAACCTCCCCCATTCCCGTGCTTTTTTACAGCGCATTCTACACCCACTTATTTCGACGAAAACAATCATTAAAAAATCTAACAATTTTTTTGCATTCTGAAAACACGTATCAATAAATTAAAAAAAACTTCAATTTAGTAAACGCAGTCTTTTCGTGACAAAAAAAAGTTTCAAACAACAGTTCTTTTTTACGGCGTTACTCTGAAAAGACTGCACTATCCCAAGCCAATTTTTCACAAAACAGCATAGTTTTTAGTACCCAAAAGCTTTCATTGAATTCACTTTCTCGTGCGAGAGTTCGGAAATAACGGAGAGATTCTAAGCACACAGCTTCATTTCCGTGTGCCACACGATGGTGTAATTACGGGGACAAAATATAAATGCCTGGAGAGGAGTTAGCTTGATACGTGCACGGTGTGCTTGGCCGAGATGCGCAATATTAGCGGCACGTTCGTGTGTACCCGTGGCGTAGCCCCGAGTGCCCGACCTTGGGGTTCAATCTCGCGGGAATTCGGGAAGCTCTGCAGCAGTAAGGATCCCTCTCACCCCTTGGCGCGGCCGTTTCTCAGCGCGGAGAGGGGCTGACTTTATGCTTCTAAGCCGTCGTTATTGCTGCGGCGCGACGGTTTGCACGCCGCGGTATGCGTTTCATGAAAGATGGATCGCGTGCCACCGCCCCCTTATAGAGACTTCTCCTCCAGGGGTCATGCGTTGGCCATGAAAAAGGCTTTAGACATAAGAAGCGGCTTCAACGTAATACTTTGGCCGGGGCTACGAGCCACAGAGGACTTTCCGCTGGCCAATAACTCCTTTTTTTCGGGATCTGCCTCCTCCCTAAATTGCGGACGTCCATGGTTACGGTGCTTCCGTTGTGACGTTCCAACGATAGTAAGACGTTACTGTCTCGTTGAAAGAGGGGAATGCTGAAATATTTTTAAAACATTTTTATACGCGTTCGAACGGGTTCTATGTGGTAGAACTTGTGTAGCGTGTAATAGTTACTACTTAGTGTTAATAGTTACTAGAGTTTCCTAGAGTTTCTTCCTTAAACTATAGGTTCTTAAGAAGCGTTACTCTTTTGATAAAATAATAATTGGTTGGAAAGGAAGAATTAATTAAAAAGGGAGTTGAGTTGGTTGTAACTAAAATTAAACAAACTTTTTCAAGCCAAAGCTGTGAACATCACGTGCACCCATTTCGCAAACTTTCACAGGCCCCTCGTAAACGCACCAGCCTCAATCCTTGAATACGTTTGATCAAAATTCACTTTCTCGTTTCCCGCACGATAGACACTTGAGCGGGGCTTTGAAAAATTCCCGGGGAAACGTGGCTAAAGCCGTCCGTTTAAAGTCCCTAATCCCCTATCCCATTTCACTTGCTCCGATTGCCGGCCGGGTTGCACGCGATCCCTGCCTCCATTTTCGCGTTAAATTTAATCGCATTAAGGCTAATCGGTGTCCATAGCATCGATTAACGGTGGTGTACAAGGGGCAACCGAGGGCCCTGGAAAGTTGTAGCTTCCGTGCTTCAGGTGTGTATCGTGTTCCACACGAAGGGGCCGAAATTTTCAACTGCGTCGTCGTCGGCGGCGACGACGACGACGAGGCTTAGCCGCACGCGGCGCTTTATCAACGTTGTAACGAGCTGTCGGCGTTATTGCCGAGGTGTCTCCGTTACCGCGGAAGCTGACGTGGCGTTTCTAATAAAACGATCGCGCCGGTGCAACGCTGCCAAGGTAGCCTGCATTGTGTCAGGATCCAAGGCGCCGTGGGAGGAGGATGTTGGTGAAGGGTTCGTGTTAACGACCAGGCTGGGCTCCCTATAATCCTGCGGTGGATCAATCTAGGCGGCCAGCGGATCCAGAGAACGCCCCCTCGAAACTTGTGTTCCGGCTTCGGGCGCCTCGTTCCAGGGATGATCGAATTTTGATCGCGGTGTCGTTTGTTTTCGCTTGTAACTACCGGCTCTGTGCTGGATTTGCGCAGTGCAAAGTATTTGTAACAGTAGGTGTTTTGTTGATGCTTTCGACTTTCAAGCGTTCTTTGGGGTAGCGGGTCGATTGAGTTGCTGAGCCAGATCTTATTAGCTGGGGAAAATACAGAAAATAATAGAGGATCTTGCAGCTTCGTCTTTACAAACTTTGAGTAAATTAGACAAATGTGTTTATAAAATTATTGGTTTGACTTAAAATATGTATTTTCGATAAATAGTAGTTATTCAGTTGATAAGTATTTATTTCTATATTTGGGGAAAAATATTCTATAATAAAAATATTAGTATTATATTATATTATTCTATTTTTATTTATTTGCAATAAATTGCTCGTTTGTTATCGGATTTGCATGAAACGTGCACCAAACGATGTAGAATCTTTTTCCATATATTACACATCATAACTCAAAAACTGTTAAAAATGTATCTGCAGCCCTCTTATATGCAAGGTTCTCAATTAGCATTCTTGTTCAAGAGGATTCCTCATTGTCAAGTCTACTGTATTTCCATTAACAGAAATAGTCATGTTTCTCTCGACTCCTTATGCACGTTTGAACACAGCTTCCTTTGCTCCTTGTGGTTTCCTACAGCGCTAATTTGCCTGTATACACTCACGATCCTGTAGCTGCGTTTAGACCAACCGAGCGAACGAGCATTCGCCCCAAATTCGACCAAATTCAAGTCTGAAAGAGCATTCGTTTACGCTCGGTAAATAATTCGCCGAACGCTTTCAGAGTGCTCGAAGAATGCTCGTTTCATTTGAACAAATGCTGAACGTTAGGGAAATGTTCAGGTCATATTTATTAAACATGGAGTGGGACCATACGTTATCGTTGCAATTAATAGAATTATATAGAGGATATAGGTGTCTGTGGGATCCTACTCACGTTGATTATAAAAAAAATTCAAAAAAAGAGGACGCTTGGAATGACATAGCGAAAGTGATAAATTATGAAGTAACTAATGTACGAAATAAAATTGATTCACTCCTTGCATCATATCGGCGAGAAAGGAATAAAAGTTTGGTTTGCAAAAGTGGAAGTGGAACAAAGGACATGTATAAATCGAAATGGTTCGCCTACACGGCTATGCAATTTTTGCAAGATAAAAAATATAGGCCGAGATCGACTATAAGCAGCACCATTTCAAATACAGTAATTATACTTAATTCATTAAAAATACATTTATGTTCATTTGTGTTATATTTACATTCAGATTAAAATTGAATTACAACAAATTTCAAACAATTGTTATGCATTTATAGATAGAAGAAGACGTTGTGGAGATTAAGGATTGTATCATAGAAGATTTTAAATCCCCACCTAAAAAACAGTCTTGTAAAAGGGAAGTGGCAGAATCAAGAACAGAAGAAGTGTACTCCATTTTGAAGGACACAATTGCTAACAAGGTTCCACGGGATGAATGTTCAGTTTTCGGAGAACATGTAGCAATGAAGCTCCGAAAATATAGCAACCATACAAGAAATTCCGTGGAATACCTGATTAATAATACTCTTTATAATGCTGACATGGGTAAATTCGAAGAAAAATGTGACTCAAAACCGTCAACATCACGGGACCAGCCATCTCCGTCACCATCCATAATTTCTATAGAAACGTTATAATTACCATAAGTATTATAAGTATCATTCAGTTTATATAATTTATTAATAGTGTAATAAAAAAGCCAATTGATATTTCATTGATAGTTATATTTTATTTTCATACATTTATGATATATTATTTTGCCAAGGTAAACAATCTATATTGTAAAAATAGTGCACGAAATTATTTCTTATGGTTTCGCAATGTCTTTCGTTCCGACGTCCTACTCTTTGAAGAGTTAAAAAAGATGTGTTGTTATCATTTCTCAAGTTACTCTCTTCGCTATTGAACATATCAGGTTGTCTCTCATATATGTTTTTTTGCACGAAGAAATTATGCAAATAAACACATGCCATTACAACAATTGATGCCTTTCTTGGTTGTAATAACATGGGTTTTCTTAACACTCGGAAGACAGATGAAAGAATACCAAAAGCGTTCTCCACAACACGACGTGCTCTAGATAAACGATAATTATAAATTCTTTTATCTGATCCGTTAGCATGAACACCACGATAAGGTTTCATAATATGATTTTGTAATGGAAAGGCATCGTCCGCTACAAATACATAAGGTACTTTTTGTTGCGTTCTAGGAAGATTGGTATCGGGTGGAATTTTTAAGTCGTTATTTAGGAGTTTCTGGTAGAACACTGAATTTTTGAACACTCCACCATCTGATATTCTTCCCTGGCACCCAATATCAACAAAAATAAAGTTATAATTTGCATCAACGACAGCCATCAAAACAATACTAAAATTAGACTTATAGTTGTAGAAGTCGCTGCCACTTTTTATTGGTGCTTGTAGAACGCAGTGCTTCCCATCAATAGCACCAATGCAATTAGGGAAATTCCACTTTTCTTCAAATGTATTTGCTATATTTACCCATTCTTCTTCTGTAGATGGTGTCTAATACCAAAAAGAATATCATAAATAAGTTAAATGCGAATTAATTTTATAGGTACAGTATTGTCTCTCTCTCTCGCAGTTTCGTGTTGGTTATGAACCTTTCTTCGGCTTTCTCTTTGACATTCGATACCCGATGCCGCGGCGCGGCGACTCCAAACGAAGTAGTGGGGATAGCTTCGCGTGTATAGAGAATCCGAAAACGCGCGCTATTTCAGAGACAGTACTGTATATGTATAATACTGATTTTGCCTTTTGCACAAAAAATATTACCTTAACAAAGTCTTTTAGTTCTTCGATTAAAGCCGAACACACCTCTTGAATAATATTACATATTGAAGATTTTGATATTTTAAAAAAATACATAAGGCTTGGATAAGAGTCCCCCGTTGCCAAAAACCGTAAAGCTATAGCAAGTCTTTGCTCTGGAAATATAGACTCTCTATAATTTGTATTTCTCTTACTAATTTGTTTGGTAATTAAAGATAAGAGATAGTCAAAATCTTCTGATGTCATTCTAAAAAAATTTCTAAACTGTCCACTTTCTTCTTGTGAACGCATATCCAAAAATAAGGTTACTACACTATTTTGTGCTCGCTCTCGTAATAAATTCGTCATCCACCAACGTCTCTTCCTTCTTCTTCTTTTCTTTGCTTCTTCAAGAATAATGTAACTTGCAGCCGCAATTACAATTTCTTCGTCACACATCGTTCTTGCCACGTTCGCGTACGGGCGAAATGCGAATAATAAATAATTCGTAGGTCTGTGAAGTTGGCAATTCGGCAACGAGCATTCGCTGATTCTCCGCGAATATTCGCTCGCATTCGACGCGAATATCGTTCGATTGCCGTTTACACTGAACGAGCACGAATTTGGTTGAAGTGGGGGGCGAATGCTCGTTCGCTCGGTTGGTCTAAACGCAGCTGTATGCGAAGGTCGTATATCCACCCTTTCATATTCCACGAAGTAGTCCCACCTTGTCAGGAGCGACGAGCCTCGCGCTAGCCACGAATACATTGAAGAGCACAGGCGAGCAATTCACGGGTACATAATTAGCACAGTGGCCGCTGTAATGTCGTTCGCGGTTGTTTGTTAACGGTGATCGCGAACCAGCACTAATGGGCTGGCAATAAACCCGGCTATCAATCAAATCAATAAATCTTGCACGAATATCGTTTACACTAACCATTTCGATTTAGTGGAATACCGATCTATTCTGTTTGCACCTCTACTAATCTCGTTTACACGGTATATTAAAACAGTCTCCGTGCGAGTTTTAATATTAAACAGCATCGGAATTACTGGTTCCCGAGCAAACACAGTGCCGTCCGCTGTTTGTCCCGATCGAAGGGGGGGCGTAATGAATAATCAAAGCCCCCGGAGGCAGAAGGCAGGCAAATTAATGCAACCAATATAACCCTGCTTTCCCGGCGACGTCCGAAAGTTGGGAAATTCATTTTGCGCGCCCTCCCACACTCCCCCACGGCGGGTCTTCAATTACAATCGAGTCGATGGAGGCCGCAGGCCCGCGCGCTTGATGCCTTACGGATCATGAATTGTAAATGCGTGGACGGGTGGCTTGCATCCTAGCTTGCCGTTCAATCTTCCCGCGTCCGATTTTACTTCGAACCGAAGGATTTCCCGGAATAACATTCACTTCCTTCTGGAGTTTTTACCATATTTGTCTAACGTGCTCCCTTTTGGGAAATCCTGTCCCGTCGTCGCTTCGTGCATATTCGGCGTGTTTGCGTGGCGCTAAGGGGAATGCGTCGACTCTAGACAGACGCGTCTGTCTCGCACGCTTCGTCATGCATCGATCGAGGAACAACGGGTCGCGGTTGCTCAGAGGCAAGAAACGCGGCCGACATTAGGGTCGTGTCGCGGCACGATGTCGTCTAATTTCGCGCCACGCGTCTCCGCGCGGTTGCTCATTAACGACACGCGTGTGTCACGACGCCGCGTGTCCTCTGTTTACGCGACGTGTCGCTAAAGTACCGTCTCGTGTTTTCGCGGAACGTCAGGAGCGACGCTGTTGCGGAATGGAAATGGGGCAGGGGTACATGGATGGTTCGAACGTGAGACGCAGATTTTCTTGTTGTGGTAATTGATGCTTGGCTTCTAAGGTATTTTGCATACAACTTTGGACTATGCTCTGAAGTTGGATAAGTGTATTTTGGATTGGAAGATTGATTTTTTCGGTCGATCTATGCGAGTGCGGCGATTGTTTTGAAAACGCGTGCTTGCGGACTGACCATAGGATCCGTTCAGTTCCAAGCAGTGTGCACTATCGTAATTTTCATTTTTTATTGATTGTTCCCAAAATCCACTTTTACGAAAAACGCATTTACTAGCTGAAGGCTCAACGAATCGAATGGTATTTTTTTCAAGCCGAACCGAGGGTGGGAACGTCGTCAAATCGCGATTTGAAACTTTGATATCGATTACTGTCAAATTTATTAACAATAAACAAAATATTCTATATACGAGTTGAGAGAGCATTCCTTCAGCTTTAAAATCAGTCCAAGACGGAGGCATTATCTTTAAAAATGACCGAGATATTGCACTTTAAGTGATGACGCGTCAGCCGATTGTGTTTCAATTTTTAACACTTTAACATTAAATATTGCGAAAACTATTTGACATAGGCCTTTAAAATTCAGTATAATTTGTTTTTGCAAAGTTTGCAAACTAAATTTTCCCTCTATCCGTTTTGACGTGGAATACCTCGTACATGGATCTGCGAGTTGAAATATTTTAAGTTGAAATAAATCGCGGTACGAGGTAATGGTTCGTAAGGATTTCCTTTTAACGTATCCTCAAAAATAAGAAGATGGACAAACTGTCACGTAATGCGAAGGGGCAATGAAAGTTTCATTACCCGAACGACAGAAGCGTATCTAAGATGTTTGACGGAGTAGCTATGACTGTGAATTCTCTCGCGGTGCCAGAAATGCATCAGCACACGTCAGATTACTCGGAAGGGAGTCGTCAGATGCGCTGCGGAATTGCGACGATGAGCAGACGCGACCGTGATCGGCTGCAAGAAGCCCCGAAGGATTTTGGCAAGAGGCAGGGAATTTTGGGGACACCATTGTCGACCCGCGCTATTGTTCGCCTTATTGTTTCTCGTCACGTGCCGCCGTTCCCGGATTGTGTCCTTGCAAGAGTAACCGAAGGTTTTCGTGAGATGTGGGAATCGCGAGAGAAACAAGCAGAGGCGTGATGGGGGGAAGGGAAGAGAGACGGAGTGACGGGGCTTTGGCGTTTTCGATGATAGATGGTTCGCGGTGATATATTAAGCATCCCCCTTGAGAAGCCGTAAAGTCGGCCAGACGAAATAATGCCCGACGTACTCGCATAAATTTGGAGACAAAGGGGGCACTCATCGGGGATTCTACGAGCGTGCACTTGTTCTCAAAATCAAGTTGTTGTGCTGGCTCCAAGATATCTTTCCTCGCTGTTGTCTTTTTACTGCCCTTGTTTACAAGCGAGCGCACCCTGTCCCCACGAATTTGATCTTCAACTCCGTGAAATGAATTACCCACACGTAGGTAAGATGGGCAAAATTTTTATTGAAATAAAGTTCCGAATAACGAATAAAAGTTAAAAAGAGTATTCGTCATGTGTCGAATAAAATTAGTAATTATTTCAAACAATTATTTATTGACATAAACTTAAAAGACCGATTTATTTCATGAACTGATAAAAAATTAGTGCCTGATCAAGAACTAGTTCCTGATCTGATAAAAAATTAGTTCCTATGTATTTTAGATGATCAAAAACTAGTTCCGAGTCACCTTATTATTCCGTACCTTATAAATAATTAAGTTATACTTATTTTCAATTTTTTAAAAATTACCCCCAAAGTTTAAACATTAATTCATCTTTTAGTAAAAAAAACTCTATGGTATAAAGTTTTATTAAGTTAAAAATACATATTAAAGCGGGAAGCCCTCTAAACTGATCAGAAACTTTAAAATGATTCTCTTTTTTTTTATCTCGGCGCGTTGATTCGGTCAATTTTTAAGATTAAATAAAAGCTATTTTGAAAATTTTACAATTTATATTCCCAACGTTTCGGTCGTAATTGCGACCATTATCAAGGAAAGAATAAAATTTGGTAAAGTGAAAACTGCACTGCTTTTACAATTCGTTAAATAATCCAAAGTTACATTAACTTTTATCCGATCAGTTATTTAAATAATTATTTATTTAATTAATGCCAAACTCCGATTCAATGGAGTCACGTAATTCGATTTGGACCCTTGGCGACGGACTTCGCGCGTTGCGTGTCGATCGACAATTGCGAGTATCGAGCAGCAGGTGGAAAGGAGCGAGTAAAACGTTTAAGGACGTCGACGGGAGACGCCTGGAACCTCTCTTTTTCGCCGCGCGGATATCTGTTTCGGTGGCGCGTTGGCAGGTAATTCGTCCCGCACGACGGATGGATCGATCCTCGAACTTCCTCGAGAGCGATAGGGGCAAAAGAAATGCCGGTGAACGGGAGCGGAGAGAATACGTTTTTCCGTCCGGTCTGCTGCATCTGCGAGGAATGATAAATCGTCGTCTTTCCCGGCGCGCGCGCGCTCGCGCGGACGGAAGTATCTTTAATGTCTCGCGAGTTCCTTTCACGGGCCTGCAAGACTAGCCGCCAAGACGAACTTTATGCCAGGACAATCCTCCCGGGACGAGGCCAATAAAAAGAGCCAGCCAACGAGTCTGGGCACCGGGACTTCATAACCGTCGCGAAGCCACGGAACCGCCACTTTCTGTCTCCACCTCGCTCCGTTTACTTTCTAAAAGATTCCACGGGGACGTCTCGATTTCCCTCCCCCGGACGCGAATCTCTAAGACTCGCGATCCAGGTTTCGAAACACCGCTCAGTGGTTGCCGTGTCGCGATGCTTATTTTGTCGAGATCCCTCCTAATTGGTGCACTGATTGCGGAGTCCTGACGTTCGAGGCCACGAACCAGGCCCACTTCGGCCGTTCCTGCGGCCAGTAAATAATAATCTTGGGTTATGTTTACGGCTGTGATATACGACCGCGTAATGCTCAAACTCCGCGAACTTCTAGCCGTGGCGTGTTGGAAGTTTTTTAATAACACGCAAGTCGTAATCAACGGGGAATGTGTTGCAGCGGTGGGAGCGGCACGAGCTAGCTTAGGAAACCAGTGGTAAATGTAGTTTTACTTTGACGAATACCTTTATACCAATTAGTCTCGAAATGCAAAGTTCTTGTTTGTACGTAGTAGCTATTTACCAACGATCCTCGTAAAAGCGAGAAGGACTTGAAAGATAGAAACAGGTTCCCCTCAGCGAGGGTAATCGATCCTGGGGGTGAAAACTGTCGGATCCGAATATATTTTACGCGCGATCCGGTAATCGGCTAGATAAGCCGGGCACTTGCAGCCGGGTTGAATCCAAACTTGTAACCGCGGCCATCGATTCTCCTGTGTAATCGTGTATTCCGTGAAACGCGACGAAATCACCGCAGCGATCGGGGGTTGCAACGCGATCGTTGTTGCCACCGCCACCGCCGTCGGATGCGCGTTCACCGCCCACCGATTTCAAAACCGCCGGCTGGAATTCTCGGCCGGTGGAAATGGAAAATATGGCATCGCGTCGATTAGTACGAATCGCGAGGGGGTGTAGACGGGGGAGGAGCGCATAGAACGCCGTTCGATTCATTTTCTTCCTCGATTTCCGGGCAATTATTGACGCGCTCTAAACGGCCGCGACACGACGATGTGCCATGCCGCGACACCCCCTCTTGAATTGGATTTTCAAAGCGGCGGACGCGTACCATCGACGATCCCCCGTCGTTCTCCGGAACCCCCGCGGGGGAGGCCTCGCGGCCGCGCCGCTACACCGGCCGCGATCGTTCCCATTTGTTATTGCCCGATCTAATTGCCAGAGCGAAATGACGCCGCGGCCAGAAATTACGCCCGTACATCCTGCACGCATTCCCCGTGATTGCTTTACACCGTCCACCGGATTTTCCGCGATGCCCTGCTCTGTCCCTGATGAACGCGGACCGTTCGCGTTTAGGGATGATGGCCGTTTTAAGTAATTACGAATGCCCCGTGTGAAACGAACAGCCGCTTCGAACTGTACATTTCCTGCTAATCAAAGTGGCTTGGACCGTGGGCATTGATCGGTTTTCGTTTCAGGTCGTTTTATCTTTTTACGTGTCCTTGGGGGTTTTCAATACCTTGCTCGCTTCTTCCAGAGTTCCTTTAATCCGACGTTGGTAAGGTAGTAAGGTGGGGTCTCACAGACCCCAACAAATAATTGTAGTGTATTATACAATTCCATATCTTGTAATTAATATGAGATTACATAGTGGCGTGATATTTTACAGAATAAAAACGCAGATTCACCAAATTAAATTTTTATTACCAAGAAATACTTGACTAATTAAACATATTTAATTTTCAACAGAAATTGTTGTTTATGGCGTCGAGTAGCTGGTTAAGAAAGGGGAAGCTACACTCAGGCAGGACTCATTGTTAAAAAATTATAGTTAATTTAAAATCTTTGGGACCCCACCTTACCAATGCCGGGTTAACGTCAGAATATTCTTGTTAGAGGTTGTACATACTGTACCGAGTTATTGGCAGTGCGTGTGGCGTTTTTGCGCTCGAATGAAACGCACATCCAGGCAAAGCGATTTACATGGTGGTCCTTGGTGGCCAGATTCCAGCTGGAAGGAATTCTTGCGAGTGACAGGCCACAATCGGGGTTTACGCGCGTACACAATATCATTGTCAACAGTGCGGACGCTCGTAAACGGTTCGTTTGTTCGTGGAGCGTTGCTAGCCCTGGTGTCCAAGCCGCGGGGGCAGAGGGCCCGGGCCATCGGCGTAGCAAACGTGACCTCAAAATCAGCATGCAAATTCGCGGAATAATTATTCCGTGTGACCATCTCGCCCGAGGGCCCCGCAGATCTGCCTGATTTAGGGTTAACGACGGACCTGTAGTGGTGTGCGGGCCGCGACGCGCATGGTCTTAGCACAGAGCGCAGACACGCACGTGTGTACCAGCGTTCCGGAGCCCCCGCTGGTGACTCTGTACCGGCGGACTTCGAATCCCACCGCGCGCCACGAAGATGCACTCCGGGGAGACATTTAACCCGGTGAAATATGGATGTCGACGTTGGGCTAGCAGCTCCTGTCTACTGCCCGCAAATACGTACAGGCTATGTGTCGCCACTGGATTAGCATTGAATGCATGTTGGACGTTGGTAAATATGGAGGAGTCTTCTTCATGGGCGATCCAGAAATGGACACTCGGGCAAACTTGTGCTTGCAAATGTGCTATTAGTTACTTTATTACTAGGGTAATGGTACCTAATATCACCTGGCAAAAGTTAAGTCGATCTGAGTTGATTAATAATTGATATATTTGTATGCAATTTGGGTAATTATTTACTTTAAGGATTCCTCACCGATTTTGATGAAATTTAGATATATTGTAAAACTCTATATTTAGGACAACTTTTTCATGTACATGTTATTGCAGCTTAGATTTAGTTTTCGAGATATTCGCAAAAGACTTTGGTAATTATTTAGAAGTTGCTATTTCGAGGTCATCAAAATCGGTGAGGAATCCCTCAAGTAAATAATTACCGCAATCTCGTTGAAATCTACAAATTTTTAATTGGGACTCACAAAAGACATGCAAAAATCGGGTGCTGCAAAAACGGTACCTAATAACGCCGATTCAAGAAATATTGATTAATTCATGTATATGTGAGATTTTAAATTTTTTTTCACATATGTGGTTATTATTCCTTGCTATACAAATGTTTTCTATCAAGATTTTGCTTAGAATTAGGTAAGAAAACCTAACCTAGCGGTGTCACTCGGTGGTATTGAGAACACGCATACTGCTAAAAGGAAAACGCTATTTTCATTACGAAAAATATTTGAATCGATTACAATCCTTAAGTACCTACATCATTAATGAGTGACGATCTTACGAACTTGGACGATATTAGATACATTCACCCTAATCGTCTTTATTACTTGATAGGCTGCACTGTAACCACTATTAACAAGCCTAATCACAAAAGAACGAAAATAGAAATACAAATCAAACTCGACTGTGACACAGCCATGGATTAAAACGAGAAAGAGTGTGTAGATTGTGCTAAGCATAGATGCTTGAAAAAAAAGCTTCATATCTCTATGTGGTGTGTTTCGAGTTGTCCAGATATTCGTTGGCGGCAACTTTTTTCATTACCCCGAATGTAGAACCCTCCCCGAAAATACTCCGTGTTTATTGTTAGCCGCGTGCGCATCTGCATCGCGTTCGCGATATATCTATATACCTGATAATAGCGCACGCAAAACGAGAATTTACCGATCCGTTCGTACGGTAAACAACGCTAAACGCTTGGAGGATCGCCAGACCGTGTTTAATTAATCGGCAGTCCATTAGCGGCTAAAGCGGTCACTGTATTTTCCTTTTGTCGATGATTGTGCGATGGAAAACACATCCGCGATACCCGTCGAACTTCTCTTTCTCGCCGATAGACGAACAGATGAATACTAAAGGAACCGTGGAAACACGTCGACGTTTTCGAAGGGCTGCTGAGTAGGGGGTAAGTTCGGTGTGTATACGTCGTTGATGCACGGTTTCTCCCTCCTAATGGCGGTATTCGAAAGGCCGCGCCGTGAAGAACAGCAAAGAGGAGCTCGAGGGAAAGAAGTTACCCTCTTCACCCTCGTCAGCCTCCGCGAGCAAGTGTATACCGAAAGGGTGAGAATGGGTAGGGGAAGAACGGTGCATTAGAAACGCGCGATGGTAAATCTGTGTTTATGAGGGTGATAAGGGTCGTCATTAGGGGGATCACAAAGGGAGGGATGCTTTCCGAGCTCTCTGATGGAAGCTACATTATCCTTCTGTCCCTTGTACCCGCGGTCAGGTAATTACGCGTCAAAGGATCTTCATTAAGCGTCACGTTTCGTTGTTAAAATCGCCAGGGGCCCGAAGGGGTGCTCCTTCGATTTTTAAACTACCACAGATTCCTCTCCATCCTACAAATGATTCGTCTTCGGTCCCGGTGGATAATTCACTTCGGGCGGAATTTCTTTCTTAATCTTCCCGCGACCGTACTCCGGGTGACAAACGACGATTGTACCTTCTCTTCTTATTCCGTCCGTTGTTTCGGGGGCGGCTTTGGCCACGCCGCTAGCCAGAGACCGAGCTAGCTGCGCAGAGCTTAGCTGTAAATTTATTTTCCACCGGGCCACCGGAAGTCCCGCGCTACTTCCACGTAGCGGGGACGAGGGAGAAGCCCCTCTAGGCTAGGCGGACACTTGAGCTTTCATTGTTTACGGCAGCAGGATGGGCGGGGGTTGCAGTTTCCCCAAGAAGAGGTTAGTCTCTGACCGCTTCCATTTCTCTGGACGCTCGAAGCTCGACCCCTTTTCCCGTACTTTTCACCTCGTCCCTCAACTAGTCGAGCTGCTTGGCTCTCTCGTGATCCTCCTCGCCTGGCTTGTCCACGAGCAGGGGTCGACGATTGCTGGGGGAGATCCCCAGGAAACAAGTGAAATAAATGACTCGACCTTCGCGACACTTAATCATCGAAACACTCCGACTTCCCCTCTCGCTGAAATTCTTGTCCTCGAGTTTATCGAGAGCTTAGAATCTTAGCTTCTGAACGTATCGAAGCGTGTATGCATACTGTATCGAACGTACCTTCTTCAGATATCTTGTAGGAGATGTAGGTATTTGTCCTCAGCTTCGCGAAGCTTCCTTTCATATCGTTCCTCCGGAGGATATTGTTATATCGATGGTCGCGGAGAAACACTTAGGGCGCGTTGGCTGGTGTCAGATATTGGGGCCACGGCAGGCCGCGACGAAGGAAAATTCTTGTTCTTTAGCGGCCTGTCGTTCGTGAATATTTCACTGGGGCCGCGCGACCGGGATCAATCTACTTATTCTTCAAATATTCAGCGGCCTCGTGGAGGGCGGCTTTATTTAATGCTTTTCTATGCACGTCCCGCCTCTAAAGGATCCCGTAATTCTGTCAGGCTTAAAAAGAAAATATCGGCCTCCGTGTTCTACGTTGCGACGACGATGGCCGCGGGCGTCGCTGCTCCAGAATTTCATACGTCCACTTTATATAGCGAAAGTATCTCGTTCTCTCGCCCCCAGTCCCTGCTTCTTTCCGGGACACAAGAAAAATATTCCGCGGCCCTTTGCTCGCCTGGCTTCTTACACACGTCGGTCCAGAGGCTGGATGTCTGCGAAAACTGTGAAAAATCGATGTCGGCTTCTCAGCTTCTCAACTCCTCGTCGAATGTTTTATTAAATTTCTCCGCGCTCCATTTGTCGCTCGCGTCCAACGAACGTGGCTCGTAATTATTTGCGCGAAGGTAGATGCATTTCCTCGTCTCGCTGCACGAGATACGGAAAATCGTTGATATTCGTGTGCGTGTAAACAGGTTGCTTGTCGAAGTACTCGATGAAAATAAATATTGTATTTCCATGACGGTATTCATACGAAACGCAGTATTTGTTGATGCTTATATCCGTCCGGGTTCCGGGGAGAATTCCTGCTTTAATGGTGCTCGAAGCGCACCGTTGCCTCCCGCTAAAAACCGGCGATATTCAGGCCATCCGTAGGAATTTCGATGTCTGATAGTAGTTTTCAATACCTTCACGATCGCTCCTACACTGCCGCGCGCGTGATAGATATACGCGGGGAAAATAGAAGGAAGTGGTATGCATTTCCCAGCGTGCATTAGTGATACCTAGGCGCAGGTCTGATAGCTTCTACTCCCGAGGTAGTGATTTATGTTAAATATAAAGACCGCTGGAAATGATTGCAGTGTTTTTAATGAATATAGAAGGATTACTATTATGATTATTATTGATCGGCTTTATTACTAAAAAAAAAAGAAGAAACCTGAGTATTTACAGGTAACATAGTCGATAAGAGTAAAGCGAGGCTGTTGGGAAGCCTAATCGTGAAATTAAAATAGAAACAGCAAACAAACGTAACAATTGATTATAAAAGCAAACGCAGTACCTATTCTTCCTGATTTAATACTTTTCTTGATAATGGTCACAATACTGACCGACACGTTGGAAATTTGTAATCTTACAAATTGCACAATAGGTTTTATTTAATCTCTTAAAAATAGACCGAACCAGTGCGCCGATAACATTTACTTTTAAGTTTTAAAAATTCTATTTAAGAAAAAAAATTTATTTAAACGTAACAACTATTAAGAATAAATTAAAGTAAAAGTTATCTTAAGACTTAACGCTAAATTTGAGAATAATACAAGAAAGAAAGTAAGGAAAGTAAGAAAAAATGACTTCCTCTGTGCGAATTAAAAGAAAGCTTTGAATTTACAAAGAGGTAGGTGTCGACGTAATTAAACTCCATTTTCAATGATTAAACGCTACACAGTAGGCTTTCAAGCGTCGTATTCGACTATAAAAGGCATAATGACGCTTTTCAGACGCGATTAGCGCCGATACCGATGGACCATACGTTGATCCAGGGACACTGCTTCGATAATCGAATTGTTTAGCCAGGTATTCGATAATACTCGAGACGGACAATCGCAGCGAGCAGGGTTCGCGGGGACCACGCGTAGCAGAAAGCCTCGGTCGGTCTATTGGAACGTGCTCGCTTTGTTCGCGTGCCAATTGCAGCCGTTAATTGGCTATAGCCAATAAAGCGTTGATTAGCAGCCGGCCAGATACCCGGAGATCTGGTATCTGTGTCGTGGCCGTGCTTGCAGTTGAGTGTTGGCTTAACGCTTCGTCAAAATGGCGCCAAGTTTATCGATTACTCTGTTGGGACCCGTTCGTGTCCACTACACACATGTTTAATTTCGAACATCAAGACCTTTTGTACGATTTCGCGCCACTCCACGCGTCTGCGATCGAGTGCCCTACATACGCGCGGCTCTCCGCGGCAATCGATACCATGTGGTGCGAACAGATTCCACCCTTTCGGAACTTTCGATCACGGGTTACCGCCAGCGATCGATCAAGGATGCTTATGGGGAGAAAATTGCAGTGAAAGTACTTTTAGAAATCTTTGAAACGCAATTAATTCACCCTATAGGGAGGAAACGTGGTATTGACAATTTAACTGGAACACTCTTGCGAATCTAGAACCCAGAATATCATTGCACATCGGGTTTCAAAGGTCTCGGATTGTCTGCTTCAGGTTGCTAGTGTTTAGGATTGTCTATATTGAGTATCTACCATGCTGTTATGGTTACGACGTCCTCTGTTTCGCGTTCTCCACTATCAGTCGATGAATCTATCGAATCACAAGGGCTCCGGAGTTTACTCTGTCAGGTCTCTTGAGTCCAAAGTTGTCTGTTACGAATTCTGTGTATCTACCTCACAAGGCAAAATCCTCAAGCCGGAAATTCAAAAAGTGATGAAACTTTGGGGATTTGTGAAGGATATATAGGTATGTATAACGCAATTTTTTCTGCTGCCTAAATTCACTCTAAGGGGGTGAAATTGCCCCTTGATGATCCGTCTATTTTCCGATTTTGTGTTACAACTCGCGAACTGTTAAGAGATAATAAAAAAAAATCAGGCGAAGGTTTAATTAGGACTATCATTTGGTAATTTACACTTCTACAATTCGCGAGTTATAACACAAAATGGGGAAAATAGCCGAATCTTCAGTGGTTAATTTCACTTCCTAAATGTTAATTCGGGCAGCAAAAAAAATTGCGTAATACATATCTATATATCTTCCACATATCCCCAAAGCTTCATAATTGTTTAAATTTACAGTTTGGGGATCCTTCCTTGTCAGAGACGTAGACACAGAAAATGCACCCGAATCTCTTTGATCGATACCATATTTAAGGGAGCACGAAACTCGTACAATTAGTCACACGAATCCTCACCCCCGCCGGCATGGTTCTCGATACCAGACCGCAAACAGGCAAACTGTGAGCGTTTTCTCGCGTGTCTGCTGCGCCCCGGCCGACGCAGCCGGTATTACGTGCTGGAGGATTCGCTAAGAGTCCCATTAACCGCGAAGAATTTAATTACGAAATCCATTACGGGTGGAGGGTCCCAATCCATTCGCCGGCGGGCTACGAGCGGAAGGCTTGATCGATGGCGACGGATCTAATTAGCGGATGAATTACGAGTCTCGCTATGCGATTGCCGGCACCTGGAAAGAAATGGCGATGCGTCCGCGGTATCACTCTCCCGTATCGATGGGGCCGCATGCAAACGTGACTGACATCGAGGATGAACCGGACGGTCGTTGGAAAGGCCCAGACCAGCTGGCGCAATGAACTCGGCCGTTTGCCAGGTGTAATTGCTACGCGGTTAACAATGGAGCGCGACGATGAATGAATTCGCGGCTGGCACAGAGATTCAACGACACGCGAGTCCCGTCGAATCGCTGCCAAGAACCAAAGAACCGTCGATCGAGGTGACAGCCGCTGAAACGCTCGCGCCAGAAGTTCGTGCGGTGACTGCAGCTCTTGCACGTCATCGATTTAACTTCTGGCTACGGGAAACTCTGCCACATGGCGGTATACATACGTTCATGCTAACTAGACCTCGCTGGAAATTTTGGATGAGAAGAGGACACGTGGGAATTGAATTTCTAAAAATCTCACGAGCTTAAAGGAAACAATAGGGTAGTAATTAGTTTGTCATTCGTTGCACTGATTTGTTTATAATGATATTTCTGACTGCTTTCGCTAATAGACTTAAGAAATCGCGTGACTCTTTCCATTCACTCGCGCATGCCAAGAATGTGGCGAATTAAATTCCGACCTACGACCTATTTCTGGCATAGAGACCCCATTCATTCGAACTGGTTCCCTTCACACAGGACTGCCCAGAGCCTGTATTACGCCAGCTCCTCGCGTTAGCGGGACACTCGGCCGAGTCATTTAAACATCTCACGCGGCCGTATCGCCTGCGATGCAACTCGGCCGAGTGCAGCTCGCATCTTCGAATGCATGCTGCGGCTGACCCCGGAGTCGCGCGATATTGCTCCGCCTCTCCATCCACGGTCTGAAATCGAGGCGGAAAATATTTCCCTCTCGGGCGCCCCTCGCCTGTCCCGCGCGCTGCACCGGTGCACGTGCACTCGCAAAAGTGCTCACGTTCCTCTTTCACTTTGCACACGGCGACACGGGAAAGGTCTTATGCCGCGTTCACGCGTGACTTTTCACTATTTCAGGGGTGCGGGGTTTTGAAAAGTGCCCATTCAAGTCCGTGGAACCTATCCGAGCGATTCGCCTTTGCAGGGAGACTTTTGTAAAAAGCGTGGAGAGTAAATCCTTTGCTTCGTTTAGTTTTCAAATAAACATTCAGCGACTCTCGGACAATAGTTTCGGGATGTTCTAAAAAATATTGACGCGAAACACGTACACAGGATACAAAGTTAGGTATTATCCGAATAAATTTTTATTCGGGACAAATTTATCCGAATAAATTTTTATTCGGGACAAATTTATCCGAATAAATTTTTATTCGGGACAAATTTATCCGAATAAATTTTTATTCGGGACAAATTTATCCGAATAAATTTTTATTCGGGACAAATTTATCCGAATAAATTTTTATTCGGGACAAATTTATCCGAATAAATTTTGATTCGGGACAAATTTATCCGAATAAATTTTGATTCGGGAGAAATTTATCCGAATAAATTTTGATTCGGGACAAATTTATCCGAATAAATTTTGATTCGGGACAAATTTATCCGAATAAATTTTGATTCGGGGCAAATTTATCCGAATAAATTTTGATTCGGGACAAATTTATCCGAATCAAAATTTACTTGAATAAAAAATTTATCCGAATAAAAATTTACTTGAATAAAAAAATTTATCCGAATAAAAATTTACTTGAATAAAAAATTTATCCGAATAAAAATTTACTTGAATAAAAAATTTATCCGAATAAAAATTTACATGAATAAAAAATTTATTCGAATAAAAATTTACTTGAATAAAAAATTTATCCGAATAAAAATTTACTTGAATAAAAAATTATTCGTTATTTCCGATTAACTGCATTTTATTCGAAATTTGTATTCGAATAAATATTGTGCTGACGGGATGTAAGTACACTGAGGCCACTCAGAGTGTTAAAATCGCTCGAATTTCTGTGTCCCTTCTCTTCACACGCCCACTATCGTTATCTTTAATTCTAACCTCGTTCGCGTCTTGGGATCGATCAAAGGACCTTTACTTTCGAGAAATCTTCTCGTGGAAATTAGTAGTTCCATGATAGCATAGCTCCACTTGCGATGCATCGGGGTTCGAGGCATAATTAAACAGGCAAGATGAGCGTCAGTTACTCCGTGCTACAAGTGTATCCTTTGGTTGATGGTACAAAGGGCAGATTGGTCGCGAAGTTTATCAACCGCGACGAAGCACGCTTTGACAGGAAACCACCTTGTCGCGGCTCGTTGAATCTTGGACACGGTTGTCTTTTCGACTTGGATTCTAGCTGGCACAGACGGAACAGGTGGACGCGGGCAAACCTCGGGAATAAAGGGGCTCGCGCGACACTCCTTTTTGCTCGAGAGTCGGTTGGAAGTGAGTGCATGGCGAGCAGGTTAACGACAAAAACGTGTTCGTGTGCTCCCACGTGAAGCAAGAAGGGTTCGCATACTCGCTGAAAGCTGGTGGACGATTATACGCAGATTATTACACTGCGTTTCAATTAATGCTGCTAAAATAGACGAGAATAATGCGTTTATTTTATCTTCATTTCGCGGAGGCAAATACTATTTAGCTGGGGTTGAAGACAAAAAAATAATAGGTTCGCCTATCCAACTGGCGTTTCTAATTGCTCCCCTTGATTCCTCGCTATTTACACTACAACTTTCACACAGCTGAATCGGATAGTACAATTTCCTCGGGACCTGGTTTAAATCCGCCGTTGTCGTTTTATGTAAAAACCGTTTTCAGGGGCGGAGGCTTTTAGTTTCGCGCGAAGAAGTGGAGCGAAAAGGTGAAGCGAGTCCGGGGGACAAGTTTCCAGGGCTCGGGATGAAAATGAGATCGCCTGAGAAACGAGGCTCGCTAAGACGACGTGTTTAATGGTTTCATTAGCGAAGGGGGCGAAAAAGGGCGAAAACAAACGCAAAGAAGAACACCCTTTCGTTTGATAGCGCTTTCTTTGCCCTTTCCACTTCCCTCAAACTTTCTTCAGTTTCTCCATCAAAATGCGGCACTGCGCTTCACTATCTTCGCGTGAATTGGGTTACGACCCCGGGCGCGTAAAAATTTATGGAAAAATTTTCGCGACCGCCGAGGAAGAAAATCGCGGCCACTGAATTATACCTTTGTACGATGAATGCTTTCAGTAACAAGATAAAAGACAGTAGTTATACTTTCACGTTTCCTCTGACACCAGCTGAGGCGTGCAGATCTTGAACTTCAAGCTCAAGTAGAAATTAGAAAATAAATTACAGTGCTCAAGGTGAATTGGAATTAAAACATTGTGATTTTTAAACGAAAGAGGGAAACCTACGTTGAGATCAGAGTACCTGATATTCGACAAGCAATTAGCGTTAACTTTCACACTGAAAAGCGTAGCGAATTTCGATTTGATAGCACGCGATGAAAAGCTGGAATCCTTCTTCGTGTCTCGTTAACGCCGTTACAATAGCCTTTTAATTTGCTCAACTAGCTGTCTGCCAAATCCAATACCTCCAGATGCTACGCATTGTCTCGGGTGACGTGGATTGTGCTGGTTGTCTGTCGATTGACATTTCATGAATCGCCTGGTCGTACATCACATAAACAATGTGCGTATTGTGCGTCGCAACAGCGCGCGTTGCATTGTCGTGTTCGCCACGCACGGGGAATGGAAAAATCATTCCCTCGCATTAATCTCGCTCCACTCGATCGATTTGCGAAACGCCAGTCTAGCAATTGCGCGCGGAATTGAAAAAACTAATGCGCCATCACGATTTGCCTTTCCTCCCTGGGAATTATGCTACGCTGGAGTCGAAGTTCTATTGATTTCGTGAGCGGAATTCAGATGTTGGGAGAACGGCAGAAATGAAACGATTGGGTACGATTCATTTCTGAGTGGTTATTCTGTATTTTATCGCTCTGTAGGATATAGAACTCGATATTGCAATTTCAACTTTGCTCTTTAGGGGCACACTCTTATTAAAGCCTTATCTTTAAATTTTCAAAGTTTCAGCGCACTGTATTGATATTTTATTTCTGCATTTTCAAGTTTCTTCTCAATTTCTAAATACTTGACATCTGTCAACTGTATAATAGGTAGATAAGCCCGTATTCGTCACTGAATAATTCCCGATAAGTTATCTTCTCATCCCCTTTCCTGGTCTCTTTCAACATTTCTACAATTTAAGATCTACGTGGACATGTCAGTATCAGTGGTAAAAAATATCGTCTCTCTGTTTTGAAATGGAGCAGTTCACACTTGTCCGTGTCAGTTACTGTCACCATTGACACAACCGGCATAGAGCTGACGCGAAACTGATACGCGCTCGTAGACCTTTATCCTCCGAGCTGTCTGAAAGATTAATTTCGCATACAACATTCGGATAAAGACACCGTTCCCGTTTCATGGGTCAATAAAGGACCCGATCGTTTCGCGATCAAAATAATTTCGTGGCCGTAAACGAGTTCATTTTCCGAGCCCTTGCTCCACACCCCGCGGTGAGCTTTAGGAGCCCAGATCGCCCACCCTTAAAGACGTTCTAACGGTTATCGCCGTAAACGGGAAAGAAGAAATTGCAACGATGCTATTTGGAACGGTTTAAACCCTTTCGCAGCCGTCGCGACGAGTTTTCGCGACGATTAAGAGCGAAGTTTCCCGGGCAATTCCGCGAGGCTGTTGGGAGAGGGCGAAAAAAAGAATAATTTAACGAAACGATTAAACTCCCCGGGCAACTTTTCGGGCGCGACCAGCCTCGAAACTCTTCCGTGAAAGAAACTGATACCTCCACCCACACAGCCTACACTTTAAACCTTTAAACGATCCTCTTTTATTTTTTCTGTTTCAGGTAAGAGACGTACCCGCCAATTTACACGGTGTTTTCGGCGAAACCGCGGTAAGTGGAAATTTATATCGCGAGGAACGCGGGGGTTCTTCCTTTCTTCGCTGACAGAACACGGCCTCTCCATCCGCGCTCTGAATTTCGAGGCAACAAGGTCCTCGTCAATTGTTGCAAGGCTTGATTTCGCGCGGAAACTTTGTTAACTCGCGAATTCGCGATTGAAATTGGGCGCCTGTGGGCTCGACGTTTCCTCTGTTATCGCCGGGGGAAACTGGCAACACTAATGGCGACGCCACGTTGCTCGTGATATCGGGCTTCTGTGCGATATTAACCGAGGGGAAACGAGGTTAAAAAATATCGAAGGCAACCGGCCGGAGAAAAATGAGCGCGAAAGAAGTTACGTGGCCCGGACACGTAAACCTTCATTAATTATCCGCGGGGAAATTAATTGTAGCCTCAAGTGGCTCTCCTTCGATCTTGAAAATATCGGAGGAAGAAAAGACTGTCACGATGGAAGAAGTGGCGCGAGCGTCTATGAATCTTCCAAGAAATTTTCAAATTATCTTGGAAATCTGCTATTTTCTTGTCGTCAGGAAATTAATGTTTCTCCGTGGAATCTTAGACTTGAAATATTGCTCCCCAAACACCCTTCTGAACTCGTCTAAATGAGAAAGAATACGGGAACGAGCAATAGTCAAAACGCTACCTCTTAAACTATTAATTACCACACGTACAATACCACTTTTCCAGGCACGTGTAAGAAAAGAACCTCTATGAGACGGGATTTCGTTCTTGAAAAAAATTCCACCTCGCGGAACCCAGTAACGAGTGGGAAGATAAATTGTAAGGGTCGCGACCCCGTTAATTAAGCTTCCCTGTCTTGCTGGGAGTTGCCCTCTGCCTCTATCGCGGCCATGGAACACGTTCAGCATGATATCGCGAAACATTTTCGCACTCCGCTAGCGGAACAAGTGTCCGTGCGCCGTTAATCAGAAATTTTTCGACCGTAAAGGCAGGAAGAATCGGCCGCGCATATTTTTCTCGGCGCAGCCCCGAGCGTTCTCAATACTTTCTCCATCCCCCTCCGTCTAGCCTGGTGTGCCGTTGCTACGAGAATATTTTCTGGGATCGCTTCCGGTCTCGTGCTCGGGCTCCATTCTTCTTTCCATCATACTCTTTTATCCCTGACGGTCTCTCCGGCTGCGTCGCATCGTCATTACCGCAAGATGCCTCCGAAAATCTCTGCCTTCGGAGTGTATTACTTCTGTAAAGAAGCCTTTACATATATACAATATATATATTTATATATTTCCCGCCGCCGCGCGGAGGCTATGTACGCTGGCACAAAAGGAAAAGTAGTCGAGCAATTTCCGCAATTACTTCCGTTTCCGCGCAAACGCCCCCTTTCTTCGGCCGACGTTGACGTTCGTCGCTTTTGGAGCTGCCTCGTCTCCTTCCACTTTCATTCCTCTTTTTTTTCTCCCTCTATTATTCCTCCATTCGATGCCGCTGAGATCCGAGACACCCCCGCGGAATATTATGCGCCGACGTTGGTAAAAACACGCTAATAACTGCGATGGTAGTTCTCGTTGGCTGCCTGTCGCGAATTGTCCGCGAATAAACACCCTTGATTGGCGTGCCTGATTCCATTGTGCTCGGTTTCTGTAAGAAGCCATGCGCGCTGCGTCGTTTTGAAGGGCTTGATACCGGGGTAGAAACGTTTCTTCCCTTTCTTTGGGTGGGTGTTGGGGTAAGGGGTAGTTGGGTGAGAAATTTGGGTACTGGATTTCAAGGAAACATTTTTCCACGATCCTTGAGATGCCCTCCCTCTTTATCCTTCCACGCGATTGCTGATTTTATTGGGGGATGAAGGGATCGTCGGGAGATAAATGCTACTGGGTGGGTATCAGGAGGGTGAATAAGGGAAACTGTTTAATGCTTCGATTCGAGACCGTTTATCGCGGAGGAAGGATTCGAGGGAACAGGGAATCGAGAGACGCTGTGAATTGCTACTATGTCACTTTCACGTATTTGAAGTATAATTGAATAAATAGTTTCCAATTTAAAGCATTTAAAGAACTTCAAGATTCAATTATTCGAACGGGAGAAAATGTGCTTTTCGAAAGTAGGGGAGAGGTGGGATGAAAGGAACATTTTTGTTTAGGACTACATAGTAAAAACACTAAATAACCATTTGAGTTGTAATTGGTAACATTAGAAAGGCCAGTTATCTGGCTACAACAATACATGGTCCTATTAAGCTTCTCTCTGTATTTACATGTTATATTTTTCGTTTTTTAAATAAGTGTGTCTTGTCCCTTTCATAATTTGGCTGTATTGAAAGGGACATGGTTTATGAATGGGACAGTGTAATAAAACCAGGCAATATTATTATCATTTTTTTTAATTATTCTTTATGCAGGTACTGCAATCACAGTAGCTATTTTAATTCGTAATAGGAACTAAGAACTCAACAGTTAACACTATTCCTACCGACACATTTCACGTCATTTGACCGGTCGCATTAGGTAAGACAGACTACAAATATTTCTCAGAAAATAAACAATAAAACAAGAAGTGAATATTCAAAAATGTATTATACGTATATTTGAGGCAAAGTCGTGAAGTTTAAAGGTGATTCAATTACGTTGTATATAGGAAATTCTAATCGACATTTTAAAAACGGTCTTTTGACCAGTTCGTGATAGGAATAGTGTTAAGTTTATGTAACTAAATAATCTTAATAGCTATAAATAATGAATTGTCTAATGGCATCCTAACCTGTTTTTTAGGTGGCATATTTTCACTGAAACAAGTGAAGAAAGTTTTGAAGGTGACAGGCATGAAAATGGCGTCCCCTTCATAAATTTTTGTTGTGTCCCTTTCATAAATAAGGCACCAAAATTAAAAATCTAATTCCTACAATTATAATATGAAACAAAAGGGATCGGACATTATACGATATCGTTCTTAAATAAATACCTGTTTAGATGCAGTAATAGAGAAATCAGTCGCTGATAACAGCATTTCACAAAACAGTTCAAGGAAATACGAAAAATTTTACTTTGAACCAGAGTTGGGCATTATTCGGCTAAATTTTCATTCGAATAAGTATTCGAATAAATTTGTGCGAATAAATTCTTATTCGAATAATCTTCGAATAAAAAATTCGAATAAAATGACATTATTGGACAATAACGAATAATTTTTTATTTGACGGAAAATTTATTCGAATAATTTCTTATTCGAATAAGAATTTAGCCGACTTAACGGACGAATAAAATGATCAAGCGATTTCGGCGATGTATCATGACACCACTGACTGACACCCGTGAGACCTAATGTTTTAGGTTATTTCCTCGGTTCGTTCACACGTATACGCACACTTCTAGACACACACGTCAAAACGTATGTTGGTCACAGTACAGACTTCCATCGACAGATGCCGGGTATCACATTTCTTATTCGTCGTTCATTCAGGTCGAATAACGAATAAATTCTTATTCGAACGAATCTGGCTAGAATAACGGTACAGATTTATTCGCGAATAACGAATAATTTTACGTCGAATAAAATCGTCATTTGTTATTCGCGCATAAATCTTGGGGATGTATACGAATTCGTATTCGAATGAAAATTTATTCGAATAATGCCCAACTCTGCTTTGAACCTCAAAAAAATTCAATCGTGTATTTCTATCGTCGTAGATACGATAGCGGCTTGAAATTTGGCTTGATTACACCTGAATGAATGTGGCTACAAAATAAAAACGCTTTTGACCGGGGCAGATCCTTTATCTTTGAGATAATGACAATGTCCCCTTCAATACGTGTCCCTTTCATCTCACTTCTCCCCTAATCAATTTCCAGAATCCAATACAAAGCTCATTTTGGCGTTACATCTTAAATGGTCATCGTGGGGAAACTGCAAATAGCGCGAGCGAACAATATTTCCGCGCGTACACTTCCCTCGTATAAGCTGGAATTCTGGAGTTAGTCGAAGTCCTTTGGCCCTCGGCCGCGTTTCGTCTACAGGGACAAGATAACGATCGCCTCGGGGCGTGTTTCGATTTTCCGGAGTCTCGCGACGAATGAATGGCTTTGGCGAACAATTCGAGCGCGCCGCTGATAAGAAACACGCTCCGCGGGGGCGGCGAACGCGACGACATCCGGAAATCCATCGGATGTTTTGCTTAATCGCCAACTGTTATCTGTCTGGTGAATTCGCTTGTTTCACAGTGACGCTGGAGAATCGGGTTTCGGAAAGTTTTGTCCTTGTTTCTTCCTTGTTCTCTGGCAATAGAGTTTCAGCCTCTTCTTTTTGGAAATTTCCGACTACGTACAGTTACTCATAAAAGTATCCGCACAAAGTAATTTTGCAGTACAAGGAAGTACATTTGAATCCACGATGTTCGAATGTAATAATGTATTTTATTCGCTATGGCTTGGTTTTGATTACAAGTTTTATGGAGAAAGTGTTCTAAAGAAGTGGTACAGCTGATTATCCTTCAATCCAGAATTTATCCTTACATTGAGTTTCATCTCCTCTTTATAGTACAGTTTTAATAGAGCAGTTGACAATATTTTTCGATTTCAGCGAGGGCAATAAAGCGATGATAGCTCGTGAAATTCACGTATTGAAGAGGTGCACTTTGAACTTTCATGGATTAGTGTCTCCATCATCAAGGTTTCTATAGCTCGTTCGTGCTGCTGTCCAATAACTCCTGCCACATAAATTGTTTAACGTTTAACCCATAACCTATTCAGTGATCCATAAAGCTCAGCCAACGTGGCATTCGTCGTTTCTGCAAATCGTGCCCCATTTACTTACCTCCTGTCTATTCCTCACGCGAAATATTCGTTCCGTTCGGCCGGACACGGTGTATTCCATTCCGTGGACGGACATTCTTAATTAAGGGGCACTATAATGCGGTGGTCTTGTGGACAAAATTCTGAATGCTCCCGGGGACGGGTTTGAATTTAATTTCAACAAATTTCGCGGCCAGCGAATCGTAGTCACGTTCAAACGAACGTGTTTACATTGAATTGCCTCGCCTCTTTGAAGAGCGGAGGCGGGTAGCTGATATTATTTATACGCGGTTCAGTGCATATTTCAATATCGCCCCCGCATTCTTTGCCGCGAGCAGGGCCGATTTCTGTATGGACAGACGGAAAAGTGACTTTGGAAGCTCGAATATGCAACGAATGAAAAAATTCATACAGTGATCCGTTAGTGACACTATAATTGCCCCTTTGCGTTTGAAGCAAAGTGAATTCGCGTGTTAAATTAACCCCAGAACACAAAATTCAATCATATCTCCTACGTTTATCCTTACATCCTTAAGGGGCCACATTCATTTTTCAACACTCTCTTTGTATCTGCCACGTTTTTTTCACTGCCACATCAAAATTCAGAACAATAATTCAAGATACAGTGAAACAGTCTGCCAAACCTGAAATTAATTTGTCGAACCGTTTTTGTACAAAAAATTCACAAAGTATTACCTATTTCTCAGCCAAACAAGGCGCAATCCCCCCTTAAAGAAATGTATCTCTATTTTACACCTAAGTGATTACACATTTTTACTTTTAAAAAAATACTTTTCTTCAATGAAGTCAACGAACGTATGCACCGACTTAATATACATCCAAAGAGTTCCCTCCGAATATGTCCCTCAACAAGTAGCCCCCTTCGATCAAGACCAAAGCTATAGAAACACTGATAAACCCTGAATAAAAAAAGGAAACCCCGTTCTCCGTGACCATACACAAAAATCAGCATCTTTCCAAATACGTTTAATATGAATCCTCCTTTCGGGAAGGATTCCACGGACACCAGTCCCCGATTAATTTCCCCGTGAACACAGCTCGCTGCTCGCTTAATGCTCGAACACGTGTCCGCTCAGCTCGAGCAAGGCCGGGCTGTGCGTTAACTTTAAACGAAATTCGATGGACTCGTTATCCCCGTGGCCCGCGTGTCCCTCGCGCTAGCTCAGCCCCGGGCTCGGCGGATAAATTTCACGGGCTTTTCACCCTATCGCGGTCTCGTCGGCACAGCCGTTGCACCTCCAGCCACAAATGTCGGACCACCGTCGTTGCTGGATCCTCCTCGCCGACCTCTTACTCGCTTATCCTTCGGCTGGTACACGGTGTGTACCAAGTGTTCGCGTTATCGGACCCAGGTATCTCTCGGAACAGTATCACGGGGCGAGAGGGAGCCGTGCATGTTGGCCAAGGGGCACCAGTAGGGAAGGGCGTGTCGCGGGATGTTATTCGCGATATTTATACGTCCCACGAGCATCGGCTTATAATCGAGCGTGCCCACTCGATAGCCCTGATTACACATCGTTATCCTGGTTTACTCACCGGAAATGACGGGCTCGAAACCGCTCCCGGGCAGCCGATAGGACCAGGAAACACCAAGCCCGAGGCACTTCCGGACATCGTCTGCGGAGGAGGCTCACCTTCGACTCGATTTCCATCTTCCAACCCCTTTCGCGCTACCCTCTCACCCGTTTCGCGGAAAGAGCAGTATTTTTTTGCAATCAAACTTTATACCTACCTCCTTCGGTAATCATATTAGAATCTACTTATAAATTAGAAAATTAACATTGTATTATAAACTTGAGCGTTAAGGTACAATATAACTAAAATACCTTTAAAAGTTCTAACTATTAAACGCGTTAAAACTTCCGCTAAATCGGGGCGGGGAGATGTGAACTCATGGCCCTTTGGTATACCTATACCTAACTAAATTAGTTGATCGCTCCAGTAATGTTTCTGATATAGTGGCTACCTACTTAGTCGACTTTCTCAACTTCGTGGCCACCATTTCTGAAAACTTGCTCTTCCAGCTTGTCTTGCACTTGTCGTCACATTTATGTAGTCTTCAAATTTTGTAGTTATTTCACGCATAGTTTCCCTAATTATAATAGTGCAAGGAACACAGAACACAAGTGTATCTACACGTAATTTACTTGCTACTTCTCAACAACTGTTTCATGCAAGCTCCACGAGCTTTCCGCGTCTCGTTCGGTGTTTCTATCTTCGGAGTTTTATCGCGCTCTCCTTTCATTCCTGTCCCGGGGACTCGTTTCTACGGCTGTCATGGACAGTTTCCGGATTGAGGGTCCAATTTATCCTCCTCGAACTTAAACGCACGCTCGTCGGTTCGGAATTTAATTATACTCCGCAACATTCGTTCGGGGAAAAACCGAATCGATTTTGCCGTATGCCGCGGGTGTAACGGTGTACCGGCGCTGTAGCGTTAATTACGAAACGTTATACTCATCATGCCGTTTCCTGTGAAAAACCATCCTCGTTTCGGGGCCGATTCGAACGTTTTTGTACTGCGTAATTTCTAGGTCTCTTATTCGAGCACAATGAGTGTAACTAGTAATTAAACCAAATTTGAAACGTTTCACGTATCCTCTCTCAAAAACTGAAACAGGGGATCCAAAATTTTCAAGCGTCCACATACCTACTTCATCTCTTACGAATCCAAAGAGAAAGCAAAGGTAAAGACATTAAAAATTCACTACCAGCGGAAAAATATTCCCCAGGCTTACCTACCGAGCCGGGGGCCATTTGTAACCGCGGTTTTCGCGCACTTTTTTTCCGCCCCCCGGAAAGCAGCCTCACTGGGCACGATTTTCGCATCTGGCGCTGCTCGGATCTCGCTCATAGCCGCCTAATGATAAATCCGCGCGATAAATCGCCAGTTTAAATATCGCGCGGCTGCGTACGCGCGCGATTACGAGCGAGCCTGGACGCGCCATTTAATTCGTCGGTTAATCGCCCTAATTAATATTCGGCGTCGTACGCGTGCACGAGCCACGCGCCGCGCTCTCCATAATTAATGGCGGGTAACAGGGACGGGGACCGGGGGTCTTGCCTCCTGTTGACCGGTTCACGGTGTCTCCAGGTCCTCGTTAGCCGTTGTTACACAGAGAGCCGGGGGCTAATTTGCCTGGAAAATGGCAGGCTCCAGTCGTCGCGCGTCAAACGCGACACCCTCGCGCTAACGAACCCGAGGAACCAGCGAATTGAATCGGATTTTCTTCGAGCCTTGTTTACTTGGCCACAGCATCCGGCCCACGTGGATTCGTCACACGTGTTTGCCAAACGTCTTGGATTTTGATGTTTGCGCGGAATGTTGTTAGCAGGATGTGCCAGGTCGCGAAATTCCTTGGATTGTTTCGCTATGTTGAATGATTAGGAAAGCCGGTGGTTGTCGCGAAACTTGGATTTAATTTTTTTATGTGTTATTGGTATGTAAGTATTCTGTTCTCTTTAGTTAAAATGTCTTATCTAGCATTTTGAAACAACTGAGAAAATTGAAGTTTTATTATTTTCTTTGTACCATCCTTATTTTCCTTCATTCAAATTAAAACATGTTGTCATTATTTCGTAATAGTCCAATATTATTTTTTTTAATAGATGTACCGGTAGGAAATGTATTATTAACGTCCCAATTAATTGTTTTAGATAAGATATTTTAACCATTTTGAAAGAAGTTAGGTTAAATATATTAGACTGTTTATAAATCTTTGCGAAGCACGTTGAGTTTTCTAACTTTACTTAAAAGGTAAAAGACGTGTGGAACTTCAAATATTTCAACACATCTCAAAAAATGAAAAAATGCTAGATAAGACAGTTTAACTAAGGAGGGCAGTATTTATGTTTGTAAATTGTTTTGATAATGGAGTGCATCTATTGTACTGATATAATTGAGACATTCCTTCCGTCTATGCAATATAGATGGAAATATAATTCTTTCTTTTGACGATTTTGGTATTGCTGAGTTTACTGTGGCATTTTCCAAATATTTTGATGTCTGACAATTAGGCACATGTGCAATATGGTTCTATGTTAGCTGAATGCTATGATTCCTGGAGTAAAAAATGTGTGTTGTCTATAGGAGACTTCCTCGCATATCGAAAGCACGTTTTGGGGCGCAGAAATGACGCTTCTTTACGCCACCTGGCTAAACGCGAATCACGTGCATATTCATGCATATTGGCTCCGACGGCGGGCCACCACGATCAATATATCTGTGCATTCCTCTCGTGCACTGCCAAAGTGCATCGGGAATTTCCCGATTGGAATGCCTAAAGTTCCACAAGTAGAGCCATCAGTGGCGTTATTCATCCATCGTTGGCGAAGGGGCTTCACCTTCTGATGCGTTGCATTCTCGGGGCTCTGATCGATCGCGCTTAACAATCTTCCTCTGGTCGCAGTCCTTGGGCTGTTAGCGAAGCTGCGCCGTGTGCGTTCCCTATCCACGTGATTTTACACAGTAGGTATCTTAGTTTAGTTCAATTAAATACAGATACTTGTGGGAAATCAGTTGCTCAGTACCTACAGAGGATAAAACGGGCATCAATTCATTAATTAGATCAGAATATCAACTTAGATTACCCCGTTCAGCATTAATGCTCTAACTAATTTTAAATTCACTATAAAGTGCTGACAGATTTCAGCTAATTAATGTTTCCCCTTCAGTGAAACATGCAGAATACTTACCTCGAAGCTTATGTAAAATTTATTTCCACTTGAAATTCAGTGGAGGAGTTACCTACCTACTTCATAAAAATTGATCAACAATTAGGAAGAAGCATTCTGATTTTAGATCAGCCCAGATTTCCCTTGTCAGCAACGAAACACAAGGGAGTCCTCCCAGCCGCGACGTACGATTCGATCTCGTGCCACGCCAATCAACAAGTGTCTACTTAATGAACGAGAATGTATTTCCATCAGCGCTGTCAACGACTTTAAAGTCAATCCAAATTAACTACGATGACGCGTACACGCGCACGCGCGAAGGTTTCAATTCCATTTCGAAACGGTCGGCCGAATCTGATAAATGAAACATAAAAGATTGTATCGAACCGCTCCGTTCGCCAGAGATAATTGCTTTCGATGACACGTTTAATCTGCCAACGCATCTTTCTACGAATGCTCGTATCACGATGCGCTCGTACGTTTCTATTCCCTGAATTCCCTGCAGTTTCCAATTACGCGTCGCGGTCAACTGAAAAATTAAAAATGTCCTTTTAATTAATTACGCCATGCCCCGGCGTAGCAAGGAAATTTCGAAATTAATGAATTTAATTTCGAGTACAAATTGATTCTTCGAGCATTCTCCTCGCACTTGGTCACCAGCTAGCTCTTGCCTTCTCGCGTTCGCTCCTCTGCTCCGCGTTGTTACGCAATTAGTACGCTCAGGGGCTCCCCGAAGTGGTCCAGAGTTTCTAGATCTCTTCCTCGTTTTCCTGCCTCGTCCTGTTTTCCCTGGCCCTTTTCCACCCCCGACGTTGTTGCCTCCACGATCCAGTCACGCGAACGGTAAGCTTGCTACTGCTTGAATATCAGGCTGCACTGTGGTCGCCACACTAATGACAAACGATGCTGCAGCCGATGCTCCACGGGATCCTAAGACGATTTCCTTTTCACTATGGGGGGCGCCGAGACAGTACGTCTCGATGTTAATAGCGATACTAAGCCAATTATGCTCTTAATCTGCCTGCAGCCATTTTGTGCCTTGATACTGCTGGGTTTGATGTTTCTAGAGAATTCTGGTCCTCGGTAAAAGCGAGGTGTTTCGGATTCGTCACAGACGAAAAATGTACACAGAAAATCTCATCAGATTTAACCGGGAGCAGCGGCAAAAGAAATTCAATTAAAACGGGGAAGCGAATGTTTCTCAAACCTTTAGGGTGCGTTAGCTGCGATAAACGATTAAAACGGTGGTGATGAGAGCGAAGCACAGAAATTCATTCTATAGTTTTATAATGGAAGTAGTACGTATTTATATTGAAGCAGCAATCAGAGTCGATCGACGCTCTTATAGTTTCTGTTGCAGCTGCAACGGAAACTTACCCTAAGTCACAGTATTTGGTATTAAAACTGTATAGAGAGAACTCAAAAATGTTGTGAATAGTGTGGTTTATTTAGAGATAGAGAATTGATAATGAGGTGATACAATGGATACGTAATAGTTCTCGGAGAATGTTGTCGAGATGCTACTGCTTTGTGTAATCGAGTACTCAGGTCAGTCACGAGAGCGTGAGTGTGTGTATGAGTGTATGTGAGGTGTTGTGTGGAAGAGTATGTTTGTATGATGTCGCAAAAAGTAAATAAGAAGTCCATCAGCTGTTTGAGAATCTTCTGGTTGTTTTGCGGCTGACGTGAAAAGGAGAGAGAGAGATAGAGAGATGATTCTGCCGAAACAAAAACAATTAGGGTAGACCGGGGGCGAGAGTAACAGGAGGACGATTGTAACACGTTAAATATCTCAGAACATATGATAGATATTAACACAAATTTTGGATATATGATGGAGAAAGACATTTGGAATATACACATCCATGCCCTAGCAGTATAGATACAAAGTTGACACGTAGGGGAAGGTGGGGTAAAACGGAACGCTTAACTTTGGAGGGTGATAACTTAAAATCGGGAGGAGAAAAAGACACGAGACCTCGACAGGAGTCTTCAGTGGACCTTAGACTATAAGAAAATCAAGGTCATTGTTAAGAAAAATCTTTGGGAACGACGGAAAATGAAATTTGCCGGAGTTATTGAAATCTTCGCCTCGCTCAAATGGTGGGGTAAAACGGAACACCCACTCGAAGACCGTGTAAACGTACAAAATCTTTATTTCTATGATTTAAAATGTATTAATTTATGTTAAAATCTATAAGTATATGTTTTAGGTATAACTATTGTAAATAAAATATAACAAAAATATATATTATACATATAAGAGAAAATATTTTATTAGATAACATGAAAATTACGGAAAATAATCAAATATAAATATAATATCGTAAAAGATGAATAGATTAATACAGTTTGTTTATTATTGTATGAACAATAAGCGGGCCGGAATCACCCGCTGATTGGAATTACCTCGCTTTCCCCTACACGTGGATTTTTACATGAATATCAATATTTGCATGGAGAACACATCTGCGTTAAATGATTATGTTATTTATTACAATTTAAACTAACAGTTTGATCGAATGAAAGATGTATCTCATACATCATAATTTTCTATACAAAATCCATTTTCTTGGAAACAAGGATAGTAATTAAAAGTTTAATCTACAATCTAATAATTAAAAGAGATAATAAACACATACTAAGGGACGTTTCCATTCTTCCCCATGTATAATAGGCGTTCCGTTTTACCCCGCGAAAAGTGTTCCATTTTGCCCCATGTGCAGTCATTTAGTAAACATTTAATATTTACACTTCAGCGTGAGGTAAAGAACTTTTTATATATATCAAAATGTAGCGTAAGGACTATAGAATCCAACGATGTACTTGCCGTTATTAATTTTCGAAATCCAAGTACCGAAAAGTGGTCGAAAGTCCAACGCAATATTGAACCGTCGATACCGAAAATTTTTCAAACTCTCTTAATGAAAAAATAACTTGTGCAGAGGTCTATGGTCTATCACAAAATGCTATGAGGACCCTTTGGTTCCATGTCACGCGATACTAACTCATTCGCAGCTCTTATCTAACAGAAACATTGGTGTTCCGTTTTACCCACCCGTTCCGTTTTACCCCACTTTCCCCTATAGTGGAGAAAATAACTTTTCGATACCCTAAAGTAATTATTTCTTATTGATTTTAAATCGTAATATAAATACTCACTTTACAAGTACGTGTTTTTCTGCTTTTTAATATTTAATCTGGTCTGTGGTGATTTCAAAATCAAAGTGATACTACCGCCCCGGTCTACCCTATCATGCTTTACATAAAATGATTCAGAATTTCGACCAAAAAATTTTTTTAAAAATTTTAAAAATAAATGTTATCGGCGCACCGGTTCGGTCTATTTACAACAGACTCTTAATTTAATTCTTTCCTTGATAATGGTCGCAATACTGACTGAAACGTTGGAAATTAATAGTAAAATTTGCAAAATAGCTTTTATTTAAATACTACTCTTATAAATAGACCGAACCGGTGCACCGATAACATTTATTTTTAAAAATTTTAAAAAAATATCATGCTTCACCTCAAATTTGAAGATCATGCATCATCTCGTACGCTCAAAGATTTAACAGCTCAGCCGAGAATAACTAAAAACAGGAATCTAGACGCCATAGTCACAGTTACAGCGCAAGGAACAACCTTTCCCGATTTTACTTTCCCAAATACCTCAGTACACCTCCCTATCAGAGCTCAAAACTGAATAACGATTGGTGGAATATTTTTTGCACACAAATCTCGCGAGCACCGATCGCCATTCGAGTTCGCGAATAAAGCTCGCACGAAATTCTTTCTCCGGGTAAGCTGCAGCCCCACCCCCTTTCTCGACATCCAGCGTTTCCAGTGGAAATAAGAATAAAAGCAGGCAGTCGAGAGGCTGGAGTGGCTGCTCCATCGTACGCTGGAGAGAGTGGCCGAGGAGGAGTCGGCGAAGAGAGGTATCGGTGGGACGAGAAAAGAAGGGAAGGAGGATCCACTCTCGATCGGCGCAGGCGAATCGAAATAGGAGCGCGCGCGGTGAATGCCGTATGCATAAAAGTGGCCGCAATAAAATTGCTAATCCCGCGATAAACACGTCCGATAGCTAAGCCTACGTCCGCCGATGCGCCCGCTGCTTTTTATGCGCCGCTTTTTCCATCCTGATTCCCCGCGTATTCCCCTTGATAAATCGATCGTATTATTTCCTAGGAAATATAGGGCCCTGCGAGGTTCCCGGATCGCGCCGCGGACGTTGTATGTAAATTCCGCGGAAACGGATAAGGGGTTCGTGGGCAATTCATGGGGGAGCTTGTATCTTAAAAGGGAATACGATAAATGATCGAATTTATCGCGATATAATTTCCTCCTACCTCGATAAAGGAACCGGGCGAGAAATAAAAGTTATTCATACCAGAACTCTCTTCATAATCGTTGCTAAATCGATACTTAAATGTTCCATGGATTAAGCGCAAAGTTCACCGATACATACGCCACCGCGTAATCGCGAAACTCCGGGATTCTGAGCAAATACTGAAAAACATTCCGGCAAGAAACCGCCCCGAAACTTAGCCCCCTAGAACGATAATTTCCGCGACGCTCGAGCGTAGAACACACAGAAATCTGAGAAGGTCTGCGCATCCCCCAGGCACTCGACAACCCCTTGAATCTTCTTTCGCCGCGAGTTTCCCCGCGGGGGGCTCGATAAGGATTTCATTTCGCGCTGGAGACTCATTAAACGGTAATTAAGCCCCCCCGTTGTCTGAAAACTGCCGCGAAGAGGCTGCTCCTCGCGGCTGCCGTATCGTTGTAAACCGATGCATCTTAATCGCTACCCTTCGCGCTCAGCCTCCCCCTTCGTCGTCCACTTTTCCTTCTTTCTTCGCCCGTTTCGAGTCCACTTCGCCCGTGGCTCCTCGCCGCTTCGTTTCCCGCCTTATTACACGGGATTAGATTAACTTTCGAGCGGGCCTCTGTTCTTGTTTATCCCGCGGGATCCAGGGGGATGGTCTCTGTGTAATTGCCTTAAAGGGTGCACGTGTGCATCCTCTCCCTGTCTGAGCGCTGGAGCCCGTGGCGCGGCAGTCAGATTCGATTTCGCCGTGCCAAACCCACCCCCACTTGCACTTTGAAGTCGCAGTCTTCCGGGGGCTGGAAGGATTTTTGACGAAGCTTTTAACCCTTCCCTCGAAAGAGAGCTAATTGCACTGACGGCTGACATTCGGGCATTAGACGCGGAAGAGAGGGTTCCCGTCGATGGCCTCGCTACCGTACTTTCGGTTCCCGCTGCCGTTACACGAGGTTTCAGTTTGAATTTCCACCCACCCAACTCGAGCTTTGTGTGAACAGCCGGAGTTTTGCTGCGCTGCATTATCGAGTACTGCAGTTTTCTCCAAGTGCACTGTGGAAGTTAGTTTCTAGACGGGTGGTGTGTTAGTGGCGAGGGTACACTGAGGATGTGAGTACCTCCTGTAGCGTTCAAGAATAGAAAATTCGAGCAGGCAATTAATTTTCCAAGTCACTTTCGTGATTGGTTAGTGACTTTTAGATTTGAATTTTCAAAGTGACAGGATTCAGGATCGTATTTAACCCTTCGTTGATACAACTCTTTTTTCAATCAACTTTGATATACTTGGGTGGCTCACACCCATTCTCATACTATTCTCATCCAAAAAATCCAATCGTTATGAAAAAAATTATGGGTCATTTTCAAGGTCTCTAGAATGTATTCCAATAGTTTTTGTATTGAAATTTTATCACAGTTTTTGTAAAAAAATTCTAGATTACCATATGTCAAGAAAAAACGAAGAAAATCTTCAAAAACTTGTAACTTTTATAAATTTCCGTATTAAAAGCTAAAAATCTGCAGAATTGTTGATCAGATATAATATTTTGAGATAAAAATAGTTTATAAGTTGGCTTTGGAGAAAAGGTATTTATTTTGCATAAAGAAAGTACAGAGCGTCAAAATCAGCTTATGGGTGGCGCACACCCAGAGTGTCAAAGAAGGGTTAAAATTCATTAAGAACTATGAATCTACTATTATTTCGCGAAGCAACCAGGAATCGATTTTTCTGCAGCAGAATCGCCTCAACGTCTGACCTGAAACTACTACTCCACGTGAAAAGACTAAATTCGTTGAGCCATTAGGAGCTCGCGTACGCGGAGATGCCGTGGAAACAGCTTTTCGGGTTTTAGGAAGTAGAGCTCGTAGTTAGGGTTTATCTTCACCAATGGTTCCTTGCCTTCGACGCGATTACCGTAAATAATTTCTGTTATCTCTCTCTCTCTCTCTTCATCAGCCTCCCGCGCGAGATTAGCTTCACCTTTGAGCGGGGCTCCAAGGTATTTATTCTGGCGCTCAACTGTAGCTGCTCCGTGCGTACTTTCGAGTAACGAGAAATGATTCCGGGTAATTGCCTCGAAACGCCAACGAACTAGGCGAATCACGCAACTCGGGGGGAATTACAGGGCGAGCTTTATTTTTTTGCGGAAACACGAGGGAACGATAAACCGAAAAAATCGATAATTTAATAGGGCACTCCGTTTTAAGCACTCATCCCTTTGAACGGGAACAGTACACGTGAAATATATAATTCTTTGACAGAATACGATTCTATTACTTTTAAATTGAAGTTCAAATATACCGAGTTTCCGGTATACTTGTTGACAAAACGAACAGTGAGTCGAAGCTTTGAGCGTTTATTGTACACAGCAAAGTACGTAGATCGTTAAACTGGTTTGAAAAGCGACTGCCGCTTTGCCGGACAAAGGGAGCGCGATTAAAATGGAAACGCTTGCGCTTCGATGCCTCAAATTGGATTTTTGAAAGTTAACTATTTAATGGCACCTAGTTCGCTGTGACATTTATCCCCGTCTTGTAAGAAGATTCCCTAAAAATTAGGTCACTGAAACTCTTTTATAGAATAACTTTTATCTCATGAATTTCATTATTCCCAAAATGAATCCGTGGTTGAGAACACTTTGCCTGCTTAACGGATAATCGAAATTTCCAACCATCCGCGGTATCCGCGTGAACACTGTGGAGCAGTGTAACGACCATCCAAGTGATCGTTGTTAAGCGGAAGCAAACAACACTTGGTTTTATTCGTATAAAATACAGTAAAGGGATCAGTAACTACCACCAGGTTTAGAGTAATTTAACCTACCAAATAGTGACGCTGGGCGCAAGTATTTGTCACAGGTAGTTAGAGTATATTGTCCCAGCAATTGAGGCATTTGATGGAAAAAGGGCACATATGACAAAATGCCATTTCAAGAAAATCGATTTCAAAGTTTTCATCGTCGATCACGCTACGTAACAAAACAGAATCTAGGTAACCTAATGGGAGAAAAGTAGTGTCCTTGGTATATTATATATATACTAGCTTTACTACTCGGCTTCGCCCGAAATTTAGGTTTTCATTTTATAAAAAAAAAAAAATGTATTTCTTTTTGTGAAAATAGTCACATTCATCTGGATTAGTTAGGCATAATGAGCTGGGACACATTTTGTGACCCCAGAGCTTACCGTTAAAAAGTTTTTAAGCGACAGAAAAACACACACACTTTTTACTTTATATATTAAGATATATAACATATACCTAAGGCGATTTGAACGATTTAAGGGGAGAGCCTGGTGTAACTAGCTGAAAATCGAGGCATTTTTCGGGAATTTTTTTTAAAGAAAGTATTCAATCGATCTTTCAGAAACTTTCAGGATATTCTATTATCAGATTAAGGTAGATGAAAAAAAATTATTAAAGTAAATAACAGAGTTATACGGGCTTATGCCCAGTCCGTTGGCGACGCAATTCATACTACTGTATTCATCTAAAATCAAAAATCGAACAATTTTTGTTTAGTTCATGAGTGCACGCATAAATCGTATAAATTTATAACTTAAAAGATGCAAAATTGAACAAATAGTGGGCTCTTGAAAAAAAATTCGTAAAATGGAAAAAGGCATTAAATATATATGGCTATGTGCCCTTTTTCCATCAAATTGCGAGAGTCGCCAGTACCACGAAATAATTTTGTATCGCTGCCGTGTTCAAGACAATGGCGATCGTAATAACGAGCAACCCTCAACAAACTGCCGCGCTATCACCCGCATTGGGGCAGTTTTAAACTCAAGATTCTCTGGTTCCTTTTCGGTCCTCCCTTCCTCTTCCCCCTCTGCTCCTCTTTTCCCACTTCCCGCAAATGTCCGCGAACGGTTCATAACTTCGTGGTTCTCGACCAGTCTCTTTTCTTTTTTCTTTTACCCAACTGCCCCGTTCACCCCCACGGCCCTCCCACTGTCCCACCTTTTACGCCGTTCTTACGGCGGTATTCTTATCCGGGAGGCTCCTTTATATCGTAATTACCATTTTTATCCTTCCTCTTACCCTCCCCTTTATTCCTCCCATCGGAATTCATTAAAGTCTCGGGAGTATTCTCGCGTAACTAGGGGACTTTCCTTCCTACGCGAAGACTTCTTCCGTCGTCCGGCAGGGAGGGAGGGGGTGAAAAAAATTCGCGAAGAAAGGAAAAGAAACAGGTCGAGTGGGGGAGGGAGGGAGAGAGCGAGGGAGAAGGAAGGGATCGGGTCACGTCCCCGACATAGTGGAAAATCTCTCCCGCGCTTCTCGGAGTACGGTCGAGTCGACGAAGTAATCTCCTGGAAGTTACTTTCCTCCGGGGGTCGCTGCCGTGTAATCGGTGGCGATTTGATTCCAGTTGCGTTTAATTGCATAAAAGTCGGGCGTGCGCGGAAACAAGACTTTCCTCGATCCACCTTTTCCACCATCCCTCTGCGATCATATGTGAGTATAGATAAATCTCGATATAGAAACGTCTTCCAGCGATCGAACAAGAAAATACTTTACCGATAAAATCCATAGAAATATCTTCCACCACCCCCAATAATAATGCCTCCATGCTGCGAAGCTATTTTTTATTTAGACATCCGCGTTTAATTAAATCACAATACCTACACGATTAATTATTAACCAAAAGTCGACAGCACAATTGGTTCATGAAAATCCCAAATCTCAATACTCAAATTAATTCACGCGCCACGCTGAAACGTGGCCGACGTACCCATCACCACGGCACGGGGTTTCGACGATAGATGTTAATCCAGTGAAAGAGTGGTGAAATGGAGACATCCCCGTCGATAAATCGTCCCCGAACGTAGATTCAATCTCCCGCTGCCTTTTCTCGGTATAACGGGAGCTTACCGACGCGGATTAGGGAAGAAAGAAACAGACGGCATAGAGAGTGAGGCAGGACGGGGAAAAAAGGTGTTTTTAATGGCCATCGTTACGAAGAAGACAAACGCTGACAGGTCTCGGGGATCCGGCGGTTCTCCGGCCTCGCTAATCGCCAGGCGATTGCTTCTGTTCATATCGAAGCCACTCGATACTCGGCGGGTATCGATCCCCGTTCCTGCGGTTAACTGTCCGGTGTAGAGCGGGCGCTGGAGGCCGCGGCGAAGACGGGAAAGGAGAGAGGCTCGACCGAAAAGGAGAAACGGGATGGTAATTCCACGGGCGCGCAAGATTCATTGTCGAGAGAAGTGGCCGATCGATCTCGAAGGATGCGTTGGCACGGTACCACCGCCGGGGTACAGACAAGAATGCGGTACCTATGCGCGGGACCGGTTTCCGCCGCTGTAATGGAATCAAAGGATAACGAGCCACGGTCAGACGACCGAACCGATAAGGCGAACCGCGCAGATCGCGCAGAAGGGGATCGCATCAATGAATTTTATAACGAGGCGACCACTGCCGTGGGGGTGAAACCCGCGACGTATCAATACGTCCAACTTCTGTCCGTTAAGGGGACCCTCGCGAGTGAAAAACGGTTTTGTGATGGGTCAAGAATATGGGTATTTTAAGAGAAGAGTTTAGTGGTAAACAAGTCGATTTTTATATTAGCATTGTGGTAAATATTGTTGACGTTTTTAGTTTCTTGGATTAGACGAGGTTCAGGGGGTTGGTAATATTGCAGTAGATCGAAGTTTTACTTGTTAAGAGGGGTACTCGACCATGACGAGGCTGCGATCGCTTCCCGATGGTTAAATTAAAAGTCTAGCTTGAAAAATATTGTTTTCCGCGCGACCGCCAGGTTTAATCGACAGTTTTCGGGTCCACGGGTTATTGAACAGAGATTGGATTATCGGTTCGTTTCTGGCTTACAGCGACGCGAATTTGCGTTTCGGTTTTTATGGGAAATCGACGATGAGGACCGTTCGAGCGGCCGAACCGAAATAATCGTTTTAGCGTCGGTCCTTCGCGGAACCGGCTGCGGAAATTAATCGATAGGTCGCGTGCAATTCGATCGGTCCGATGACGCGTAGGCTCCTTCACTGCTCTTTATATCCGTTTTCTCTTCTGTTTTTGGTGATATGCGCGTATTGATCCAAGTAATATAAAATATTGTTCTCTTGAGTTCGATAGCTTCACTTACAGAGCACTCTTATTTTAGTTTCATAATCACTATAAACAAAGAAACAATAGCAAGGCACAGAATTTTATTTCTTAGAATTTTAGCTACTGAAAGTAGGGTTACCACCCGTACTTTAAAATAAAGTATCTTACGTTATTACACGTAAATTTATCTATATAAATCTTTATAAAAGTGATAAAAAGTTGCTCTGTAATGCTAAAGCAATAAGAAATATGTTTGGAAGAAATAGAAACTAATAAGTTTAAAATGTACTTTTAGTTTTTTCAAACATACTTTTTTTTGTACGTTATTTTCCTGTAAAAAAGGTGGCAACCCTAACTGAAAGACACTCATTGCTTTCCTCGTGTTCCACGTCTGCTTGTTCCAAGAAATGGTTATTCAAGCTACAATCGTTACTTCTGCCAAGATATTCAGAGTCATTGGTCAGCACAGACGGAGATAAGATCGGAGAAAGAGGACTTCATCTACGGAATATATACTTCTTTTCTTAGTGGAGCAGATCGATTCGCGAGGAGAATAACCCTCGTTCGCAACGGGGCACGGATCCGACAAGGGGGGTTGACTCCCCACAATCAACCGGCCATTTCGCACGAGGAAACTCCTGTTTTTTAACGGCCAGTTGCTCGAAACGTACACGCCGTACGTTTCGTTCAACGACGGCTGCACGCGATGCACTTTTTCCCGACGGCCCAACGAAAAACCTGGCCGACGTTTCGACGATTTACCGTCGCGCGTAAAAACGCACGTCGCTTCCGCGACGACAGTGGATTTTTATGAAGTTGGAGCCCCCTTTCCTCCTCGTGATACCCAATTTTCGCCTTGTCGGCCCTGGTTTTTCAAACTGCTTTCTAAACTAATTTCCGTGCTACTATTTGATCGCGCAATTGTAATTATGTACGTTAGTTGTTCATTACACTGTACACATCATGTGGGTACAGTGATCGAGTAATGAAATTCAGTGTTAGGTGCTATTGTAATGTTAGTCTTATTGTTATTAATCGTTTTTATTGCTAAAAAAAGAAGATACATGCGTATTTTCAGCTTGTATAGTCAATAAGAGTAAAGGCGAGGCTGTTGGGAAACGTAACCGTGAAACTGAAATAGAGATATTAACAAACAAACATATCAAATATTAAAAATAAACTAAAGTAAAAGTAATCTTAAGACTTAACGCTAAATTTGAGAATAATACAAAAAGTAAAGTAAGAAAAGTAAAGTAGGAAAAGTAAAGTAGGAACAGTAAAATAAGAAAAGTAAAGTTGGAAAAGTAAAATAAGAAAAGTAAAGCAAGAAAAGTATAGTAAGAAAAGTAAAGTAAGGAATGTAAAGTAAGAAAAGTAAAGTAGGAAAAGTGAAGTAAGAAAAGTAAAGTAAAAAGTAAAGTAAAAAGTAAAGTAAAAAGTAAAGTAAAAAGTAAAGTAAAAAGTAAAGTAAAAAGTAAAGTAAAAAGTAAAGTAAAAAGTAAAGTAAAAAGTAAAGTAAAAAGTAAAGTAAAAAGTAAAGTAAAAAGTAAAGTAAAAAGTAAAGTAAAAAGTAAAGTAAAAAGTAAAGTAAAAAGTAAAGTAAAAAGTAAAGTAAAAAGTAAAGTAAAAAGTAAAGTAAAAAGTAAAGTAAAAAGTAAAGTAAAAAGTAAAGTAAAAAGTAAAGTAAAAAGTAAAGTAAAAAGTAAAGTAAAAAGTAAAGTAAAAAGTAAAGTAAAAAGTAAAGTAAAAAGTAAAGTAAAAAGTAAAGTAAAAAGTAAAGTAAAAAGTAAAGTAAAAAGTAAAGTAAAAAGTAAAGTAAAAAGTAAAGGAAAAAGTAAAGTAAAAGGCAAAGGAAAAAGTAAAGTAAAAGGCAAAGGAAAAAGTAAAGTAAAAGGCAAAGGAAAAAGTAAAGATAATTGAAAGTACAGTGTATGAAAGTACAATATGTGAAACTTAATCCAGAATAACTTAATATACAGAGGTAAGTGTTTATGTTTAAACCTAAGAACAGATTGGGAAAATTGAGAAGGAATAACGATGAGGGATTTCAAAGAACTTATATCGGTAGAAATAGGTTTGAAATAGCAAGAGATGTTTATGAGAAGGAAGCTCGAAATACGGTAATACGATAAGAGGGTACGATCAAATTTCGGCAAAGCCTCGCGATAGAGGGCCTCCCTCGAATACCTATGCCCGGATGATGACAGTAAAATTGATCGTTGGGTCGAGTCCACGCACGATTATCACTCGTTTTATACTGCACCAATTACTTGCGCGTTCGACAAGCATTTTTATAACGCGCCGATTGTGCACGCAGATTCGCAATCCGGCTACAGTCACAAAGGCGATTAAATCGTTGCGCTTTAAATCAAATATAAACGGTCTCGAAAGTGACTTCCAATAAAATTAATTGATCCCGTGGATTTTCAGCGAATTGGAAAAAATCGCGAGAGGCGGTGGGGGGACCCTCGTAGTACGTGTCCCGCATATCGATCTTCGTGTTTGTTTCAAATAACCAACGGATTTTCCAGTTGAAAAATGTATTTAGTCATGATTTCCCTTTAATCCCTACTACACGTATAAAGTCAGTCGAAAGTGGAATACAAATTCCCGCTTCCCACTGTCTAGTCCATTCCCAACACGTGCGGCCATCTTTCCCTTCGAAAAGTATCTCCCAATCTAATCTCAATTCCTGAGCCTCGAGTTTAGTATTTCTCTGTCGATAAAGCCGTCTTATTTTCCCGAAATTCGACGAGAAATTCCGCAGTCATCGTGGGTGCTGCGTGAGGCTCGGAATTCCTGCTCGTTCCCCCGATTCCATCGTGGATCCTAACGTAAACGCGACCGCAACGGGGCCAGAATGCAGAGGATCCGTTTACGTAGCCCAACCACCCGTCTTCCTAGTCCGATCGTCACGATCGTTCTTCGCCCTCGTGCGATCTCTTCGTTCGTCGGCGACTGTAGCGCAACGTATCGAGTAAGTTCGCAGCGGCGGGATCGATGTTTTGGCTGGAATTCACCCGTGAATATTCGGCCGTCCCCGATCGAGGGCGAACGCGCGACACGCTCCAGAAGCTACGGGGGAAATGAAGGAAACGACTTCTTCTTCTTCGTCCTGGGAAACTGGGTCTCCGGAAAACGAGGAAAGTCGTGCGTCGACTGTCCCGCGGAACGACGGGAGAATTATTTCTTCCCATCCCCCGTAGCCCCGTCTACCCTTCGCGTTCGACCCACATTGTCGCGGTTAACGTCGCCAAGAAGCAGTCGGGATACCATTATTCCTTCTTTTACGTCTCGTCCCTGTCACATTTACGATTCCGCGGGTACATTATTCCTTGGTGTTATACCTATTCGGAGCTCCTCCCGCTTCATGTGGCTGCGAAATTGATTTGGAGCGAACTCTGCTCCAAGTGATAACGTTATTGACTATAGGTTGTATACTTCACGGGCTTTAATCGCAGTCACTAATTATGAAACTTCGGATGGTAGCAGTATCTGTGGGAGGTTGGAATATAACGAGGTGATAAAAGCGGTTTGGGTTGGAAACTATAACGTAGGTACTACTTAGAGTAGTGCCCAGAAATGCATTCTTAATTTTCTAACCACCTACACTTTTACCTTTCGTGGTCACATGAGGTTCACTGAATCCTCGCGTCATTTTTACCATTCTCGTATTTTAGTCTTTATCTAGAAAGGTAAATCATGATATGATCAAATCTGTAATTGAAAAAATAGGTAGGGGAGACCGGGGCAAGTTGATACGATTTTCAATTTTCAATTTTTTCATTTTTGTTTGAATTAATTATTTAATAACAAATATGCTAAAATATACTTTGGTCCTTCCTCTTTAATATATTGTAAATGAAATGTTGAGAAAATACATACAAAATGAATGAGAAAATGTTATTTGGACGGAGGTAAAATGTATCAACTTACCCCATTGCGGGGCAAGTTGATACATCTGTAAAATATCCATTTAATGAGTAAAGGATGGATGTCTGGAATATCCCACTTTAACATGAGGTGCTTCCTTCTTTGTATTAATGTATCTTAATAAAGCTATTTTATCTATTTCGTATATTCTCGCGCTTTGACGTAGCATCGACACTTTTTCTACACCAACATACGCTTTTTGAAAAATATTTTGTGGTATTTTTCTGCGGTACCATTTTGCTAGAAACAAAACGAAAAATCCAATTAAAAGTAGTCGGAAAAAATTGATACACTCCTCATGAGTATCAACATGCCCCAGAGAAAACGTATCAACTTACCCCACAGGAAGTCATTATGTACAAACATCTCCATAAAAAAATGTAGAGCAGATAAACAAAATAACAAAATTTAATTACGTTACCTACAAAGGACTCAATGTGATGCCCAATTAATTTAAGTGATAAAATTCTCTATCCCGTCTCAAGACGGATTGGAAAGTGAACACAACTATTTACTTTTTCTCTATAGAAACGAAAACAGTTAAAAATTGATTGCTAAAGTCAAGATACAGAATTGATCAAAAAGCTTCACATATCTCGCACACAAGGGGCTACATATATACAGTGTCGAGATAATTCGTCTGCATCAACATGCCTCTGTATCAACTTACCCCGGTCTCCCCTACTTATAGAAAAAAAGCAATTGTTTTTGTTAAAATTCCGCACATTTTTAATTTTAATATTAGGGTCTAAAAATTCGCAGTGAAAAAAAATTGCCTGGGGTGCGATACCCCCGTGTGACTACCAAGAGTTAAAGAAAAACCGTCCTTACACCTACCGAATAGACATTCACCAGCTCCTGACCTCGAATATGTTACTGTGGAGACCTCACTTAACTGCACCCTGATAAATACCCCTAAAGAAGTATCTACGTATCTTCCTTCGACCCCATTGCAACAAAGCACCGCAATGAAAAGCCGTAACCCGACAGCGTGGAATTCAAAAGGATCCGTATCGACGTGCCCGAAAACAATCTCTCGTGCAACGAAACTCTCCGTCGTTACTGGAACCGATGGAGGCGGCTTTGGGGGCTGCGCGCGAAGATTTAAAGCGATAGTCGCCCGCTGGAAGGGTTGGGAGGCAAGAGTTGCAGGAATCCTGAGGAAGATCCAACCGGGCACGCCTCTTTGTTCCTGACTCACGGTCGTTCCCGTCGTTTACGACTGTCGTAATCGAACTCGACGCAACGAAGAGCCACTTTCCGGAAACGCCGCCACCACGAGCCACGGGCGGCTGAGCGGAAGGGTGGCGCCGAGAAGCGGAAGGATCGTTGGGATTCACAGGGGGATCCGGGCCGATCTTTTGAAACGGCTTAAAATTGAAAAGGAAGGGGGCCTCCTTGCTACCGGCGAATCTCTGCTACCATCGGCGTGGGGAACTCCGATAAAGATGGCAGTTAGACTAGCGACACCGAAATCCGCTACGTAACTCTCTCACCCCTCGGGGGAGTCCCGGAGGGATTGGGAAAGAAGTAATTGGGGCTAAGGGAGGATCGTAACTGGGAATGATTATTCTTCGATTACAAAGCGCGCGATTAGAAGGAGCTCTATAGAGCTGGGAGCAGTGTTTGTAGCACGCTGCGACATCCACTTTGCGGTCGGATGAAGTTGAACTCGAACTTGCGAATCTGAGCGTACCTAGGGTGAACTGTCCAGAGTGAACACCCCCCCCCCCCAGTGAGTGAACGTTGCTCATATACAACCCCTGGCAATAAGTTTTCGACCAAACGCAATGGTACGAAGTCAACGAGAAACACCAGAATTTTTTGTACGTAAAACAATGCGGTATAAATATAACACTCATGGTAACTTTAAATTGGTCTAATATGCAGTAAATACACCAAAAATAATTAAGATATTCGTTTATTATCTACTAAAAAACAATGAACAAACAAAATGTTGCTTGGAAAAAAGTATTTGGCCAACGGAAGCTCTGGAAAAAAGTATTCGACCATATAAATTTGCAAAAAAATAAACAATACTTTACTTAAAATTCACATTACCTAATATTTAGTTACATTTCCACGTGCACGTATAACAGCTTTTATGCGTTTTGGCATTGATTCTATAAGCTTCTCGCATTCTGTCGGTGTGATTTCATCCCACGATGCCTTAATTGCTTCGCGAAGCTCATTTTTGTTTTTAGGTTTTTTTATATGAATTAACTGTTTCCACGTTGCCCATAAATTCTCTATTGGGTTTAAATCAGGACTATTTGCTGGCCACTTTATTGTTTTAATTCTATTATGTTTCAAATACTCTTGTACTTTTTTGCTGCGGTGGCAACTCGCATTGTCTTGTTTAAAAAAAAATCATTTGAATCCAGGAACCAATTTTCTATACTGGGTATTAGGACATCTTCTAAAACCTGCGTACCTATATATTTCGGAATTGACAGTTACATGTAGTATACACAGTTTTCCTACTCCTTGGGCTGTCATGCAGCTCCACACCATGTAAGACTCAGGATATTTCTTTTTAAAATTTAAACAATCTTCATTGAATTTTTCACTGGTTTTCCTCCAAACAAATTGTCCAGCATTATCACCTGCCCTGATACACACACGTGATTCGTCACTAAAAATAACTTTTTTCCAATCATCCACAGTCCAATGCCGGTGTTCCTTACACCATTCCAAACGCTTTTTCCTATGCAGTTTCGTAAGAAACGGTTTTGTTTTCGCTTTACAAAATGAATATCCCATTTCATTTAACCGGTTTCTCACTGTACGGTCACAAACTTTTTGTGCCCACTTTATATTTATTTCTTTAGACGTACCTCGCCTCATATTTTGAACAATTTGTCGCAATTGTCGGTCAAATTTCTTACTCGCTAGTATAGCGCAACACTGAGATACAGAGTTCCAGAATGCAGCAAAACAGTTTAGTAAAAGAATGCAAGATTATTTGCAGAATACTGGGATCAAAACTGAAAAATGACCAGCTAGTGGGTACACCAAACCTATTTTTCATTACAAATTTATGCGTAATATCTTTACAAAGCAATTAAGGCATCGTGAGATGAAATCACACCGACAGAATGCGAGAAGCTTATAGAATCAATGTCAAAACGCATAAAAGCTGTTATACGTGCACGTGGAAATGTAACTAAATATTAGGTAATGTGAATTTTAAGTAAAGTATTGTTTATTTTTTTGCAAATTTATATGGTCGAATACTTTTTTCCAGAGCTTCCGTTGGCCAAATACTTTTTTCCAAGCAACATTTTGTTTGTTCATTGTTTTTTAGTAGATAATAAACGAATATCTTAATTATTTTTGGTGTATTTACTGCATATTAGACCAATTTAAAGTTACCATGAGTGTTATATTTATACCGCATTGTTTTACGTACAAAAAATTCTGGTGTTTCTCGTTGACTTCGTACCATTGCGTTTGGTCGAAAACTTTTTGCCAGGGGTTGTAATACGAAAAATGAACACCCATGGCACTCACTTCACGATGAAAACCCAGAAACCAAATTTCAACTATGCATAATTATGATCTTATAAGACTAGTAAAGTATCAAATTCATAATATTGCAATTGGAGAATGAGAAATAATTTACACAAAAAATCGTCTAAATATATTGGAAACATAACCAGTGTTATTATCCCGTTCATTCACTGGGGTACCCCTGTTCATTACTAGAAATTTATGTTCACTCACTGGTCATTGGCCCATTTTTTATTTAATTCTCTGCCAGACTTTTAATGAAAGTTTTAACTATCAAACATTGCTAGAATTGTGTTCCAGGATATCTGACTTTATTAATAAAACAGCTCGCTTACAACAATAACATTCAGGAGATTAAATAATAATTTTTGAATACTAATTTCAAGAGATATGCAGCTTAAGCGTTCACTCACTGGGCAGGTCACTCTACCTACTCACTGGATATATATCGAGTTACCGGTGTCAAAATTAATATGATATTTCGTTGAGTGTGCTCGAGGAACAGTCACATATCCCCGATACCAAGAATTATTGCGAGCACCGGTAATCTACACGAGTTTTAATCCTTAATGCACGGCGCGAAACTTCCATTCGCGATGAAATATTTCACTTTGTATAATGGGCAAAAAGAATCCTTATAAAGATCATATAACCTTCAGGAGAATCGTATATGACAGAAATTGCGCAACGTACAGTCAGGGATGTAGAAATATTTCCACGGAAATTTTCGCGTTAATCTAACAGCGGCGTCCAACGGAAATATGCAACGGGCGATAATAAAAAATACACATATCACCGTTTCCAGAGCAGGCCAGAAATATTGCACGGCCAGCGGACCGTGGGAAAAGAGCGTAGCTGGTCCAATAAAAGTATCTCCCACCGAGGTTTCCATTCGTGGCGAGAAGTAAGCGCAATATCTCCTTCCACCCTTGCGCGGACGCAGCGGGTCCGTTTGAAAGGCGTGGAAAGCTCTCATTTACGAGTTGCGGGGACTTACGATCGCATAATCGCGAAGCGGAAAGGCTTGGCCGATAGAAACCGACCGGCAAAACGCTTCCCACCGCCGTCAGTCGAAACTTCGCCATCGCGACTCGCCCGGTAACTTTCGGCTTTTGTGGCCCGTGGAATTTGCGGGAGCCGCGCGATCCTCTCGCCGTCACCTGACACCCGTTGCTCCAACTCCCCGAACACATTTCGTCTCGTTGTATCCTGCAATCTGATTTGCGGTTCGGCGAGTCACTTCGCTATTCGCCCGCTCGTGAAATCGTTAGATCGCGTATCAACCGGGGGCGGTTTCCACCCTCGCGATACCGCCACCGCTGTGCGTCGAATCATCGGCCCATTACTTCGGAATTGATTCCCGCCGTTTCAGTACGCTCCAATTTTCGCGGATCGACGCTCCACGATCGCTTTGAACGTGGTGTATGTGTATGCTACTTGCGCGATAACTCGTGGTTTCCACTCTTGTGTATCAGGAATGCATTCTATAATTGACATCCGGGAGTTTTTTCGGATCCGAGGATACAGTTTTTGATATAGAATTTCGTTTTTTTTAACGTTTTTATTGCAGAGAGAATGGATAAGGGAGAGTGGGGTAATTGCGAACAACTGAGCAAAAAAGAAAACAAAACGGAAATTATGTGAGATATGAATTTGTTTATTCTTTACAAACATACTTAAACTATTCATCTGTAAAGTACTGTGACGAATTTTTGAAAAATTATAATAAAAATCAACTTTATAGTGAAAAAGCAAACACGTGGTGTTCGTGATTACTCGACTGCCGTGGAGTAATCACGAATAGAGTGCTAAATATCGTAGAAGTCGCACAGAAAGCGCGACTTGAATGGTCGACCCATATAAAATGTTGCTACAACATATACCTAATGCATTTTTCACATTTCTCTTCTTGTGCGTTAGAAAAAAATTGCAATTGTGTCAGAATATCGAAAAAAAATTGAAAAGGGCGTTTTTTAAACTTTTTTCTGAGCCTGTAATGAAAATGAAAAAATCCATTGTGTAGATTTAAGCAAGTTTTATACGTGCTGAAAATTTCATCAAAATTGGTTAACGTTGCTAATCTCGAAGGTTCTAGATTACCCCATCAAATTTATTCGTCAATACCCCACGATATCAAAAAATAAAAAAGAATTTATTTCAGTGGTTAGTATCATGATTCAAGCAACGCCTTAGTCACAAAATATTGGTAAAAAAGTGCTTTATTTCAACTTAAAAAAATAAACAATTGTATCATTAATTCAACAGTAATTACATGCAATTGAAAAGGGGCAAAATATTACTCACAAAATATTGGTAAAAAAGTGCTTTATTTCAACTTAAAAAAATAAACAATTGTATCATTAATTCAACAGTAATTACATGCAATTGAAAATGGGCAAAATATTACTTGAAACATGATGAAAATAATAAATTGTGTTTATCTTGAATAGCATGAGCGTTCTGTATTTATTAATTTCTGCTCGGCGTTGGACACGACCTAAACTATTTTTATTTTCGTAAAGACGAACATCGTTTTTATTTATTAAAACGCCGCAACCATCGCATTCGCGATTACCCCGCATTCGTCTTTACCCCACTCTCCCTTATACAAGAAGAAAATAAAGAAACAAAATAACGCAGAGGTTTCAGTAGAACTGCTTTGCTACCTGACTTTAAAATGTTGTTTTCATCGATTTTATTGTGGATCCGTCGACCTAACGTTGGATACTACTGTCTTTCAGAGGCAGAATGGTCACTGAGGAGCAACCAGCATTTTCTGTCATGAGTGTAACAGCCTCGAGATAAAACGCACAACCAGTCGTGTTCCTTTGTCTTTACTCTTTTCTCATCTTGTTATACCACTCTTTGGTCATCTGCAGCAGCCTGTGCAGAAAACAGGTGGTGGTTGAAAGAAAGTTCAGAGCTGCAATTCTTATGTAGCATACAGCTATCATGGGTCTGCTCTGAGGAACCCTTTCCCCTTTTGCAATATAGATTTCGAGATCCAGTTACTTCCAGTTCACATTTCCAAACTTTTAAATTGATAAACATCCCCTGCACATATTTAGAACCTCTCTATCAAATTAATATGAAAACTCCCACCGCAACTTCTGCCCTTCCCTGTCAATCATTCCTCCACTCTCCTCGCCTCTAATAACGAGAAAGTCGTTTATTCACGCGGAGAAATTAATCGCGCCCAAACTTTGCACCGAATTATGCAACGTAGTTGAGAAGCGAGCCGCGCGCCTCTCGCTAATCCTGATTGGCAGTTAACTACGTACGGGGTTCCGTATTACCGTCAATTTCCCGAAGGTTTTTGCAGCTGCCTATACGGCGACAAGTTCGATGTGCAAGTTCTATCGAAACTTGCGAGACAACGAGGAACCGAGCTCGCGGAAACTCCTCGTCGCGAGTTTCGCCAGGTACCTACCGTCTTCCCCGTCGGTTGCGATGAAAGCTTTCGACGGGCCGCCGATCGATTTCCAATAAAAATTATCCCCCCATCATCGCCAATAACCCTCTGCGTTCTACGTTCATTCCCACTATCCTTTTAACCTGAATATTCCAAATTCACTTACAAAATATTAAACGTAGAAAATCAACGATCTTTCATCCCCCAGCTTCCCTCGGAGATGTTCGCCGATCTCTCTTCAACGATAATCAACGATTCGAAGAAACGGCGAATTCTTTCCGTGTACTTTAGCCCGCGCTGATGACGGGAACCGTAAATATTTCATCATCGAGCTTAATGGAGAAGTCTGTCTACTTTAAAGGGGCGCGCCTCTCGAATCCCGGACACTCAGGGATGTATTAATGGAATTTTCAGTATCCAGGCACGAGGTCGGGCTCTGGATATTAGCCTGCAAATTAATTCGAGCTGCCCCACCGTCCTCATAATTGAGACGATTCTTTTCGTCCTAATTTTCTCCTGGCTCTCATTTCCGCAGCCTCGTGCTCGCAGTTTCGAACGTTTCTCGGGTCATCAGCTACTCGTTTCTCCGGCGAAATTGAATTTTTATCTCGCTAATCATTCACGCTCTTCAGCGAAGTAACATTCAGTTTCTCTATGAAAAGTTCTGTACTTTCAGAATTTTCGATTCGAAGCTACTGGCTCTCGAATGATTCGCTTCTTCTGGAATGCGTAGATAAAACAGTGTGAAATCGACCGCGGAGGGCATTTTGGAGAACGACACTCTATCTATGGCACTTTCGATGCCAATCCTCCTCCGCGTTGTCATTATCGTTCCGCAGGGTTCTGCATTAGGGTGCTCGGGATGCGAAGTAGCATTTGTACGTATCCTGCGGTGGGACATCGTCAGCTGTTAACTTTTCGAGTTAGCGAAGCAGATAAGACCTCATGGGTACGGTCCAATAGCACTTCGGCTCGAAGTTACACCGCGATAGGCGTGTCTGACTCGCACAGCCGAGTCTACTTAGGATTGTTCGTAAACGAAATTGGAGCTGAATGGACTCTGCGGTATGGACTTTTGTAGACCACCGATTGAAAACTCGGTGGGAGCGAATGAATTCGCTGTTCTGCCACATATTATTCTCTGCGAAATGTAGAAGAAGAATAAACTCGCTGTGTAAATCGCGAATTGAAATTCGGAATAGAATTTTTCGTTTGGAGGATCAATGGAACAGTGACGTTTCAGCTGTTTGGACAGTCAACAGATCCTCTTTCGATAGTATTATATTAATTCAAATATCCAAGCATTCATGTGCACGTGCGGAAATGAGAATCACGAGTGGCCGACGAGTTATTGTACGCTAAACATTTGCTAGCTCGTCGATCGAACAATTCCGATGCTTTCGAGCGTCGATAACGATCGTTAACGGTGTAACGTTCAGAAAACGTTAATTGTTGGAGTGAATCGGCGGGCTCCCTGTTTGCTGGAAGAATTGGAGCGGCGCCACTATCAATACGAACGCATGATTCGTTTCGCTATTACGGCGGAATAATAATTAATACAGACCGGCCCGGACAACTGTTTACCACGCACGCGTGTTTCATTAATAATTCACTATCGTTTGACCGCATTGGTTGGACCTATAATTATTCTCTAAATAGCGAAGCATAAACACAATGATTACCTGGCTCATCGAGAGTTTCGAAGCATTCGAGTGACGCAATTATTCAATTAACGAGGCGCATAAATTTTTCAACCCTCGCGAATCAGTGCTCGCGAGGCGACAGGATTTATGGGGGATTAATATTTATCGAAACATAGCCTGGTCTCTGTTAGACCTGCTTTGGATAACTCTCTTAATTAACAAATCACGGTATAAACAATCAAGATGGAAGTTTCCGGTAAAAAACAGAAATTCACCAAAGAATTCTGATAAAGTTTGAGTTGGTTCTGAAGCAACAGCGATAAGAATATTCCAACTCACATTCGCAGGGCTTTGTTATTCCTCCCTCCATTGTGTTAGCTGGAATTATCGAAGGTCTCTTTAATGCAGATTCAGAGGAAGGAGGGTTGGATCCCTCCCACCTGTGCGTGGCATTTTAATTAATATACATACATTTAAATTTCAACGGATATGTTTTCGAAACGTGACATAAATATCATTCACGGCTCGATGATTAATTCGTGAAAACTATACTGCCACGAGCGACGAAAGATCATATTCAAGACTTCAATTGCAATAGCTCGCTCGTAACTGCGTGTTAATAATCCACTAATGTGAAATCAATAACCATATCGTTCCGCTCGTAGGTGCGATCGTTTCGAAAATTTAAGTGGACGGGAAATTTGCCAGCGATCTCTTGCTCATTGATTTCACGGTGCCCAAATAATTATTCATATAAACTTCAACAAACCATCGGACAATGAACGTTTAGTGGTTTCGAAGCTTTGTGTCGTTAATAATCAATCTCCGGCGGTATTATCGAAATACAAATTTCGTTTAAAAGCACTTACGTGCGACGATAGTTGGAACATCGATTAAAACGTAGCCGGCGTCGAACAGTTGAAATTCCCCAGCCGTCGATTTGGTTTTTTTCTTTCGGAACAATCTCAGTTCCCACTCGAGTGTGGGGGGCTTTAAAAGGTTGGGCGCGTGCGAAGGCGTAAAGGGCGGGGGACAAGGGAAAGGGAATATCTAAAAAGAATCGATAGCGCTGGCAAAGTTCCTTTGAGCAACGCGCTCGCGAGAATACGGCTTATCACGGCGGCGGCATCTCAGGATCCATTAAGGGGTTGTTTCGCAACGCGGAAGCTCTTTGACTAGTAATCGCGTCAAGTGCGTTACACGCCTCTTTGTATGAACTTTGTGTGTCCTCGTGGAATCGAGGGTGTTTGAGAACTCAAACCGTCAATAACCTGCTAACAGTAATTCCAGAGCCGGGAATGTACGCCGCGCGCACCGTTCATTCCCATATTTTCCTTCCACCGGCCAGCCGAAATTAACGATGCATAATTATCAGCGAAATTATAAAGGAAATTCCTCCATTTTCCAGTTCAGTTGCAAAGTTTGTATGTACACTGTGAATTGGTGTACACCCTGCGCGCTCGCTTCGGGCAACTGTGTGTCCAATTAATCTTCGAGGAACGCAATTTACAATTTTTTATCAAATTTAGCAGTAAATTATTGCTAGTCGATCTACTGAATTTATAAATCGGGTTCACGAATGGTGCTTAATTTTTTTATAATATTTCCTTTAGCTGTTCCTCGCATATATCCAACTATGCTCTAGCATTCCTATAACGGAGCTGTTAAACCCTGAAGAAGGAGGTCAAATAAGCTCTTAAACTACGTTTCACGATCGATGAACAGTGTCTGGGACGACACTTAAATTAACAGAAATTCGTTATTTTTGGCACGCGACTGTATCTAAATGAAAACCGCCGTGAAACGAGCTGTCGCTGATTTCGCCTTGAGGCGAACGTGTAAAGAAGACATTATCGTCCCTTCCTTCCGACCCTTGTCCATCGTTTTGTTTATGGTCCCAGCCGGGGGGTTCATTTTCCCATTCTCCGTTCGCGGTGGCACGCAAAAAGGGCGCTGCTCTAATGTTTACGGGGAAGAAAAATTTGATCGCCGACAGTAAAAGGTAACGGGGGACGGAGACGAGTGCTGTGTTCCAGGAGGGGGGATTCTATTTCCGCGTAGGTAACGATAAATTGATATCGCGAAAACGGTGACCAGAGGGAAATCGATGAACGGGAAAATGAACTTTTCGAGCGTGAACGGGGACGCGGGGACCCGCTGTCGGGAAACGAAACGCAATCAAACGTGAATTATTCAAACCAACACGCTGGCGCACGTAACATGATACCGACGTTGCCGAAATGATTACTATTAATCTGAACCCGTCGCAATCTGCGCCTCGAGTTCCCGCCATTTCACTTGTGACTCGCCCACAATTGTCGAAAGATCGTAAGTTAGTATTCGATACCAATTGAGGACCTTGCAGAGGTGCACACTCTATTTTTGACAGGTTTTGAGTTATGACGTGTAATATTACGTAACAAAAATGTCTACATTGTTTGGTGCATGTTCGATACAAATTCGATAACAAATGAGCGATTTATTGCAAATAAATAAAAATAGAAATGTCAATATTAATATTAATGTTAATATTATAATTGAAAAATATATATTTTCACAGAATAAAAGTAGTGGTTGTTGAGTTGATAAATTTTTATTTCTATTTTTAGCGCAAGGTGTTCAATAATAAAAATATTAATAATATAATAATTAATATTAGTATTAGTATTTTTATTATACAATATTTTGCGCTAAAAATACAAAATAAAAATTTATCAACTCTGTAGCTGCTGCTTGTTCTGTGAAAATATATATTTTTCAATTAGCGTTCTCTATGTAATGTTAGGTCAAAGTAATAATTATTTTAAACAGTTTTTTATAATTTATTCGAAGTTGGTAAATATGGACCTGCACCCCGTTTCCTGCAATGTCCTCGATTGGAAAGACATTTCCCAGGAAAACATCCTATTGGAGGAAATATGTACACCATCCCGTCGAATGAATCGATACAAATTGAGTAATTAAAAATGAACAGAGCCCGGCGGAAAAGGGGGATGCTGTGGGTGGATGTGAGATGCGTCGCAGAAGCAGGCTCGTGTAAGTTCTGTTAATTAGTTGGGATAAATAAGTCACGCGATTAGAGGGCTGGCTAAGAAGCATACCTCCCGGCCTGTTTGCTCCGCAGGAAGATTGCAATTTGCCAACTGGGCGCGGTTAAGACGTAGGCGGACCCTGGCGAATTCATTCCAGCCTCGCGAACCAGTCGACAATTAGAAGCGGCTTTATAATGAATTTATATACCAGCCCCAGGGGTGCTACCGGCGACATAGAATTATCTCGATTACCAGCAGCCTATACCGATGACTTGATTCGTCGTGGCGCATTCACAGGTCGATGATCATGATCCACGTTCTGGCCGAACGAGTACACTTTAATCTGTTAACTGTATTCCTTTTTTAATTAGGAACGTCCCCTATATATCTTTTAATTCTGGAAACTGTGACGGGTTTCAGCTGTTTCCTTCGTGAAAGTAGGGCTGGGACTATTTGTCGAATTTTTCGGTATTCGAATATTTAAGTATTCGAATACTGATGTATTCGAATAGAATGGTGTGAATTATAAATCAAGTTTTTTAGGTTCATTTGTTAGGGTGAAATCTTGTGGCTAATTTTGACCCACTTCACACCATACTATTCAAATATATCAGTATTCGAATATATCAGTATTCAAATATATCAGTATTCGAATATATCAGTATTCAAATACATCATTATTCGAATATATCAGTATTCGAATATATCAGTATTCAAATACATCATTATTCGAATATATCAGTATTCAAATACATCAGTATTCGAATATATCAGTATTCAAATACATCAGTATTCGAATACTGATATATTAACACTGATATGAGTGATATAACTGATATCATTAACAGTAATATAATACATCAGTATTCGAATACATCGGTATTCGAATAGTATTCGAATAATAACATTCGAATACTCAAATATCCGAAGTTTATTCGTAGCATTCGAATACTTGTAAAATACTGGAATATTAAATTATTCGAATAGTCCCAGCCCTACATAAAAGTAGATGGAATTGGAGGGAAGAGAAACCATGCACTCCGAGTCTGTAAATCTTACAGACCACACTCGAGATATTTCATTGGTATTCGCTGCCGCTACAAATCCTTAACAAATTCCATAATTTTGTATCTATTTCTTGCTCCGAGTGCAGCTTCATTTTTTAGTACACAATAGAGAAGCGTATCCTTTTGTGTCGTCTCTGTGAACTTTCGTACGGTAAAAGCAATTCCAAGAGCGCCGGACCCTCCGCAGCTAATGTGCGGAGCAACAGATCCCCTTTTGTCCACTGCCTCGAACGTATTTTTCCGTCGCAATCAATCGAGAGCGGAAATCAAACGGGCGACGTCTGAACAATGCTGGAATCCCATCGAACGGGACAGGACCTTCCATGGAGTCGACTTTGTTAAGTCAAACCGAATTAGCTCGTTACAGCAACGGAATTCCATCGACGATTAAAGCTCGAGCGCCGCGGCGTTCCTCGTTCCTTTTGTTCCGTTGCCGATGGCGGATTCGCGAAAAAGGAGCGAGGGGGAATAAGAGGCGAAGAAGCAGCGATGAATGGCTATGCCGCACGATTATTCGCAACGCGTCGCTTCATGGAAGAAGCGTTCGTTAATTTCAGAGAGACTCCGACAATGAATCGTTAAACGACAGTTACAGCCAATTTAACTGTGTACCGTAATCGTGTCGGTACGAACGAATCGACCAAAGAAATACTAGATATTTTCGCAATTATGCCCGTGAGGACAGCGGCAGTAGATGTCCGCGAAGAATCCATGGTTCTGTGTTTGAAATTAAAGCTCTTTTGATCACCGTCAGGTACTGCGAAGGCGGCGAGAAAAAGGTCAAAGCGATTCTGCTCTACTCTCGCTGTGTTATACCTACAAACAGCTTTTCGGAGCGAGGTACACTTCCTGACATGAACATTCATGACGGGCTGGGTCTAGATCGCTGATTGACTTCTCCATTTATGCATTCCCACGAGCAAGCTCCGAAAGTGGGTAACTGGGGCAAGCCTTCGACGATGTAACCAATCTGGCGAGACAGTGTCTTATACCTACAAACTTATGGAAACAGTTCCCCCGAGTCATTTCCAATTTCTCGTGACTAAGTAGCTGTAATATTAACATCACAAAGAACGGTGTCACGGGGCACTTGCTCCGCGTCGCTGTGAGCGTACAATGCATCTTTCATATTTTATTCATGTCTCCGCGAGCGAAAATGTAGTACCGGGTTTTACTATTCAGTGACTTACCTATATCTTGCCTTATTTATTTTAAAGCTTAATTTCTTCGCCGGTGGTGTCTTTAACCGCGCATTTATAATCATCAGAGATCATGGACGAGTGGGAAAGAAGGATCGGTTTCATCTAAAGCTTCTCGTGCATTCTACATCGTGCCATTAAACGTTGCGATTAAAGTTCCAGCGAGAAGCAATGTTTTCTAATTATGGCTTGCTCGTTGTCCAAACGAGGCAGCCGTCTGACAGCTGAAAAAGGACGAGAGGAAAGAGAGGGGGAGGGGAAAAAAGGAAGGTGAAATCTGAATAAACGATGCAAATTCCGGGCTAAGATGCCGCGTCCCGAGCGTTGCAGTCGCCGATCTCGGGCAACGTGCCACGGGCTAATTAGAAAATTAATTGACAACTTCTGTAGCGGGCGATTTATCAGCGTGGCGGCGTCGAGCCAAGGAAAAACAGAGGCGAGCGCTCGATTCCGCCGGTAATATCGAAAATTATCGGTGGTCCGGACCGTTTTCGAATTAAACGGCCGCCTCGGAGCGCCGTAAAACACCGCGACTCGCCGCCAGTAATTAAAGGGGTAGTTAATACGGTTTTTACCGAGGGGGGTTTGCTTCGTAAAGGAGAGACTTGCTGTCTGAAGCGCGCTCCGTACCGAGCTCGGAGAAACTACGAAACTGGGCAAAGCGAGTCTCGAGACGAAGCAAAAACGTCGAGCCGCGTTTACACTGCCACAACAAACTGTTGCAAAATGTTTGCTCCAGGGGAATGGATCAAGGTTCGCTGTTTCGTTGGAATTGTTTTGTCGTGGGCTCGAAGAAAGAATCGGTTTGAGGAACCATTAAGGCGGATTCGCAAATGTCAGTTACGTGGCGGTTCAGTGGCGTTAGTGTGAGTGGTAAAAAATATCGTTCCATTGCTTTGGAAGTTCAAAGAGACCATTCATACTGACAACACGCAACTGACATGTGTAAACCCGCCTTAGCCACCTTGATAAAGGAGTCTTTGCAACATCGTCGTCTTGACTGATTGCTTGAATGCTCTAGGTTGAATACTGTTTTGTTGAAGTACTGATAGGGTGAATTATCCAACGTTAAGGGTCGTCCTTAAATTATGTAAGGCTCTTTGGGGGTGGGGGAGGAGTTCGCGAATTTCTTACATTTTTTTACTAAATTGAGAGTGGGAATCACGGGGAGAGTGAGACTTTCGTAATATTTTTTAAACCTATTTTTCAATGTAAGTAGTCCAAATAATGATATTTCATCGTGCACATGAAACCGAGTGGAATGAATTATATAAGCCTTTAAAAGAATTTTAATAACTGAACAAATATTGGAATATTGGGATGAAATATAAAATTTTACGAGTTTTTATACTGCGATGGGAGGGGGTAAGAAATTACCCCCGCCGAAATTACCCTTACAAGGAACACTATTCAATTGATGATGGAATCGCGCAGATTTTTTTATATAGATCGAAGGTATATGTTGCAGAGGTCACAAAAATGTAAATTAAAGATGGTCTGACCTTGAAAAATCAACAAAGGTGTAACAAGGGAAAGAAGAAAAATGAGAGAAAGAGAATAACAAAACCGTTTGTTGAAATTTATTTATCTCTATTATATGAAAATACGTTATAGTAAATGAATGACAATAGATTAATGATAGATAACAATTAGAAAAAATTAATGACATTTATTTTTCAATTAATGTATACATAATCATATATTCGGCAGAAAGTAGTGTTGCGCAGTATGTGTGATTTGTCGATTAGTCTTCGCAGTGACACGTTTAAACTGTCTCGTTGGTCAAGGTATGAAAGAAACAGTGTTCGCTCGTTGCAGTCATTGTGAAAATTATTATTGCTTCAATCACTTTTATAAAGCTTCTTGTCGACAAGATTATCATTAATGTAATGGTTAATTACTGTTGTGATTTCAATAGTATTATCATTATTTTTTTCAAATTGTTATCTATCATTAATCTATTATCTTTCATTTACTATAACGTATTTTCATATAATAGAGATAAATAAATTTCAACAAACGGTTTTGTCATTCTCTTTCTCTCATTTTTCTTCTTTCCCTTGTTACACCTTTGTTGATTTTTCAAGGTCAGACCAGCTTTTGGGAGCATCTTTAATTTACATTTTTGTGACCTCTGCAACATATACCTTCGATCTATATAAAAAAATCTGCGCGATTCCATCATCAATTGAATAGTGTTCCTTGTTAGGTATTTTAAGGATGACCCCTCAGGAACTTCCGAACCTTGTTCTCGAAATTTCCTATACGAATTATTTCTTTAATTGCTGGTCAGTTTTCAGTATATCATGAAAAATAGTTGTTTCCTTCAAGGAAACCGAAGTTAAAGTTAACTAACACTGGTCCATACATCATTGAAGTGGGTCACAGAGAATGCCAAAGCAGTGCAACGCGCGCTTGTCGGTTTGTTACAGCACTGTAAACGTGCCCTAAGGGGATGCTAGGAAAATGGGCAGGAGGAAAAGTGAAGGGTAACTCGCGGATGCATCTCCATGGTGCATAATTATACTTGTTAATGTTTGCTGGCGAGAGATAGTAGGACGATAGAATACTGCGCTAGCGAAGCAAAATGCAATTTTGAAGCTTATTTTTCAACCGCACGTCAGGGGAAGCTTGCATAAAATTACAGAAGCTTGTACTCCGGAATTGAAAAGACCTCTTTGTTCCTTCAAACTACCACATTTTTATCTCGCTCTTAATTAGAGCTTGCAAGTCTCAGTGAACGTCCACTTTTCATACAAGCAGACAAACAAGGGATAGAAAGCAGAAATGTGTGCAACTTGGAAAGTAGAATAAACCATAACCATAACCATCATATCAACCCATTTTATCGCTTCTGCTTCTTGACTCCACTTCTGATCACATACCCACGCATTATTATAACATTATGAGACACTCCATACAATTACTCAATCCTATTAAACATAAAAAAGACCGTTCAATCCATTTCTCCTTTCATGACAAAGAAATCTGCCGCACCATTCAAAGCACTCTGGGAAATCTTCACACAACAGGCAATTCCAGCCTCTATCACCCTAAAACCTGTTGTTTCGTACCGAGGTTTCGTAGCGTGCCCATCGATGGGGAACCCAGATATCCGCAGAAAAAGCATCGACGAATGAGCTGGTCGCTCGCACGTATCGCGATATCACCACGTTATCGCCATTAACGATCCGAGGGCAAAAATTCGTCGCTGAAAAGAACGCTCGATCTGGCGTTTAGCTTTCCCATCGGCGACATCATTCTCCCAGTATTTTTTCCTGTTTCTATTTCCAATAACAACGAATGTTCGATATACCACTCACGTAGCACGATTTTCATTCCAGATGATGGAAATAAATTTTTGCATTCGCCAAAAGAACCAGCTACCTACCATCGTCACTCTGCTTCTGTCATTCTTGTTAATGGCTTATAGCCTGTCACCGATCTGTCCCCTCTGCTTTTCTGTTCTCCCTGAATAGGCCCCTTGACACTCTTGTTTTCCCGTCTGTGTCGTCGAGGAGGAGACCCTTTCGAGGGGTTTGACACGATACCCTGTCGAAATAACCCCTACTATGGCGGGAAACCCTGGTCCGATGCGGCGAAAAGGAACAGTGAGACAGGAAACAAGTTTCCACGACCCCGTTTCGTCTTTTTTTTTACTCTCTCTCCTTCTTCTTCGAGCTGTACTGGTGCGCTTTACGTTCAGCGTGGTGATTTATGTTAGCGGGCCCCGCCGACCACTGTTCTTGCTTCGATAAATAAATTGCAGCGGAATTATGGCGCGGAACTCCGCGCGGGTAGGGTAAATTAAGAAATTTGCGTTTTAAGTGTTTGCCTTGGGTGGCGCGTTAATTAGTTGAAAGCCATTGTTTCGCGGGATTGGGGCGCAGTCGCGTTCCCTGTCGCCTCTTGCGTGTTTCTTCTCTGTCCTCTTTTTCAAGTCGTAAATTATACACCTTTCCTGTCTCGTTTAATCTTTCACTCCTGTGTATTAAGAAATTTGCAGCGAAAGTTTAAAAATCAAGTATCTATATTTTCTCAGCATTTATTCTGAGAGCAAATATTTGTGCTCTGGTTTTTATAATTCCCTGTGTGTTCAGTTCGGTGCAGGACTTTGGGACAAGAAGTGATACAGTAAATATTCGTTATGTGTTCACTACTCAGGAATAGGAGGCCATGAAGTTCAGCTCGAGCTGGTTTCATTATTCAAGCGATATCCGTCGAACTTGGGGTTGGCTGGTATGTTTGCCGACCACGGCAATCCACAGTCGAAGAAAAAGACAGCGAGTGAGGAAGAGTGAGAGCGAATGAGAAAAAATTAACGACAGTCGAATATGAAAATAACTGAATATGATCCAAAACACATCGTGTTTGGCGTTATTTTCATCAGACAGACCTCATTAATATATTAAAAATATTTTCATAAGAATATAACCAAAAATTTAAACACTTAATTTGCCATAAAGGCTGTGATTCACGCTTGACTGGCTTCGAGGAAACTCCTCTAGTTGGTGGGGCGACACGAAGTTCATGTAACGAATATTTGTGACGAACATAGAACGAATATTTACTTACAAAAATTTGCTTCACCAAACGTAAAAACGACTATTACAGAACCAGTTTCATTTCACAGAATTCTTCTATGTCGTAACGAAATACAATTAAAACAGAGTGTAACGTGAATTGAAGCTTCGATGAGCCTGGTAGCCATATTTGCACTAGGACGTCTGGCAGTGTTTTTTTTTCTAGAAGCCATATTTGGAGTGCAAACAGTAAATGTTCCTGTTGCGCGAAATTCCAAACCGTTTGCGCGCACGTTTCCCACATTTATATGCGCGGTTGGGATATTTTTCAATGAATTTCAATATATTTACCAAACGATCAGAGTCGCACACACCTCTTCGGTCGTGTAATTCCGCGTGCGGAAATGTCGTTAATTATGAAGCGTTAACAAATGTAGCAGGCCTCGAGTGTTGATTTATTATAAATCGTTGGACCCTGGTGACGTGATATGGCGTGGATTCGGCGATAATTTTTCGATCGCGCGAACACCGCGCGGAAGTCCAACGAGCGCGGACAGGGCCCGCCGACAAAAGGCCAGTAATACAATATTAACGTCATTCATTCCGCTCCGAAGCGAATATTGCCGCGCGCTGAACCGCCCTCGACTGAATTTCGACGTTCGAAAATTGTTAACATTCGCAAACATCCGCAGCTGGGACGGATTTGCAAAATTCAACGGGCGTTGAATATTCCGCGAACGGAATTTCTGTTTTTCATTCATGATGGATGAGAACTCCCTTGGACATTTTTCCCCTTTGCGATCACCGTATACCAATCGATCTCGATTATCCCCTACAGACAGAAAACAGAATATTCACCGAATAATTAACGACGAAACTTGAAAAATCCGCCTCGACTGGTTTCGAAAGCATTCTTCGTCCCATCGGGGCCTAAACGGGAGGATTGTTTCGAGGAGGTTAACCGATGAAAGATACCCGGCGGCAGAGATTCGGCGGTTCGGCCCTTTGAACGGATAATTAGCGCGATGATGGTCGGTGGGCATAGGGGGTGGTATAATGAAACGAAAACACAGCGGTGTACCTGGTTTTGGTGGGCGGCTTGTCCCCGCGGGCCACGAAATTACACGGCCACCCGATATAATATTCCCTCTTTCGGCCACGGTGGGATTGATTATGTTTATCTTTCATTAGGAACACCGGGTGAAACGGGGCTAAAGCCGTGAATAATGAATCCCGCGATTCTCTTCGGCGCGGGGGTGCGTTTGGGTAACGCCGCTCGCCACCCCGTAGGCGGGCGACGAGTCACCCTGGCCCGACTTCCTTCCGCTGACTTTTTCGCGAGATTGCTTCGAGTGCGAGCACTTGTTCCGTGGATGAGACCTCTTGTGGGAAACGAGGCAATCGCGGGGGGGTTGGGATGCTTCCTGGAATTGAATTGATCTTTTTTGTAGCGGACCGCCGCGCGATTACGTTAATTGAACCGGGCTGGGAGGGTGTTGGATTCGAATTGTTCCAAGCACCGCTACATTCGCGAAATTTGATTTCAACCTTGGCGCAGCTGTAAAGGCTGTGGTCTGAGCAGATAGGTATGTGGGGTGATAGGGCTAGATGTTACAAAACAGTTTAAATTTTTTTTGTTTGAACTATCACTTCGACGATGAAGTGGCTGATGTGTTTCAATCATACACAGTTCTGTATGTAGTTTGTTTGTAGTCGGTTCACGCGTTGTTACTTTATTACAGTTTTTTGTGTTTTCGGTACTAATAGTGACTTTTATCTTTCTACTTCAATATTTTCTACAGTACAGACAGATAAATGTATGTAAATTGATATTACGAGGTTTGAATCAGTGGTCCTTTAGCTACAGATTCGTACTAACAACATAAGAATACACCAAACTGGTATGGACTTATAGCTTTTTATACACAATGGTGTCAACCGGGGCAAGTTGTTACATACGAAACGGGGCATGTTGGTACAGAGGGAAAGAAAGAAAGACTGCACAAAGTGGATTCAGTGCATAGAATGCAAAAAGTGGGCATATGAGAAGTGTGCAAAACCTAAAAATCACTTTTATGTGTGCATTAATTGCAGAGTGGGTCGTATAAACGGTCATTCTTTTTTTACCTACTTCCTCTTGAATTTTTTTTCTCTTACACTGCAGGTACACTAGCGGACAAAAAAGTTACCACTTTTTCGATTTGTTTTATTTTTGTTATTTTTTTAGCATACATTTAGGACTGTGGTATATTTACTATGCATATTCTGATGGAGAATTTAAAGATGTATAAAATCCAGTTAAAGTTGAATTTTATTAACTGACAAGCAAAAGTGTTGTATGATATTAAAGGGAGTAACACATTTTTGGGGTCGACAAAGAAGTTACCACGTTTAGCAATTTTTTAGATTGTCCTAAAAGCAAAATGTCCCCCCACAAAATATTAGATGTTTTTATGTTCAAAAGTGGTAACTTTTTGTTGACTTTAAAAGTGTGTTGTCTTGTTTAATGTTATGTGCGGTTTTTTGATTGTTAGTTAAATAAATTCAACTGTAACTGTATTTTATACAGCTTTCAATTCTCTTTCAGAATATGTATGTTAGGCATATACTACAATTTTGAATTGATATTGAAAAGTAATAGAATTAGGGTGGGTCGAAAAAGTGGTAACTTTTTTGTCCGCTATTGTATGGTTAGGCGATGATCTTATCTTGAATGGAATGTTTGAATTCAAGGAATGAAAAGTGTTCTATGCCTCTTGGGGAATTTCGGGAATTCGGTATGTGAACGAGGGTTCGAAGAACTCTTTTTTCGTCCCTGATGTTGCATTGTCTGCTGTTTGAGATTAAAGGGCCCGGATTTGATTGCTTTTCTTCCGCGAAAATACATTCTCGGTGAGATATATGAATTCTGCATGGAGGTTCTACAAATTTCAGGGAGCTGCTGCTCTTTTCTCAGTGAATGCAGAGGAAGACAAGAGGAGCGGAGTTGAATGGCTCGGTGCAACCTGCACTTCTCTATTCCCACGTGCAATATGCAGTCGCGTTCTTATTAAATAAAGCTACCCTTTATGAAATAAATCGATGGCCCCTATTATTCTGTGTATACAGGCACACCGTGAGACATCGCACTAAGTGGTCCATGCATAATTCCATTCAAAGAGAAAAATACAACTGCGCTTTGCACTTACACCGTTGCCTTAAAGATAGAAATAAGTTGCAGCGAAGAAAGCCTTTATTAAACCACTCAGCCTCATTTCCCCGCAGTTATATTCTCCGTTTTTAAAACCACCTCGTTTGCGAATAGAATTCAAAGCATGTATCGACAAGGAGCTGTCAAATGAAACCCATATCCTAAGCAGGAATAATTTAATATTGACACAGTTGTTTGTTAAGAAGTTAAGCCATTTGTGTTTCGATGTGAAAGAGGTCGATCGGTTGATGGATTCCAATGCAGTATCATCGACGGGACGGCTGGAAGGGCGCCTCTCGAAACGAGAGCTGCCGATTTATTATTTACCCGCGGCTTCCGTTTACACGGGATTTCTAATGGAAGGCAAATATAATCAATTCCGGCGCGGTTTATAAAGAGGGAATAATGCATCGAACGTCGTCCGATTCATTATTTAACGGGGCGATTATGACGAGCTACGAAGGGAGCTGAATAATGCAGACAGGCGAGCAAGCTGTTTTCCGTACAATGGGAAATGAATGTGTAATGCGAGCGTATCAGTTCTCGAAATTGCGTCTGCTAATCGTAGATCGCGGATGCTCGATTATACGTGGTGTTCCGGGAAGCCTGTGAATCTGTTCTCCCATAAATTGAAACGGAAATACGGTTTGCTATTATTCAATGGGTTTACGTGTGTATGTAGATACGTGCATGAGAGTGAATAAGTAGTGAGAATAGCATCAGTTATGAATTAGCAAAAAATAGTTGAGGATTAGTGTGGTCCTTATATGTATGGTAAAAAATCAAATTTTTTAAAAATAACTTCTGACCCTCTCAGAAGCTTCCAAATAGTTTATCTATAGAGATTTTTGCAATGAGGACAAAATAATTTTATTAACTTTTAAGTGAGAGTATAACATTAAAATTCGGGCACAAATCTCATAGACGAAAGGGGTTTATAACGAGTGTGTACCTACTGTGTTGTGATGTGGCATAAAGCTTTATATGCAGATTTAAAATTGCTCTCATCTGCAGCTCTCGAATCAGATGCAGACGCAAACTTTGACGTACATTTTATTCATGTTGTTAAACGCATAGATAAAAGCATGGTTTCGGATTCTGATACATAAATATGGGCCCCATTTCATTAAAATTGACAAGTGATAATTATGGAAAGTCGCAGTTGCCAAACTTGTGGTGGGTACATGCGAAATATAAAGTCATTGAGCGATCTTTATATATCAAAATATACCAATAAAAAACAAAGATATTTTTTATCGAATTGAAGATTTTAGGAGGGTCAGACAATACAAATTTTAAAGTTGAAATATAAGGACCACCCTATTGAGGATGGGAAATGAATTTAGATATAACAGTATAGAGACTTGCAAAAAAAATTTGCAAGTAACATTCATTATTTGTGCATTCTTGTGTGACAAGGTGGGATCATCTCTAATGCTTTGGCTGTTATTATTAAACCTTTTTTTATTTCCTAGCTTCTGAATGAATCTCGCAACGTGTGGGTTTTAATTAAAATTCGAATTATCCTGACTCGATGGAAGAGCGTTTCAAGTCTGACTCAATGGAAACTTTTTATGTCAACTTCGATACGATTTGATTAAAGTTCGGAATGAATAAACGTATTTTTGGCTATATTAGTTTCACGTTTGATATTGAAGTACACCTAGTCGTTATTAGCTTCAGCTGCATTTTGCCAAAGGGCGTGTGATTGATATTAATTCCCTACAAGCATCATATTTTTTAAAATTCATTTTTCGCGAAATTAACTTCAACCGAAAGCAACACAGAAATCCCCACACGAATTTGACTATTTATCTTTACACAAACTGTAGCAGAGGTCATTAAAACGTGTCACGAAAGCAAATTATTTAATTATTTGCTTAAATTATTTGCAATAACATAATTCAAAGTCCCTTTGACTTTCCAAATCGTCCATTACAACCTCAATGTATACACTCGTGAGATTCAGCCTCCACGCCTTCTCTCGCCTCTATTCCACTATATCATCATTGCGTTCGGGGCGTCAGCCGTTCTGCACGCTCATATTTTGCTTAAAAATCATCAAAGCGGTGACGCATAGTCGCAACGAATATTTCGATGTTTGCTTTGCGCCTGTTTGCGTTTAAAAAACCATGGAAAAAGGACGGGAGGCAAACATCGACTGCAATGAACGAACGTAATTGTTAGCCTCCCCTGACCTATTTCGCCAGCTGTAAAAACGTGCAAAGATACACAGTTGTGTCGATATTCGCGAGCAGATATTCCACGAAACGCGAGCTGCGGCGAAATTTGACGCCGAGGAAAATTGTTCCTGGGGCCGACCGCCAATTTCGCGCGCAGATGATTCGATTATGGCTCGCCGACGGGAAGTATCGTTTTTCGCGCGTTCGACGTTTATCATTAGCGCGGGATTAACTGTTCATCGTGGACAATCTCGCGGGAAATTTATCAGAATTTTAACGGTGCGAGAATTCGTGGAATTTCATTCGCAACCGTATCGATCAGTTGCATTATTTATGCCTCCGCTGAGATACATACATATTCCCGTTTTTCGCGGGGCACAGATGCTTTTCCGACGATGCGCGGCAAAAATGGTAAAAATGATTCAGCGAGACACGTGAATTATATAGGGCATCTATTAATCTCAGCTCCGAGAACAGCGACGAGTTCCCGTTGCATTTTAAAAAGTCACAGGTTTTCGGTCTATGAGTTATTTAGTTCAGCTTTATTATCGATTTCTTCGTGAATACCGGTGCCGTCTCTCGTATTTGTATGTCCCCGTGGGATTGCACGTTTCGTCGACATAATTAGTATTAATAAGACACGTACAGCGTGTCTGGAAACAGGAGAACTGATTAATTTCGCTCTAGTTCGTTCGACGAGCCATGTTTGTTTTTCTACAGTGTTATATTAATAATCGTGCGCTGCTATCGATGTCCAAGCTCGTATATTAATGCGTGTTGTATGAATTTGTAAAACAGCAGACGAGCTTCCGGACGCGCGAGCTTTCTCAGTGTTTTAAACTTTTCCCCTGGTACCTTTATTCGCTCAACTCATCATTCTCCATTATACGAAAACGGCACACATAAAATGATTTGTTTCGACATTAATGTTTTTGCTACGCCGACCCCTGCCATTGATTTATAACTACGGCCGCTGTATTCTGTCGACTAAAACACAAGCTCCAACTCTATGTACCTAACACAAGAATTCCTGCGGTACTGTAATTAAATTTTAATCAAATCGCAAAATTACTGCCACAGGGGGACGAAAATGGGGAACAGTGAGGTGGGTTGTTTTAATGATTCCTAATTAGTAAGGCAATATTATTACAACCGACGTTTCACTAAATGGTGATAGAAGAGTCTGCTCTAATTCCCAGTTTATTACTTGCACTTTTTTAATGGCAACTGTCCCCTGCGTTTATCATTGACGACCCAGTGGCCCTTTGACCCTCGATTCCGAGGTCCGCGAATCGTTTCGCTCTAACGGCTGCATCGTGTTGCCATCTATCCAGGCGGCATTAAACTCTCCGAAGCTTTCTTTATTCAGCTGCTCCACGGATACTCGGCATCCGCGTGAATGAGCTCCCGAGACACTCAGCCGAACATCCCAGCTACTTGCTGGACAAAAAGATAACGGATCTCGAGATTCTATCGCTTTTCATCAACTGAGTGTTCTGCGCTCTACGCGAAATACCTCGTTTCACGTAATTCCGCGGAGTTTGATTGATAATACTGATAGCGATTAACTTGGCATAAAAAGGAAAGTACCAAGAGAGATCCGCGGATGAATAACGGAGGGAAGAATTTTATAAAAACGAACGAGGCATCGTGTGCTGAATCTTTCATTTACAGAGGACAGGCTATCCTTCAGGAATATGCAGTCTACGTGAAATATTCACTGAAATATTCGGAGCCGCGAGCTTCAGAGAGTAATCGTAGAGACGTGAACTCGCGGATGCTCGCTTGTCGACTTGTAGCCCTCTGAAATTGTGTATTCTTCCAGCAACGACGTTTACTCGAATTGGATTTCTGTGCTCCTTCGTTTGATAGTACCGTGAAAGGTAATTGTCGACACAGAAAATGTCCCCGATAACGTTTTGAATGCGCTGTCGTGCAGTTCGCAAGACGTTCGGAATTCTTGATCGTGCCTCGACAATCAACGAGATCCACACGGTGGCCGATGAAAACTGCTACGGGCTTTTTCACCGGTATGCAACAATTTCGACTGCGGCAACAAGCGCTGCATTCGAAGCGTTCGCTAGCGTCCGGAACTTAGTCGAACGTTTCGAGTGCATCCGCCTGTTCCATCCGACGTTGCGCTCGCAATTTTCAGTTGCATCGCGAAGGCTGTGCCAATGTCGAGCAGTCAACGGCTGTAATAACTTTGATGTTCGCGACAATTGCAATTTATTTTCATGCACGTGCGAAATTACATTCTGTAGCTACGCTGCAATGTGGACGTGGCACCCGCTCCTTTGTTCGCCAAAATACGATCTCGTGATTGCTACGGACGGTGACGACAGTGCAGATCCGCCTCGATCCACCGTCTTATCAATACAAACGAGAGGAGTCTCGACCAGCTTGTTCCGTTTCTAGGGTGATAATTTACAGGGTGATTTACATGTTCTCTGTTCGCAGTGGCACACTCAAGATTTAATCTTGTGGGGAATCGAATTGAAGGGATACAAATATTTTTAATACAAATTTGATAAAATTCATTAGGTGTTTATACAAATTTATTTAACCCTTCGTGGTCACACCTTCTTATAATCACACATTGGTCACACGGGGTTCACTGTACCCCAGCGTCATTTTTTGAGTTACCATTTCCGTTTTTTTGAATCTTTTAACTTTTTAATGATAATTGTATATTCGTATTACTTATACAGTCATGGTCTAATAGTCTTTTTCTAGAAACATAAATTTTGATATGATAAAATTTGTAGTTGAAAATGAGCGATTTTCCATGGTTGTGGGATAAACCGATATTTTAAAAAAAAAAAATTTATTATTTTTTTGCGATAAATCCCTTTTGGAAGACGTAAAGGTGCGACATTTCAAATAGAAAATTGCTCTTGGGGTACAATACACCCCGTGTGACCACGAAGGGTTAAAGAAAAAAATCCAGGTTTCTTTTCTTTTTACATTGCCCCTTCTTTGAGGGGTGACAGGGCCCTTTGGCACCCCCTTTGGGCGCGCCACTGTTTGCTTCTCTTGTACCTTAACGCGTTGATTGATCAAATTCTAGTGATTATTTCTAGTGATTATTATTTTATCTCTGTGATTATTTTCGACTTCCTGCTTTGCTTAGAGCTAGAATTGTTTTAAGAGATGTCGTGTTTCAGTGATATCTACCATTGACGTTAGTTAGTCAGTTATTAGCAATAGCTTTGAAGTCCAGTGACGTGGATATCATTGAAATGCTTTGAAATTTCACGTCGCAAGACGACAGAACGCAAGCAGATGCGGGAACGGACTGAATTAAGTTCTCAGCTCGCCTCGATTCAAAGATCACTTCCGCTACGGTGATCTCATTCCTCCTCCTACAATTTGATCGGAGCGCACACTGCCGTCAGGGGGAATTACTCCTCTTTCCGCGCTGGAAAGTCTATTAAAGACACAATAGTTGTCGCCGCGCGATGCTGGGTGATTTCCGAGACTCCTTTCTGGCGACCTTATCGACATGGCCCTTCACTGGCTTATAAGTTAGGTACTTCTAGAATGGACGCCTTCGTTAACTGAGGAGAGATGGTTCATTATTTGCAGATACAAAGCTGCTGATTGGACAAGACGAGTTGACTACTTAGTGTAGGAACAAATTTGGATATATGCCAAGTAGGTTGCAAATATTGGGGACTGGTAATTTTTTAAAAGCGGCCAATTTTTTGGGAAATGATAAATTTTGGGGATTGACAAATTTTGAACGAAAGAAATTGAAAAAAGTTGAAACACAGAGGCTTAGGACAGCTTAAAAAATAATCCACTTTTTCTCATGTAGCGATTTAGTAATGCCTCGTATGCGAGTTGTCATATTGAATTAATTTTTAAATTGTCTCAACTCTTTTAAATTAAAATATTTGATGATATTTCGCGGAAAGGACGGCAGACGCTTGTTAACCTAGGGGCGCAAAATCTTCAAATCCGCCTCTGGACTCGTGAAGACAGTTTGACAGTAACGTGTGTACAGAAAGAATAAAACCAGTAAAGCATACGACAGTACTGTCATCTTATCCAGCATGTAACGTGCGTAATATATTGACGATTTTATATTATCCCACATATTACCAAGCGATAAAGTAATTCCAGTAAGCGAAATGTGTCCCGTAAATGTATTTACGGAAGCGTTTACGCGTTCAATGGCGCGTTTATTATTTCACGCCAGCAGTTTAATACTTAACGCACCGACAGCTGCGCAAATATTTCCTCGTGAAAAATTACGGTCGGTTTAATCGACTTTGGCCACTCGGCGACGGTTCCAACTTCCGCCAGCCTGTTAAAAATTCATCGACCCGTGGAAACTCTCGTTCGAGTGGACAATATAACACAACCACGGGCTGTTCTACTCGAGGAACTTGCTCAAACTCGAAATTTGATCAATCACGCGGAAGAACGTAGTTTCGAGAAGGGCCAGCCGTGCTGCAAGCAAGCCGAGAAATCCTCAAAACTCCAGCTCGGCGATAATCAGATCGTGTCGAGAGAAATGGGACAACTTGAACGCGGTCATTCGAGCCTGCGCGACCACCGACTGTCACGGTTCTTTTTCCCCCGCAATGATCCTCGGGAGCAAGTTCCCAACGTTTCATTAAAGTCGATTTTATCGGGCGTAATCGCTGGCATTACGTAAGAAATGGGTGGCGCGGCTGGAAAGCTATTAAGAACGCCTCTGGTGAAAATCGAGTAGCCCGATAACTCTTTCCTCCAGGCTGGCAGGGCGGGCCCGATAAGTCTTCGCGACGAGCGGACGATCAATCAGAACGAGATATAACGTGGCTCCCAGCCGTTATCGAAATCATGGGGAACAGAGGAAGGACCAGGGTCACCTGGACCGTGTTTCGACTTTTCAAAAATCGCTTTCATATCTCACGATGACATTGGACCGTTTACCAGCATTCCCATCTCATTTCGGCCACTTGCCATCATTTTCCTTCGATTTTTTGGGAGAGTGGTGGTCTTCCTGAAATCTGAATGTAGATGAAAGCACGTAGGAATATAACACAAAGGGATGACCATGAACTTTAACCCAGTTTCTCGTGTCCCAATTCATAGTTCGTGGGGATGAGTAAAATTAAATCGCTGTATCCGGGTAATTCCCTGTACGTTGCAGCACCGTAGTGACTCTTGCAGTTATAATAATAAATAATGGCAAGACTGTTAATCGAAGCAATGATACCTTGTTTCTTCTAGACTCGAACATTTTTCTTTGCAGTACTGAGTTCCAAGCAAATCACCTTTCCCGTTGCGTTGCTGCTTTCCCCGCGCGTATAGTTTCCCTCGATATTCAACCGGTCTCGTTTTAACGAAGTAACACAATCGCGTGAAAGGAACGATGCCACGCGAGCCTGAAAATTGCGTTTTCACGCGAGTATGCGGTTCCCTTTATTCCGTGTCTAGTAACGCTACACTGGGGTCAATGAATAACTTCCCGGTCGAAAACAAACCTTGTAATTGGAGGTTTAATTGTGGCGATTCAACTGGCTGAAAATGGCATCGAACGATTTCTTCAGAAGATATTCATTTTCAGAGAGTTTTTTTAGGCGAGCATTGCGATTTCTCGTTGAACGTCGCGAGACTATTATGTGCAACGAATTTTTGGAAACTCAAGACGGAACAGGAAGTGCAGGGTCGAGACACGGGGGCGTGTAACCGGTGTCGCCTGGCAATGATGAAAAAAGGGCCTGAAAGGGGCTGCGAAGTGCGAACCGGAACCCGCATGAGATCTGTTGGATCGGTCGAATAGCTCTCGTAGTGCATTTCTTTCACACGGCTGCAGCGATGAGAAACTTTCGGCTGGCTCGTTGTGATGACGGTTAACACGGTTTGGGCTTGTTTCTTTGATCTTCGTGTCCGTGTGCTGAGTGGTTTAGATTTTCGATAGGTTTTCCCTGCAACGAGGTCCCCTCACGCAGTCTTCTTCCGGCTTTGACTGCATTGCACTGTGGGACCTATTAAATGCGAGGGTAATATAATTTTATAAAGTAGATTCGTGTAGGCTGCCTTTGAACTTTCTTGAAAAGGAGGATAAATAATATGTGTGGGCAATTTTGAGAGAATTATTAGTTATATATTGTTTCTGTTTGATCATTCTACGAGGTAAGAGAAAATTTGGCATCTATCAATATGAAAGGAGAGTGAAAGTTTTTTTAAACGCTTTTATTCAGCTTCGATCCTCTGTTTGTTTGTTTCTTTTATGTATATTTGTTTGGTTCAAATCTAGAAACTTAATTTTAACCCACTTCCAACTATCCAATAGACTTCAAACTTTGCAGGCGTGGGAAGTTTGGATGACAATACAAAATTATGAAGAATGATCCGAGGTGTTTAAAAAATTACTCAGTCATCAATAAATGTAAACCATAACCACAAATCAAATCAATTCAATAGACATGAAATCAACATAGGTATAACTACAAATCAAAACTTAGACACTAACAAGTAAATAACAAAAAAGGATATAAAAATAATTTAAGTTACACGATTTTATATAAAATCCACTAAAAACAAAAATGTAATTATTTTCTTGTACAATTTTGATGGTGTTTTTTCACTTTAAATAAAATCGTAGAACAAGATATATCATAACAGAATATAAATCAATTTAATACAAAATCAATCGTCAAAATAAATTGGAATGGCATGCCCTGCTCCACGAATTTATTTAAACTGAAAAAACACAATCGAAGTTTCAGTACAAGAAAATAATTATTTTTTACTTTTTAGTCCACTTTAAATAAAATTGTTTAACTTAAAAAATTTTCTTATATATTTTTTTTAGAATTTTCATAATGTCCTTGATAATTCTGCAATCCTTGAAATAATGTAATGAACAATTCTACGTTTTAATATATTTATTTACTCGTGATTATCACAGTATGCCTCCATCCGTGATCTTTTAAAATCATCCTTGACCACATGCAGAGACGTTTGACCCGCGCGTACCACGTTTTCCGCGTGATCCGCGATAGAAACGACGAGTGGCGATGAATTTTCCAGTCGGCGAAACTCGCTCTGGAAAACGGGGGTCCGCGTAGCCGCCAGGGGAATGCGGTTTTCTGCATTCGACTGAAAGTCTGCGTGCATCGCGGGCGTATGAAACGGCCCTTCTGCCATCGCCACACCATACGCTATTAATATCATGGGGTATATTTAGATTTCAATGGGGAAGAGAGAGCGGGACCACGAGTTGCTCGGCCGATACGCCGTCTGCAAAGTACACCCGAGACCTCGGCAATGAGTCGCAATAAAGGAATTCGGCTTCTTTGTCGATGGGGTGCGCCCAAACGATTCAGAGTCCTATTTTCATTTCAAAGAACACCGATACATAAGTACGACTATATACACGATTTAGCTACAATGCAACTGGTATTTACCCTGACACAGTATTACCTGTAAACTTTGAAAATATTGAATAATATAATCAAACGCAAAACACCCACGAGTGCACCTTTGAATGGACACAGGGTAGATCACGCGACAGAACAGTGGCGCACCCAGAGAGGGATCCAAGGGGCCCTGTCACCTCCAAAGAAGTGGTTTTATAAAAAGAAAAGAAAACTGGATTTTATTCTTTAAACAAATTTTTATAATCACCCAATGAATTTTACGGAATTTGCATTAAAAATACTTATATCCCTTCAACTCAGTTCCCTCAAGATTAAATCCTGAGCGCGCCACTGCGACAGAAACCCCCTTTTTTATCAATATGGAGACAATTTAATGTCCCCTTCCTCGATTATTCCAAGGAAATAGTTTCTACACACCTACAGCATAATTTCTAATCGCAGATCCGAGCAATGGAAAATCAAGTCCGTCAATCAACGTCTCACAATTTCTCTGCAGTAATTTTCGTCGCCCTCAGGAATAGTTACAGTCCAACCCAGTTTCTAGAATCACCCTCCGTACGGTAATAATAATAGCATCGATTTTATTGCGCTGCAACCGGCAAGGCAGGAAGTACACGTCAGTGTAGACTGTGCAGAGTAATAACGCAAACGCATCAGTGTAATGGGTCGGCCTCAGCACGAATGATCGTTGCACAATCTAGCCCCGAATAATCTGTGTTCGCATAAATGGCACCCAATTGGCGAAGGCAGCGGCGTAACCGCGCGACGGTAATCGTCGCTCCTCGATAAACGAAAATCATCGGGTCGAAACGTATTATTCTCGGACTTGTAGACCGTTCAAAAGCAACATCGCTTTCTGGTTCCAATTTATAATTATCGCGTTTCGAGGTTTTCGCGCGGGGGACCCTCGCGGCGACATCCTGTTTCTCTCGGCCACGGTTCTTTTCGTTTTCTTCGCGGCCTCTGGATCATCAACACGTGACCGACAAACGTTTCATCATTCCGGGGACGCATCTAGACCGGCCGACGACGACTTGAGTCAACGAAACGGCGAAGCAACCTTCCGCGAATGGCAAACGAGCTGCTTTGCAATAAACTTTTCCAGCGAGCTCACTAAAAATATCCAAGCAAGCGACGTCTCTCCTCTCCCGCTAGCTGATTCGAGGCTGGGAATCGAAACTTCCCCGGGGGAAAGTTTCGAACGGCGTGTTTACGGCGCGATCTCGGGGACTTGTTTCGTTAATAAGATACAGCGGCAGAGATCTCTTTAGCAAGTTCTCTCTACAGGTTTTCAAAGTCTCCCAACGATCCTTTGGGGATGCTTCAGGGTGCGCGGTGGTACTCGTGATCGATTCCAAACTGGAGTTCGAGATAAAAGAGGACGACACGAACGGACAGTGAATCCATGAATTCTGATTCTTAAATTGTACGAATAAGAAGTGAAGTTAGAGGAAGGGAAATAGAGGCTGGTACTAACGATAAGGATAATACCGAAAGAGATCTTTTATTGCTAATAATTTCGCCCACTCCGAATGAAGTTTCCACGGAAGCTAGCCGGTTTAAAGAGCACTTGTTCCACTGGAGGCGAGGAAACGTAGGCGATACACGTGAACCTATATAGAGAGATCTTTGGCTTAAAGGTCCATTAGAGGGGCGGTCTAATATCCTGGCGGCACGTGACACACTGGCTCGTAAGGAACACTCGGTGGATATTAAGGACGCGCCACCCGGTATATGGCCAAGGCTGCATAGAAGCATGAACGGAAAGTTTGGCCGTTCGTCGATCAGGACGGTGTCACCTGGTCGTATACCTTCTAACGCTCTGGCATCGTGACGCTTTTCCATAAAGACGAGCGCGATGATACCAATGACGTCACAGGTCTCGTGAAATTCTCATTAACCATGTATGGAAAGCTTCTCGCTGCAACAATTTTTTATCTACGTTTGAAGCTGGGGCAGCTGTGGAATGATTGGAAAATTCCCTCTGTGTTCCCACTTAATTAACCTACGCTTTGGAGGACCCTTTTAATTAACCCTCCACTGACCGTGTGACGTTCGGTGGAACAATTGGAAAGCGAGATGATAATCTTATTCATTGATGTTGTTGATTATGCTTGCTCCATATTCTCCTAAATCCTTTATCATCAGGGGTTAATATTTAATATTCTCGCGTTTAAGGGGGTAGACTACTGTGTGACCCAAAAAATAGGTAATCTTCTGATTCAAATTGTAGAGAAACTAATCAGTCGATTAAATTGCGGTTTGGCACTTGATTTTGGCATATTGTAAAGCATTAAAAACCATTATAAAAATTATGAATGTATATATGGATATTTGTCGTCGCGAGGTGCTTCCGAACTGATGGTCTTTCTTAAACGGTGTATATTCTAATTCAAATTTGAATTGTCTCAAAAACAAAAAGAGAAAAGTTATCTATTAAACATAATGTTATGCCTAAGCATTAGCGGACCCGTTTTTTTAAATTTTGAAAATTCGCTGAATAACAACGTGTTCAAAAAAAGGATGCCGATTTTTGCGATGATTCGTCTGTAACTCCCGTAAAAAACGAGTTTTCAAAAAGAGGTCTGTTAATGCTTGGAGAATGTAGCAACAAAGATGTCTGCAAAATTTGGTCATAATTGCATCAATACAGATTCAGAAATCATGTATCTACACCGTTTTGAAAAGTATCGTTCGATGCGCAGACATTAGCAAAACTAAGCAATATACTATATTCATATTTCAAACCTTTTGCACGTCATTCTAGAGATTTGAAAATAATATTTAAGCGAAATAAATATTACGATTTTTCGACTGTTTTACAGTAGTCTAACCCCTTAAAGCATGTATTTCCTAAACAATACAATTTATAACGCCCCTAATACAACCAAAACAAAGTACACTTCCCCCTATACTTAAACCACCCTCGTATCATCTAACCCCCGAACAAGATTCGCCCAAGGGGTAGACTAATATTAGGTCACAAATACTGAAACCACCGCCAAGTTGTCTCAAGAAACAAACACTCCACCGCGAAACAAAACCTACGCCACCCTCGAGTACCCTACAACCCTACACTCCGATCGACAGCGCTGTGCCAACAAAATAGAGCAGAGGGAAGGTGGCCGCCTCTGGAGCACGAAGATCCAGGCGTCCTCGAAACAATAGCCGCCGATATTACTAGCTGACGCGTCGCGGGCTACGTATCGGATCCAGTCCAATTACAGTGCCCCGATACATTATATCCCACGTAAGCCGTTTTCGCAGACTACGGGGTCCCATGGCCGCGAGAGATGGAAAACGCGTTTACGGTCTAAGCTGGGACTTAATATAAGCCGTTGACCGGCTCCGCCAGTCATTTCGGTGGTCCGATAAGCTGGTCCGTACCACCGGGAGACGTCCACCGGCGATCCACGATCGATTTTCCTCCTATCTCGCCGCGGATTAGGTCAGGGACCAGAGAAACGGGTTAGGCTACGTACGGGCGACGGCAGCTAGACCGTATCCAAGTGATGAGATGATTGGTCCGCTAATGAAAGCTGATAGAGAAGCTCGCCTCTCGGATGCCCCGTCGCGGATTATTCTGTCGCGCAGCACTGACGATGGATCATGCTGACGATCATCCATCCCCTACACTTCCGCCTGGCTCGAAACCTCTCCTTTGCGCGGGACGTGCTTTCCGTTCGTCCTCTTTCTTCGGTTTTTCTTTCTTCTCCGTCGTTGAGAGATCCGTGGGTTGCGATTGCATCTCAAGGTACATGGAGCATGTTTTTCGGTGGGTGGATCGGTAATGATAGGTTCTGAGGAGAGGCGATTGAATGGTGGATCTGATGGTGGGAGTTTAAGGAAGTTTTCTTTCCTCGATGATCCTTGAGGCAGATTTCTACAGTTACTGCGACGACTGTTTGCGTCCTGGTTCGTTCAAAGCGTATTCAGTGAGGGGTCGTTTCTGAATATCTGAAATGCCGAGACTTTGGTGCAGTCTGGGTATTCGCAAGCTGCAATTGCGCGTGAAAATGTAAAGTGTATGTTTTTTGGGAGGTAGGGGGATAATACAGTGGGTTTTGTGGGTGGGTGAATCTGTTGTGGCAATTTAAGAGCGGCTAATCCGTCTTAGGTTACAGGTATAGGGGAGGATTTTCTTTTCAGCACCATCTTTGGTGGAAAATTCTGCAATTGTGACGTCGCTGTTTATCTTCTAGTTCGATGATAGAATCAACTTATTTTCAGTACAAGTTCGTTTTAAGATATCTGAAGTTACTTTGCAAAGTGAAAAATGTTGCAATTCCGACTTCCCTTTCATTATTTACAATCCGCGAATTAATTGCTCTTATCAATTGCTTTTCTAATCACAAGAAGTTTGTACATACAAAGCACAACCACAGAAACTGTCAAGCAAACTGGACATAGCAAAGAAAAGCTATCAACAATCGTTCACGACAACTCAAGCCTTCCGATCAAGAATCTTACCACAGAAATTCCACATGAGCATGAAAAATTAAATCGCTTCGCGTGCCCCTGCTAGCAAGGAGATCGAAGGTATACGAAACTGAACAAACGACGCGTCGAACGAACCGGTTGCTCCCATCCTCAGCGACTTTTCCACCGCGGAGCCAACCGGTCGTCGAGAAAAATCACGCCCTTATCTGAAAAATAGAGGGCCGTAAATAATCCGAGGAATCGGCTGGAGATAGGGGTGATCGTTTCGTATAAGTTGACTCGGTATCGCGGCCGTGGCCCTGTCGACAAACTACGGTGTGATAAAGCGCGCGAAAGATCGCACCCTCGAAGCGAAGGAGAAGAAGAATCGGCCGTGGGAAGAGAAATATCGCGTTTGTTTTCCCGGTTACGGTGAATTTCCGGCGACCGTCGTTCGATAAAGCGTTTTCACGGTACATTGTCTCTAATAGCGGCCCGTTCAGTTTCGAGGCTGGCCAGATTTCCGTGATTTCCACCTGGACCATTGTATATGTCGGCTTATTGCCTCGGTCATGGTTTCTCGCATATGATTTCCCGTGGTGGGTGGATTGGTGACTTTGATTAGGTACCAGAAACATTTCTAGAATTGCTCGAAAATGTATAAATACCGAAAGTATGTAATTCTTCCTTTACGAGTAGTGCTCCAGTGATTTTAATCAGCTCCATGCTTCTTTATCTACGCGTTAATAGTACGAAGTGTAACTTGAATCAATTAATCACGTATTTAATAGCTGCAGTAGTTAAAGCTGTACCAACGCTTTAGATCGATTTGCCAGGTACTTACGTGAGCGTGTCTGCGATTGGCGATATTTTTTCGACTGCCCTCGCGCAGACCTTTCCTCCGTGTCGCTTGGTTCTTCTTTTTCCTTGGAACTTTTCTGGTTTTCGCTGGGGATCAGAGAATAGAAAAGGAGAGGCAGAAAGAACGAGAGAGAGAGAAAGAGAGGCAACAGCCGTTTGAACATCAACAGCTGCATCGCAGCCCGCCCCAGCTAGCCGCCTCTATTTGCTCCTGTTACATTCTTCGTGGAATAGTTCGGTCTCGCCGCGGATATACACCGACTACGCCCAAGAGAACGAAAGAGATTAAGAATATCTTCAGGAGGTTCCTGTCCCCGCCGAGCCTAACCGTTTCCTTCGTATTCCCTGTGCGCGTAGACCGACGAAGAAGAGACGGCGCTCCCTTCGCCTCGAGCACCACTGTTCCCCGCCACAGAATTGGGGAAAAAATATCCGTGTCGACCCTTGAACTCGAAACGCGTTCCCGACCGAGAGAGGAACGCCGGGAGGAGGACCTTGGGCACGGAACAACGCTGGAATTATAAAGTTCCTTCAGATAAGACAGCGGAATGACTCCAAGTCCAAGGGTCTCCATAAAAGATACAGATTTGTGGGTGATGTGGACAGATACCTACGTGGAACCGTGGATCTACAATTTGTAATCGAGAAGGTGCAACGTGATGTAACACGGTAGACTGTGATAGCTACAGAATCTTCGCGACAAAAATTAACCAAGGGACTTGCAGAGGGCTATATAGGGACCAGGTTTCATAGATTCTGCAAATGTAGAACAGGGACGCCTAGTTAAGAGGTTAGCCCACAGGGAAAATGGAACCACGAACTCCGCTGACACGAAACAACGTTGAGGATCGTAGTTGCAGGGACTCTTCCTATGGGGAAAGGAGTCTCGTAAACTTGAAGGGTGTAAGGGCAGCCGTACGGTTCATAGTTACAGGCTCTCCTCGTGGGAAAGACAAATTAGGGACCCCGTGGGCGTAAAACAACGAGGGTTTACGGTCGCGGTTTCGTCATAAGCGTAACGAATTTTCGAGACCTAAGGCAATACTGTGGTTCGTAAGCGAATCCATAAAACTTCGTCCGAATTCGTTCGTGTCAGGGACTGAATTTAAGACTCGTGGGATATTTGAAGACGGAACACGAAGTCGAAGCAGCAGGGCCTTCGACTACAATTATCGTTTTCATATATCATCTCCCCTCGCTACGTATTGCCCAAGATTAGCTTCTAATCCGATAGCCGTTAGCAAGAGTATTGCGGCGGTCTCGAGAGAATTCGTACGCAGGAATTATCGAAGTTTGATATCGCGTCTAGATGATTCCACGAGGCTACGAAAAGAGAAGGGAACGGGGAAGAGTCTCGTGATTGGCGAATTAACAGCCGAGCGAAGGATGTGAAATACTCCTTTAATAATACCTGACGAAGCAAATATATAGAAATCTATGATACATCCGCCTTTTCGGGGCCAGTCGTTTAAATAAACCTCGTCTTTCGTCGATCCTCAGAGACAGTTACATCGACGCCTGCTCCGCGCGACTTAAAACAGATACAACAGAAACAGAGCAACGTTGATCCTCCAATTTCCCTAACTTTTTACAAAGCTCCTTGAAAGGCAGTCTCGTGAAATATCGAACTTCTCTCAGTCCGCGCGGTATCTCTCAGGGGCTCCATTCTCAGCGCCGGAGCTTCTTAACTACACACTCGGTCACCAAGCACGAACTCGTCGCTCCTCGTCGAGCGATTAGGAAAACACGGGAGAACGATCGCCTTAGTTCTCATTCTCGCGACACGTACATACACACTTATATCACAGACAATCGGCGAGTGGCGTCGTTACGCTCTCGCCACGTTGACGGAATCTTGGTCGGGTTTGATGGGCAGCGGTCTGTTCGCCATCTTGCTGGCTGGGGTGGAGGTCTGGGGTTCAGGTAGCTCCGAGTACAGGTGAGCGGTCACGTCGGACGGTTCGGCGTATTCGCAGAGCAACGAGTTGGGCCTCTTGTTGTTCGTCTTCGTCGTTCCGAGGATACTCTCACCCAGCGCTTTGAGGAAGCTCATGGGCCTGCCTTGGTTTCGATTCCCCTCGAACTTGGGACTGTCCGGAGGCCTGTGGTTTTCAGTGTTCGGGTTGCTGAATAGCTGGCTCGATTGAGCGTTGATCAGGTGATCATTGACGACATCCGGGGGCAGTGGCTGCGGTGCTCTGCCAGCCAGAGTGGCCAGGATCGGTTGGGACAACCGACTTGTACTGGGGACCGTCTCGTCACCTGGTAGTTCCGCGTACAGGTGGTTCTGGTCGTTGGTTCTTTGGTCTCGGGGCTCTGTGTATTCGGTCAGCGGTGGTCTTGGCTGTATCGCGCTCGGTAGTAGCTTTTCCAACGACGGGGCTTTGGTACCAATGGTGGCGCAAGACTTGGGAGGGCCTCTAAACTTCCTCTGCTTCGGTCGAATCATGTCGTAAGCGTTCTCGTCCCTGCCCGATGGCTGCCTGTCGTTATTGTTGTTGCAGCTCTCCTCCACCTTTATCAGATCGTACAGGTGCTCTATCATGTCCCTCGCCTGATTGTAGTTGTCGGGATCGTTGAGTCTCTCTTTGAGATCCCTCAGGTACTCCTCGGTGAGCTCCTCGGGCAGGGTTTGGGTGGCTTTGTTCTCGGTGTAAGGATAAAGACCTTCAGCATCCTCCCCGTCCTGCTCTGCTGCTTCTGGCTGAGTCTCCACCTCCAGGATCCTTGTCTCCGGTTGAAGGCCAGCGTACTCGTGCACGCTCAGCCTCGAGATTGACCTGGCTGATGTGGCGGCAGTCATCCCGCTGCTGGGTGATAACCAGCTGGCGAGGTTCATCAGATGCCCCGATGTTAGCTTCGGACACACTCCACTCCTACGCATGTACAGGATACCCGAGGACAGGATCACCACGAGCACGATAAACACCGCCACCACGCAAATCACCACGATGATCCTCTTCTCGCGCTGCAGTTGCTCCGAGTCGCTCATCTCGAGGTCGATGTAGCCCTTGTGCCTCGGGTAGACGTGGGGGCCGACGCTGGGCGGGCTGACGCTTGGTTCTAGCTTGGCGGACGGTTTATCGCAGTTGATGTGATCGCCAGCCGTGCAGATGATCTTCGTGAAGTTCCTCATTGACATGTAGCCCTGCGGCAGGTTGAAGCACCTGTCCAGCAGCTGGTCTACCTCGCAATAGCTCGAGTCCATCATCCATGAGACGGAACTGTTCTTGCCTGTCACTTCGCGTATCCACTTGTCCAGGTTGCAGCTGCATTTCTGGGCGAAGTAGTTGTTGCCCACGCGAGCGGTGTTCACTTGCTGCGAGATCGCGGCGAACTTGAGGGAACCAGGCCGCGCCTTTTGTATGCGATTCCCCGTAAAAGAGAACTCGAAGTTCGGTGCTGAAGTGGCGTCCACCTCCGCCGTGATTGCGTCGGTCTCCAGATCGTCGAACACGTTGTCGTCGATGGCGATGTGATTCCATTGGTGCAGAATGATCGCTCCATGCTGCAGGTTCAGGAATTCGTTGTTTTTGAAGGTGACCGTGGCTGCGGATATGTTGATGGCACCGGTTTCTACCTCGGACAGCCTGGAAACATAATGAAACACAAATGGTCGTTTTAAATTGGAGGGTCATTGCCAAAAGCTACTATGTGGGACGAACTTATCCGTAGCTCCAGGAAGATAAAGTTGATTTGCCTAAAAATGTTCAAGACACCCGGTAGCACTGTGCATCCTAAGCACACTGCTCCACAGATCGTGCCATACTTTAAGTGACTTTTTATTTTTTATTTTTTATTGTTTGTAAACGGTAAGGGGTTCTCTTTAGTGTACAAGAGTAAGAGGGTGCATATTAATACAAAAACAAAAAGAAAAAAAACATTAAGGCAGATGACGCGGGGTGCATAAAATAATTTATCTGACAAGCTCCGTTAATCGAAGTAATCACATTAGTAAAGTGAAGAGCTAAAATAGAGAACAGCTGATGCATATCACAGTACATTATTTAGGATACTCAGATTTTATTCAATATTCACTTCCCAGTAGTTTGACTACGAAAAAGAGAAGGTAACAGTGAAGGGATAAAAAGAGAACTTAAATCTACCTGGAATATTGTATGGTGAGGTTGTCGTGGCCAGCTCTGAAGGCTCCTCTCTCTATGCTCTTTAGCCGGACGTCGACGAACTCGAGGCTGTGAATTAGTGCCCTGTCGCTGAACGCGCCACTTTCGATCTCCAGGATGGTCGCGTTGCTGATGATCACGCTGAAGATCGACATGGCGCAGAAGGCATCCTTGCGGATCACTTTTGTCCCCATGTCGTCCATCCGGACCTCCGCAACCGCCGATGGAAACACCGCTGTCGGCAGCTCCGTGATTCTCACGCTTTGGAACGTAATCTGCGCGCGGGGGAATTAGAAATCGAGATTATAGCGAGATCTCCCGGGCCGGTCGCAGTAGCAGCTGTTGGAGAATCGCCAATTCCTAGGCGAGCTGCCGAGGCAACTCCTCGGTCGCCTGGGCTCGCCAACACGTGGGCCAAACGAGAGTAATAAACACGAGACGATACGAAAACACGTCTTTTTATAAGCGTGACCAACTTGCGATTTTCATTGCAACGTATGATAGCCCGATCGCGAATTGACCTCGTTTCGACGAGCGTGATGGTGGTAATGAAATGCCATTTAATATTTTACTGCAACTTATGAAAAATCGCTGATGGATAAATTCTTAAAGGAAGAATGCATAATAACTCAGGTTCGAATGAATAATCACTGAAATCCTTCGCGGTAAAAAATCAATCTACTGACAACACGCGTATAAAACGAAACCAGAAGACAACATGAAGGGTCAATCGAAGAGAGCTCTACAATTCAGAGCACGCTAATTTCATAGATCACCTGACCTTGGTCGCTGGTCCATGCCTGCCGTGCTGAGAAACTTCGAGCTTAAACGCGTTGCTAGACAGCTCCAGGTTGGGCACCTCTTCGATCCTGATCCAGAGCAGTCGAGAAAAGGCGTTCGGTTTAATCGCCACGTGTCTGCATCTCGAGATCGAGACGCTCAGCGTCCCCCGCGAGTTCCTGAACGCGTGACTCTCCAGGATCACGCTGTTGCATTCGGACACTTCGAGGTGCGTGTTCGGGGCGCTCAAATTTTGGAAGGCCTGCCTCTTGGCGACCAAAGTGTAGATCCCAGACACGTGGACCCGCTTCAAGGGTGCACCATCCGCGAACGCACCTGACTGGATCCTCAACTCCCTGCAGTGGGACACTTCCACCTCCATCACGTCTAGTGGGATTGCTCCCTTCAGTAACTCCACGTCCTGGTGGCAGACAAAGAGAAATAAAATGGGTTAGCGTAGTGTTAGCCTTTTGAAGCTGACGCTCAATCGCTGGGGAAGGTATTTTAATCCGCCGTAGGCTTATTTCTAAAAGGTGTGGTGAATCTTTCTATCTCCCCAATGGTGATCTATTGTGAAGGCCACGACAGGTAGCTCGACTCCTCGGCTTCTACAAGGTGTTTGGGAAATTTATGCTCGCGCCTGAGGAGGGCGAAAACTTGAGGCATAATGGGGGTGAAAAATGTTACGACTTGGGCAGAGTTTACGACCGTACGTTCGTATAATGGGTTGCACTTGCGGTTGGGGGTTAGCTTCTCAACTATTGGTGTGCATGTGTGAGATATTCTCCTTGAGCTCCGTTTTCAACAGGGATTCGACTATTTGTCAGTTCGTAGTGAGCTTGGAGTCATCTGCGCGTATCTGTGTGACAGATGTTTCTCCATTCATTTTTTTTAATAAGGGATGATTGTAATATTTGTTGCGCGAAGCAAGATGTGCATGAACTTTAAAAATTGTTACGATTTAAAATACGGGTTTTAATGTTAATCAAATTAGAGTTGGGTAATAAACGATAAATATAAAGTAGTATGATACTATGGAAATAATAATAATTTTTGACATCATGAATATATATTTTAAACAGAAAAAATGGTCATATGAATCTGAATTTTCGTTCGATATTTAAATGTCTAAACATATCGATTGTGAGACGTTGCTACGTTCACTGTTCTAAAAAATTTCCACGTAAACGTATTTTTTATGGGCATTTACGAAGAAACCATGTGGTCAGTTTCGCTGAAATAAATAAATTCATTTCGTGACATTTCGATGTACTTTGGTGCCAATTTTGGTACACTTCTTGAATATAGTTTTCCTGTTTCAACAGAAAAAAATGAAACTATAACCCTGTCTTTTCGACTCTGCCATATGCCACTGTGTTAAAATACATCAACTTTAATTAACGATTTCTCGATAACTATGTGGTAAATCGCTTTTAAATATTGTATAAGGGTTTCTCGTATTCCAAATTAGTTTTGAACGAAATTTCAAAGAATTCGTGAATTTAGTAGATTTTTCAGGAACTACCTTAATAATAACGACGGTTTTGCCCCAACGAAAGTGGAGTTCAGGTTGAATTGTCATAAAAATCGTGCAATTGCAAGTATCTTCTCTCTCGGCGAGATTTTATTTCCCTCTTCATACTTCTGTGAGGCTGAAAAGAGCCAAGGGAGAGACTTTAATAAGCTCCCGAGAATAATTTCTCGGAATAATTTGCGTGTTACGACTCCAGCGGCGGCGAGTAATAATTAGATATTTAAATATCTCCGGAATAAAGTGGAAGTCCTCTGCCTTTGAAAATCAACAAGTGAATACCTATTGAATTACTGGGGCAATTGCAGCAGAGCCGAGAAAAAGCTGCAGGAGGAATACGTGACGCACTGGGATGTTCTCTGAAATTAATGTCGCGCAATAATGAATATTGCGGCTGTTAATTAATCACTCGTGCAATTACAACGCACTGTGACTTTTATATTTCGTATCAAAGTCTGCGCAATTCACGGGACTTTCCTTTATTATGAATGTCGTTATTGCGTCATCCTCAGATGTAGACCTAATTAAAATGTATTGGGGCGTCAGAAATACCACATCGAAGGACTCTACGAATAATAATCGATACTTGCAATCTCTCAATTAATACCAAATTCGCAAAAAAAGAGAAACCAACTCTGAACATAAATTCTCAGATTAATCCTGAATATTCATTCTATATTCATAATATCCCAAAGGAACTTATAATCTCCAACAACGATATCGGAATAAAATCCACTCAGAAGCAACACCCACTTCCTCCGCACCGGAAGATGAATCCGTAATGACTCGCAAATCATTTATCGCGCAGTGTTCGTAAAAAATGAATCACGCGATTTCTGGGAAAATGTATCCATATCGTGCGCGATGTTCGCCCAAGGTAACGAGCCTCCTCGTACGCACTTCTGCCTACGTTTACACTTTTATTACATAATGCGTGCGACGTGGCAGAACGCTGGCGATCGAGCGCCGGTTCACTATTTCCATTTGCGCCTCGAAAAGGGTTGTTAACGACGTCACGAGATTCTCCCCGCAGTTAGCGTTCCCTTTGAACCATCGGCAATAAACCAGAGCACAAAAGAACTGCCTCGAAACTCGAATGAACAAGTGAAGGCAAGAAATCGAATTTCCCCCTTTGGTTACTCGTTAAACGACGAAACGAGCCAATTGATTTCCCCTTATTTGTCTCCGTCGCTGGGCAGATACGTTTACAAGTGATCGTCGATCGAAGTCACGGTGCTTCGATGTGGATTTATCGTGGATTTATCGTTCTGGGACTGACGGAATGTTTTTGAGCGAACGGATGAAATGGAGCGTGAGAAATGGTAGCAACGAAAGAGGCGGATATCGGTGAAATTAACTGAGCTCGTCATTAGCACGCAGACATCGACATGTGGAGTTTGTGTTTTCGGTACCATACTAATCACGTTCACAGTGAAAGAGCGAGAGAGCGAGCGAGAGAGAGGGAGAGAGAGCAGGAGAGAAATTGTTGGCCCACGACGGGTTACCTTTAAAAGTACTTCCGCTGACGTCGGCTTCCTGGCTGTTCCCCGCTATCTGTACGTTTGTCAGCGCGCCAGTTTAATGAAATGTTCGAACGCCATGCCAAGCAATAATTCTGCTGTTCCCCCTCTGCTCTTTTAAAACGCTGGAACCCAGGACGAGCTGCATCCGCGTATACGGAATTATGAAATCAAGGACTGAGTTTGGGTGAAAATTGTTGATAGCACGATTCCATTAACGGTTCGTTCGTGGAGACACAGAATGCGATACAATTGTCAATCATTGAATACACTATTTTGTTACGAATGACACAATAAAACTTATGAACGTCATAGATGAATAGTGAAGCTACAATAGTCACGATTGATTCTTCAAATATACGAGCTACAATTCTAAAGAAAAATGTTTTGATCGATTGCGTTTGAAAAAACCAGCCAACCATCGAAACTCTCCAAAACAAATTGTGTTCCACTTACAACAGCTGTCCATTCATTTTCAATTAAACTTCAATGATAATCCCTTTTAAATAAACCAGCTGTACTAAAAACGCGGATTGTTACGCAATTCGACAATTGCATCAGAGGATGAAACTTCGCCCTCCAATTTGCGATGGGGTAGAAAAATGGAGAACGGTTGTCGCTGGAATCGGGCGTGTCTCATTTTTCCACGGATTTCCCGGAAACACACGCGCGTCGGTGATTTATATTCACGCCGGTGCAAAGTTTATCTTGGCAAAAAGAGAAGCGTGGCAGAGAAACAGGGCGGGATCTCTCGGTAACAGTTTGGAAAAAGCTTCGGGGCCCCTTTCCCACGACGCTCGGTCCGCGTAAACAGAAAGCTTGGAAAATCTCCGCCGGACCGAAATCTAAACACGATACAAGTAGCGGGAGAATTTGAAATTTACATGAGAAAACGTGGCTGGCCGTTGCGCTCCGTGTAGCATCGGACGAAACACCATTCCCTGGCGATGGGACGATAACGCGAGCGTCGCCCCTGGAAATCTACCCCAGGTGGATCGGGGGGAACCGTCTGGAGGCCCTATTTTTCTAGAGACAGGGAGGCTACCGTGTATCCTAGAGAAGAAGGTGGGTCCACGTTGTCGGACAAAAGACTCGTACGTGGCTGCATTGTGCGTGACGAGACGCGGAGCCGGTTTCGAGCAGTCCTCTCGTCAAGTCTTCCGAGGGTTGAATAAAGTCGAGGCGTCGCGTCGATCCTCGGGGGTAAGTCCCTGGGCGAAGATGCTTCTAATCCCTTAATACCCTCGTATCTCGAGCCCCTTCCACGATGCGCGCATCAAGGAGGGGAAAGTTTCTCGCGCTCGTCAACCTGGGCTCATACAGAACGCGAGATAGAAAGGACGCGGAAGACGCTGCGGCTTGGAGACGTTTGAAGACGCATTCTGCGGCGGATAAACGAAATCCGTGGGTGCTAGAACGATCGTTCCCTTCGACTTAAGCCTTTCGAAAGCGTAGGTGGGACTGTATATGTTTCGTTGAATTCTTTCTACCGACATCGCGGAGGAACTTCCTCTTTTTCGATGGAATTCCTAACAATTTGTTTATCTTTCCCGTCGCGCTATTCTCGGTGCATGTACGCGCGTTTCGGTTCTGTTCGTGCTCCTCGAGGAAAGCCTGCCCCTTTACCTTGGACTCTTCCCCCTTTTTGGAGAGCTAAATCCGTTATCTAGCGGGGTATTTTCGGTTCCGCGGGATATCACAACATCCATTTGGGACGCTGCTAAGCGATCCTCCGCTACGACGGCCTGATTCATTGTAATGCACTCGGCAGTCCTGTGGTAGGGTAATACGATCTTTTTCCTGGGAAAAGTGTGCGCGAGGAATAATTAAATAATTGTTGGGCCACGGTTTGCTCGTGTAAATCACGACACCATCTGGTTGCATTCTGGAACTGCGGGTGCGCAGCGTGGTGCGTTCGTTCGATACGAGAAGTAGTTGCGACTACTGTGGTTAATCAGAATTTAATCAAAATTCGGTGGCCTGAAAAGGGCTGCTAAAATTTCTACTCTAATTTATCGCACAAGTTTGGGATACCCAGAATATTACTGCAAACGAAATTAAATACCATCCAGTGGGATTACTAGTGGAGAATTGTTAAAATCATTTCTAATTCCTTTCTCTTCCTGTTCATCAGTATCATCAATACCCACTTCTCCCTCGGTACCGTAAACTGGGGGAACATTGGCATACGCCGGGGTTACATTGGCAGCTATATGCATGAACATATAAATTCGTATTCGAGATCGAGATTTTATTATAGGTAACATTGTTACGTATTAATAACTTATCTTAGTGACTTTAGATTAGTGAAACTTAACCTGTTAATACTATTTATATGATAGGGTAAAGACACCAGTAGTCGACCATGTATCAGTAGTCGACCACTTTCAGAAAAACATGAAAAATAAGGTTTTTAGGAGTGACGATCTTGTGAACAAAGTGCACTTCTCTAACTGCACTCTAACTGCACTCTGTTCAAAAGATCGTCAATTCTAAACACCTTATTTTTAAATACATGAAAAACATGAAAAATAAGATTTTTAGAAGTGATGATCTTTTGAACAGAGTGCAGTTAGAATGCAGTTAGAGAACTGCACTTTGTTCAAAAGATTGTCACTTCTAAAAACCTTATTTTTCATGTTTTTCGGAGAGTGGTCGACTACTGATACATGGTCGACTACTGGTGTCTTCACCCTATGCCAATGTTACAAGTAGATTTCAGTTAAGATATAAAAAATAAAATAAAATAAACAAATTCAAGTGTCAATGTATCTGACTGACTTCAAATTAGTAAAACTTCACCTGTTAATACTATTTATATGACGTGCCAATGTTACCCCGTCCCGAATTGTTTTTAACACGTATTAAAGAAGAAAAAGGCTCAGAATTTTATGCATTTTTACATTTGTACTGCCCTCCTTAGTTAAACTGTCCTATTTAACATTTTTTCATTTTTTGAGATATGTTGAAATATTTGAAGTTCCACACGTTTTTTACCTTTAAAGTAAAGTTAGAAACCTCTACGTGCTTCGTAAAGATTTATAAACAGTCTAATGTATTTAACCTAAGTTCTTTCAAAATGGTTAAAATATCTTATCTGAAACAATTAATTAATTGGTACGTTAATAATACATTCCCTACCGGTACCAAAAAATGATATTAGGCTATTACGAAATAATGACAACATGTTTTAATTTGAATGAAGGAAAATAAGTATGGTACAAAGTAAATGATAAAACTTCAGTTTTCTCAGTTGTTTCAAAATGCTAAATGGGATCTTTTAACTAAAGAGGGCAGTGTAGTACAATCACAAAAGATGCAATGTTATGATAGGATACTTAAATCAAATGTAAACATGCTAATTTTTACATTATATACCAAAATGTTTCAAAAACCTGTCAATGTTTCCCCAGTTTACGGTACCTACTCTCCATAAACTCTCCAAGGGACCTAACACTCGACAATTCATCCTTTCAAATTCAAATATCCGTCTCAATTCCACGCGTCCGCGATATAGACGCGCAGTTGCTCAGAAATCCAAAAGGAATCACTCAGTGCGCTCATTAGCAACGAGATGATTCACGTTGTCGCGTCTGGAACCGCGGCTTTCCGTCCCGCTTATAGTGTCGACTTTCGCGACACGGTTACGTCGCCGTAAGACGAACCCTCGCAGCTCCTGTAACCTCGCCTTTTTTCCTCGTCACCAGCCGCTTACAGCGCGATTTGCTGGCTCGATTTCAAGCGACAGGTTCGCCTTGAACCCTTGCACCCAGCCAGTGGAGAACTCATGTGGAAAAAGATCCGTTGCGATCGCGCGTCATCGACAGGCGTGTACGCGTTTCTCGCGCGACAACGGCGCCCACCGAGCGGATTAACACCCACGCGAACATTGTTAATTGAGCCGGGCGAACCAACGGAGCTGGAGGATGGAAACGGTGTCAGGGAATCTGGTGCGCGAGAACAATGGGGCCAGTGTGCCTTCTGGAAGTCCTTTCGAGCTACGGTGGCGTAGAGGCTGTTCCTCGATTCAGCAGCGTGATTAGGGGTCTAAGAACTCGTGTCAACTACAGCTCCTCTCAACCAGATTTTCGTCGAAAACGGTGTTTTTTGGCTGACCTTCCCGAGAAACGAAGGGAGAAAGGATTTTGTGGATACATTAATTAGTGGTTTATAATCGAGCCTTTGATGGCTTTCGATGAACCGCTATGGTGCTTTCTTCGAGAATTATCCTCTTTTTAGTTTGTGCATACATAGTAGAATGTGAAAAACACGATATAGTATTTTTTGCAAAACGAGAATCAAGTTACAGATATAGGGTGGATGTACCAGTAAATGAACACGTACCAGTGAATGGCCATTTTTCATTAAAATGAGTAAAATAAATTATTAAAATAAGCAACTAATTAATTACAGACTTCTTTTAATTTCTTGCTTCGTATCCAAACAATTTTTGCAGCACGTGGAATCAATCGCGCTGCAAATACAATTTTATAATAGTGTTCATTCATTAGCCTTAAGTGTTCATTTATTGGTGCGTTTACCCTACGCATAGGCCTCGAAGTTACCGAAGATAATCGGATATCGTGACTTAAACATTTCTTCTTACATTCCAGTAGCTTTACCATGAATCGTATCAAGGAGCTTAACTGAATGAAACGTGATTACGACACTCGAAACGTTCACCAGAGTGCCGTGAAAAGGAGTCGCGGAGGTAAAGTAACAAAGTCTTCCTCTGTCAAAGGTTCAGCTCCGAAAGTTTGGAGCATTGTTATCGTGACCCAGCGATAGGAATCTTATTCTACGAGGGTGATGAAGTGAAAGAGTGGAAGGATTGCGCCGTAACGTCGCTTTTACGCGAAAGATGAAACCGATCGCGTGACCAAGAACGATCGAGGACAGGGCGCGCCGATGCGACTGCAATTACTTCCGGCTGACCACTCCTGCACCGTCGCTCCATTAAGAAATGAACTCGGAACGGAACCGTCGAATTACATTCTGTTTCGCTTATTACCGCAATCTTTGCATTGGGGCAACGATCACTGGTCGTACGACACGCTTTCGCGCTGGCTTGTCCACTCGTTCTCCCCTCGAGCGTTCTCAGGCACACATATTGACATTTCGTCACCCACCACGCACCAAATGTATAACTATGCAATTTGAGCGGAAAGTGCATCGGGTGAGAAAGGAAATTACTGAAAAGTTTCATCGTTGCTGAGATAAACTGGGGATTTGTAAACACGGTTCCAAGGAAACAAGAGGATGCATCTTCTCGGGTGCATCGGTGACGTCAGGCACAGTGCATCGCACGGAACAGCTGAGACGTTCTTCGAAATAAAGAGGAACGGGGACACGAGGGAAACGCTTCCTACCAGTTGCCTACGTGAGTCTTCCAGATACACCGGGACACGCGTTTCTACGCACGATGAATGACTAAGACTGCTCTTAAAATTCGTGCCATTTCGCGTGCTGACTCAAAGGATGGGACGGGGATAACGCCTGGCTATTTCTGCATCTAGCCGCCAGCACAAAGAGGACCTCGAGTTATGAACGGCGCTTAAATTCGTGCCAGTAACAACCGTTTCGTTCGCGAGCTAATTGTAGCATTATTCTGTTTTCGAAAAATTCGACACTGTTTTGGAAGAAAACAATAATTTTGATATTCCTTGCCTGAGGATCTATGAGGTTGGATATTTCTAGAACTGTATAGTCTACGACTCAATTCTGAGCAAGAATTTGGAGTACATATCAATATTCAAATCTACATAATAACGAGAACTGGTGGAATACGAATTGAAAGTAGCTTGCAGAGTTATCTAAATAAAGAATCCTCGAGCCATCACCGAACTCTGGTCTTTATATGCAATGAAAATTCTCTAATTTCCCCCGAAGTCATCCACATGCAAGCTATCTTACACCTCGATGAGTCAATTTTACTTTTCCAGTTTCTCGGTTTCGGGAGAGTCCCTCCGCGGCCACTGAACCAAAGTTATTTATGTCCATGGTCCGCGCGACGAAAAAACTCCGAATGTCGTTGCCTAGTTATCAGCCACCCACATAACCATGCATCGCCGGCGCGATACCTTTGAAGAAATGACAGGAAAAAGTGTCGTTAAAAGGATGACTGCCGTATGGTGTAAAGTTACAACGAGGGACGATGAGCTGCAAGGAAAACCTAACTGGAATAATCGAATTTAGCGGCGTCGTCGGGTCATATGCGACAAGAGGGATGAAGTTACCCTCGGCGCGTTGGGTTTTCGCTTTTCGAAGGTTTCCCCCGTGAAACTTTGCCATGGACAGCGAGCCGTGTCGTCGCTGGTGGAGGGGTTGCGTACGAAGAAACGCGCCCCGAAGCGACGTCTCGAGAGAAAGAAAACAAACGGAAGGAAGCACAAGGTCCACCCCCCAAGAACGGTTTCGTGTCCCGAGGGACAGGCACAGAGAAAGAAATTCCTGCGAGTCGAAATTATACAAGGGTGGTTCTCTTTCCCCGAGGATAAACAGACGATTTAAGATTGCACGGGGCGCGTTGCGTTTGAGCTCGACGAGATCTTGGTAAACAGCAACGATAAACCATGTCCCCGGGGGAATAAACGAATGTTAATTAAGCCCGCAATTAACCGGCCATTGTCCGTCCACGAGCCGACGAAATTCGTAACGCCGCGTTTGCCCGCGAAAAATTGGGCCACCGTACAATGGGGAACAACCGTGCAAATTGAGGGGATAAAGTCCATCAGCGGCAAATTAAACCTCCTTTGTTCGAAGACAGCCGAAGATTTTGCGATTTGTATTGTTCTCCCTACTACCGTAGCGTCCAGGAATAATCAAGCAGTGGCATTGTTTAGGTAGAACGCTGGTATTACTTCGCGACTGGTTGAAATGGTGAGTAAGATAATTTGTAGATTTCATGGAAGTTTGCGCCAGCTGGGATAAAGTGAAGCTACGAATTACGAAGGGAAGTTACGACGGGGACACGAGATATCTCTTACAATTAGAGCGTCTCTTGGTTCGAACTGAAGGCAATCGTGATGCCCAACGAGGAGGCGTTCAAGGCTCTTGGAATCGTATTTCGAAGCACCATCGACCCCCAAATTATACAGCAGAAGAACCACTCGATCGGGCAGATAAATAATTAAGCAGTTTCCAGACACGTGCCGCGAATGCCAAGCAAAGCGCCGTCGGTGCTTCGATTTTAAGGCATCGAGTCACGAACTATCGACGATCCGCCGGCTGAATCGGAATTGACGAACGGCCGAGAATGGCGCCCCGTGGATTATAACGCGGCTTGGATCCGGCGAAAAGCTGAGCGCAGAGACCGAGCTGATTTTATGTACGAGCCACGAAGAGGAACGATGGCAGGAATCAATTTTTTTTTACCCCCTTGTTCGCAGAAACAAAAGGCCCCGCGTTTTGGGTGGAATGTTAAATCTCGACTGAGTTACATGAACAATAGTTCTCATTTTTTTTTGACAAACGTGCGTGGGGAAGGGTGTTAAATTTGTGTTCGGTGGTTGTAGAATTTATGTGACTCGGTGTTGGTCCCTCGTTGGTCAGCGATCCCACTGTAATTTTCTATTGTAGTTTCAAATAATTTGGAGCAGTAGACTGCTTAGCTCGTTAGCTGAATTTTATTTGACACTATTAATTTATGTACGATATAAAAAGGAAGCTCAAGTTGTTTAGTATACTTCAGTTTGCTTCGATGCAGCGGTGGCTCAAACTTGAAGAAGTTGAGAACAATAGAAGCAGTGAAAAAGTATTTGGAAAGTTACGCGTCTGTTCCCACGAACGACGAAGTTGCCCGCGAGTAGGGTAGTTAATTGAAGAAACCTAGAAACAGACTTCTGCGCGAGGACACTGTTTATAGTTGTAATTCAAGCTGAGAGGACCGTAATCGAGTTATTCGGGATTCGATTAACTGCACTCGACGGGTTGGAAATTCTGCCTTGCTCGATGATAGAGTTAATAGCGTCAAATCTTTTCTTGGTGCGTTTCAATCGGTGTTTCCGTTTCGTGCGTATGAACGTGCATCCTGTATTCGAAGAAACTCGATCGATTCTTGATAATAATTTCTTATTAGTTTTCACTTCACAAGTACAGGTGGATCGAATAAGTGAATAAGTAAATCTGATTGAAAAGCTAGATTACGTAATAAATAATACTATTGAAATAAGTGATTATAGTCTCCCAGAAGAGAGGATCGAATAAACTGAAACATGTCTTATTCAATAGTAAATTCAATGATTTTCTGAATTACAAGCAATAAGGTTATGCAACGAAATTCAAAAGCGAGTGCAGCCTTTCTCTTTGGAGTCTGCCTCGAATAAAACTCATTTTCATCGGCTTATCAGGTTTCTTCAAAACGACATTTTGTCCGATGGAACTTTTTCCTGCTTTGTGTGCGTAATCAATGCCGAAGATAACGATGTTATCTGCATGATTCAGAGGAGACGAAACGAACGAGCCATGAAACATCGCGTTTCAAGGACTGCGTTGTTAGCTGCTGCTGTTCGCCAGAAATTATTCACAAAGAAGAAATAATAGCACATGCACGATGGAAGAACTATGTGTTCACTTAATAAACTTATCATCACGCTTACCTGTGAAATACTCGCCCTAGTTTTACAACTAATATATTTCATATCAAGAGTGGATTAATCAAATGTTAAGAGCCTTCTAAGAACCAGCCTCCACACTAGACTCGACGCTGACAAAACTGTCGACGCTTCCGACGGCGAACTTTGAATTTCAAATTCTGAAACGCGAGATGAGTAGCTCACCGCGCGCAGAAAGAACGAATAACAAGAGTCAAGAAAAAGAAAACACGGGAAGAGAAAAAGGAAAGAAGAACCTAGAGAGTGCGAAACGAAAGAAAAAGTATACGAGGAAATGGATAAAAACGAGGGAAAGGAAAGCAGGGAGAGAAACAGTGAAGCACAGTGTAAAAACAATGGCGCAGGAAAAGAGAGAAAATGAAGGAGAAAAATAAGAGAGAGATTTCATGTGATCCTATGACCAGAAAAGCACCACGAAAGAGTCAGAGTTCGAGAGTTCGACCACTGATAAATGTTTCTTGGAGATACAGAAAGTTTCCCCGTTGTCGAGCAACGAAAGTGGCAGTGAGGTTCGTTACTCGACACAGTTGTCGAGCGAATGTTCGACGAAACCGCAACAGGGGTCTGGTTACCGTTCCCGGAAGCTAAGTCGAATTTAAAATTCCAGCTGACACACGAGCGAAACCCTGGAAATAATTCCAGCATATTCACAGTCTAAACAAAAGTTTCCTTCACCTTTACCCCACTCGTAATTCTCTGCTTTACGATTTTCCTTGGCAATGAAACGTCTCTAAACTCGTCTCATTCGTGATGTCCATCATCCAGTGTCTGGAATATTCCTCGCGCATATTCAGTGAAGTTATTAATCTTCCAGAATACGCAAAGCACCGCGTGAAGAATACGCTCTTTTAAAGTTTGCATTATTTAACATGTTGCTTGCCGCTCAGCCGACCTGATGCATATCTCGCGCTATTTGTCTGTTACTTTCCGCGTTTCCCGTGGAATTCGCTCTCCTCGCCGGTGCCATCTGTGACTCGAACAGCACGCTTTGCCCCACATTTTTCTTGCCTCGGATAGAAAAGGACGGGGGAAAGTTCTCGCGCGGAAGTCGCAGGGTTTCCACCCTCTGTACATCGAATAGGTATCAATCGCAACGAAATTGTTACACTCGATGCTTCCTTCGATACATCGAGCTTCATTCGCTTGCAAATAGTACTCGTTGGAGCGGAATACTTTGCACGCTCCAAATGCATCTCATAAAATTCCATTGAAATTCTCTTTTCGGTTCATCAGCTAGGACGCAGATGAATATTTCTCGCAACATTCTCTATTGTTCTGAATTTTAGAGTAATTCACACGGAGTGCATAATTATCGGAGCGTGTATTTTATTTTTCGAGGTGTCATTGGTGTGCTGAAATAAAATTTCTGAATTCGTTTGAAATAGTATTACATTGTATGAATTCCAATGTTAAATCCAGAAGTAATAGAAGGAGCTCCGAACGGTTTCGAATGAAGACCGACTGTAAACTGTGTCGACTGGTAAAAACAGAGAACTTCCGTTTCAGTTTGATGCGCGGCAGGGAATCAAGTCCGCAAATGAGATGAGGATAATGTTGCGTAAGCTCGGGGTTACATGGAATACGAGATATGTTTTCGAAGATGGTCCCAAGATGATAATCGATAACCGGGTCGGATGAACTAGCCCTCCTGGCTATTGTTTACGTCGAATCGCGTTGCGAGTCGGTGCTCGTACGAAACGAGAGACCCGTGAACACGAGACTCCAGCTAGTACGAGTCGAGTTCAACGCCCGATCGATGGATCACCTTGCTGGCGACCGGTGTACCCTCGATGGTTGCGTGCCTCCGTCGTCGAAATTACGCGACCGCAACACATATAAGTATACGGATGTATACTTTATCCTCGAATTCTTGAGAAATTGGGGTCTATCGATCGCTGGAAACTTTACGGAAATCGAGCCAATTTTTCTATGAATCTGTCAATCAAAGTTTCTCTGCCTTGGAAGTTATTAGAACTTGGACTATTCAATTTCAACTCGAGCAGTGAATTTTTCTAGTTTCCAAACTTGGTACCAATTTTCTTATTTACACACTACATAAATTCTTGCAAATTCAACTTCTTTCCCATACTTCCACGTCCATAAATTTAAAACAAAGTCACCAGTTGACCCCATCAACATCGACAAAATTTCGACTCCACGCGCAGACATAATCTCACAAATATTGCCTCGAGACGAAGCTCATCGTGGTCGCCGCAAAACCACCGCATTACGTATCACGCGTGTGCGATCCTCCGCAGAGTGTACTATCGCGGAATCGCGTCCCACGAATTTCGCGAGCCTCGAAGCGCCATGGCTGCCACTGGAATGCCGGAAGTTAATTCGTGGAATGACGACGCGCCCGCTGATGCTCCTTCCCTCGTGGACGAAATTACTTCTGCTGGACGTTGGAGCCGGCGACACACGAAACCGTGGGATACACAGGACCCATCGGCGTTATACGGGACCCTCGTCGACGGATAATTCGGTTAATTGTCGGCTGGACAGCCTGCGATCTAAAGTGCTCCTCTTTGGTGTTAAAAATCAGCGAAAGCCCGCCAGCTTTTCGCGGTGATTTTATTCGCTGAATTCACTGCGATTTTCACTGTGGCCATGCTTCGAGCAGAGTGGATGTATAGTAACATTATGAAGTAATAGAGGAACTAGATTAATCTGGTTTCGAAGAGTAATTAATATTGACTCCAAAGTGGAATTCACCGATTCTAAGTATAGTGCTGGACACTATTTTTTGTCGGTCGGTTACGCGAAAAGGTAAACGAAATCCCTGTAAAGTAAAAAGTGTATCATCTAATACATAAATCTTATTGTTTTAAATGATCGATTATTAGTTAGAACAAGATTAACAATTAGTAAACAAGTCACTATTCAAAGCGACAAACTTTATCGTCAAAAAAATGTGTCGCAATAAATTAGCCTTCGCTATAAGTTTTCTAAAGTTGTATGTAAATTTTGTGTATTCAAATTGGTTTCTCTGTCTTATTAACTTTTTACGTGATTTTTAAGAATGTTGTATATGCCTTTTCTTTGGTATTTATGTTTCAATTAATCTATGCATAATCATATATTCGGCAAAAAATAGTGTCGACCACTGTATGAGGTAGCATTGAAATTTTACCTTTCTTTAGTTATGGTACCAGTGTAGCAGCCCTTCGTACTCAATAAACCTCTAACGATGAGCTACTATAGTGATTTTTCTGGACGAAAGGGTTAATCTAATCCTCGCTATCGGTTTTAGAGTGTCTACAGTGCCTGATGTGAAGTCACATAGGCGTTTGACAATTATGACAAATGTGTCACGGCCGTAGCTGTTTCGCATACGATATATTCCCGACGTTTAAAATCTTGAACAGCGCTAGAGACTGTGAACTACTTGAGGTACTTGAAGACGTCGAGTACCGCTCATAATTTAAGCCTCTTGGATGATATTTCTGTCAGCAATCCTGCTCGTAAATCGACCAAACGTTGATCCAAAGTGATCACTCCAACTTGGCGTTCCTCAATTCAGCGTCCTAACACATATTCAGTATTTAAATCCAACGTTTCAAGGTTGGAAACTGCCTACACTACATCCTGAATGCAACATGATTTATGAGAACATTCCTCGGTAATCGCCGTTGCATGAAAAAAAGATTCCTCTTACAAGGACCGTATACTTGATAAATCGCAGTGGAAAGACACACTTGAGCGTGATTTCCCACGCGCGGCATCGCGTTCTTTGTAAAGCGATCCGAGACGAATTGCAGCTTCCGCGGAAAACTTGAAGAGCCTGTATTCGAGCCGGAAATGCAGAGGCAGGCAACACAGGAAAAAGCTTACGGGCCTAGTCATGAGAGACCTCGGTTCAAGAGGGTCTGACAAGGTCATCATCGTTGCATCCGAGAACTCGAAGCGCACTGACTCGGAACAATATGCCCATTGTTATTGGTTCAGCTTTCTTCAGAAACGTGAAGAGCGGATAATGCCAAGAAAAAAGCCAGTGTTGCTAAACTTTTCTTGGACGACTTTCTTGCCGAACTACTTGCTTTCCAACCGTAGTGCTTGAGAACGTGCCAACGTCTCATATTTAAGATATGAGGATAGTTTGAAATATAAACTAGATACGTGATATGGGGAACGTCATAAATTCGGTAATAACGTGAAAATGGAGAAAATATAGTTACGTCGAGGTTATTGTTTATGACATAGTGGTATCAAGACCTAGAGTTATTTCAAATACGAGGGACACTTACAATTAGAATCAGAGCGTTGGAGCGGAGATTGAAGTTGGAGCGCAGAGCAGTGGAGCGATGGGGTTTTGTCCGAAGCAGGAACACGGAAAATTTTTACTGCTCCAATTTTTTTTACTATTTGAATTTTCTTTCATTTTATAAGAATAGATAAATGAGTTTTTTTTTAATAAATACTAATTTACAATTTTTTGCCCGGAAAGTTAGCATTCTTTATGATTTTTTTTCTATATGGAAATGAAAAGCTAGAAAGATGGGGTTTTGTTGCAAATGAAAGATCACTGTTTGAAATTATTAAAAGAATTTTTATTTGGAAAAGAGCTGGAGCAAGCATTTTGATGCCGGAGCGGAGCAAATGAAGAATTGGTCTGCTCCAAACCCCTGCTGTGAATGTAGATTAGAAATGTACAATTCTGTGAAGTCACAGTAGATAGTAATAATTGTGGTAAAGGGATGTAATAAAATAATTCTCTGATACGTAGCACTTTCCTTGGTGTTAAGAAATTTGCAAGGAAATTGAAGCTTCATATCTAAGTTACAAAGATGATACAGTAGAGACTTCTTAATTCTCTAACATAAACGTAGATAGCAGTATAGAAACGAAGTTGAGTATTTCAACTATCACGAGACTCTCAATCTTCATACATGCGTAAATGTGTGTACGCACACACACGCAGTTTAGATTGCGACATTTCCTTTCACGGCGCTTAGATTCTCGACGCGCATGTTTCTTCTACCAGTCGACAAAAAATTCTTGCAATTAATAGACGGGGTTGGGCAAGCTAGCATTTCATTGGCAGAAAGTACTGCCGAGTCAGTGCTGTTCCAACAAAGAGTCCTGCAACTTAAAATTAAGTTCTGTACCAGAAGAAGAGCAATACTCGAAAAACGAGCGCCCTTGTTAGACTGACCTTGAACCCCAAAAAAGGCAGAACTAGACACACGAGAATCCTCCAGCAAGCTGGAAATAAAGAGGCACTTGAATGGAATGCGCTAAAAGAAGCAGAAGCAAGCCAGCCGAACAGGAAAAAAGAAGCAAACATTCAAAGCCGATCGCGAAGAGGAACTCTACAAGGCCGCGGTCTAAAGTAGAGAATCTCGCCTGGGCCAATCTACGTGACGTTGGGCGAGCGCGGCTACACGCGCGATTTTACAAAGCGCTCACGGCGAGTTACACGCGCAAAGAGAACCAGAGAGAGAGAGAACGGGCCACTTCGCACGTGTGACCAATCGTGATAACTCGAGTGTGCTCGCGGGGTGTTACGGAGAATTATCGTCGGGAATGAACGAAGCAGGATGTCGGCTATATCTACGCCCCCGAGCGAATTCTCCAGACAAAGCCGGCAAACCGCAATCGGGCGAGATGCGCGTATTGTGCACCGAGGCCTGTTCTAAAATAATTTATCTGGCCGCCGGGAGAAGGAGCGCGCAAGTCCCGACGCGATAACGCGCTGCGTGCCCGCAATCTCGATCCGCGCCCCGATTATTGGGTTATCGAAGTTATCCGCTCCGTTCACAGACGCCAGTTTACATCCACCACGGCGAAGGATTTCAGTGGTTTAATTGCAGGGATGCGTGGCTTGGAAGAGCTTCGCGCCGAGATATTACCGTAGGTGCAAGGAATACAGTGGTGGTAGTGAAAGGCAGTAGGGGTTGAGAAGGGTAGCGCACTCGAGCGGCGGAAGTCAAGAGCGTCGATATCAAAGACATGTGTACTCTATTATTTAAAAGTCGCCTATCGCCCTACGAAACAGAATTAAATATATAACTGGCTGGAAATTTCCGCACGTTACTATGTCCGAGGGCGTTCGCTGGCTGATTTAAGGGGGAACACCACTGTGAAAGTTGAAAAAATTTCGATTTTTTTTCTTCACTTTCTTAATGTTTAACTCTTCAAAAATACTCTCTGAAAATTTCAAGTTGATATTCGAAGAATTGACGAAGATACAGTGCATTTTGTGAGACGCGTCACGATGCCGTTCCGAGCGCGCTATGTTAGCGGCAAATAGCGCGCCGACATTTTTCTTACCCACTGTTCCCCCACATTGTTAAAGGTTATAAATTTTGGGTTTTTCCCGTTTTTACGCACGGTACGCTGTTCGTTCGAGAATCGAAGAAATGCAACCGTTGATCGGGCATTCGAGTGACAGTGAACGTCACGAACGGAAGTGTGATTTTTCGCGTGCAAACTTTAAACGCGATTTTCTCGAAACGACATTTTTCTAACTGATCGAATCAATATCTCCGTCAATTTTTATCCGATCGACTTGAAATTTTGATAGGATCTTTAAAACAAGAGTAAGACGATTTTTTGATCGAAAACATATTTTTTTAAATACGCTCGAAAAACTATCCATTTTTTTGCGGATTTTCGAAACTTTTTCTTCCCAAGCGCACCATTTTTACAAAAATATTTTTTTTTTAAAATCGGTACGTACCACGAAAACTAGACTCATACCGATTATATTAAAAAAAAAAATTGATTTCAGAGTTGCCGTTCCAAAGATATCGTTTCGATAAGCGACCTATGTTTTCTTGTGAGGGATGTAGGAGATTAACTGTATATGGAAATCTATGCATGTTTTTCTATTACTTTCTTTTTTATAGTCTCTTAAGACATTGTACTAAAGATAGGTAATAACAATTTTATAATAAAACTGTAAGTTGTCCCTTAAAAAAATCTTAAAAATGGGCTCATTTTTCCAGCCGTCACAGTGGTGTTCCCCCTTAAACGATAACACTTGATCGTGGAATTCGAAGGGAAACGAAAGGGGTGAATATTTCTGAACGCTCGGAGCGTAGGTTGTCGATTACTGGGATCTCTTATCTGATCGAGGGCCGGAAGGCCCTGAACGTAATGAATTCTCAACGAGTTTCACAATAAGTTCTATCCACGATAAAGGGGTCGGAGATTTCCCAACTCCGCCCGAAGAGGCTAGAAATATTGACGCTGAATTATCTGAAACGTCCCCCGATAACGATCCCCGAAAGTTTCGGGGAAGCTACTCGTTATCGCGCTGGCTAACTGATAAAGCTAGCCGCGGCGAAAGGAAAAGGCGAGAAAAGAAGCTGTTGCACTGGCGTGAAAGGGAAATGGCCCGTGGAACGTCGTGCACGACGGACGGCACGCTATAATTTTTTCCCCTCGCGTCACGTCTCGCGCCACACACCGCCCGCATGATTACAGCCGCTCGGTAACACCCAGAGATTCGTCGTGGACCGAAGTGTAATTCGTTGAAAGAGCCTATTGTGAATAAATTGAGCCGGGGCAAGGATTGGGCAGCGACCGAAGAGAAGAGTTCGCCGCGGTGTCCTCTCGCTCCCGCGTGGTTCGTTTTGTGCGTATGAAATTCCCACCGCGGCTTGCCTCTGCCCCACCGACACTCTGTCAACGGACCGTCAATTTATTAATCCAACGGCCACGTCGAACGAATGATACGAATAAAAGGCCCGCAGAGGTGTGACGAGTTCTCGGGAACGTTAGCTCGGCATTGTCCCTTGTATATACAAGTTTCCCGCGAAATCCGGGGTCGTCACTGCGGGGGCACGACCGGGCCATTTTCGGGGGCCACTCCAACGATAATTGAGTCGGATTAATTAAGGGGGACAAAGTCCTCGAACGTGACGCCACTGTGCCACGAGTTCGCTTCCATCTCGGGGAACACTGGTTTCCGCTGAGCATTGTCATTGTTTCCGATCGGACCAGCTTTATTTGCTCACGCGATTATAGCCATTATCGTTACTGTATCGCGGGTAGATTCAGCAGAAGGCTCGTTGGAATTAATCGTGGCACGCGTTGCCTTCGTCGCTAATTGACGAGTTCAGCCTCTCTCGATCGCATCAACGTATCGCTTCTCAATTGAATTAGCCACGCAAAGCGGCCGTTTATCAAGGAATCGGTAAACTACGTTAAGCTCGTCCACCTAAGCTGAATCATCGCGCGCATAGCGATGCCGAGGGGTCAACGTTCGACCGCTGGCGATAAGGTTAATCTATGATTTTTCGAATCTGACCGCGAACAGAGAGGAAGATCAAATTGTTTACTGGGGGCTGATGGAAGAACAATGCCGGTCTCAGACTCGAGGAGAAATATCGTGGACGCTATTGACAATGAGTCCGCTCTCCTCTCTGCTGCATAGCTTCGAGAGCTGAACCCTTCGAGCGGAAGTTGCGCGCGGCGGAAGCCGAGCTAGGTTTAGGTGAACCCGCGCCGGCTCACGATTTCATGGGGCCTATCGCCACGATCTACAAGCCTTCGAACCTCCCTCGGAGCTTCTCTGAATGTATAAACACTAGTTCGTGCCACGAGGTTCTTCGAAACGGTGGTTAACTGTTTTAACTGTTTTGATGGAAGTGACATGCATTGCTGAGGAAGCACAGTGGAAGCTCTATTATTCGATCTAACAGAGAGACGTAACTGATTGGATAATGGGACTGCGATTTTTCTGTCGCTGACAGCTCAATTTCCCAGGTAAAAACAAGGGACACGTGAACCTTATGCATACATGTATCTACATCGATTAGTTACATCAGCACGAAGAGTTGGAGATAAGAAACTCATCTGAACGTACTACATCTCTGCAGTATCTTATCTACAGTTTCTCTGAACAGATAAGCAGGTTATCGATGAAGTAACATCTTCGATTCAACTTCTATTGTCTAAATTGCGACTGAAAATACCTATGTAATGCTGTTCTGGCGTAACCATTCTTCGTAATCGCATCGGTATTTCATTGAACGATGATGAGAATCGAACGAGCCTCGAAGCCCACGATTAAAGAAAGTCTCTCGGGCATTTAGCACAAACAGCCTCTCTGACACGGCCTGTAAATGGAATTAACGACCGTGGAATGATAAGTGACGTCGTGGCTGGATCTGATTCGATTAGGAAGTATATTTCACCGCGAGTTCTCCCGCGGCTGTACCCACGTTCGTGTCAACGAACTGCGAAACAAGCAACCACGGTGAAAAAAAAATCCTACGGTGAGATCGTTTGCCTATTCACCGATGATTAGAGACACCCGGTATATATTGCAATGCGTGTCACGCCCACGCCTGTCGCGACAGGCGTTTGTCGGACCGACAGAAATTACTTTCAATAATGCGAAACATAGTTGGCCTAGCCATGAGCTCACGGAGCAACTGTACTTGGCAGAGAAGCAGTAAAGTATTTATCGCCGACTGTACTGTGGGAAGTTATTATTCTCTTTCAGTTATCATTCCCTGGAGGAATCTGTATTGCAAGACTCGCGAGAACCACGGTCTCCAAATCTTTTATAAATAGATGCTTATTGGAGCTGAGGAACTTGTCGTCGCTAAAGTTTCAGAATAGTTTATATGCACTGAATTCAGCTGGAGTGCTTCGCGCACCCCTGGACAAGACCATTTTCGCAAAAGTAGCGGGGACAATGTAGTACATACATTTACGTACAACAGAACGAAAAAGTTACACGAAGAAGAGATGTGTCCCTTGCGAGCGCGAAACTGGGTTCAACATTTTTGAAGTTCGTTTCAGATTTCAGATGACTGTTGCGACCCGTTGATACTGAGAGAAAGTTCACCGACGCTGTCATATTTCCCCAGTCGCCGGGTATTTCTAACAACAGAAGCCAATGACACGCGTAGCATTTACGACAAGCCGCGAACGTGAATTTGTAAAACTGTGAACGCTAGGTAGAACTGGTTATCCTTGCATTTCCGCGCTGCTCTCGGATCGGAATAAAGATAAGCAGCAAGCAGGGGGATCCAGTTTGCAGTCGACAAGCGTAACGTGCATCGATATTTAACCCCTGGCCGACCCCAGAAATCGAGACCATCGTCAATTCCGCGACGCGTTAGGACAATTCTCATGCGCGACCTCCTCTTATACACCAATTATTATTATCATCCGTTACCAGCGTCTGGAAATAGAATCCTCGTTGCTGGTTAACATTTCGCCGGTTAGATCGCGGTCTGCGCCGGTTTCTCGATAACTGGATTCCGAGAACGTTCGTTTCGCGAGCTCAGCCCGCAACCCGTTGCGCTACCTGGGCTATAATACGATTCTCCCGTTGACGGTTCTGATCGACGCGCTAGAAAGCATCGCGTTTCCATCGCGGCGGCCGGCAACAATACCAATTTGTTATCCCGTTAGCGGCTAGCCCGTCCGTTCTAACTCGATTCCCAAGTTCCTCGCGGAAGTTGCAGCCCGAAGGAGAGCCGGTTGCCACCGCGATCCATCGTAATACAGTCTCTTCTCCGGCGTAGCGCATCGGGTTGGACTGCATCCAGCCGAGAGAGCGCAGCTGACAACGGGAATGGCAAGTGGAGCCCCGGATATGTATAATGCACCGAAACGTGCTCATAGAAGACGCTTATGCAGCGCAGAAGCCTTCGAGTCTTCCCATGTGCACACCACTGTGTCATTCCCACCATATTCACGGACCGATGATTTATATGCTAATTCCAAATGGAACACGGTATCCCGGAGTCCCTTGCTCCGGACACTTTCACCGCTCGAAACCCGGGGACTCGCACGCGTTCACCTTGAACGCCGGGGATAAGCAATTTCGTGTAATTCGGCGGAAATTCGGGGGATAGGAGCTCTCGTCGGAGCAAACGGTTTTTTGAGTCGCTTCGAAGGTGAAACACGCGATTGTAGAGCGTGTTTCGATGGTTTTGGATCGGTTGCTTGACAAGCAATATATTATACTAAGTAGCTTTACTACTCGGCTCCGCCCGAAATTTAGATTCTGATTTTATAAAAAAAAATGATTTATTTTTTGTGAAAATAGTCACATTCATCTGGATTAATTAGGCATAATGAGCTGGACCACATTTCGTGACACCAAAGTTTTTCGGTGACAGACAAACACACAACATACGATAACTTTCTGCTTTATAGTATAAGACATGTCGCAAATTCTTGTTAGGATATTCAAATCGAACGTTCTGGCTTGTAAGATACTAAGTAGAACATTTATATCTCGAACAGTCCGCGAGGAACCTTTGTTTCGGAGTGAATGTTCATCCCAGTTAGTCGTACGATAATTAAGGCTTCCATTTTTAGACCACGCGGTGGACCCTACCGAAACTCATAATCTCGAACGAACGAAGCTGGAAACGGAGAGATAGAGAGAGGAGAGTTAGTCATCGGGCGCACATTTGCGTTGCACGTTTTCTATCCCGTTGCTTATCATGGCGGTCTGGCGAGTCTCTTAGCGAGAAAGGACAAGTGCGGGGGAAGATAACGGCTACGCCGATACCCGCGGGGACCTATCCTAGGTTAGTCACGTACGGTACTGTTTCATTCACCTGATTGTCAGAGAAGACGCACTTGACGTTAACCCAACGGTGTGCCTTGACGGTGCAGTTGCACCCGTCCATCGCGCATATCCCGGGCGGTGCACTCTCCACGTTACCAAGCAGAAATACTAGACACCACAACAACACCGACCATACGATCGCACGATCACACTTGAGCCCATCCAGGGCACTGAACACTCTCCTCCTGCCGCTCATCTTGCGATCCTCCGTGATCATCCTCAGGAACAAAGGGCCCCGCTGTTCCCCAGCAGCGATCGATCGCCTTCGATTTACGCCCAACAAGATCTCTCCTCACATCATTTACAGCACACCGTTACTCGTACCCGCACTACCATCCACTTCGATCCGGATCCTGCTTGATCCCTCTTCTTCGATACTTTCAAGCGGGCCGCATCTGGATCGATCGATCACTCCGAGCTGACCGTACCAGAGGCCTCTGCCTGCACTCCACGGCGATGATCGCGCGCGCGAACAAAGGGGAGTGGAGAACGTGTTCCGCGATAATCTTGCACGTTCCCAGAGAGTTGTGTGTATCGACCGTTCCGCTTTATCTTTTGACGATTCTTCGTCAGCGACGAGCGTCGCTGAGGTGAATCGCGAGGAGAGACGGCGATCGAAGGCAGGCAGGAAACTGGCTCAGGCGAGTCCGCAACTCGCCGCTAGCGAGTCCAAACACGCGCGCGGACGGCTTGTTCCCGAAGAGGTGGGGCGACTAGAGGCCAGCTGACGCGATCATGACGGAGGTTGCTTTGAAACTGTGGTCGGTGGCATGCACGATCGGTGTCTCCTCCCCACCAACAACCATGTTCCTTGGCTTGCTACGCTCTCGCGTGCTCTCCCTCTTCGGGCTTTTAAAAGATAAAAGCCACGGTGGGCGCCGGAGGGGCGAAGCCTGTCGAACCGGTGTCCAAGTGTTCACCCGCTCCCTGTGCTAAGGAAGGGCTTCCTACGGAGGGCGAGACACCGGTTTTCGTGCAGGTCGCAGGGTCGCCGCACTTTCTGCCCTCCCAGGACTGACCTTGACCAACTTACCAGGCGAATAGCTCTGGCCATCGCGAATCGCGGATCATCGTGACCGCGATTTACGTAACGCGAGTTTCTGCGCGGTTTCGAGCGGGCGACGGTCGCGGTAAAGCACCTGTACTTGGTCAAGTGCAACCGATATGGCTTTTGCATTTTTCCTGTTGATTTGAATTTTATTGGAAGACTTTATCTGCGGTCTGGGCGGTTGCGTTGTATTGATCGGGATGTGATACGAAGGAATAAACAACATTACGTGGCAGTAAACATCACGTTGCATAAGAAGGGAAATATTGAGGATTTGAAGGTGCAAGAAGTGTAACCAGATCGATTGGAAGCGAATCTTTGTACCCATTGATTGGAATGTCCTAAATAGTTACTTTGTACCACATTGACTGTAACACCATATTGTACCTATACTTGAGGTCATTTTAGAAGGAACCTGCCGATCGACAAGTTCAGACCTGTTCTGCACATGTTGGCGCTCATTGGTGCCGACACAAACTACTATTGGTTATACTCCAAACAAACGCTCTCTCAAAGCCAATGAGCTCATTCTACATACACGAAATGGGTTCCTTCTAAAATGACTTCAAGTATACATACAGTGGCGGACGAAAGAAAGTTTACAACTTTTAAAATTGCATAACTTTTATAAAATTAATCCAAACGAGTTGAGTTTTTCCGAAAAGCTACAAGGATTAGTTTGCTAAGTGACGTGTTTCGTCGTTTTAAAAAAAAATGCACTTGGTCGGAATAGCAAACAAAAATAGTAAGGGTCATTTTTTAAACTTTTTTTTGTGAGCCTGTATTGAAAATTCAAAAAACCCGTTTGTAGATTGAAGTAAGTTGTATACATACCTAAAATTTCATCAAAATCGGTCAACGCTGTTCTGAGCTATAAACGCTTAATTTCGCAGAATAAGGTCGAAAATCGCGAAATTCACGGAAATCAGCGATTTTCGACCTTATTCTGCGATAATTGTCTCATGAAATTAGACTCTCTCGAGACAAGTTTCATGATATATTTTCAAGAATCTCATCTCTCGCGACTATTTCCATTATTTACACTTAGTTATTGCTGAAATATTTGTCGTATAAAATCTCATCCTGGACTCGCATCTTTTTTACACGGTACAAAAATCTCACAAATTGGGATTCAACTACCTAACCCCAATTTAAGCAGTTAGTTAATGTGTTCTGTCGACATAAATTCTTCACCCTCCGCGCAGCCTTCATCTTCCTTTCCGAAATTCCGCACAAAGTAGCGCTGTAATAATCTCTGCTTGAAAATTAACAGAAAAAGAAGTGCAGCCGAGAGTGGCGCGGAGCGACATATACGCTTCCTTTATAGCCTGTTCGTAGAAAACTCGAAAGCCAACGGCGGTACGCACGCCGCCGTAAAAACGAGACGGCCCGTCCTCGAAAGCGTCCCTTCATAGCTAGGTCGCTTTTCATGGTAGACGGCGTTTCCCTAAAGCACTATGCCCCTCCTGGCTCTTCCCTTTATGAGCAGGAGCCTGGCCATTTAATTTCCCATGAGAAATTGCGCGTGTCCATGCAACTACGTTCCGCCCTGTCCGGCTGCGTCACACATGCGAAACGTCCACTCATTCATAACGCTCTTCTCAAACCAGGAAGCACCTGACGCCAGCTGAAGTGGCCATTTCCGAAATGACCACGTGCTGACCATACGTCACATCAAGGCTGACCTTAAAGCCGCCCTCCCAGCTCCCGGCCAGACGATCTTTCTCGATACGGCTCGTCCTGGCATTCGATCTCGTTTCACATGTTCCCATCGATCTTCTTCCGTCTCGCGTTACCTGGGCCAATCGGTAAAACGAGACCTACGCCAAGGATATTTCTTGGTCCCGGTGTCAGGGAATACGTATCGACGTTTGCGACGGAGAAATCTTACGGTATCTCCCCCGATCGCTTGTATCGCGTTCAGAATACGATGGATCGCTGTTATGGATAAAACTAACTTTATTCCACTTTGAGATAAAAGCAGTTTCTCAGATAATGTAATTAGCTATCGTTAGTACCCCGAGGAAGTACCGTGAACATTTACTACGCCTACATCTCTTATGACGACAGATCCATCGTACAAATCGTCAGTCTAATTTTCCAGAGTGCCATCCGAGGATTCCATTTATACAATTACAGGCGCCTACAATTAATTGAATGCTGCAAAATAACGGTTCAGGAATTCCAGTTTACTTCGCGTTAACGTATCTATTAAATACGCGTGAAGGCTCGGTCGATACCGGTTCGATTGGACGTTAAGCAGCCAGGTTAAAGGATCTCAAAGAAGTAGTTTCTGTAATCCGTCAGGAGCAACGTCAGTTATAGTGTCATGATCGCGTGTAGGCAGGGAGCACGTCGCTTTGGGCGAGCTGCGGGGAACAGAATTGCGATGTGATTGCGCCTTATTAGGGATGAGTTCGACGATGACTCGCTAGGGGAAACGGCGATTGTCTGGCTGGCAGAGGAGCATCGTCCTCTACTCGTGATCTACCCAGACGAGATCCGCGGAACGGAGCACCAATTAGGGGCATTGCAACTCGGAGACTCGTTCCAACGAGTCGGTTACCTGCGATGATCGTGGCCTCGTTTGGACCCACTTTTTCATCTGCAGCGATATTCGCAGTTTTTATAGATATCACGTTGCAGTTCTGCTGTACGTGGCAATAAACTCGGACCATAACGCGAAGGAGAAAAGTTTTTAACTTCCATTTCTCGAAGATTTGTCTTTTCGCCAGGTAGTGTTTTCCGCTTGCTTTTATTGCCCTATCGCGTAGAACGAGAGAGACTGCGAATGAGCAAGGGAGACCGAATGCCCCTCTCGCACATCGCGAGATTACTGTCATTTAGCACTCCTGGTTACCAGTAATAGCAGTTGATTTCGGTGTAAGTGTTGGTATAAGTTAGTGTAGGAAACGTAACAGTTAATAAAGTAGATGTAAGTGAAAAGTAAAGTTTCTCCCTCACTTCTACGCGTACACGTTGAAAAGAGACTCAGGGGACTTTTCAGTTTACATTCAAAGCTCACGTAACATAGCGTAATCGCAGGACTTTCTTTGCTGCTTTCAGTTGCCACTCGAACGAGCGACTCTTTTTACGGGACTTCGTTTCGTGCACGACTGGTACCAGTGGTGGTCGCCTGGCAAGATGGTTGCAACCAGACAGTTTCGTGGATCCGTCGAAATGCGAGGCACTCTATTCGAAGGACGAAATGAAATGCGGATGGCCGGCTATCGTTACCATACTCACGAGGGATCAGTACGGAGACGTCGTCCATGTGCCCAACTTAAAGGTATTGCTACTGAAAGCGAGCTTTGTGACTTTAGGAAAACGAAGGTGGAGTAGAAACGAGGTTTCAATCAATTACCAATTTAATTTAGACACAAACTTCGACCTACATTAAATTATCCTAAAGCAATTGTTCGTCGTGTCGTTACTTATCGATAAAAGGAAATAAGATTCTATTGACAAACGTTCAACAGGTCGAGGTAAAAGCAGTTCCTATAGACAAGATGGACTTGGCGGAGTCCGATCAAGGAAGAAAAGTTCGACGAGTTTCTCAGCCTGATCCGATGACCTTCGGTGGCCACCCTCAACCATCCTTGGACGTACCGTACGAAGTCACCATCAACAACAAGACGTGCTTCTACGCGATCACCATCATGAAGGCTTATCAGAACTATTCGTTCGAGGAGTTAAGGTTCATGTCGCCGGCCATAAAAAGATCCAGCGAGAGCATGTTGGTAAGACCTAATGGTGATGGAAGCTACAGCGCTACCTGGACACCGTCCTCCGTTGGATGGTACTCCCTTATGATCACAGTGGACAGCTACAGCATGGAGAATGTGAGCACTATACTCGGCCATTACCGTGTCCTAAGGAATTGCCCATAATTCTTTATAACGTTCCCCCGCTTTCCGCCAGAGTTACAAAGTGGAGGTGAAGGAACCACCGCAGGGCATGCAGCCGCCGACGCAAAATATCGTGAAGAAGCCTCAGCATCAGCCGAGTAGGCTCCGGAAATTTGTGACGAAAAATAGCGCAGGCTTGAGAATCAGAGCGCATCCTTCTCTTCAGAGCGAGCAAATTGGCTTCGTCGCGGTTAACGACACCATAGCCTTCATAGACGAGGTAAGTACTTTTTCTTATAAAGCTTCGATTTCCTTCGATAGCATTTTAACGGTCTACCATGGTGTGTCCTTCCTTAAAAATCGCACTATCGTGTTCCGTTCCTGTAGATTCATAACGACGACGGTGTTTGGTTACGACTGAACGCGGAAACGATAAAAGACTACTGCAGTAGCAGTCACCTGGAAGCCTGGTGTCTCCAGTACAACCAACACTTAGGAAAGACATTACTCCTTCCAGTGGAAGAACCGACGTTGGTTCTGGATCAAGTGATCAAAGAAACCATTTTCCGTAAGAGGCCTGAGGTGGTCGACGAGTACGTACATTAACGCGTTGACATGTCCACCGCATTCTCAGCCTGATCTCTTAACTCAGCTCCTCCTTTCAGTAAAAGAAAAACAGTTACTTTTGACGCTAGCAGGAGCATGGTGGTCGTAAAGTGCGGCGCATCCGGTCACAATATTAGAAGCAGGCCAAGTTTAAAGGCGGCGCCAGTGGGGATGTTGGCTCACGGAAACGCGGTTACAGTTCAAGAATACGTAAGTCTCGATACCGATCGTGTTGTTTACAGACGAAGATCGAGGGAACGTTTGAGTAAAAAATCTTTACTTACAGTTTGCCAGCGGCGAAGGTACTTGGGTACGGATCGATGACGAATCGATGTCCAAGTACTGCTTCGACCGGGGCAGAGTGGCCGAGGGCGAAGCCTGGTCCCTCGCCATTAATAAACACGGCGTGACTTACATGAAGATCGAGCAAGATCTCGAGAACGATCCGATGGAAAAGAAACCTGCCGTACCAGATCCGTCCGTTTCACCTAATCACAAAGGTTTCGATTTCTCCGTGCCATCCGTGAGTCACGAGGGTTTCAATTTCACCACGCAGACTTACACGCCGGGCACTGGGGAGTCCGGGGAGGGTAGCAACACCAATCCGTTTATCTTCGGCTCCTACATTCAGCACGATTCACCAGGTACGTATACGATCAGATTATAAATCCCGTCGAGTAACATGAATTTTCGTTCGACAATGGCTTAATTCTCGTCGCAGGAAGCGACAGATTGATGTCAGACAAGACCGACGTTTCGCCAAAGTTCTCGAAGCCCCATTCCAAAGAGCGGGTCGTAAAAGAGAGGGAGAGGGAAGGTGGCGGCGGGAAATTCAGCGTTCTTCAGAAGTGGCTGAGAGGCGACGACAAGTGCCACGGAGAGAAGAAGAGTTCGCCTGGCAGGTGACTAGAAAGAATGAACGACAGGACAGGCGCAGCTAGATTAGTTTCGTCATATAGTTTTGGCATTTGCAGGGATTTTTCCGAGTTCGTCGGGGTGTCAGTGAAGGAGCTGGTGAAAGCTATGGGGGAAAGCCGAGCGAATGGGAACGGTGCCACGCCGCCAGAGACGCCGAGGAGATTGTCGAGAAGTTCGTCACCGAAGAATCCCCAAGGTGGGTCACCAAGATTTCACAGCCCGTCCTCTAGCCCGGTTCCGATACCCGGTACGTATACCATACTAGCCACAGTCAAACGAGCCGCTGCTCTACTCAACAGATCTTTACATTATTTTTTCTTTTTTTTCTCTCTCTCTTTCTCTCTCTATCTCTCCATCTATCTATCTCTATCTCTCTCTTTGGTGGTCTCATTGTTAATCTCATACATTCATGTGTGTATCTTACTTCACACTTTCGGCACCGTAACTGGTCTGAGGAGGGAATCATTTCAGAAGCTGAGAGACCCGATACTGACACTTGTAAGACTGTATAGCGTCCCACAGACGTTTTTCTAATCTGTGGAATGGATATACGTTATTTATATACATGTACATTTAGAGTAAACCGTTATTAAGTCTTACTATTAAGCCACGCCTTTTTGTTTCTGATTATTATCTATTCTAGTCGATCGATATGGTCTTAGGCTATAAATATATAAAACGGACGTTTGTTGGATTAGTTATAACAAACTAGTGATGTTGATCTTAGCTGGGTCCAGTCGGCAGCCAGTTGGTTCTGGTAATTGCCTCTTCCCTCCTGCTGCTCATGCACCAGGTACTCTCTCCTTTCCTACTGAACATAATCCTCGGTCTTTACAGTCGAGAAATAGTGTTATAGTGTTTTGTGTCGTTGAAAATACGTATTCACTTCACACTTCTCACCGGTTTACTGTTCTCAAGCAATGTAATGGCACAGTAGATTTCTATTTATTCGAAGACCCAACTGCATGCATATAAATTAGTTCTTGGACATGTACAGAGCATAAATTCTCTTGATGCACGTACAACACACCACACACACGCGCAATCAAGTTACACTTTTCTCGAATTAGCCAGCCAAATAGTGCGTACTAGTACACGCAGAGACTTTTTTAGTAAACTAGACGCGTATTCTTTAGTAAACTAGAGCGTATCACATGTAAATTCTACAAATGATGGGAAATTGTCAGGTGGGAGAAGCTTCATAGGAGGGGGAGACAGTATCAATAGCAGCCCTGTGCTCTGTGGCTCCCCCCGAAGTGTCGGCCTCTCCCCATTAGGTAAGAACAACAGCACACTAATACTCTAACTCTACACCGACATCAAGCTGTTTTTTTTATCACGACTGCATAATACATTTTTTTCAACGATGAAATTACTTCATATCCACCACTTCATTCATTCACATCGAAGTCGCACGAAATTAATATTGCACGAACTTAATGCATACTATTATATATTCTCCGATCTGTATATTCATCGGTTTTAAGAAGCAAGGCGAGGTAGCAATACCCTTGCAATAGAAAGCAGCGAGATTAGTTCTATCCTTTAATAGAGCTGCAATCGTCCCCTATGACGAGCCATGCTTTTTCCCTTTCAAGTGTCGGGCGGCATGGTAGACAGCATCACGTCTCAACGGCGGGGTTCAACGCAAAGCGACACCAGCGCCTTGGTCAGTAGTCTAACCAGGGATCCTTCGCAGTCCCCCAGCGCTGTCAGTACAACAGCCAATACTCGAGACCTCTCTCCAAGTCCAAGTTGTAGTTCTTTACACATGAGATCCGAGGGTAGCATAGCTAGTCCGCCTGACACCCCGAAGAAGGATGACGGGGTAAGTCATCGACCGTTCATTTTCCAAGGAAAAGTGAATCACGAGATAGATAATGATACTGAGCATTTGTTTCTCAAAGGATTCTCAAGAAAGCCCGCGAAAAGTCTCTCAAGCACAGACTCAAACGAGTCCGGAGAGCGCGACCACAGCCATGAAAGGCCACTTCAGTATCGGCACTGTTGGCCTCAAAGAAGACCGCCATTCACCGAAGCTGAGCAGAAGAGATCACAGCAAAGTAGTGAAGACTCGAGCGAAACGCGCGATGTCTCCGGTCAGTTCGCAGCAAACTTCCAATCCAGGTCGGCCGCTGAACTTGAGCAAGGAGAAAGTGAAGGATGCCATCAGCCCCTCGGTGGCAGAATGCCTGAGGGCCGTGTTTGCGGCGTTCCTCTGGCACGAAGGGATCGTACACGACGCTATGGCGTGCGCCAGCTTTCTGAAATTCCATCCCAGTCTACCAAAGCAAGGCGCTCTCGTCGTAACCAGACAAACGATGGTGCAGTCGAACGATAAGCAGAAGCAAGAACAGAAGGCTAGGCAAAGGCACTCCGTCGAAGTGACCAACGCTGGCAATTATTTGCACATTCAACCTAGCACGTTGGAGACTCTGACGCGATCAGCTGCGAACGCGAACGCGAACAGAAACAGGAAGAAGCAGGAGACTACTATCAAAGAGGAGGTCCAGGCGAATGGAAAACTCGGTTCTGTTCCAGAGTTTCAGACTGTTGCGATTCTACCACCTGCTTTGAAGAGCTTGGTGTTCTTGTGGGAAGAACTGAGCACCAGTTGCCTCCAAACCATAGACCACGAGTCGGTTCTACCGAGCCCAACACAGATGCAGACTATGAAGCTTAGTAAACGGCCGATGCCGGAGAAACGGCCCCGTGAGGACAAACTCAAAGAGCGCGAGAAAAAGGAGAACAGAAAGAAGAAGGATTGGAAACCGGTTGGTAGGGAGAATGGAGCCGAAGTGCTAGGTGGAATAGAACGGGAAACGATTTGCGAATTGTGCGGTCTAATGTTTCCGCATCCAGTTACTTATCACATGAAAATGATGCATCCTGGTTGCGGGTGGCACGCAGGGGGCAAGGGGTACAACAGCGGAGGAAATTATTGCATCGGGTGGGCAGGAAACTGTGGCGATGGCGGAGTGGGTGGAAGTTCGTGGTATCTCATTTGTGACACGTGTCGCGATAAGTATTTGAGAGCTCGGAAGCTCAAGCTTGCCAAGAAGTTCTTAACAGGGATGTCGAAGAAGAAGAACGGTTCTGGCAAGATCATGTCGCCGATTAACAGTCCGAATGGAAATGAAACACACATTGTCATGAAGAACAACGCCATGTTCCTGTTGGACCTGGCCAGTGCTTCTGGGTTAAACATTCCAAAACAACAAAGACGACCGTCCCAGACGTTGTCATCCGTAGCTGAGAATTATAGTCCTCCAGAAGCAACTGGGCCGTTCCCACCAACCGGGCCATTCCAGTGTTTACAAGCTCTAGGAGTTCACCATTCGCAAAGTCACGATGAGAGGTACTACGAAGAGACATTGAAGCGCCAAAATGGACATCAGAGTTACGAAGGGAACAATGGCATGTTCAACACTACGAACGGCAGGGTAAGATATTAAGACTTCCTATGGTGTTTCCGTCAGTGAATGATTCTTCTTTGCAGCCCTTGTCAGAATACCCTATGAGTGACAGTGATAGTGAAAGTGGTAAAGGTCGTGGAATCTTTCACCGGTCAGTGTCAATGTCTACTGGGGCTCCCTGGACTAGAAACTCTAATGACGGCAGAGTTGTCATGATGAGAAAACGGAATAACAGTAGCAGCGAAATGAACAATGGTACCTAAGGAACTAAAAGCTTGTGCTTGATATCGTAACTTGATAACTGTAAATCGAGATTTGTTTCTTATACAGATGCAGGTTCGTCCCTTCTGTGCTATCCCTCTGCGGCGCTTCAGAAACTGGTACCATCGATGGATCAGTCAGCTATTGTGTCCACGAGTCAAGCAGAAGCAACGAAAACCGTCAGAATAGAAATTCTCATGAGACCAGTGATGCTATTCGTCCTTCAGCAACACAACTTGCAACATTTGCAGCTGTCTATGAAGCAAGCGCTACGCCGGGCTTCGTGCCGAGTATACGCGATGCAAGCATTGAATTGGTTGCTGAGAAGTGTCACCCAACCGATATGTCTTCATGATTTACTTTGGTGGTTTGTTGCATCTCTGACGCCGGTTGTACCGCCAGATGTTGCGGACATGAATGACGAGGATAATCGGACAGAGAGGAAAGACGAACACGTAAGTCTAATGATCAATTAAATCTTGATGGCCCTTCGAATAAATTTTGAGGCGTTCGTGTTCAATATTAATACGAACCACCATTCGTTTTTAAGGACATGGTTGGTGTGTGTGAACATCCTTTGAGTGATTTAGTGATAGCAGGCGAATCTGTAAATCCATTACCAACAGTTTTTCATACTTTGCTACAAACTATTGCTGATCTCATGCTGCTACCACCACTTGGTAAATGTATTATAGTATCTAAAGCCGCTGTTCGATGCTTACTCTATCAGGGACTAATTCTATATACATCGATTTTCAGGCTCACCGCTACAGCAAGCTGCTATTCGATGCTGGGGCATCAAGTTCACCCCCGCGGATCACATGTTTCTCCACAGAAGCCATGTGTTCAGCAATATTAGTAAAATACTCTCGAGGTCTGAAGAAGAGGATGATGTCACAATGAGCATGCACGAAAGTCATCAGTCGACCCACTCCCAGCAAGTGACTGGCTGCGTAGAAGTTTTGAAAGACTTGACATGGGGTATTGAAATTAAAGCTTCGAGTAGGCAGGCCATGATCGGAAGCTTGACCGATAATTCGACAGAAACATTCTGGGAGTCTGGTGACGAAGACCGTAATAAGACTAAGACGATCACTATTATCTGTGGTGCTCATTCACTTCCTCGGATGGTGTATATTCACATTGATAACTGTCGCGATTTAACGGTAAGATCGGTAATGAAATTTACGTGTTTCGTGATAATAATTTGTTACTTATTACGCTTGCGTTGTAGCACAAGGTATCCAGTGTAACGTTTCAATCGGGTAACAATGTAGACGAAATGGTTAAGTTAAAGACCGTGGAAATTGAAAGTCGATCAGCTGGTTGGATCAACTGTCCGATTATGGGTAATTTTATTATATGTTCTTAATTATAACTCGAATTCATCAATAATACTAAAGCTATCTTTTCGGCAGATCCTCGCCACGTCGTGATGGGCCTTGAATTAAAGGGCCCAGACAATTCTCTACGGATACGACAGATAAGAATTTTAGGCGAAGTTGAAGGAGAATCCTTGAAATTTGGAAAGCAATTGAGTACGCAAACCATTCAGCAAAGGAATTGTGAAGCCGAGACATTGAAAGTGTTCCGTTTAATTACTTCTCAAGTAAGTTGATGTTATTCATTTATCAGTTTGATATAATCCATGTCTAACAATTTATCGCCATTCACCAGGTTTTTGGCAAACTTATACAAGGGGAACAACAGCAGCAGCAAGTGGAATCTGCAGAGGGAATTAACGAAGACTTGGAGGATAGTAATGATCTTCGAGAACATATGGTTGGAATCTTGTTCAGTAGAAATAATCTGACACATTTACAAAAGCAAGTTTGCACACATATCGTTCAAGCTATTCGAAAAGAAACTGTTCGCTTGAGGGATGAGTGGGAAGTATTCCAGTGTTTACCATCACCTGTTATTAGTTTGTTGAGTGACAACAGCGACTTGACAAAAGCAGCTGATACATATTGCTTTGAGATGCTATCTATGGTCCTTGCTTTAAGCGGTAGTTCTGTAGGACAGTATTATTTGTCCCATCAGTATGGATTATTGAAGGATTTATTAAGTTTGTTGCACACGGGATCAGCCAGAGTCCAGCGTCAAGTATGTATTATGTTTCTTATAGGTTCTTACTTTAACTTTAAGCTCAGTATTTGAGAATGTGTTTTATTTAATCTCTTTAGGTAACGTCCCTCTTGAAAAGAATTTTACCCAAAATCAAGCCAGAAACATTAGCTAATGTTATTAGTGTCAAACGTTTGCCACCCACGGACTTCAGCATTGTGTCCGCTGCAAACAATGGTTTCACTAGTGCTACAGATTTTGATGAACATGCTCCAGGAATTCTGGATGTTTTCTTAAGTTGCATTGCCAAAGCATTAACGGTTCAAGTTAAAGTGAAAGGAAAGGAAAACAATGGAAAAGCTCTACAGACTGTTTCATTAGCATCTAGTATTAATTCCAAGAATGACGTTGGGGCAAGGTGGTGGTTAAGGGGGCGCATGACTCGAAAATTGGCTGAAGTGATAATTCAATTTCTAAAAGACATGGCATCGGTAAGTGTTGATCAAATTCAATTTGCACCGTGTAACCTGTCGTTCATTACCAATATCTTTTTCAAGGGTAAATTATCAGAAGCATGGGCATCGGTAACCAAAGCAGCTATTGCCGAGAACATTTTGAATCTTACCAGATTGGACGAGACCAACCGAGATCCGACGGAATGCCTTCGAAGTCCAACATTGTGGCTAGCTCTCTCATCCTTGTGCGTATTGGACTCGGATCACGTCGAAAGGCTGTCTTCTGGCCAATGGAGTGGTTCAGAGGGGCAGCCACCACCACCTAGAGTAACATTATTCGAATAATTTAATTGACCAATCGTTTATGTTTATACAAATTTAACATTATATAATTTGTCTATTTAGCCGACATGCAGTAATCACGATGACGGCGAAACGACAGCTATCATCCAGTGCAACGCATGTGGCAACTTATGCGCGGAGTGCGACAGAATTTTGCATTTACACAGAAGAACACGAAAGCACGTGAGGCAAGTTTGTAAGGAAGAAGAGGAAGCTATACGCGTGGATCTTCACGAAGGTTGTGGACGAACAAAACTGTTCTGGATCCTGGCGCTTGCCGATAGCAGAACATTGAAAGCGTTGGTAGAATTTCGTGATGGTTCGTCGAGAAAACCGGTGGGCGCTACGTCAGGGATCTGCAGATTTTGCGGTACCACTGGGAACACAGGGTTATTGGCAATAGGAAACATTTGCGCGGACCACGAGTGTCAAGAACATGCTAAGAACGCGTGCAGCAAAGCGCACCCGTGTGGCCACATTTGCGGGGGTGTTCGAAACGAGAGGAATTGCCTACCCTGCTTACATAGATGCGTAGCAGGCAACGATCTGAAGCAAGACGCTGACGATATGTGCATGATCTGCTTCACAGAAGCTTTATCAGCCGCACCGGCTATTCAATTACAATGCGGCCACGTTTTCCATTTGCATTGCTGCAAACACATCTTAATGAAACGTTGGGTAGGGCCCAGAATAACTTTCGGCTTCTCCCTTTGTCCAATTTGTAAAGTACCAATGGAGCATCCTACTTTGACCGACCAGTTGACGAATATTAAGGAGCTTTACGAGGACGTGAGAAGAAAAGCCTTAATGCGACTGGAGTACGAAGGATTGCATAAGTAAGTGTCAGACCAGAACGAGTGCCGGATAATACGTTTCGATGGTTACACCGTTATTGTGCGTTACAGGGCTGATGCGGCGTATGGTGCAGGCGGAAGACATCATCAAGATCCTGCGGCATACGCGATGGAACGATACGCATATTACGTTTGCTATAAATGTCAGAAGGCCTATTACGGTGGTGAGGCACGATGCGACGCACAAGTAGGTGGGGAAGCATTCGATCCTACGGAATTAGTCTGTGGAGGTTGCAGCGACGTGGCAAGGGCTCAGATGTGTCCAAAGCACGGAGCAGACTTCCTGGAGTACAAGTGTCGGTATTGTTGCTCGGTGGCAGTCTTCTTTTGCTTTGGAACCACCCACTTCTGTAAACCCTGCCACGACGATTTCCAACGAGTCACCACCATACCCAAGAGCGAATTACCCTTTTGTCCTGCAGGTAAATCTACTCTCTAACACCTCTAATCTTAACCCCTCGCATACTAACGATTCAGTCTCGTGACCGAGTTGAAGAAGATAGGTAGCTACTCTATAATAACGACGCAAGCAGCGTTTGAAGCTTATAATACTAACTGGTATGAACATTTAAATGTTAACTCTTCTCCAAACAGTAAAGACAGTACAGATTTGGACACGTGAATTTAATATGCAAGGGGTTAATCTGCATCCTTGTATTTTGATTTTTGAAACTTTATGTGACCATGATACGCGTTTCATTAGGACCTAAGGCAAAGCAACTCGAAGATGAGGAGTGCCCATTGCACGTGAAACATCCACCAACCGGAGAAGAGTTCGCGTTGGGTTGCGGTATTTGCCGCAACGCGCACACTTTCTAAACATTTCCACTAACCAAATAGAGGACACGAATTATATCACAATTTATACCCGAGAAAATGGAATCTTGTTGGATCTAATCAATGCAACTATTTAATTAATGCAACCAGGTGGACATATATATAGTTCGATACGAGCATCCACGTCTAAAAGTTACGTAAGCGTCTCTACTTGCAGTAAGGGCTATGTGTATATCGATTATCGAGAATTCTTCTAATTATTGCAAAAGTGGAATTGACGCGATGTAATGATGGAAGAAGAACGGAGTCCGAATAGTCTGAACTGAGTAGCTACAATCATAAGTGAGAATCTGATGATGCGTGGAACTTATAATACTTGTTAAGTATTACGTAAGTCGTTTTTATTGGTGATTTTAGAAATTACTGAAACGTCGTAGAGATTGCCGGGAGAGAATTTTGTGCGTGTATCAAACTTCCATGCAGAAGCAAACATTGAGAGCTTACACGTGCATAAAGTCATACAAAGTGTAGTGAATTCTTTGGTAAATTATACTAGACATAAGCGTTTAAGATTAATATATATATATATATAAATTAATATAATATAATTCTCTACACTACTTAAGAAATATTTAATTATTATAGACAATGATCCTAATAAGTTGTGTATGTAGGTAAATTATGTATGTGAAAGAAGTGTGTTATTTAAATTTTGTGGATTAAATCGTGAGGAATACATCAATTAAAACAGCAAAAAAAAAATGAAAGAAAATCGGATAGGAGATTATAGCCTGTGCTATACAGCACGAGTAAAGGTACGAATTATCGTCATTTAAACTAGCCATATAAATCGTGCATTTCTCGTCTTTTAAACATTCATTTGATTTTGTACTTTTCCAATGGAACAGTATGCGTACCATCATGTCTCCGGCGTTATTTATTTAATCGTCAGCGTAATGCCTTGTGCTACACACGCTGTCCGGAGAAACCATGGAATCACTCCGTACATTCGTATACGAATGAAACGTAAGAACGATAATCGCGCGTCGAGCGCCCGATTGTTATTATTTGTGTTCCAATCTTGCGCAGATTAAATGAAAGTAACGATTGCAACAGATACGATCTTGTCCTTCTTTCCGATCACCTGTTCCACAACGGACTCGTCAAGGGATTCGAGAATCAAAAGCAGCGCACTTTTCGACTGCTGTTAGTGATCGATCCAAGATGGCGGCGCACCAGAGCGCCGCGACACGGCAGTTTGCCTTAAGCAGTGCGAGGTGTAACGTGTGTGTGTGCGCGCGATCCTGACGTTTTTCGCCTCGATCAGCGGTAAGTAGCCTTTATTTACGAGTCGTGCAACAATAGTTACATAATTCCCAAGTCGCGTGAGCCGTGTGTACACGCCGTTGGTTAGCCATTGGCGGGAAATACGCGCATTCTAGGGGGGAACGAACGTTAGTCCGCTCGGTCGGAGATGATCCCCTACGCACGTTCGTGCCACCCTGCCAGCACTGCTGTCAACTCGGTCTGTTTATTTTTACCACGAATTGCTGGCAATTACAAGCCGGCGGATAACTTAATTGAGCGAAATTAAACGTCTCCTTCTTTCGAAGGAGTATCGTTTCAGTCAAGTGTTTCCGTTAACCGACGCGTACTCGTTCAATCCACAAGCAAACAGTCTATACAAAAAACAATAAACCGATCACCTGTGTTCGATTCGCGCACGCATAGCGCTGCGCCCTTCTGACTCATGGTTCCCGGGAATATTTCGTGGAAATTGCACTGTCGCCGCACGAAATTCAGGCTAAGCTGTCGTCTGCTCTTGTCGATACTTAACCTCACTTCGTTCACTTGACTTGGAGTGCTGTCACGTTATAGCCTAGTTGAAGGTTGCACAGTCCTCGATTTGGGTAGTCGATACTGGATGCCAAACACAACGCCTCTCTGTTTCATTGTACCGCTACATGAAACAACAGAATCTGCTTAAATTGATCGTTAACGAGCATTCCTGTATATTATAGTACGCCGATGTGTATTGAATATATTCCTCCGCCGGCGCGATATACTGATTGCGAGTCGAACGATATAAAGCTTTGGTATTAACCACCCTGTTGGCGTGAGTCACGATGAAAGTCAATGCCGCGATTCCGGTGCAATAAATTACTGCGCTAAGCTCTGGGAGAATCACAGAACGCGTCCAAGTTTATTGCGCGTGCGACTAGACTGTTAATACGGGAACAATGAGTCGAGGCTACTCGTAACTTTCTGCATTTCCGATTGTTCGCGGGTTTGTTATTGCCGCTGGGGATATGTATTGGGTAAATTTGTAGCAAATCGGTGGTGTGTTATGGAGATTGAGAGGGATGTGCTTGGCAATCACGTCGTTCTAGTAGGAAAATGCGCTTCGCGGGAGCCGTTTCGATTCACGTGAAACTGGTTTTAGACACGTGCGTACCACGCGGCCTAATGCATTTCACGCATCTCACGCACCCGAGCCTTGGGCACGCGCCTGTCGCTCGCGAGTCGAGGCACGCACACGATCGTTCACGCTTACGACTAGTGATGGGACCAAGTTTGATACACTCCTGTGAATAGCAATCATTCCCTAGGTAAGATCCGTTTCGTCGGAATCGATATATAACTTCAAACTATTCTCTTAGAATTTGATATGTCAAAACTACTGCTCTTATTTTTCGAAATAGAGTTACATCACATCTTATGAGGTTTCGATATTAAAATAGTCGTGATACACTTGGTCCCATCACTACCGACGTTACACTTTGCCAGTAACACAGATGACTCGGTCTCGTCTGTTTCCGTTTTCTCAGAAACGCGTTACTCACGACTCTAAGCGCAGTAGACCGGCTTTGACGTTACTTCTAATCCATTTCATTCGGTTTACCACGTGTTTCCACCTTCTCCAATTTTTTTCCACTTAATTTGCGTCAAGGTCCATGGGTATAAATACGCTCGCAGCTTGTGAAGAAACGAAAGTCACCGTCGTTCAGGTTCGGTCAATTTGACGATGTTCGGGGTGAAACCGGAATACCCGTGTGATAGTTAGCGGAACAGTAATCCCTCCGAATGGTCGATGATCGGACCGCGTCGCGATTTGAGTCAACCCGGAAACCAGTTTCGGCGGGAGATCATTTCGTCCCGTTACTTTTATTGATACCCATGCGTTGCACCACACAGTGCCATATGTCGTGGCCGATACCTGTAGATACGGTGCCGGTTATTTACGTGGAACTTTCATCGTCTCATGAGTGAAACCGAGTGCGGTCGGTCTTAAATTCGGACCGTAAACGCGGTCGTTGCACGCGCGTTATCTTCTTCCTTTTCCTCTCAGACTTTTTCTTTTCTTCTTAGCAGCAAAATATTTACACGGCAGGCATTTAATTCCTCTCCGTTTAATTCTTTTTATGTCACTTTCCCGTGGTTTACGATTGAATTCAGGCGCCATGAGCAATCTTTATTCAACAAATCTTCTTCAGTACTGGACATTAAAATTTTTACCCGAAGGAGCAGAATGGTTTATTTAAATAACTTTTGCTTATTCGAATGTTTCTTCAATTAATTAAATGGAATATGTTTAAGTATATTATTTTGGTATCATCTTAAAACCGGTAACGAAGTTGCGTGGAATGGTGCTAATTGTCAGCTGTATTACATAGCTGTAGAATATTTCTGTTATTCTCTAATTTAAGTTTCGCCGAATAAGCAGCAGCTTCGCTGCTAATGGGGATTTCGATGCTTGTATTCTTGCACTGTAATGGGAAGTTTGCCTTGCATTCCTCACTTAGTGTGTCTTTTTATTACGCACGCAAATTTAACAGACATAACTGCTTGCGTAAGCACGCACCGAGAAAGAAGTAAACGCGCCTAATTATCTCATGCAAACATAGTCACCGAACTTTTACCGGACACGCTGGAAGGAATGCTGAACTCGTTGGCATTTCACGGCACAATTTGCGACACTCTCAAATTAATCCGTCACGATTGTAAAAGCGAATACACTTTTTACATACCTACATTTCGTGTGTGCCACCGAGATAATGACCACGCTTGATTATACGCTTCCGTTACATTCCGTTGACCGAGCAACAGCCACTAGTCGGCGTTCTCTTACAAGTACACTGTACACACATTTTCCATAAATAAATCTTTGCCTGGAGCAGTTAGAAAATTGCCTCGTTTCCGATTACAGTTTCCTGTGACACAATTCCTCTAAATCGAACCACACGCGAGATTCATTCATTCTTCATTCACGCGTTTGTGATTGAAGAACCGTGTCGCTCTTATCAACTGATGACTCACGGACTAGGACCGTCGTCGCTAATTAGTGGTACAGCTCGAGCAAATTATTCGTCGAAGAGCGCGCTCGAAATCTATTTGCAGCTTCGAAAGCCTGATCGATCTTAGGTCCCGAATTTCCTGAATTTTCAAGTCGACCTCCCTATTTCTTCTTTGCATAGAAAGTTGAAAACGCGCAATTAACGCGTCGGCGGGCACCTTGAGTGCATTAATTGGACGCGTGTCGCCCACAGCGATGAATGGACTAACAAATTATCCTCCTCAGAGGCTGGAACCTATGAAATTGTACTTATACACGATCGATATCTATTTTTTCTACGGCTTAAAAGCCGCCTTCACATTTTATGTAAAAGAAGCGACATTTTGAGGGAATGAATTTTAATAGTGAACGAGTTCGACGAAATCGCGTCGCTGGAATGACTTTCGATCGCAAATTAATCTGGCGCCGGTCGATTCAGGAGAGAAACTCACGAATTTGGTTAACAAATTTTTTTAGTACAGGAAGCAAACTCTTTGAGGATCGTGGCTTTTTCCACGTCGACAGGCCGATGTGTATCACTCGACGGGATCCCAAACGTTATTTAAATCTCGAGTTTCATCGCATTCAGAGTGTGACTGTTAACCGTATATTGTAATTGCGTTAAAGCTCCGTCAACGCGCGCGCTCTCATTACCGAGATTAACGGCATTTTAATTGCTCTCGGAAGTATTTAAGTTTGCGTCCGAGCCGTCTGGACTCTTTCCGATGAGCTTAATTGCCCTTTTTCCGCCGCGCTCATCTCCTTTCAGCTTCCGTGCGTGTGAAATGTAGACGTCGAGTGGAGAGGCTGTAAAGGTGTGCTAACATCTCATCAACGTAATTTACAGGAATTTCTGATAATTGTAAAGAAGCTTACTTATTGGCAATGTAAAAGAATTCCGCCGATACTGTACCGTAGCTTTTGATGTTACAGCTGTTCTACCTGGATTAATGCGATAGGGTCTTATCATCATTTTTAATTTTAATTTAATTGCTGTTCTACCTGGATTAATGCGATAGGATCTTATCATCATTTTTAATTTTAATTTAATTGCTGTCCTACGTGGATTAATGCGATAAGATCTTATCATCATTTTTAATTTTAATTTAATTCCAATAGACGGGTTAGACAACCCTTTGGTACAATTAATTACAAAAATGAGGTAGAAAAACGGACGCATATTAAGAAATAAAGACAAAAACAGAAAAGAAAGAAGAAGAAAAGGAAAATGGAAAACATGAATATACAGTGGCGGACGAAAGAAAGTTTACAACTTTTAAAATCGCATAACTTTTATAAAATTAATCCAAACGAGTTGAGTTTTTCCTGAAAAGCTACAAGGATTAGTTTGCTAAGTGACGTGTTTCGTCGTTTTGAAAAAAATGCACTTGGTCGGAATAGCAAACAAAAACAGTAAAGGTCATTTTTTAAACTTTTTTTTGTGAGCCTGTATTGAAAATTCAAAAAACCCGTTTGTAGATTGAAGTAAGTTGTATACATACCTAAAATTTCATCAAAATCGGTTAACGCTGCTCTGAGCTATAAACGCTTATAGATCGCAGAATAAGGTCGAAAATCGCGAAATTCACGAAAATCAGCGATTTTCGACCTTATTCTGCGATCTATAAGCGTTTATAGCTCAGAGCAGCGTTAACCGATTTTGATGAAATTTTAGGTATGTATACAACTTACTTCAATCTACAAACGGGTTTTTTGAATTTTCAATACAGGCTCACAAAAAAAAGTTTAAAAAATGACCTTTACTGTTTTTGTTTGCTATTCCGACCAAGTGCATTTTTTTCAAAACGACGAAACACGTCACTTAGCAAACTAATCCTTGTAGCTTTTCGGAAAAACTCAACTCGTTTGGATTAATTTTATAAAAGTTATGCGATTTTAAAAGTTGTAAACTTTCTTTCGTCCGCCACTGTACAATGTGAAACATTCAGCGCAACAGACGTAGAAGCTTTGTACGGAACTTATCTATTGAGTCAGAGAAGAAATCAAGTTGGTCGTGATACGAATTGGCGATGGCACATATACGGTCGATTCAATTATGCTTGCCATAAAGGGTTCGATGAGTTTTTACATAAAAAATACGATGCCTTAGGCTCTTAGTGGTTGCATTGAAATTGAGTTGATTTAATATGGGTTGACAATTTATTCGCCAATTTATCACATTAAGAAAAAAGGTCAGGTCTGATATACTTCTTCTGTTTTCAACAGTCAACAAATTTAGTTTGGAGAGCCATGGATCGTAATTATGGCAATATATAGGAATATATCATGATAGGATCTTCTTCCTTTCAACCATTTAGGCTTCTTCAATCCTTCCCGAGCTCCTAAAACACTGCAACTAAAAAGCAATCATATCATTTAAAACCCGTCATCTTTACCGCTTGCACGCATTAAGCGAGGACCTTCGAGATGTGTAACGACAATGGTCTCGAGCCTACAATCTCGAAAGTCAAGATCAAGGCTGCGGAAGCCCTCCGCGGCGAAACTCGTTAGCTATTCGCGGGGCGAGCGTAGAATTCGCGCGAACGTCGAGGCGCGAGCATGTGCGCGGTGGCGGCGTTGGTCGAACAGAGAGAGAAAGCGCGACGATTCGCTCACGCGTGCACACAGGTGCGTGGAGCCAAGGTGAATGCGCCTCGAACGCGGCGGAGCACCATCAGTCGTATCTTCTTCTCCCCTTCGACACTGCAGACGGTGCACCGCTCTGTTCCGGGCTCTCGCGTGCCGCAAATCGAAACGTTGCCCATTCCACGGGACTCCTCTGATCTGGAAGCCTCGCGAGTTCTCGCGCGCGTTTACCTGAGCACACGGTGCCAGAACGATCTCGTTCAAGGTGGAATCAAAGAGGAGCAGAGGTTTAGAATGTCCTCCGTGACCTGTGACAGTTTCGCAGCATCCAAAGAAATATTTGTGCGCATCGAGATGTAATGAGAAACGTGATGGTGGGACAGATTAGTCGGAGATTCTTGGGGAATTGTTAAAACGCGTAGAATGTGGGTGATAATGCTTCGAAGGTGATATCTTTGATTCGTCGAGGTGGTTAGACGCGAGTATCCTTGTGAAACGAGTAGTTGAAGCTGCCGGATGTTGTGTTCGGAGTAGCAGCTCGTTACTGACCTAGGGTCGCAGGCTCGATGAATATTGAGCGGCAGGCTGATTCCTAGACACGCTCCCGCGGATGATGTTCGTCCCCTTGCATTAACATATCCTTCGTTTCGTCGTTAATTAGACGGTGTTATACCTATCTGCCTTCGGATGCCGTCGACTATGTGAATTCTGTGTACAGAGTGATTCAGAGCACTTTGAGTGTACCGAACAGCTAATGATGCTTCGACGAAGTTGATGAAATAAGAGTTTGAAAGCCTCGATGCAAAAGTAGCGTAACTGTGAAGAGTTTGAGTTCAGTGCAACGATCAAAACACGCAAAGTTTCGAAGTAAGACAAAATTAATATTGGTGAGGAACAAGATATGGGAGAGGAGCTCTACCATGGTCGTCGTAGCTTCATCGGCGATCACTGTGATTGAAGACTTTTCAAAAGATACTCTAGGAAGGTACGATACCGTCCTGTCATCAAATGATTACATCTCTCATGTGACCCATACACTATTTTAATTAGCAATCTGCAATTATCAAGCTCCCTTTTCCGCATTCCCTTCCATCAATCTCCCCTGCAACTGAACTACTCAACTTTATCCAGATATTTATCTACAATACCCTAGGGTGCATAAAAATGTTTGATACTGTTAGAAACATCACCGCTGCCGGCATAATCGTTTCCATTATCGCAGAACCGTAACGCACGGACGTTCTCAGTTAAGGGGTTAAAGTACTGCTCGAGTTACGTGAAATTACGCTAACGTCCCGTCGACGCGCACCAAGTCTAACGGGCACGTCGTTCAGAATGGGCGCATAAAAAGCTGCACTCAACTCTACGCGAGTTCCCGTGATGGCTAGCCGCAGTTAAAGAGGCGCGCGGTAAGAAACGACATTATTTCACGGTATTGTTGCCGTGACGCGTCAACAATTTCTTCTCTGCAGCTCCGTGAACGGTGATCTTGCCTCCCGAAACAATCCACGATAAAAAAAAACGCCACGTTTCTCTGTTCGCGAGCGTCCGTTTTATAATCAATGTTCACGAGACGTTGGGATACTGAGTTGGGCATTATTCGGCTAAATTTTCATTCGGATACGGATTCGTATAAATCCCCAAGATTATTTATTCGCGAATAACAAATGACGATTTTATTCGTCGAAAAATTATTCGTTATTCGCGAATAAATCTGTATCGTTATTCTAGCCACATTCGTTCGAATAAGAATTTATTCGTTATTCGACCTGAATGAACGACGAATAAATGTGATACCCTGTCGGATATCTATCGATGGAAGTCTGTACTGTGTTCAACATATGTTTGGACGTGTGAGTCTGGAAGTGTGCGTATTTGTATGTATTTAAAAACATTCAATGAACGCTTATAATTTGAAGAGATTGATTTTTTCATTAGTTTAAATGAATTAACGTGAGCAAATTTTATTTAAAATAAATCAAAACGCCACTCTATGTAATATCGCAGTCATACATCTTTCTGTAAAGTGCGAGCTGACAAGAGTTACTTAACCTAAAACATTAGGTCTCACGGGTGTCAGTCAGTGGTGTCACGATACATCGCTGAAACCACGTGATCACTTTATTCGTCCGTTGAGTCGACTAAATTTTTATTCGAATAAATTTTCAGTCAAATAAAAACTTATTCGTTATTGTCGAATAATTTCATTTTATTCGATTTTTTATTCGAAGATTATTCGAATAAAAACTTATTCGCACAAATGTATTCGAATACGTATTGGAATAAAAATTTAGCCGAATAATGGCCAACTCTAGTGGGATAGAAACGGACGCATGTTTTTTAGGTCGGTGAAATTCGACCGTTTCTCTGTCGTGGATAAGCCGCAGTCCCTCGCCGCGCGATCGAAAGTACACTTGGTCCCGCTTTTAGTCACGATCTCACCTGGAATCACGTAGACGAAGGTCGCCACGAACTTGGCCCCGTTCGTTGTCGAAATCCTTCACGCGCGCCCGCCTTCCTTGTTTATCGGTCTGTCGCTCATGCACGAAAGTTCGAACCGATGGCAACCGAAATACCTAACAACATCGATCGTCTGTGATTCGACCTCTCAACGACCACTGTTTGCTTTCCTTCTTCCGTTCCGAAGAAATATGTGTTACCGGCAGGGGACTTGGGATAATAATTGATTACTGCGCCTGTTTCTTTTGTGTAAATCCATTGATTTCGTCTATGAAGATAAAATCGAGTGTATGCGGATTCCATGCAACATAAGACCATGAAATTTGCGTTTGTAGGCGTTGATTGAATTGGAAAGGTTAATGAGTAGGCTTTTTTTAATACACGCGAGTAACGGTGGATGAAATTAATCGTTTGAATCACCCACCCGGTCGTCTCTTTAAATAGAAATTTGATTATTTGCTTGGTCGTCGTATCGCATGTCCCATTTGTCAGTTACGATCCTCCAGAACCCGGGAATATTTGAGCATTCATTTATCATCTTGATTATTTTTGTTGAAATACCGGTTGCTCGGGGGCACGATCAAAGTGTTCATTTGGAATGAATCTTGTCGGTCTGCAACTCCGCGCAAAGCACAACTGACGAGCCTTCGTGGCGATGAATTATTGATAAAACGCAGATCTACTTGATGATTATGCACGCTAGGATTCCGCTTATTTAGTACCGGTCGTGCTTGATGACTTCTCGGTTGCTGGATCTATACATCATAATTTTGTTGCAATTGATATCGATTGTTTGGGAGACCTTTGACTTGTATGGTTCGGATAACGTGAATCACAGAGGAATGACAAATTATAATTGGAAAACTGTTGGAATCGCGTGTCTCTATTCGAGAGGAGAGCTTGTTAGCTTTGAGTTGCTTTTATTTATGAGCTTCGTTCAAAATGATAAGTAAATGTTAATTATTGAGATGGAGTAGGATCTCTCGGATCGAGGACAAGTTTGTAGGTGCTTCTTGATTATGAATCTTCTTAGGAATTATACAGAGACTTCAATATTAAGCGTACTTGCAATAAGCTTTGACCGTTGAGAACTGGAAGACTAACTTCCGAGCTCTACTTGCGAGGATTTCCTATACAAACTCGACGACTTTCTTGAATATCAAAGCATCCTATACAGAATCATGTTTAACTTCCGTTTAAACATGAGAATACTGAGCACATCACACATTTGATAGCTTCGTTTGAGTAATACGAATCGATATAGACAAAGAATAATGTTAGTATTCATAATAGAATGCACCAAGTATTCCATTGGAAAATGACTGAATTGGAATTAAAATAAGGTTCGTGCGGCAAAGAGAAAATGGTTGTCTCGGGCAGAATACGTTACATTAGGATTCTCGACATCCGCGACAGAAGCAATTTCTCGTTCCCTTGACTCGGTTACCCGCCCGTTTCCACGATTTTCCAACCGAAGGAGACGCGACGTATTGCGTGCACGGTTTAACGTTCAGCCAAGAAAACGCCGAAGATAGGAGGGGATGCTTCCCTGTGGCAGAGAACACGGTCAATTAAAGCAAGCACACAGTCCGGAACGAACGTTGCTCCACGAAGCGTCGCCAGCTCGCGGATGCAACCGCGTAAATCCGAATATGCATGGCCTTCTTTGGTTAGCCTTCCTGCGTTAACGTGACCACGAAACGAATGGAGTTGGACAGCAATAGTAGAGGAATGCTTCAAACGTTTTGTTTTCTAAATAGACAGACAGATTGCGACAAAGTGTGTTAAAAAATTGTGTCATGATATGATCGATAGTAATTTATTGAATCTCTGGGGTCAAGGATCAGATAGGATATACTCTATTATAAAACAGGCTTTTAAATATGATTTGATCCTAGGGAAGCTCATTTCCAAGCAGTAATAACCTTTAATCTCATTTGTGAAATAATCTGATTTGCCACTGTAGGACTTCTGAAAATATTCTTTTAAAGAATTCATATTACGTCACGAACATCCTGTTTCATATTCCATTATTCCTATCGATTTTAAGTCAACTGTGGCTTCTCCCGCCAACTTTCATTATTGACAAACCCTCCGACAGGACACACACCAATTTACTTATTTTTTTCTCATTTGGAAGAGCGTATATAAAATGCGAGAAATATAAATATCGAAGCTTCCACCTTGCACTGGAGCTGTTAATTAAAATACTCTCATCTAAGCTTCGCTGGTTTGTATGCAAATTCGCGGTCACTCGAAAACTCACGAAAAGGCTTTTCGCACTGAAGTTTCTCAGAGCCTCGATTCATTCGCTTGATTACTTAAGCGAACCTCCATAATTTTTGATCATTAAGATGGTTATCGACAAAGTGACTTAAGCACGTTTCTGTAAAATGCATCCGCTGCGTCGAGGAAGTTTCCACTTTCCATTAATTGATAATTAGATCCCTCGTGAACTTTCACCGCAAGAGTCACGCGTACTTTACAGCTGCACGCATATCGCCTTGCGGATGCTCGTGTTTTTAGTCGATCGTCTCCCGAGGGCTCAAAGACGCCGATTACAAACGGGTCAGCGGCACGAACGAGCAAATCGTGTTCGAGGCTAGCTGTTATTTCACCGTTTGATTTCTCCTCGATCCATAGGATTCCATAGAGATTGCCTTGGGAATACCATCAGTGGCACGGGAAGATCCTAGAACCACGCGCGGACCTACACATCGATATGTTTCTTACGCGGAAGCTCGCCTCGACCGCGAAGTTCAACGTGTAGGTGAAGGTCAAGGAAAGGTTAGAGGGACCGGTGCTCCATCCGAGAAACTTATATACCGTGCTTTGCGGTAGGGTTCCCGCTACGGCGTTTCATTTCGCGGAACTAAGCCCTCGCTCGCTAGGAAATATGAAATGTGTAATGTTTAGCGCGACGTTTATTGCGCGATGAAAGTCACGCGGTGGAAGTTACATCGACCGCGAATAGTTTCATTCAGATTGTTACTGGCGCGCTAATAACTCCTCGTTGGAGGTTGAAATATTAAACTTGTTGTTGCTTGTTGCAGTCTCAAAATATAGAAATAAAAATTTGATATCACGGTCACTTTTAGGAGACAATCAAAATTCATACGTCTTCGTAGATGAAGTTCGATTAAGGGGGGACACCTACCTAGAGCGATCGAAACAATGCCCTTCTTTGGGATTTTTTTCTAGAAAAACCGTTACGCTTTTATTAATAACGATTCGCCTATTGTTAAGAGTACATCTAAAGGACAATTCAGTATTTTTTGCGTTAAAGAATATTAAAAAATTTGAGAGTTATAGACGATTACCGGGATGTTCTTCTATTTTTAAGCGTAGCAGGATCATCTGAAATGAAAAATTCGAATAGATTTCTTTTTTTCTTCTTAGTTTCTTTTTTACACGCCAAGAAAGGAACGACTTTTTTGTTGAAAATCGATGGTTCAACTTTGCAGCGCCGCCATTTTGTCTCAAAATAATTTTTCCAAAATTGGACCCGATAGCGCCTACATAATTTCATACTCTATCTAAAACTATTCGGATTTTTCATTTCAGTTGATTCTGCTACGAGCTACGATGGTCACCGCAAAACACCTAAAAATAGAAGAACTACCCGGTCATTGCCTATAACTCTCAAATCTTTTAATATTCTTTAACGCAAAAAATACTGAACTGTCCTTTAGATGTACTCTTAACAATAGACGCATAGTTATTAATAAAAGTGCAACGGTTTTCTAGAAAAAAATCCCAAAGAAGCGCATTGTTTCACCCGCTCTAGGTAGGCGTCCCCCCTTAAGGGGGGAACCTGGTGTAGCGGGTCGAAGAAATCGATTTTTTTTTTGCATAAATCAATAGTTGAACATTACGAGAATAAGTTCCCAAAGCTGCAAACGAAATTCGAAAAATTAAAGCAGATATGGCCGGTTTTGCAACGGAGCGCCAGGTTACCAGAAAACTTTAAGGGGGGAACCTGGTGTAGCGGGTCGAAGAAATCGATTTTTTTTGCATAAATCAATAGTTAAACATCACGATAATATGCTCCCAAAGTCACAAAACGAAATTCGAAAAATTAAAGCGGATATAGCTGGTTTTACTACGGAGCGCCAGGTTACCAGAAAACTTGAAAGATCGATTAAATACTTTCTTTAAAAAAAATGCCGGAAAAATGCCTCGATTTTTAGCTAGTTACACCAGGTTCCCCCCTTAAGGGGGTATACCCGTTTGAACCCTCGGAAAATGTATACATTTTGTGGATTTTTTTACAAGTCAACGGTTTGATGCAGATTTCCCGTTTTTTTACTATCTTTACAAAGTATTATGAACTACTTGAGAAAAAAGTTTAAATTAAAAAACTATTGTTTTTGGGAAATTATGCATACACATCCGAAAGTCTTTCGATTTTAGACAGCTAAACGGTGGCCCTGAAAACAGCTGTATGCCGTGTCTGAAATCAAAAACCATAAAATTTTCTTATAAAGTATGTCATTAGCTATCGTCCAACGAAGCCGATTTTGAAAATTTTGAAAAATAAAGAAATGGTGAGAGATCAAAGGTAAAGTTAAATTTTTCTAAGAGAAAAATCCACCTTTTTTCTTTATAAATAATAAACGGGGAATAGGAATAAAAAAAGCCTTCGTTGGACGATAGCTATTGACATACTTTATAAGAAAATTTTATGGTTTTTGATTTTAGACACGGCATACAGCTGTTTTCAGGGCCACCGTTTAGCTGTCTAAAATCGAAAGACTTTCGGATGTGTATGCATAACTTCCCAAAAACAATAGTTTTTTAACTGAAACTTTTTTCTCGAGTAGTTAATAATACTATGTAAAGATAGTAAAAAAACGGTAAATCTGCATCAAACCGTTGACTTGTAAAAAAATCCACAAAATGTATACATTTTCCGAGGGTTCAAACGGGTATACCCCCTTAAATTGTTCTGAAACTTTACATTTCGAGGGATGTAACCGTGCCTCTGTTTAATTTCCTTTCTCGCGTGCACGCGACCCGCGGAAACTGAAAATCCGCGATGAGAGTACGGTGGACGATAGCAAATCTTTCGACGTTCCGCCGCCATGAATGGCGAGCATGAATAAAACATGCTCATCACTCGGAAACAAACCGGCGAGGAGCAGTTGGAGAGGAAGTCGATAGGTTTTCGGGGCACGTATTTCATACTCGAAGTAATCTGATTTTCTAGAAGGCATGAAACTTCCTGGCAAACTCCAGCGGCCTTCTTCGTTTCTGCGTGTCTTCATTTATCGCAGATTACCCTGCTCGTTTCTCACCTTTCAGGCTCGGGCATTGCGATTACATTATGGCACTTTCATTCTGCTCTTATTACTTTCTACCGAGATGCCTCTCGACGTGTGTGTCCCCGCGGGAGGAAGCAATCGGTCTAACCGATGGCACTTTAATCGCGGCGGGAAAAAATGATTCGCGATGCCCGTTGCGGTTAATGGAATAACAATTGCTGTCGATCGTAAATCGCGTCTGACATTATTGGACTTGGACGTAGGATGTTTCTTCGTATTTATTTCCCCGCGTGTGCAACCGTAATTTTCCCTTGACGATATAATCTCGTACTCGCAGGGATTCATCCCTTTTTTTCGCAAGGCAGCATTCACATCGGATGAGGTTGCAATTTCTTGACAGCAAGTCGCCTTTGCGTACCACAAGAATTCCAGGTGATTACGACTCACGGCACGAGATGATTGCTAGGGACTATTTAATTCCTTCTTAGAACGGAAACGTTGCAGGGTTGCGTCGCCATGCAGACATACCTCACCGCTAATTAGCGGGGTGCGCGGAGTATCATTTCATTCGCCGCGAACTATGTAATTCTAATGTTCTTCGTAAATACTAAAAAAACAGGGGAGATTAATGTGCCTCGCATCAGCCACTAAATTTCATCTATTCATTTATCCAACGCTATGTTTCTTGCATTTTGCAACCACAGACCTTTTTGTATTACATAGCGATACAGAAGTTTTATATGTTTTCTTGATTAAAAGTTTGGTATTCGCAGGAACGTTTTGTTCGTGCAAACTTCCAATATTAACACTTCTAATTGGTCGCCGAATTAATAACGCACAATTTGTTTCACATTTTGGCTTCCTATTTGTCGAGGCTGAACCATGAAATACGCCGCTACGCAACGGATCCGTTAAAATGATTTCAATTATTGTGATAATTGCGAAACGGAAGGGTACTGCTTACTCCGCTATATGGTAATCGAAGTGTTAACGAACAGTGCGTGGCGAGCACTTCCGGGAGATAAGTAGCTGGCGCTCTCGAGGAGATAGAGCAACGAGTAAGGGTAGACACTTAATCGAGTCTCCATTCTTCAAGGGTACACGCTACCTCCGTTAACCCTTTCGTTGCCTAGACAATAAGGTTGAATTGTGTTTGAAGCTCACTGATATGAAACAGTGCCTGCAACAAAGGAATCCATTCGAAGACTCTGAAAACTCGATTCAGTTTATACATGTATTATGTTGCGGAGTATAATTAGAGCACAAATAATTGTGGCAGAACAATTATATTTTTAATATTCATATAGTTTCAGCGCTCGTGTTAATTTTAGTTGCAGAATAGTCGGAGAATAGCAGCTGTTGAGTGTCGAATTAATGAGCTCGGCTTGAAAATTTTATCCTTAATTAGACTGCCATCTGTCGCTTTTTATTTCCCTTTTTTGTTTCAAGATTGTAAAATTGGAGTTCTGCAGTACGAAAACTGAGATAATTGAGGATATCAGTTTTGTATATCTTAATGAATCGAACGGTACAGTGGAGGATTACTGCGAAACTAATTTTACTTGTTTATGGATCACTAATTTTAGCGAGCATATTTCTAACGATTTATTATAAACCGCTGCAACTTTAGTGAAACGTTATTTCTGCTTCAACTCGAAAACGATCTACAAAATTTTGGCTCAAGTTAAAAAGAATAAAAGAAAGGTACTTTAACTTTTCATATTTTCATCTCTCCTCTGTGATCGTTAGTAGAAGAACACTTACATACGTTTCTCTCGATATATACATATTTATCATTCAAAGTCGCACCACGGTACCGTTAATTACAATTTCACTTCGTCCAACGTAGGTTCTCACTCGAATTCTCCAGTGACGTAGTCGAGATATTTTTTTCGTCAGTCTACGTTCACCTACGCTCGACCAGACTCTCTGGAGATCGATTCACCCTAGCACTATCTTCCACACAGTAGGCAGACTCGCACCACGTTGCGTGGGTTGTTCGTATAAAATTTCTCCGGCACACAATACTCCAAAAATATCGCTTTCATCTCCTCTTTTTTGCGTTGTTACCCAGAACGAAGAATCGCGACGGCAAAGGACAAACAATAAACGTGCGAAGCAACTGCTAAATTTACAGAGAAGTTAGATTTCAAACAAAAGTAATGTTAATTAGCGCCAGTACAACCTTTTAAACCATATCAGTGTTAACATGAGTTCGTGCTGAAAGAAACGATCGACATTAATCAAGATTCAATTAAAATGTATTTTTCACCTCCACGGTGATCGATACTACGCGATATGGAAATACATCTACTTTCTGCGCCTAATTTAAGCCTAACGATTATCGATTGGGTATCATATTACTGATAGCAGGAAAATACGTCCCACAGACTTCGCAGGAACAAAGCTTCCCATATAAAAATTGATGAAATAAATGTCAAAGCAATGTCGTCAGTATATTCGTTCGTTAAGAACCGTAAACCGAGACGTTCAAACCAAACACGCTCCTCCTTCAAGTAACTTTACTACGATTCAGCAGCTCGTATTTCCAGATAACGTTCATCGTAAACGTAGACGAGGACTTTCGACGCGTGCACCATGGTGTGCATGTCGACGCACGTTTCGGAGTATAGGCGCCGTCGCAGAGACGACTCGACGCCCAGCGTCGATTCAGTGTGTCGTGCGACGTCGTACGGCCGAGCCACGTGCTTCCGGTTCCGTCGCTTCCGTTCTCCGAGTTTCTCGCGTGTGATGCGTCTTTCAGTGAGTTATCCGCCTTCCTTTCCTGTTACATGAATGTCCACGGCGTGCAAGCAGACGGCCAATAGCAAGTAAATACATAGCCAGTGGACCACTTATACAAATTCACGAATCTTTAAATAGAAATTTCTTCACGCAACATTGCCATTCACTTCAACACTTTCTTCTCCGAACAATGGGAACAGAGAATTATTTCTCATCTGTATTTCTTAGCTGTAATACGATTTCTATGATCCGCGCCGAGTCAGAGAAAAGTATCTACCAAGTATCACGAGACCTCCCGCACGAAATAATTCGAGGTTAATTCGTCTTAATGAAGGCACAGTGTACGAGACAACCACGACCATTGTTCTACTCTACATAGCAACTGTGGTGTGCTAACCGGCTTCCTGGATATTCGCGCAAGCTTTATGGGAGCGTCGCACCATTTCCCTGCCTCGATATTTCGCTTGTCCCATAGATTGTATAATTTTTTTTTTCGATCGGAGGATTTCCTGTGCCGTTTCCTTCAGCCTTCAATTTCGATTCGCGCCGGAGTTCGCTCCGCGATTTGCACGGCGAACTGCAAAATCTGCTTTCCACCCCAACCGATCCGATTACATAATCACGTGATTTATGCAGAAACGCGGCAACAAACTGCATTCGACGTGTATTATCGATGATATTAGGGAACGGTTCGGCCGTGAAACGGTGGGAAGTTTGCGTGGGGGTCGCAAACCGACAGATTGCATTGCTAGAGATACAGGCGTTATGGTTTATGTACACCTATACCGTCGATGATGCATACGTCGCGGTTGTCACACCCTGCTTGGTAATGCGCAACGATATTCCATGTATGCAAAATCAATTGAATTTCGTGAATTTTTACGCCGCTCGAAATTCGTCGTCTGGCTCGCAATTTAGTTGTAATATTAAATTAACTTGTCGTAGCTACAAACAATAATCGACTGTGTCACGTGAAATGACACGTTGTGAAACATTTAATGAATAAATTCTCAGGAGAATGTATTAAAATTGTAGCAGAAATGGGAAATATTTTAGTCATGACTCATGAGTCTCTTTACCGTGGAAAATCAGTCGTTGATTGTTTTGATCACTTCTCATGGAACACCGTGTAGAAAACACTATCTCCTCGATAATGACCATCCAGGAACGCTCTCTGGAAATACAAGTTCCCGCAAGTGGGCTTTGCGGTATCCTTTCGAAGCTGCAATAATTTACGATGTCCGGGGCTCGTCGGTCTAACGACCTCCCCGTTCAACTTCATCAGCTCCGTTCGATTTCGTACAGCAGTAAAGAGTTTGACAAATCGTGGCGGGCTACTTTCGCGCTTTATCGACCACGTCGGGGCTGATTCGCTCGCGAAACAATGGACGAGGGTGGTCGAGGGCTCGTCGGGAAGAAAGGGTGCGCGTTCGAGTAGGCCTCGATCTACCCCAAGACCAAGGCCACGCTTGAAACGCGTCTTCAGGGGGTTCGGTGCTTTGATGAATATTCATTTCGCTCCGTCGATAATTTCAGTGAAATTGAACATTCCTGTGGCAAGGGATGCTATACACTAAGGGTGATTACTCCTGAGTACGTTATAAACAGATTACAATTTAATTTGTCTGTCAGAGGTGTTCAAAGTAATATTTCTTCGTACTAAATACCTACATAGTGAAAAAGTAAACAGGGAAATTTTCTTTCAACCCTCCCATTTCGTGCTCGCGGAGAATAAAATTTACAATGATGCTGATACTGCAACGAGGAACATGCAGGGAATTTTCCCTTGATTCCACTTGGTTCGTGTTGAGTGTTCATCAAGGTTGAGTGACGTGGGGCCATCAAGGCAAACCCTCCTGTGCACATCCAGGTTCAGACCTTATGTACTGGCAATGAAACAATCCTTGATCCGTGCTCTCCATGCGCGGGAGGCTCGGTAAACAAAAGGGTACCGCCGATTGCGCTGGAGTGAATGGCATTCCACGATGCTGACGAATTACGTTGCTATTCTTCCCTGCACGCGCGCGGAGGAAGGATGGTTAATCTTGGCGTGGATTGGCAGGTCGTTGGTCTTCCCCCTCGGCGAAATACTCCCACGAATGCCGAGTAATGTCTGTCTGGAGACTGGGGAAGATACTTTCTCCGAATTTGCGAGGAAAATCGATAGTATTAGATCAGGTTTCAGGTAGACAGATTATAAAATTCGATGTGAAAGAATGCAAACTGGGGTAATAGACTTGAGGGACATTTTTATTATAGTTACTGTATTCTTTGAGCTGTTCGTTGGAATTTTTCATTAAAATATTAAGTCGCTCTTATCAGATTATACAGTACGACACAAAAGGCGAATTTTGTATAACCTTAATGAAATATATCGTTTCTGATGGAATTTTGCTCGCTGAAAACGAATTTGGCTGTGAAAATGGCGTAGCATGCCAGGATTTTGGAAAATTGAGGTTAAACATACCAAAAAAGCCTATTTTAGCCATATTCAAGCCAATATATAAATATAACGGTAGGTGCTAGCCAAAATCCGATTAAATATTCGAATTCAGCAAAAAATGTACAAAAAACGTATATTACTTTAAGAGTTACAATAAATTCTAAGCAAGCAACTGCGTACAGAAATTGTAAGGGACTGAAATCTGTGATTTACGAGATAGGCTATACGACGCACAAGAAACTGGTTAAATACACGAAAAAATTGTATCTATTTTTAGTAATATTTGTGATTCCAAATCCGACATAGGATTTGTAAAATTAATTTTTTTAAACAAATGATCGCCAAATTATATGCTTTGGTACATATAGCATCGTGTTCTGCGGGGAAAGTAACTAAACAAATATGTACAAGTCTCCGAAATTATTTTATTTATACTAAAACTTTTTTTACAGCATAATTTGTTAAACCAAATTGTATAAATAAATTAATTTTACAAATCCTATGTCGGATTCGGAATCAGCAACCTCAAAAATCACCGTTCTTATTATATATTGGCTTGAATATGACTAAAATTTTCTCAAAATCCTGACGTGCTACACTATTTTCACGGTCAAATTCGTTTTCAGCGAGCAAAAATTCATCAGAAACAATATATTTCATTACGGTTAAAAAACCTAGTCGGACACTGTTCCGTAATCAGAAAATAATCAATTAAATAACAGCACCATGGAGCTTCATTTACTCTGTCGCCCTGTAGTTCATCGAGTAATGGAAACCGTATGCTACCAGATTCCATGCACAGCCACTTTGTAAGATTGCCCGGGAAGTCGACGAGAATCTTGGACTTTATTCTGGCAGCGTTTCGTTCGTGCCCCCTTTCCTGTTCCACCGTCTCGACGATTGGGAAACAACTCGACAATATGCTAGCCATTTTTCTGCTTCCCACGGTCGCAGACATCCTACGCGCCCTACCTCTGCAGTCCCCGTTCCTCTCAGATCGAACAAGCAACTCCATCGGTTCCGACAAACTCAGCAGCAAAATCCCTCGATACATTTTCCCTGAACCTGACGAAACAGATCCGCCGAATTTAACTCGTTAAACGTTGACTCCTCGTCTCCACCTCATACCCTGGAAAATCGCCAAAACATAGTTCTGAAGCAAACCTCGTGAAAATAGTTCTCGCGCAATGAATACGTCAAGTTTTACATTGAATAGATTTGGCGAGGTTCTCAGCCTCTTCAAGAGACAGTTAACCCAAATCCACCTCAGATCGCGACACTCAACAACTCGGTAATTCACATTCGGTAATTCAATTCAACGTTTGCCCACGGTTAACGCGTCCAGCCGCTTTTCCTAAAACAACTCTGACAGCAGCCCGTTGCCCAGCAGTCGCTTCTACCTCGGAGTGCCTTTGCCGACGCGAGAAACTCCTGTCCCATTGAAAACGCCGTGAAATCGTGACGCAAACGCGTCAATCACGCGGATTCGCGTCCAACCGTTTGCGCGTTGGGACTGTCGCCTCATAATCGCCTCGCATTTATTTAGTAACCGTTAGTGCGGAGATCGCGAGACTGGGACGTGGACGACTGCACCGTGGCAGCGGAGTTTTCACGAGACAAACGGTGCTCCCGGGATCTTCCCGGAGGCGAGAGAGGCTCGCGTGCCTGCCGAGGAATTCGTGTCGACCGAAAAAGGAGGAAAAGGTTGTCACTAGGTGGCTATCTCCTTGAGTAAACGCGCACCGGTACACCGTGGCCACGGGTCAAAGGTGAGCTAGCTGAATACGTCCATTACTGGGTGGGTAATGGCTCCTTTACTCGTGCCTCGCTGTGAACAGAGGCCAGAGCGTGGCGTCTCATTCAAGGAAGAAGGGACTGGATACCCTTTTGTCAAGGGCTATCGCACGATGGCGGACGGCACGCAGGTAAATTTACCGAATCAGCCCGTCAGCCAGCCAGGGGCGATGACCCACATCGTCGTAAACATTCCGTGACTTAGAACGCAGCAGCGTCTCGTAGGCTCCTAACGAAGGCAGGGCTAATTATCTTACCAGAGCTTCACGTGGACCTGGTTTCGCTGCGACATCCGTTTCTGAGCTCGTTCTGCTCGAGATTTTAGGAGTGTTCCTTAGTTTCGTCAGAGTAAGGATGTAGTGGTAGAGTCAGTGGATGCAGAAATGAAGTTCTGTGCGTCCTTCTTGGTGAAGAGTTGGTGGAGGAATGATGGACGGTTTTTTTGAAAGTGTATGGTTTAAAAGAACGTGGAAGCCTAGAGTAGTATCGGCTTGAAGGACTTGGATCGTGAGGGTTCGTGGGATCTCATTTTAAGTTGATAAATTAAATCTTAAAAGAGGATGGCGGAGCCAGAGTGGCAAGTCTTCTTTTTGTTGCGAGATTGCTCTTTCGTTCTGTTGTACGTGGAAGCTTTTTATCTAGTAAAAAGCGAACGTTCCAGGTTTCATCAGCTCGTTTCCGTTAATCGATTCCTTCGGAAGGGCGCGGGGATATTGATTCCCCGCGAGAGTCATCGAATAAATTAGCGGGCCATTTCGACCGCGCATACATAATGCCACGGTGGTCGCGACGCGAGGGTCTGAAAGCCAGAATCACGAACGCTGTGAGAAGCTGAGAAACACCGATAGTAAAGGATGTAGCTGTGGTATTAAACGTGCCAGAGCGTAGGGAAGATGGAAATGGTCGCTTTCAAAGCTGCTAGGAGATTTTTGAACTTCGTTCTTTGCGTCGTTTCTGCCTCGAGAGTATTCTGTGAACGTAGGTACTGTAAAAGACTCGTTGAACCATCCCTACTTAAACCTTTTCCAGCTTGTTTTAGTCGAAGTCGGACTGAACAATGTTTATTTGACTCAATCGACGACTGCGGGCTCGTTACGCCGTGTTCAGAGGACAGTAGATTACTTCTTGTAATTATCAACGCGGTATAAACGACTTGGGAATAGGGCTGGAACTATTCGAATAATTTAATATTCGAATATTTTACAAGTATTCGAATGCTACGAATAAACTTCAAATATTTGAGTATTCGAATGTTATTATTCGAAAACTAATGTATTCGAATACTGATATATTCGAATACTGATGTATTCGAATACTCATATATTTGAATACTGATGTATTCGAATACTGATATATTCGAATACTGATATATTCGAATACTGATGTATGGTGTGAAGTGGGTCAAAATTAGCTTACAAGATTTCTTCCTGACAAATGAACCTAAAGAACTTGATTCATAATTCACACCATACTATTCGAATACATAAATATTCGAATAGTATTCGAATACATAAATATTCGAATAGTATTCGAATAGTATTTGAATACTTGGATATTCGAATAGTATTCGAATACTTGGATATTCGAATAGTATTCGAATACTTGGATATTCGAATAGTATTCGAATACTTGGATATTCGAATAGTATTCGAATACTTGGATATTCGAATAGTATTCGAATACTTGTATATTCGAATTATATTCGCCAAATAATTGAGCAACTGAAGTATTCAAAGATTCGAATACCGAAAAATTCGACAAATAGTCTCAGCCCTAGTTGAGAACCTCAAAATTCTGATGTAGACATTTTGATATCTATGAAACGCCAACGAAGACTCTTTTTGATACATCGTTGTTTACGTTGAAACTAATTTCCTACAAAGGAACACAAACGACCTGTGTGCTCAACTACTTAGGAGCACGAGCAGCTTTATCTGATTTTCATAACTCAATAGTTGAACGTATAGGAAAGCAGCGTGTTATTGGTCTTCATTGTTCTCTGCAACAGCGGCCAACAACAAGTACCTATGTAGTAAATATCGATCGATAGTTTGATAAAAACCGCCTCCCCTTAATTAATAGCTAATTATAGCCAGTTAAATCCACTTGTTATAAGAATAACGGCAAGCTTGTGTCGACCGTTACGGGATGGTAAACGTTGCGGAACGATTTGCGGACGATTCGTAACTTCCGCTCAATAAACGCACTTCCCCATCGATTTCGTATCAATTAACCGCTTTAATAAGCAGACGTTCAACGTACTGCACGCTAAACTGCGTTCGTGAATAACGAACGCCTGTTGTTCATTTGCATACCGAATTCTCTGAAAAACTTTCAGCACTGCAACTTTCGTTTCGTTTGCTCATTATCCACTGTTACGTCAAACCATTCTACCGGAAACTCTTTTATTTAATGTATCGTTAACTATTTTCCAAATCCCAATCAAGCTATTCAATCATCCGTGTGCGAATTTTCGTGGAAAATTCAGCAGAATACAGAAAATAAAGAAATGAGAAGAGGGGGAGTTTTAATTGAATGAACCTACTGTAGGATAAATTATGTAACTATCCACCAGAGAATATTTCACGTTCCTCGAGTGAGCAGGATTAAGCAGAGGGTTTTTTAATTTCGTTAACCAGAGGAACTCGAGGAATTCTGGCTACGTTGCTAGGGAACAGGGGAAGGGAGATCACTGATACGCCTTCGCGAAAACGATGAAAATACCTCGGGTCGCCGGTTTTCAGTAGCGATGGGCCTATTGATTCGCGAGCATCGATACGCGAGTGTTTGTTATCCGCGAAAGGCCAGGTAGCTTGTTCTTCCATTTGCACGGTGCCGACTGCTCGCTGGAATAAACGGGCTATTAACTTCCACGGATGCGATTAAAAGCCTGATTTTATCGGATTTGAATGGCGGACACAATGTTTGACTTCTGAATAACGCGGCAATAGCACGAATCGCTTTCAGCTCAGCATTATAAAAGCAAACCTATCCAAAGAATTCCACCCTTCTCCCATGTACAATGAAAAAGAGAAACAGAACGAACCTCGAAATTTATTAAAATAAGGGGAAAAATGAATTCACTTGGAAATAACGAATACACGCGTACTTTCCTCTCGAGAAAATTAATTCCCCGGATGCTCTGAAATATTCTCTCCTGAAATTCCTTCGTTTCCCCTTTCTACGCCGTGCTGCAGAATATAGAGGAGCACGTACCCGTGGCCGTAAATGGAGAATTTATCCGCATTTACGCTTTCACCACGCTGCATCCCCGCTGCACCGTCCATAATCGCGCGCGTGCACCCGCCACGGGGTCGTGTACTCCCCGAACTTCGTTACACAGAGTAATTTCCTTATCTCGTCGCTTGCACTTTCGAGGAGCGTAACGAATGGCAAACACCGACAAGCCTGTCCCGTTCAAATTTCACAGCTCGGAAGAAATTACATTTCACGGGGTAAGAGGTGCGGGGGTGTGGTCGGTGGACGAGGAATCAGAAATTGCTCGATCAGTGTTTGCCCTCCTTTTCCGGTTCCAGGCTTTCGACGCTTCCCTGTCGAATCTTTTCCGGCTACTATGTTCGAGTCAATTAACGCTCCCGGCAAATTGTTCGAAATCGTATTATCGTTGGCTCGCCTAACCCACCTATTGCCGCTCGAAATCGCCGAGGGTCGCTTTGCTTCGGGCGTTGATATTAATTTTATTAATTGTGAATCTTAGTTTTAGTTTAAGTTTATACGTAATCATGTTACTTTAGTTCTTATCATTGCAAACTAAAGGGTACTATCCCTGTGCAATAATAATAATGACGATGATAGTAATCCAAATAATAATTAATAATACAAGCAAATATTTCGCGACCTCGCGAAATAAAACAAATTTAATGTCGCGTGAAGGAATTGGGACGAAAGGTCGTAGATCTCGATGGGCGATCGCGAAAATCGCTTCGGGCTGCCGGTCTCGCGGTGACGAGAAATCGCGATAGAGCAGAGATTTTAACGCGACGCTATCGAGGGACAGCTGTTCGTTCGCGTTGCTTCCGCGATTAAGCGATAGGATTGCTCAAACGATGCTCAAATCCGGTTCGCGCTCTAAAGGCCAATTAAACACTGGCGTCTTGTTAGCCTGGCGTCTGGGCTACTCGAGGTGTAAAATTTTATGGCTGAGGCTTTTAATAAACGTGACGATGTTTATGGTGGTACATTTATTGAGGGATATTGCTTTCACGGCGATCAACGGCCGCTTTTAGTGCCTTGCAACTGGGACCGTGTAATCGCTAGGTACTGCATGGGAAGGGGGTCGATGATAGCCGTAGGGAAACTACGAAACACCATCGTTGTATACAATACAATAAATAATATACTAAACTAGGGTGGTCATTTGATTTGCTAAGTCGAGTCTCGTTACCCTTAGATTAATTTGTACATTACGGACGGCTGGCTCTCGAGATTTTGCAAACAGTATCTTACGGGTGAAGCAGAAGACGGGTAACCCAAGTTGTAACTGGTAGCATAATTGCTATATGGTTGAGGGGAGACGACGTAATTGGCGTTTGGCGAATAAACCGCGTTTTGGGCACTCGGAACCTGATAAACTTGTAGCACTTGCTGTGGGCTGGCATCCGCGAGGGCTAGATCGTTCGATGAAACATCGTTGTAGACTACGTATCCAGGATTCGTGCAGGAACAGCCGTAACTTCCGGTTGACGCGTATGTGGGGGCTTCGAATGTTCTTCCTTGTTGATTTAGGAACATATTTTGGGATCTCAACTTCGCGCCGACAAGCTCTCTGTCGTTGCCCATTTCTGTATACTTAGCATCCTGCAAACAAAGATAATTGTGTCTGTTATTTTCTATCAATTTGTAATTATTGGTAGTATCGACAATTTAAATACAACTACCCATACAGCACACTTCGTTGCAGCTGTATTGCAGGAACGTTGCTGCAATATTGCGTTGTTGCAGGTTGCATTGCAAAATTGTAGGAACGTTCCTGCAATATTGCCGTGCATTATTGGAGTGGCAATGATCCTACAATATTGCAGCAATATTGCAAGAACGTTGCCGTGCAATGTTCCATTGGCAACAATTCTACAATATTTCTGCAATATTGCGCGCTCATCGACGTGCAATGTTCCAGTGGCAACGATCCTACAATATTTTGGCAATATTGCGCGCACATCGATGCGCAATGTTTCAGTGGCAACGACACAGCAAAATTTCCTACATATTGCCGTGCAATACTGTAGTGGAAATATTGTAGAAACAGTACAGCAATATTCTGAAGGAACTATGACTTTGACGAAATTTGAAATATGACGTCGAGTAGATTCTACAGCATGTTTCATTTAACCGGATATGCTAGAATTTCTCGTTGGCCGTTGAAGATATGAAAAAAATGTTATTGTGAGAGTTGTTTGTACATGAATTTAAATTATAGAAGAGATTTGAAAATGAATTTAATTTGTTTAGATAGAGTAGATACTATCTATTTTAATGTGTGTAATTATTATTATTATTAAACGTCTTTATTGCACAAAGACGTATATACAATCAAGCAAGAAAAAAGAGAGATGAAGAGACAAATGCAAAGGTTTAGTCTAAAGACTACTTTCCAACCTAACCTAAAATGACACCGGGTTATAGTTAGAGTCCGCACCTACAGTGTTAAAAATCCCTAATAGGTTTGTCAAATGAGCCTTCGTTTTTTAATAATTTGAGTTTAAAGTTTTGCACGGTAGGAGTATAAGTTCGAATACGTAAGCAATCTTATCAATCAGCGGTTGTAGCTGCGGCGGTAAAGTGTTCGTCTACGATGCTACGGGTCCCTTGGTTCGAATCCCCCTGGGGTAAAAATATTTTCTATGAGAAAAAGACACACGGGCGTTATACTACTACGATTCTGCACACATTCATTTCGTCGCGTCCCTCACGACTCGAAACGTTGCGGTGGGACCATTGCTGTACAATTTCCGAAACGTTGCGGGAATATAACTCCTGCAATATTGCTAATGCGGACATAGGAGTGAACCTGCAATGATACGGTGCAACATTACAATCTCGCACCGCAATATTTCCGAAGAGTTGCAGGATCATTGCCACAATTTTGCCGTTTCGTTGCAGAATCATTGCCGGAACGTTGCAGGACTACATGTTTGCAATGCTGTCGCAACATTGCAAAAATACACACCTGCAATATTGCGAAGGCGGACATAGGACTGAACCTGCAATGTTATGGTGCAACATTGCAATCTTGCACCGCAATATTGCAGAGACGTTGCTGCAATGTTATGGTGCTGTGTGCGTAGTGATACTAATGCTTTATTATTTGTCACTAATATTCGAGTGCCGTCTCTTAAAAGGTTATAGTCTAGATTATAGTCTTAATATTCGTGCAAACTTTTATTCAAATCGGTTTTGTAATCTCTGAGATATTTTTAGTATGGTAAATACTGCAACTACGAAGAGGCCTTGGGAGAAGGGGCTGCTAAAGCTCCATTTTTAAAAATATCAAATTTCTTTTTGAAGAGAATGCAGCTTAATTTATACACGAGGTGTATATCTTGATTTTTAAATATAATGATTTTTTATATATAAAAGAAATCATAAAAATGACCCTATTTTAATTTTCCGACCTGTAAAGGGTATATAACCCCGTAAGTTAAAAAACGGAAACACTTACTGTAGACGTTTGAGGTTCACTGTGACCGTTGGGCGTCCCCGCTGTCAACGACTGAAGAGCGGAAGACACCGGTCTGGGATCAGGAAAATTCCGCTGTTCGTGGACAACGGAGTTCTGCAATATTCCACTTTGCTGACGTTGCACCGGGAGAGGTTGAACTGGTACAGCGTGTTGCATATTCGCGGGGTTCGCTCGAAGGCTCGCTGTCTGCGTTGAAGTTACAACCTGATTCTGAGGTGGTATTGCTCGGGAATTTATTTGGGATAACGTCGTTGTACGTGGCTGCTCGCTGATAATTTGCTGATGGGAATTAAAGGCTGAGTTTGACGGAGGCGTCTGCACGGAGCGATATTGATACAGTGGATACATGTTCGCTGGTTTCAGGCCTAATAGGACACCGTCGCTGCTCGTTTCTCCATTTCCACTTTGACGAACTCCCACGTGCTTCTCTGTGAAAAAGAATAACGTTGCTAGAGTCAGAATCTTCACTAAATACTTTCTATTAGAAACTGCAGCCAAGTTAAAGCTGTTACAGAGGATGGAGACACTTTGATACGAGGAAACTATCCTCAACTAGTTTTACTCGCAAAATTTCCACAGATCTATAAACTATCGAGTTTGCTTCTGCTAGAATACCCCACTATCTTACCATCAAGGTCCTTCGTAGCTTCTCCTCCCCGACTTTGCAAATCAACGACCGGCGAAACTTTTTCGGTTAAGGACGACTTCGCGGCCATACCAATTTCATCACGTTTGCTCCTTTCTGCCCCAGTAGTGGATTTATCGCCGATGGATCTTCTGTGCCGGCTATGTACTGCCTGAGGAAAGTGTTCAGTTAATCGATACTGCCGTTGCAGCTCCGAAAATATCTTTATTACCGAACTATTTAGATCTGGATTCCGTTTGAATATGTATAACGTCAGCGACAGAATGCTCGCTGTGCTCGCAGACAATAATGGAATTATTTATTTATTTATTTAGTTATTACGGGACACGCCCAATTTATACAATAGAGAAATATAGTGGCATACGTACGAGAAAAGAGAAACAAAAACAAAACATCAAGTCGTAGGAAAAGGGAAAAAACACAAGAAAAAAGAAAAGAAGAAACAAAAGACTTAGTAATGGATCTAAACTTAATCAGTGATAATTTTGCACAAATCACACTTGAAAGTTTGCAATGACCCGCCAAAAAAATTGATGTGGTCTGAATATGAGTTGGCAACGCTGACAATCCGATTTACAGGATTACGAGCACCAAAATTAGATTTGATGCTCGAACAGTAAAAGGGTGTTCTTCCTTTTAGTTTTCTGGAATTAATTAATTATCGAGATCTCGCGAAATTTAAACACCTGGCACTCACCAAAGGGTAGTGGTATTGGGGCGCAACTGCCGCGGGCAGCCCTACAGGCAAGCCGAGTCCAAAATCGCCGAACTTTCCTGAATTCAGGCGCCTCTGAGCGGCCCTTGACAAGTATGGCGTTAATTGATGCGCTTGCACCAGCGAATACGGCATCACTGTATCGCCAGGGGCCTGGTGCAAACCTCCTGGGTAAATTGGATGAAGTTCGTAGTGGTAACCAGGATCAGGCGATGCTTGCTGCAGTTGCGTGTCGTCTTTTCCTGGAGCTTGTTGTATAATCGGGAGAGGATGTGTCATTGGGTGTATCAATGAATGCGGTTGTACAATTGAGCGTGGTTGTCCGTATCCAGGTTGCACCAGAATATCAGCAACTGCATTGCTCGTTAAAAGAGCAACCACTGAAAACTGAAGTAAAATATTGTCAAGCACATGTAACAATTTCATTGTTGTATAAAACTTTGAAAATTCAAAGGCAGTTAACGTTCAGAGTGAACGTTACCAATATTCTGAGATTATTCAAGACTTACCACTATCCACTGTGCCATGATGGTTCTTCGTCGCGAATCGTTTGGAAGCTCGATCGAAACTGCGATTCGTCCTCCTGAGGACGCGTAAATTAATCCCCGCGGCTTGCTGACGCTCAGAAATTTTTCGTACCACGCACTTCTGTCAATCCAAGTGTGTTACAAGTGTGTGGACAATAGCAGTTTCGCGGAACCGCTTTCTAGGTCAGTCTCTTTTTGAAACAGCGTGCAAAAATTGCAGTGCGCCGTTTTCAGGTTCTCACGTTTCTCAATCATTATTGTATTCCCCTGCAATATTGTCATACGCGCACGGTATGGAATACGAATTCTTCGCAATTCCTTCTGCAAGCAAAAGTAAACTTTCCACGCTGGAATATTTTATCTTATCTGCGGGACGGAGATTCATAATTCACGCCCCTGCGATCAAGAACCGCTTCTGAGCAAACTTAGCGTCATATGCGGGCGCCGATAACGATTTTCCACGGATTTCTGATCCTCCTTCCTCCTCTTTCAACATCGTTTTCACCCCTACTGTTGGGAAGTTGCGTGCCATCAGAATATTTCCAGAGGTAGGTACATAAAATGGCAGAGGGTTGCTGGGAACACCAGGCTCACCCTTTTGTTTCAACTTTCCAATTCTCGAATGTGTGTCTGGAACACCGGCGTCATGTGGCGACCGCATAATAACGACGTTCATGCAAATCGATTGTTACAAACCGCGAAACTTTCTTCGTCTGCCACTTGTACCCGATTCGAGATGTAGGGAAATCGTGGCTCGGCACGTTTCGATTTTGCTAATAAAATTCAGGAATGACTCGGTGCGCGAGAAATATGGATAGAAGGCAGGTAGTTTATTGGTCCAGGTTTAAATATTCACGATCGAGGAGTAGTTCAGTAGGAGAATGGTAGATCAACGGCCGAATCTATCCACCCAGTTCGCGCGACAATCAGGGCATGTCAGCAGGGCCGCTGGCCTGGAAGTGCAACGAACTTGTAAAACCATGGATTTCGCACATTCCGCATACCATTATTCGGTTTTGCAATAGCATGTATCGTTCGAGCGGTGATTCCAGTGAATCAGATCCTGCTAGGTTCAACGCGAGAATTTATTGTCCACTCGATTCTACTCGAAGGAAACAATTGCGACAGTGATTAACTTGCATTCTCAGCTCACATGTATGAACTTACATTCCTATCGATTAACACGGAATTAATTTAGAATCTAGTCCCATTAAAAACACTAGAACACCAGGCATTTATCTTAATCATTAATCTTTGTAAGTGCAGGTTGAACCACGTAACTAGAACAGCTCGATCATTTCCTGCGTTAAGGGAATGATTGACAGTTTTGTTTAGATACAGACTGATTATCAGTAATCTTCCTTTCCCAAATTACCTTGACTTTTTTCAATGGATATCTATATATTTTCCTTTGCCTAGGGACAAAGAATCATTATTTCCTATTTATATTTATATTATATTTATATTTCCCTTAATTTAATATTTACATTGTAAATATTAGACTACATTTATATTTTTATATTGATGGAATTGTGCAAGATTAATTTTAGATATAATGAAGTAAATTATTTTTTTACCTTTTGCATCAGGGTTTGTTAAATAAATAATATAGATTATATTAATCTCGAAATTAAAAGAGATAACTGTAAATTATTTTTTATGTCGTAAAATGATTATAAATTTATATTTGGGAGTGAATGTTAATCGATTTTAATGATATCTAGTTTTTTTCTTAAAATGAATTTAATTCACATATATATTTATTTAATTTAAAACAATATTTTAGTTTTATTGAATATAAAAAATGTATGGAATAATCAGCCTGCAAGCCCCTCTGAACCAAATAATTCGAACTAAGGCACAATTGAATTGATCCCACAATATTTGAAATCCATCCAGATCATCGAGTTACATGGTTCGCCCTGTACAGCTCGACCTTTGCCTATCCTGTTATCAATGGAACCTCACCCAACCCATCAGCGTTCGATACAGAAGGTCGAGGCTGTAATTGTCTGCTCTGGGAACTGTCCAGGTTGCGTATTCGGTACGTGATGCCCGCGGCGCACCTGACGCTGCGCGAGGAGGATGTGGTACGACTAACCTTGGAGTTCCTCCACAGCCGCGACCTTCACATCTCGCAGCTCTCGTTGGAACGAGAGACGGGTGTAATAAACGGCCAGTACAGCGACGATGTCCTGTTCCTTCGTCAGCTGATCCTCGACGGGCAATGGGACGACGTGCTCGAGTTCATCCAGCCCCTGGAGGCGTTGCCCGACTTTGACATGAGAAAGTTCACCTACTCGATCCTGCGGCACAAGTACGTGGAGCTGCTCTGCATAAAGTCCGAGGCGAACGTGATCGTGGCCGGGACGAACGGAAGCGTGGACAACGCCGTGGAGGAGGTGGTGAAGGTCCTGAGCGACCTCGAGAAGGTTGCACCCTCCAAAGAAGAGTACAGCAGCCTATGCCTACTACTCACGTTGCCGCGACTCACGGACCACCTGCAGTATAAGGACTGGAATCCCAGCAATGCTAGAGTCCAGTGCTTCCGGGAGGTGCACCCGTTAGTGGAGAAATTTCTGCCCGGTGACAGAAAGAGCAGCGACCCGTCTCACCCGGTCACCTCGGCGAAAAACGATCGGCTAATTCAGCTGATCATCAAGGGCATTTTGTACGAGTCCTGCGTCAATTACTGCCAGGCTAAAGCCACGGGCTCGAAGGAAAGCGAGCAGGTAACTGTTTAATTCTAAATTAACTATAGCTACTTGATATCTCAACGTCAAGAAGTTCACCGGGCGACTTGACCTGGTGTAAATCATGTATACGCGGATCATTATTCTAAGTCTCAATCTACGTTTGCTTGCAGTTAATTAGGCCTTTAATTACTAATAGAGAGAACGTTAGCCGTGACAGCTTTAATACTTTAATCATCTATTCATTCGTTACATTCATGTATTTCGTATTGTCGCAGGTGGAGATGAGTTTCTCGAGACTGCTGGACGGGTCTGTAGGCTTCAGCGACTCCGACCTGAGCCTACTTTCCTGGCTGCAGAGTATACCACCGGAAACGTTCGCCGTACCGTTCGCGCAGCGGACGTTAAACGTGGACGTGGAGCGGCTGGAGCGACCATCCTTGGAGACCTCCTGGACGGAGCACATGTTGATCACTCCCATAAAACCCAAGACTTTCCCGCATAGCGCGATGCCGTTCACCAGGCCGCGATCCGCTGCCGACATGATGTCACGGAGTTTAGTGCCAGCGCTAGAAGCTGGACTCGGGCCGAGGAGTCCTGGTCCTAAAAATACACCGATACCATCCGCGGCGCTAATGGCATTGTCCACCGGCGATATAAATCCCATGTCGAGATCGTCTTTCGCCAGCTTCCATCTAACCGGTTTCAAGAACAACAAGCTGATGAACACCAGCGTGGATAGGCTCTTTGAGAACGAGGGTGACGTCTTCCTCAGCTCGAGCTACGCCGAATTCCAGCAGCTGCCTTCCATACAAGAAACGACCACCAACAACCAGCCCAAAGCCCCGCCGAGGACCAGGGGACAGTCGAAGAGCCCCGATGGTAAGTCTCCTCTCATTTAACGAAAGTGAAATTACATAATGATGGTAAAGAAACAAAGTTTAACCCTTAGGCTGCCGCTATAGCCACTATATTGGCACGGTTCTACCCCTTCGACTCTATGGGACCTATTGACTACTCATACATAAAAATTTTTGGAAAAAAAGGACCCCTATTTTTACGAAAAAATAGCGGCAGCCTAAAGGTTAAGAGACGAACGACAATAAAAATAATTTGACGAGAATAAACAACATCCCTATTTATATTGCGTAGAGTGAGAGAGAATTTCCTTGAATAGATCAGTGAGACCCACGCGATAAGTAAGGTCCAGTTTGAAGCTTTCTTTTCACCACCCTTTTGTATCCGCCCCGATGGTAGCTCTAACGTTGTTTATGCGTCGCTTCTGTTCAAGGTATGAAGGCCGATCCGTCTGCAACCTCCACGCCTGAGCGTAGAGTCGCTGGCAGAGAATCCCCGGCGCCATCGACGGCCAGGAGCTCCAGGAGAGATTCCCTGGCCGAGAAGCCGACAGGAGTCGCGGCGAAGATCACTGAACCCACAGCGGTCCCAGCCAGGACCTCTACCGGCGGCGAGAATCTCGAGCAGAGCTACAACGGCGATCTGTTCAAGGAGTACCAGAAACAGAAGCAGAGGCTGCAGGAGAAGTTTCAGCAGAGGGAAAGGGAATGGGACGATCTGGTCAGACAATTGTCGGCCCCATTGCCTGCGCAGGTGGTCGATAATAGGCTTCAGGGTGATGGGTAAGTAGAACCCGCGTCATCAGCAACCTTCAATCTTCCGGCGTACAGCGGTGGTTAAGAGAAAGTTTAAAAAGGTGAACGGATAACAGCGTCATTTAACTTGAAACAATTGTACCCTGATTTATAGGGCACAGAGTCAGGAGGTGATCTGAAAGGTGTACTTATATTTTTCAACTTTCTTGCGACTGTCACAGCAGTGTGTTATCAAGAATCGCATTGGTATATGGGGGGGGGGGAGATAGCGGGACAAGAGCGTATTGTTCGGACTAGTTTCGGTGTTGCTCCGTTCAGCAGCTGGAATGTCAACGATTAACAGTATCGTGGAATCGCAGATGCTTGGTACAATACTTTGAATTAACGCTGACTAGTTTCCCATGCGAGTCATTCGCGCCACATAATCCAGGCGAATGCTATTGTTTTATCGCGGGCCGTCGCGCGGTTGTGCAGAGTGGATTGTAGTCAATCATACCGAGTGGTTGGCTACATTCTCTAACAGATGGCAGCAACGGAATGCCTTTGTCGCGCTTATTATGGTACTAAAGCGCGGGCCGAGAATAACTCGTTCGGTCTAGACAGCAACGTGGCGCCGATCGAAATAGCAATTCTCGGCGGGGTACGGTAAAAAAGAAAGAGGGATTATTTTGACGACTTGACAGTGACCTCTTCTCCTCTTCTCTGTTCTTTTATTAGAATCTGTCTTTTTGTAGGGTAAACCAACCAGTAATTGACAGCATACCAGTGAATGACCATTAGGCAATGAAATGTCAATTATAAATTTAAAAAATACTATATGTTTAGAAATGGAGTGTAGTTGCACTTTTAATATCACATATTTTTAGTTATACGTATTAAACTAACATCAATAAGTTCAATTCTTAATAAAAGTATGCGGTCATTTACTGGGCTTCTCATTCAACAATTCGGTCATTCACTGGTTGTTTTTTTTAGAAGCATCGTGACAAGCATCGATCAAACGTCAACTCGCGAAACAATTTTCCGTTTCAAAATGACCCGCGGTGAATTCGATGTTCTCGTTTTGCCACGTTAAATATTGGTCCACGAACTTTGTGTGACTGATTCTTTTGGAAGTTAGCGACCGTAGCGGCGGTCTGTTTTCCCACGGACCACGTGCACCGTAGACAAATCAGCAACGGCGGGAAGTCGTTCCTCGCCGAGGGTCGCGCGAATTCCTTTTCGCGAACGAATAAACGTCCCTGCCCGTACCCTCGTAAATGTCTTGTAACGGTCTAAAATTATCAGCTCCCCGAGGATGTCAAGAGCGATGTGTCTTCTCTGCAAGGGCATATCGGCCGCATCCGGTGATGGCAATTAAAACAGCATTCGACTCGTCCACCTCGCGTAATCCCTGTCGGTCCAACTCCATTTAGGTCGTCTGACATATTCGATATTCATTAGGGTAAGACACATTGAAGTAGCAAGGCGCGCAGGGAAATGGCAAAAGTAAACTCAGTGTTCCAAAAATGTCAGGCTGCTAACGTATTTTGAATTGTACTGTTGGATGCAAGAAGGGCTTCGTTGCTAAAAATCAGTTTTGGGAAGAGTTTCTGTAAATATTAGGAAGTTAGATATTTTTTATACATAGTGAAAGTGTTGTAAAACTGTCTATTGTATTTGAAAATTTGATATATCTCCTTTCTAGTTGCATTATTATAATCGGAATTCCGTAATAAATTAATCAGTGAAATTAATTTTAATTTATTATTTAATTAATTAATTTATAGCACTCTCAGGTCTTTGCATAAAATGGAGAAATATAGAAAACAAATTTGCTTTATTTAATATTTGCATAATATTTGAAAAACATAGAATATTGAAAAAATATAGTCATAAAAATGTCGATGTATATTTGGCTTAGATACGAGTTAGTGCCAATTGGTCAACATCAATTCACAAAATGTACCATATCTCTGTCAACTTAGAAGATACGGCAATGAAATTTAGATGTCATATGTACAAAAGAATGAGGAATCTAATTATGTGTTTTATGCAAAAAGGGCCTGAATGCCTGAGCCCCTTATCGCATCCAACATTAAAATTACTAAATTTCCTTACATTTTTTTTTATATCAATATTCATACGGTGAAACGAATACACCTATCACAATAGACCTACCTAATAAAGTTCAGCAATCTGTGTTACCAATGCGCGCCGTATATACTATTACGTGTCGGAGATCGCAGATTCGTTATCGTTTATCTATCGTTTTGCAATGGTTCGCGCGGTTTCGAAACCTAAATAACTTTCAATGACGTCGACGAGAAAGAGGTAGCACGGGGTATCGGTGCGTCAACGAAATGAAAGTGGATTTTCGAGCGTAGTTCATTGGCATCGATCGTTGACATTGTTCCGAGGTCCGGATACCGGATGTATGGGAATAGGTACGTGCACGGTGGTCACGGGGAAATCGTGACAGTACAGCCCCGTCATTGGTCGTGTACCATCGACGATTCTCGCTCCATGGTTTCGTTATACATATTTATGGTCTCATTGTCCCATTCGTGAGCACCAGACACTTATAAAACACGGATGAACGCGCATATATCTGATACGCCGTCTAGACGTATGAATTTTTACATTGGACAGTAGAAATATGCCGTTTGAATAAAGTCGAAGTTAAAATTATTTGAACAAATATTCTGCGAGCTCCAAACGTTCTCAAATTGTAAATAGCATGTGGAATCGTAGTGCAAAGGGCTGTTACAGGCGTCGTGTTTTTCGTTGGCTAATTTAAACTGCAAATAAGCAAAGCACAAACGATTCGAGGAACAATATGGTGCTTGCAACGTGACAAACCTGCCGCAGTCAAACCCGTGTGTTTGCACGTGAGCAAACTTTTGGATACAGAGAACAACGCAGCTACTCCAGCTGCTAACGATAAAATTCTATATATGATGCAACTGCTGGATGTTGATGGCTGATTGACTCGTTAAAACAACGTAGGTGTTGTCTTTTAGTGACATTTTGTCCGAAATTATCTGCAAAGCAACACCTACACACCTACATTAGAATGTAGAGAAATAATTCACCTTCAAGAGGAAGTATATTCTCTTTGTCCCTCTACCTATTAATCGCGAACGGTGACCATGAAATTCACTCTCACGTTGCTAATTGAAAGCCGTCTTATCTGTGATATCGCGCAATCAGTCGATTCTAAAGCACACTTAATCACAACATCTAATTCTCGGGACGTCGTGCGTTGTCTCTTAGAGAGAGCACGCCTAAATGAATCACCCATTAAAAGGATCGTTTGACGTAGCTGTAAGTAGATTAACGTGGACTGAATACTCGTAGAGAACAACTAAACATCGTCTTGCAATTAAGAAACGCGTAGGTAATTTCTTGTCGCTATCAGATCTCGCGTCCTCCAGATATAGAAGTCACGAAGTGGTTCTCGAACGAAAGGGAATCTGAGATCTATTTGCTCCGAATTCCCGCGATTCTATAACTCTTAACGAGACTTTCTTTCAATACTGCACACCTATCAGCGCACTAATGAGCTCAGTTAGCGACCACGTTGACACGCTTGCGTCGCGACTCCACGAATTAACGCAGGCCAGAGAGGTTCTTGGTGTCTGGCACTTCGTTAACCACGAAATATAACGTATTTAGCCGACGAAATTAACGTTTCGTGGTCGTTGATGTACGGGCGGCCGTGGGTCCTTGATCCTTCAACAGGTTCAACAAACGAGCTCGTTCTAAATGATTCACTGCGCTCGATTTCTTCGGTGCGTCCCTTGAGACGGTAACTAGCTACTGCGTGTTAAAAGAAAGACGCGATGTCGTCGAGGCACGAATATTTCATCGCTCGAAGAGGTCATCAGAAGCTTGGAAAGATGAAATTTGCGAAAGTTTCGCACGAACGTTATCGATTCGTTCGGGTTGCCGAGTGATCGATAGGAGATCAACGTAAACGTGGCTTTCACCTGGGGCATCGACAGTGCCAGTCATTGGATGAATTTATTGGCCCCTCGTGGGATTTTCTCTCCAACGTTCAGCAGCGGCAATCTATCCACCTACTTGCGCCTGCCGCGCGAGACGCAACGCGTAATTAGTGAGCGTCGGCTGGCCGAGATTGGTCACAAGTGTGGCTTTGTTCGAAGCCCCCACGATTAAGGGGAAATCGCGGAATGACCATCCATCTGGAATTAAGGCGCCTCGTTAGCATCGAAGAATGGCAGGTGTTGTGGTCGCTTTATGTGGAGAAGCGCATTCAGAGTAGGTTACTTTAGTTCAGTTCAAGGTGAATCGATCGCAGGTGCCGTTTAAGGCACGACGGGATCGTTGCATTATTTCGTAATAGATCGTTGTAAATTACATTTGGCAAACTTGTATTCGATTACGAAGTGAAGATATTGCGACACACGAAACAACTTTATATTTTGTCACATCTTCTTGTTTGTTCTTTTTTAGTATTAAACGTGAGATGGAATCTTCGATTTGTTAAAGGCATTGAAACAGTAAATGAATTCTGTAGGAATTTAGGAAACATGTATGCTGTTCGCAGCGATGCAAAATCTTCTCGATATCGAGGATGCAGGAAAGCAGAACGTGGAATTCGATCGCGAATGCTATGACGTTTGAAAATTTATAGGAATCCACACGTTGGTGTACGACGGAAAGTGTGGCAGTGCGTTCAAGCTGTTGTGAAATTCCCTGCGACTCATGGATAAGATACTTCATCGCGAGCGGATAGCAGAGCCGCGTTGTCGTTTTGAACGCGAGAAATAACTGTGCTGCGACGGCTGCTGCGTCTCGGGACGCATCTGCCAGATGTTCTTTACTGTGATTCTTCCAAAAGCGTCCATTTATCGCGTCCCCCAACACTTTCTCGTTCCGGAGGAAATCCGCTCCAAACTGCGCTCATATACAAACCCGATTTATCGAAGAACGTGTATACAAAAAGAATCCCAAAATACATCATACACCTCAAGAATACTTCCAGCAGAGTTTCCAGATCAATTTCGCTTTCCTCACAACCGTTTCATTCCCCGTACAAATGCTACTTCTCAAGAACCATGATGCAATTAAAGCCCCATTCAAAAGAAAAGTGCCACGAATCAAAGCTCCGGTGAGCGTCCACGAAACCTGCCAAGTCAGAATGCAAACAACTGGTCAGTTCACAAAGGATTCACGCGAGCCAGCAGCCCCGAGAACTCCGCTCACATCGAGCTTCCAATCTCGAAGCGCAAACAAACCGACGTTTCCACGAATGCTCGCGACCACATCGTGGGATCGGCGACAAGGGCACAGCTGATCGCAGACCGCGTGTCCGCGAACAGAGCGGAGCAGGCAAAGCGGTCGCTGATAGGCCGCGATACGCTTTGTTGTCACGAGCGGAGTCGGTCATTCGACGGCCACTCGAGTCTAATGCCGGTGGCGGGCGAAATCGTAGCTCGTAGCCACCGCTTGGCTCCCTACGATACTCCACGTCGGGCTTCCTCGCTGGCAGCATCGTTCCCCGCAGTCGCGACCAGCAGTGTTCGCCCGCGATCTCAGCATTCCGCCCAGGTCCTCGATCACGCTCCCTAAATAAGACGCGGGTACTTGGAATTCCGTGGCTACCGGAGCGGTCAAATCGTTGCGCGTAACCGTGAACCGATCACCTTGTCTACCCATCGCGCCTAGGGTTCGCTGATCGGTGACCAGTCGATGTGCAACCGCGGATCCTCTTCTTTTTTTCGCGACTCGCTCGAGTACCGATAGCTGAGTTCTCGCGTGTTCCTTGGTGTGTTACGGTCCGCGCCACCTGGGAGATGAGTCTCATCCTCCAGCTGTGAACAGTTGTTTTGTGCACCTCCGACGGGACCATTTGGCGGGACAATGATCTATCACAAGCCGACTGTGCCGCGATTTCGCATCGCTGAGCGTGTCAGCAGCGTGCCGCCCAACAATCGGCCGATTTATACCAAACAGAACAGCCAGAGCAGCACGTGCAGTGCGAGGAGCGTGAGTTCCACGCCGCCGTGCATCAATCGGTACGCGAGAAATTCTTCTGTATGTTTGTACGCGTAACAGATGTAGTATTCTTGAATAATGTTGGTGTAAAAGTGTAGAGGATAAAGTTTCTTTCGTGCTGTTAGTGTTTTTGTGGACCTTTTTCTTGGGACGTATTTCTGCATTTGAATGGAACAGTTCACGACGTCATAGTGTCAGTCTGATTTAAAATGCAACGCTGAATTATTATGAATAGTTTCCGTCTTCAGTTGCACGCAGAGTATTGGCACATTGCGGGTGCTGATTTTCAGGCGACTAGCTACGAAAATGATGTTGATGAATTGTAGAAATGTCATCTGTTTTCCGAATATCGTGATGGGGAATGTCGAACGGTGCTCGTGACACGGCGGGATTTTGCATAACGGAATATAGGAAATCGAGTGTTGGTTCGATAGAAACCGTTTGACATTGGCTTGGGGAACGTTGGTAAATCACGCGAGGTTTGTTCATGTGAATTGAAAAAACGGGGCGCGTGCTCGGTTTTACGAGTTTGTTTCGTCAACACGCGAATATTTCCGGGCGATTGGGAAGAAGCTTCTCTGTTAATTGACCATAACAATCTCAGTGTCCTCGAAATGAAGAAAAAGTGACATACTTAATTTCTTCTGTAATGTTTCTGCGTGGATGAAAGTTACTTGAGAAGACTTGGGACATTTTGTAACCACGTTTGAATATTTCTGATATGTTTTTAATATTTTCTATAGACAGTTTCTAGAATTCTTTTAACGTTGTGTTTGAAAGAAATTCGAAATCAATTGATTCTATGTTGAGAGTATTTGCTAGGAGTACAAACAAAGATCGCGCCTATTCTCTGTCTATAAAAGGATGCGGGACAGCTTGTTTCCATAAATCATGTCTTGCTTGAATAATGACTGGTATCCTGGATGACCCTTCTAACCCCACCGTCCCTTCCTGGTGATACTATGTAGGAAATCTTGATTACCGGTGATCCTCTAAACGTTTGCCAACGTGGGAATGACGATAGGCTTTGGTGCCAAGTAGCCACTTTGAACGATGTAGAAATTTCAAGTAAATGATACTTTCACAAACTTGATACTAGGATCGGTTCTTCCGAACAGATATACAATTACGTATAACAGCTAATCATTTGAAGAGATTCTGTTAAATGATCATAATCGAGGTGTTTATCTGCTGCTTGGAAACTGATCGTTCGCTTTCTTTCGTAATTGCAGCATAAAACAACCTTTGGGAAGCAAAGTGCCCTCGCCTGTTCATATGAGTACACCTGTTCGGTCTGGTATCCAGTCACCGAAACCAACTGTCAATGGATCTGATTCAGTAGTGTAAGTATCTCATTATTTTGCTATAAGGAAGGACAAGAGATGTAGGTGTTCCAGTTTGTTCCTAATTTTTAAAAAAAAAAAAAAAAAAGAACGAGTACTCCAGAAATATTATATGGCAATAAAGTTTAGAAATCTCAAAATGAATAAAGGCTACGTTAAAAGTACCCTCATTTTTTAGCTATCCATACCACTCCCACAATTAATATTCTATATTAAAATAAATGAGTTACTAAAATGTTGAAACTGTATTGACGTTTGAAAGATATAGGCACTGTGTATATCGAATTGCATTTAATCGTTGCAGGAGACAGAACTCGGCGTTAGGCACCACTACCTACGACGGTCGAGTGCAGGAGAGTCATTACGATGTCGTCAAGCCGCTGAAGGTAAGTCAATATAATGCGATTGCGATTATTGCACTCGGTGTATAAACTCTATAAATAAGATTTCGCTGAACGCTGCTTCAGGCTTCGCTCTATGGCGACGCGGTTAATTTATGATTACTGTGCAAACACTGATATAAAACGGATGATACATCGTTGGATGTAACTTAATAACAATCTGCGAAGGAGGACACGAAGGTAGATTCATTTGAACGCGAATGAAACTTGATGCGCAAATAACAAGAATACATGACGCTTCAATCTTCCTTTGCGCGAAGTTTGTAGCATTGCTTCATTGCAGTCGTACCGACAATAAATTGACATATATGAATTTTAGAATTTATTATTCGCTCTTCAAACGAAAGATAAACGCACGGTTATGTTTCAATTATCACTCCTGAATTCATAAGACAGATTTACAAATGTCATCAAATTATTGCTGATAATATCGTAAGAAATCGTCGTTCACCTTTGTATTATCGCATATTTAACCAGAAAAATCCTTCTAAATTGCATTTTAATAGTCGATCGTCAACTTTCTACCTTTCCCTATTTCCATAGCCGCTCGCATAAACTCGTGACACGTTTATGGTTAAAACTAGTAATGGACCGGTGAAACTAGCCGGTCGACAATTTCCAGAAATCGTTGCAAATGTTACACATAAACCCCGAGTTTTCTCTGCTCCTTTTTCAACGCCACTCAGTAATTCAGACATATGTAGCCAAAAGTTTAACGACACTTGTTACAAGCGTTGGGGTTTCCACTACCGGATATTCAACATTTTCTCCATCGATTTACATAAATGTCACGGCAATTTTGCGTGTCATTCGGTCAGGTAAATTGACACTTAATCGGTTGGTGAAAGTATTTCAACCGAGTATAGCTCGTAACGTTATTCTCGAGATCCAGAAAAGCCGTTGCCGGTCACCGAGGACCGCATCGGGTCCAATTCTCGTAATCATTGATCTGTTAATCGAGAAATTGCCAATTAAACGGCCCAATCGTGGCAATTAGCAATTGCTCCCATAACTTCATCCCTCCCCTTGTCTTCGGTCAACTATGTCGAATTCCTTTCCCGGAAAATCCGCCGATGATGTAACCATTACGCGAGACACATTAAACTTCCATGAATGTTTATTGCGCGTCGTAACGTTTCCGTTGCCGAAGATCTGGCTGGATAATGCATCGTGTTTCACTTACGTCAAGCGATTTAACATTTGAATGACCCTTCGTGTCTCCGTCGACGAAAACCATTTGAAAAGCGAAGATTAGTGAAATTTGTAAGGGTAATTACCATGACCAGTGACGACGTGTTTGTTGAGCAATAGAATTTTATGTACCTAATCGTCGTAACGATTATTCGACAGTTAAATCTGTTCCTGACGAATCATACATCCGGTTACGTCATCGTTTAGCGAACAACGAGTGCGTCCTTCCGTGTCGAATAAATCAGCAAATTCATGGTGCCATTTGACTTTCAAGTTGTCCTTCTGATTCTGGAATGGTAATTTAAAAGGACTTAATTTTCTATTTACCATACGTTAACTCTGAAAAAAGCCTTGGTCCCAAAAAATCGTCACTTCTGAACGCTCTGTGTTCAACTTATACGACTCAAAAAGAATCGCGCTCTCGTAGCTCGATTCATGCACGTTAATCGGAGCGCTGATCCAGTACACGTACGATTACTCATTCCGGTTCTAGAATCGTCAGCCGCGATGCCAGTAAGATTCGATTATGCAATCACGTGCGTTTCATGGAACTGCAGGCAGGTGCATGGTCAGATGTCCATTCAGAAGCGCGTAGATGCGACTTCGATTCGATTCCATGGCCCAGTACGTGATCCTCGCGATCGCCAACAGCTGCTGGCAGTGTTACCTGCCTTTGGGCGTGCTAATGAGTCAATGGGTCACGGTCTGCTTTGGCCATTCCCAGTTTCGCGGACAAACCAGTTCATCGATCCATACAAGATGCTCTTACGACACCAGTAGACCTGCACATTTGCATTCTCTAGATAGAATGAGACGTGCACTATCGTAGAAATTCAACGTGCATGCATTAACAGAGATTTTTTATAAAAATCCTATTTTTTTATTCCACTTTGATACTATAATAAATATTGCGTAGCTCCTATATTTCATCAGTGTAAATTAAATTCTTCGTCGTTCCATCATCGTTTCTGTTTGCGGTCAGTCTCGCAGATAATATGTACTGTATCTAAATCCTGTGTGACATATCAGGATATCAAGTTTGCGGAAACCGCATCATCAGTGCAAGTGAAAAAATAAATGCATTTAGCGTGCAATATGTGAATTTTACGAGGTGTACAGAAGTGAATGCGTTTTGTATCAACACTTGTGGTGGAATCGTATGTCTAATCGAGCTGCTAGAAAAATGAATTTTCCTGGTGGACAAATAGCTCGTAGAAGACGGGTTGACGGGATTGTTTTTTGCTTAAGCGAGTATACTGTTACTCAATCGTGTTGGTAAACGCCTAACAAGGCTCGTGCGCCCACACTCGAAATTCAAATCATTCCTGAGCACATCGTTGAATCGGGTTGCGCGATGACGCAGTTGGAAGATGCAAATCGGTGCATGCTGGTGCGTCTTTTGCCTCGCACAATTAGACGACGCATCACGGCGCAAACGAAAATGGTATTTCCGCGTGGGTGAGTTTTTCCGAGATTTTTCGCTGCGCTGCGTACTTGGTGATGATTGAATGACAAATTTTGATTTTAATATTGATGATCATCGACTGACGTAATACTGAGAAAACAATGTTGTGGGGATTAGCATGTCAATTAAACCATTTAATCCTGCGTATTGGATCAAATTTATTCCCGCTTGTATAGATGGATTATCGGTTACTGCTTCGCTCGAGAATTCAAAATAGAATAATGTAGCGTTGAATGGAAAGACGTCAATCTTGAGAGAAATATCTTACTTTCGTTGTAGTGATAGGTCACAATTGTCATGGTATATTCTACTGGAAACTCGACACCTGCCTGCGTGTCGCTTTTCCGAAAGGGTACACCTTTTCCTACTGGAACTAAAAGCGCGATACACCTTCGACCGTCAAGGTGAACTGGAATCGACCACCGCTTCATGTGGGTGTCGAAGAGACGCCTAGTAACTCGATATTGACACGTGCGCATTATTATACGTGCTCCGCGTGCAATTATGTTAGCAATTATTAATTACAGAGTGAGATCGTCGAAATTTAATAGTGATGTTCGTAATTTATACACTCCTCTCACGAAATCGTAAAAGTATTCTCTCTTTCTAGAGTGACTTCACATTTTCTTGTTATTTTAGAGCAAAATTGAATAATTGTGTTTTTTATGCAACAGTAATGATATGCTAGTGAAAGTAGTCGATCGATTTAGTAAGATAGTGGCGAAAACTTTTATTAATTAATATATTCGTTATATCCTGGGGATATTGAAAGTAAAAATGGAATGTGTATACAAGGTAGAAGAGAAGTGTAGCTCCATCTCGTTGCACTTGCGAAAGTCTGCACCTGCAAATGCCAGTACGTTCTGTTGCCGCTTTTTGTTGGTGTTGCAGAGATTAATTAAGAGTATCGGTACATGCAATCGTGAATGGGAGTTATCGACCAAGCGTGCTCACGTTTCCATGAATGAAAGTGTAAAAGGAGTTTCTACTCTCTGGCGTTAAGATATTGTTATTACATTTTCTCTTTATTAATGTCCTATGTAGGCATCTTATTATGTATCACTAATGTATATGTCACGATTCCTGATTTGTCTAATTGAAATTTCTCCCGAAGGGATCAATATATTAAATTAGTATTGAATATTAATTTTAATCTCATATTTCATTAATAATTTCTCTAGCCATTTCTATAAATATCAGGCGTTATCATGAAGCAGCATAGCACTATAGTTCGTCGCAGTTGACTGTGACTCACCGAAACGTTTTCGCTTCTAGTAATGGGCAATAAACATCTTTTTTCCCTTTCGTTCGTCCGCTAAAGGCGGTGCCTGTTTACAAGGCGAAGCATAAAGACGTACACGAATGATTTCATCGCTGTACCGAGAATATGGGTCACCTGTCGAGGTTCGTCAAATTCCGGCCCAAATTTCACGATTCCATTATTTGACATAACTAATTATTTTCTCTAGTTAATACAATTGAGCACAAATCTACGAAACTTACAAGGGAAGATCCCCGAACCCGAAAATTCGAAAAATTTTGAAACTTTGAAATTGTAGGGAATTTCCTCCTGATTACAACTCAATTTTGGTTTGCTACCGAAATTCACTCGAAGGGGGTGAAATTAACTCCTGAAAATTCGGTTATTTTCCGATTTTGTGTTATAACTCGCGAACTGTAAGAGATAGAAAAAAGTTTCACGACACACGTTGCTTCTTTTAGTTAGATCTATCATTTGGTAAAAAAATTATTACAGTTCACGAGTTATAACACAAAATTGGAAAATAACCGAATTTTCAGGGGTCAATTACACTCCCTTAAAGTAAAATTGGGCAGCAAACAAAAAATGCGTTATAATCAGGAGGAAATTCCCTAGATATTTACGAAGTTTCAGAATTTTTTGAATTTCCGGGTGCGCGATCTTTCCTTACTAGTTGTGTAATTAAATGCATTTGGAAGAAGTTCATTAATATGTGGAAAACAATAAGATCAGTGACGTAATATCAGTATCTGAGGGTGTTATTGAACCTGAAACAAAGGCACTATACTTATTAATAGAACAAAGAGCGTTGCGTCACAGATAATCGAAAATACCACCGTCTATTGTCGAACGAATTCAAAAGATGACGCAGCAAAACTCTCTATATCAACAAATAGCCAATCAATGTTTCATTTTTTATAATCAACACATCTATCATAAAACTTAATCTCCTGCAAACACACTAACTCACAGAACCTGCAATAACAATAACATGATAACCACATTCCCTGCTTTCGAAAACGACATTGTTGTCACCTCGAGCGTGCACATAACAATATCTGCAGCCTCGAACCGGTTCCCGCGTCTGAAAGAATGAAATCCGTACCGATTCCAATAAAATCCAATGCTATCGAAGGAAACACGCCACGGGGCACACGCGAGTTCGTAAAGCGTTGGATGTAACACCGCGTTTCCCCTCGCCTCGAGCGAACAATGTGAAAACCCATGTTCACGGCAACGGGACGCGTCGAACACGTGGAGATAGGCCATAAACAGAAGAAAGTACACTGACAACGGCGGTGTAAGTCGGCACTCGACTCGATTACAGGCCGCCCAGGGTCGTGTCGGTATTCTCCCGCAGTTTTGCGCGACAAAACCCATAAGGTTTGACCTAATATGGCGACTTGGACTTTGCGAATGCCACTGGTCTGGTGGGGATCCGTATGGAGAGCTCCTTTGAGGCCTTCAGGTCTCTCTCCTCACGGAGTCCCCCAGTACCTCACTGGACGTGTGTTACGCCGCACACGCGTTTCCATGTAACCCACGATTACGTTTCCGTTCCGCGAGCCGTCCGTTTGCGTTTTAACGGGACACAACAAACACCTTTGAAAGTGCCTTAGTGATTTCCGCGCGTTCTGTGCCATTTTTCAAACAAAACTCTTGCATTCCCCACGGATCTCGTTTCCGACCCGTGCACGGTTGGTAGACAGGTTGTTTTGCGGCGCAACCGTTTTGTCAAGTTGTCGCCTGATCGACTAGAGTTTTTCTGCCTGTCTTGTTGTCGGTGGGATCTGATTGAAAAACGAGAAGGAGGATATCGTGTTGATGTAGAGCGTTACGTGATGGGTATGTTTACACTGTTTCTCGGAAATTCTGGTGAGAGACACTAGGGAGGAGGGGAGTTTTTATTCAGTCGCGATGTACCATTGCCTTTGAGTGCACGTTTCTCGTCGACAGCGACTAGCAAAGTAGTTACAACCTCGAAAAATAAATTACATCGTTTGGGAAGATATCAAAAGTCTCATTAAAGAAGATACTCTTCAGCGAATAATAATAATAATAATAATAATAATAATAATAATAATAATAAGATGTCAGCATCTGCGCATCAGCAAGCAGCGATACGTCGCCTGGAAGCCCTGTTCAGAGACGTGAAACTGGAGCAACAACAGAACAACCCGGAGTTGGTCAAGGTGGAGATCGATTCGAGCTGCTGCGACATTCATGGGAAACACGCGAAGGAGAATTGTTGGAACCGTAGAGGTTCGATTGGGAACGCTTCTCAGACAAGGAGAGACTCCCTTAGCCGTCGAGAAGCTTACCCAGGGACATCCCCAGGCAGAAGGGGCTCCCTGGGTCTACCAATGTCGCCACCGAAGAGAGAGCTTCATCCTTCGAGCTTCCCCAACACGTTGAGAAAGAATCCACTTGGCGCATCGATGGGTGCTATAAACCACACGAGGAAGGACGCTTACGGAGCCACCATAAGCAGTTCAGCGTTGAGACGGGGCCCCATAGGTCGATCTATGGGCTGCCTGAAGAAAGACACCTTATCCAACTACAACTCGCCTTTGAGACGCGACTACGTAGCGAAATCGATGACAAGTCTGCAGAGACCCAGCTCGAGGCAGCAAGCTACCAATTTGTCCAGCCTGTTCGCGACATCGCCGACGTCCCATACACCGTTGAAGACTAGCCTCAGTACTTCCAACAGCGATTTGAAGGCAAAGAGCACGTCCAGCCTGAAGAGCTGTTTAGCTGGCTCCAGCGGGAATCTCAGGGGCAACTTGAACGTGACGTTGAGCACCGATCTTTCCATGGGCTCGAACGGGAACCTGAGGAAAGACGGGAAGCTCGCGGCGCCGCTTTCTAGCAGAAGAGGCTCCTACGACAGGAGGAGGCTCTCCACGGACTCCTTGGATAATACCAAGAGAAACTCGTGGGATCCGGGTCGCAGGGGCTCTTCTGGATCATCCGGAGGATGGGACGATCCCATTTGGGAGGAGGGAACGTTCGACGGCGGCGTTGATCAGGTAACATATTCAGCAACTCTCCAACCGCAGCTTGCAATCTGAAATCCTTTTACTTTCAAAGTAAACGCTGTAAGCTACTTCTTGAATCGGCCCGTCTGAACCCTGGCGGACTTTGGAACAAATCAGAAAGCCATCGCGCTGGCTTATTGTCTCTGCACTTTCCCGCGGGGGACAGGAGAAACCATCTCGAAGTGTACTGGTGAAACGTACACGGGGCTTTGATTGTCGTTACACGGACAAGCGGAATTTATCGTTCCCTGTTGGAAGGTGCAGTCAGCAAAGCCGTGGGAATGCATTTTAGCCGAACATCGAGTTATCCAAGATTCCATTTGGGAACTGTTGCTATGGAATTTCTAACGCGTTTTTAAATAGTAGTTTGAATGGGAAGAGTCGAGTGTTTGATTAATAGGGGCAACGCCACGCGAGGCTTTCTTTCTTTCCATGTCGGAGATGTCGGTGATGTTCCGCGAAAGCCGTTGATTCGTAACGAGGATAGCAGCGGCTTGGGTGCATCGCGGCATTAAGGCGGTTTGCATGTGGCGCCGGCACATGCAAAGTGTTTGCCGCATACTTACGTCATCGACGTGCCTTGCACGGTATGGATACGCTGTACGCAGTTAGTCATCGACTGATTATGAAAGCGTCCACCGTGCAGGGGGATAGGTGCTTTCGATCTCGTTAATCCTGGCCACGTTCTTCATTAAACACCCGTGAAAATGGTAATCCTTGGCGCTTGTCGTTTGACAGAGCATCGCTATTCCCGCGTGTCAGCCATCGTCGTTCAGTAAATAAATCTCACCCGTGGCGTTTCTAGGAAAAGTCTACCCGCAACATCGCCGCCGACGTCCATTAGCAAATATTTGTATTCCGATTTCGTCGGAATGCCTCTCGATGTGTTTCACCTGTTGAATATTGCAGGCTTCCAGGTGTAATATTATTCTCTTTAACGGAATTGAAATTCGAACGTCGTGACTCTGTGAAAGTAGGGTAGATTTACTTTGAAAGAATTTGCTTGATCTGTAAACAAATAGAAAGCATCTCTAGACCCATGCCACTCATATTTGTTCTCCGTTATGGTGACTCGTAGAAAACGGTCCCGTGTTGCGCAACCCTTTTTTTAGTGTCACTGAAGAACCTTCGTGCCGTCGTCGAATGTCATCCCGCCCGAGTCACCAGTCACCGATGATTTTCATCGAATTTCTCACCCCTGCATTGCACTTGGTAGTGCAACGCAACGTGATAGTCGTTAGATGCTAACGCAACGGTAGCGCGCGCATTTCCTGAAACGAGATTGCCGCTGGTGAGACCTACGCGTCGTTTGGCCATGAGCTGCCCACGCTCACCTGCGCGCGCGGCGCTTGTAACTCACATTTTTTACATTCTAGTTGTGTGTCCCGCTTCCTCCTCGTCTTCGTGCCCTTTATAAGCAGCGATCACGCGCAACGATCCGCGAACGACCCACGCTGCGACCCTCGATATGGCCACTTCCAAACGCGTCGATTTAAAAGTAGCATCCGCGTCATTACGTTTAATCAATTCGACAGGCATGGCTGCGTCGTTGGGAGCTCGTCCTGGTAGTCATTTCGTCGCTGTCATTTGTCATATTTCGCTTGGTTTATGCTGGAAAACGTATCTAGAGACGCGGTAGCGTCTCGACGCCAAGTACATGAAAGAAAAGACACCTTGTATATGCCTGTATGCCTGTCGCTGCCGTGTATCTTTACTCGACGCACAGCTATTCCAACTTAACCTGAAACTTATTTCATTAATATCTCATCACGCCTGCAATATTTTCTAAATTTAAAGGCATTTTTCTCATGTAAACCGCGTATAAGGTTTCGAATAAGACCAATTTCAATAAAATCGGTCCACGCATGACAGAGATATCGTAATATCGTCTCATGGATCAGTCGAAACCGGTAAGATTAAGATTTTTCTTCCGATTCTCCTTCTTCAAGAAATTTTTCGTCATAAGCTTGACTCGTTGCGAAGCTTTGGTATTTTTCTGGTTCCGCAGCTGTTTGTGTTTTTTGCTAAATTAGAAAGGAAAGTTGCAACTTGCCGCGGCTGTATTTTGAGTCGATCTTTCCATAATTTGGAATAGAATGCTAGCCGGGAACTAGTTTGCTAAACGAATAAACGCGTATCGTGGAACTATCGGGTTACGGCTCGTTGAACGAGAAACTGTGAATTGTTTGACGCGGTAGCTTGTTTCACGAGCAAACGTTTGTTCGCGCCCAAGTGTCAGAAACGTGAACACGTTGCTTGCATTGATGTACATTTAGGTACTCTTACATACACCAAATGCCACTCATTAAGCTGCATGTTAAATTGCCGCGAATATACTTCGTTTAATTGCTTAAAAAATCAACAAGGGACTCGAATGCAGCGGTTGTTTTCGAAGTCGAAGGAAATTCGCTTTATGTAACGCGAACAGGATTCGCTATCGAAAGGAAAGTTTTTGTTTTACGTAACAGGCGCAACAGGCATCGAAAAATGAAAGGCTCATCCTCGGAGAAACAGATGGCAATTATGTCACGGAAATCTCCAACAATCGAAGTTCGCTTCAGTTTTAATCATCGTCGAATTCGCTTGTTCGCGTCCAATTAAAATCGCTGTCGTGTCGCGACGAGAGAGGACATTGTCTAACTCGAAGACGCTTCCTAACACCTTAATGACGTTAAATGCAGATGCTAGGTGACGTTTTGCTCGTCTGTGGGGCTCTGGGACAAAATTCTGTGATAAATTATGGTGACGCTACACTTTTGGGTTTTGAATAAGATCACCATGTAAAAGGCACTTTTAGGTGGACGTGAATGCTGCCCTCATTAGTTAAAACGTCCTATCAAGCATTAAGAAACATCCAAGGAAACTGTACTTTAATAATTTCCTTTGTGCCGTCCTTGTTTTTCGTCATTTGATTTAAAAAATGTAGTCATTATTTCGTGGCAGCCTAATACAATTTTTTGTCATAGGTGTACCAGCATTATTAATGTGGCAATTAATTAAATGTTTCAGATAGGATACTTTAACTTAGTAAACAAAGTAAGATAGGATATTTTAATACAGCAAACAAATGTCTACTTTGGAAGAATTTGCTTCCTGCACAACACATTTAAAATCATTAAAATCAAACACCTTACGTAAACTTAGTATAATCTAATTTAGTAGATAATACATAGGACATTGTAAACTAGTAAAACGATCTGAAAAGTAGTTAGGATGAATAAATTAGACTGTTTCTAGATCTCTACGAAGAACGTAGGGTTTTCTAACTTTACGTAAAAGGTAAAAGACGTGTGGAACTTAAATATTCAACATATCTTGAAAAATGAAAAAATGTTAGATAGGACGTTGTAACTAATGAGGGCAGAATGGCCCTCAAGAACTTGGCATGTTTGTCAATTTCATGAAATTCACATATCAATTCGCCCAAGGGCCTTCTTCTTTTTTATCATACATACCTACTCCAAATTGAAAAAAAAAACAACTGAACGTTTCATGCAATTTCGTTTCAAGTAAATGGAAGTGAACAGGTTATGGATGTATTGAAAATTTTGAATCGATGATCGAAAAAGGGGAAAAGTGGATGGTAGTAGCTTTGAGACTCGGTCGTCGACCATCCAACACAGCGCAGCTGCATTTTTTGCAATCTCCTGAAAACGTTTCTAATGGATGAGTCGACAAGGCGCACGCATCATTTTCCCGTATTATGTCGGGCCGACGGCGCGTAATTGGGTCTGATTCCTGAAATCGCGGCCCGGCAATTTCCGTCTAAAACGGCACGTGACGCCTGTGCACGGTTGCGCGGCTTACTTCCGCGGTACGGTGCACGTGCATCGGGCCGCGATGCGCTTTCAGCTGCACATGCGTCGCGTTCTTGCACCGCGAGCACCGATTTCGTTCGCGTGGTGCTTGCACGGAACCGTTTTGTCTCACGGTACGACGTCCGAGATGATTGACCGATCGAGGCCGGTACCGTTAGCAAAAATTGACGCTTATTGACGTATAAACACACGAGTCGCCGGACACTTGGCTGCTCCAGCGACGCTTCTTGCGAAGGAGTTGATCGTTGCAACAGGACGAAGTTTCAGCTTGAGAGGTTCAGAATCGAACGAGTTTTTAGCTGAAGAGGATCATTGTTAGAAAGGAACGGAGTTTAAGTTAGGAAGATTGGAAACGGACGAAGTTCAACTCAGAAGGTTTCGAAAGGGACTAAGTTCAGCTTAGGATGTTCAGAATGGAACAAAGTTCAACTTAGCAGATTTGGAATGGAAAAATGCGTCAACTTAGGAAGTTAGAAAAGGGGCGAAATTGAAGTTAGGAGGTTCATAATGAGATGAAGTTCAACTTAGGATGCTTGGAAGGGGACGAAGATCAGCTTAGGATGTTCGGATTGAAACAAAGTTCACCTTAGGAGATTTAAATGGAAAAAAGGTCAACTTAGGAGGTTGGGAAAGGGACGAAGTTCAACTTAGGCGGTTCAGAATAAGATGAACTTCCATTTAGGACGTTTGAAAAGGGACAAAGTTCAACTTGGCAAGTTTGGAAGAGAACTAAGTTCAACTTCGGAGACTTAGAATGGGACAAAGTTCAACTTAGGATGTTTGGAAAGGTACGAAGTTCAATTTAGGAAATTCAGAATGAGATGAAGTTCAACTTAGAGAGTTTAGAAGGGAACGAACATTCTCTAAAAGGGAACGAAAGATCTCGTGAATTGCAATTCGAGTACATAAATATGTTTCACCTAAAAAACAATATCTTCCCGACACTTGTAGATCGAATTCACAAGTTTCAAGGAAACGTCACGGCACAGTTTTTTTTTATTTCAATCTTGAGTATTTACTACATTTTACTGATTCACTTCTGAATCTATCGAAACGAATATGAACGTCTATTCGAAAATTGAGTCAAGCTTCTGGAAGTTGAAGCTTGCGATCTCATTCCGACATGCTGCAGGATTGCAGACTGTATGGCTTTTCTGCGACAAATTCGATTAAAATACGGTGCACGTAAATAAACGAAACAGGGTCAATGCCGCAGTAGCATCGCGCAAAGGAGAAGGTGATTCATGCGGTAAACGTACAAACGGTGGCTAGTGAACCTTGACATTTCTGTGTCGAGAATTCTCCGCTGTTTTCAGCGTTAAACGAGCTAATTAATGCAGCCAGACGATCAGGATTTATGAAACGTTCGTTCAACTTTGGAAAAGGATTCACGGGTTGATTCTTGTTGGTTATAATCTCGTGTAAGCGCCAATGTATAGATATGCTAATTTCGCTTTTAAAACGTATCGTGGTATCTTTCTCTCTAATATAAATTAGTGATACACCATGTTAATTACTCCAACTGATTGACTGGATTACAGTGATTCAGTTGGAGGGAATTCAGCGAAATGTATCCATTTAAAACGATAAATATTTCAGTACCATTTATATGACCTAAAATAAGGAACGTAAATATGTCATAAAAGTGTATATCGATTAGGCGTTACTAATTGCCGCGAAGTACCCCGGATAATTCATAAATGGAGTGCAGTAGGCGCGATTAAATGGTATCTCGGGTGAAACGTTCCCTGCGTTTATCTGGCATGCATATCAACTTATATACGATACACATAAATTTAATGCAGAAATTAAGAGAAATAAGACAAATTTATGTGGCGCTGTCTTGCCACTTAGGTGAAAGTCGAGCTTGTAAACAACACTCTGCAATGTATTCGAGCAGAATTCTTCTTCATTTTGCGACTTGGTATCATTCTCACGTTTATTTTCTCTTCTCTCTTTTACCTTTTTGACCACAACGACCTGCGCTGATCCCATTTCTACCGATATCTACAAATGACCAAGTGTGGAATAGATATGTCGCAAACTGTAGTCATCCGGAACGATCGACCATCTTGGGATTTATACAAGATTTAATCGAGCAACGTGAAAACAAATTACACACGTGCAATTATGTTTACCGCTGCAATACTTTGATATTTGTTCTGTTTTGCAAATACAGGAAATACAGAGATGCAATTGATCGAGATGTTTAATAGCCACTGTTTTGTTTCGACGGCAAATCAACTGAATGTTTAATCAGTTTAGCAGATGTAAAATTTCACAGTATAACTGTGGAAAAAATATCGCAAGCACGTGATGTTGCAAGTATGAGCTTTGTAATTAGAAATATCAAGGTTCTAGGTGTTTTATCAGTACATTAACCAAAAATAATGCAAGGATGCGCTCATAGGATCCGCACTAATAACCGTGATGAATTTTCTCGAGTATGAAAATTAACGAAGCCCTCTGGTATTCGATTTTAAATTGCATGAAATGTGTAATTAAAAATGTTCCCCATGTGGAAAAACTTAAAGCGTGTTAACAAGGCAATTTATAGGCACAGCCGCAATCATCATGATAAATTGTCTTAATTTAAAATATACATAGCTGTAAAGTTTAATTTGATTATACATCGTTGTAGAATTTTACAAATTCTCTGATTCTTTACAATATACACGATCCTGTGCTCGGTTGAAAACATAATTTCATGATTATTTTTCGTGTTCGCCAGGATTACTTTGCAGATTATCTGGTTTCGTAATCTGTAACAACTCGCTGGTCAGTGGATTTCCATTTGCAGCGACTCGCGTGGGCGTGCTGGATAACATGTTTGCCACGGTGGTTAGCAACACCCATCGATTTTTCCACTGCTTTTCCATTCTTTTTAGTCTCTTAAGGCGAACCACGGATCGACTGGCAAGTAGTTATGTTCCTGCTAACGAACGTCTCGTCATTATCCTTATCGATCATTAGGTATATTCCAGCAAATGAAAGTAAATTAGGTACATCTGTTCAGATCTGTAATTTCTAATTTTAATATACTGCAATTGCTGATAAGATACAATAGATTAAGAAACATAAAGTAGAAAGTTAAAACTGAGCAGTGGAAGATTGCTTTCATACACGAAACATAGAAATTATTTAATTCAATTCAGTCTTGTGTTTCTGATTTCTGTACTCAACTTTGTGGAATTTTTTTAGAGCCTATAAAAAATGTTTATGCAATGAAAATTTATCACGCGAAAGATTACGCAATTACTCGATTTAACAGGAAACAAATTCGTGCTTTTAAACATGTGTACTTACTTCCATATTTTATTTTCTTCAAGTAGGGCACGCGACATCGGTAACTTGTTTCGAAAAAGTCCCGCGAATAGAATCGATTATCGTTGCGAGATCACTGTTTTACCGACGACTGGCAAATTGCTTTAAGAATTCTCTGTCTTATCCGGCAAGCAGCAGTGCCGCGACTTTCAATTTCACCGCAAAGTAAGAGCATCCACTTTGCTCCATCTCTAATTTACGAGTTTCCATCGGAGCACGCCTCCAATTATCATTCGTGCCGCGCAACGAAAGTAAACGCTTGGGCGTGTATCAGCAATAATAAGAATATTATTTAAAGTATTTATTCTGGAAGAAATCTGGGTCACAGACGTCGCTTCGACGTATACAGTGTCCGACCAGGCGGATCTAATGGCCATAAACTTTCTTATAAATTCTTTGTGATTTTCACGAGCCGTTTTCTCTCAATCATCCGCCTAGCGTCTGCCACTTCTAAACGACGGCAAGGTTGTAAATACGTTACAGATCAGAGCGCATCCATGCTGCGCGTATAATCGAATTACGCTCGTATCGAATATCATACATTCCACCCCATATAAATTTAACGGCCCCTGAACCTCGCAGCATCACAATTACCATTAAAAATTATACTGTCTACTCGCATTGGACTTTTAAATAGAACACTCGATCGGACCAGCTGATCCAATCCAAATTCGAGAACCAAATACTCCCTTAAATTTCGACAGGTTAATCGACTTTCTACTCGATACAGTGAAAATGGAGAACACATTTTTCAGGTAGTCGTGTTCGAAACGGTAACGAACGTACTTTCTTCCAATTAGAACCGAGTCGGAGAAAGAAGTCCGAAACGGGAACGAATTTCAATTCGGGGGGACAATGTCAGTGAAAGCACTTGAAAATTGAAAGTATTCAAGGCAACGCCCAGAAATGAGATCTCGGTGGCGGCGCGAGTTAAATCGAGACTCATCGAATGACGATTTGGCTGATTAGAGGAACACTGAGTTCCCTTGATTCTTGGACGATCCAACTGATTCGCACAGTGAAAGAACTGCTTCCTCGTAGGCGCTGCCTTTACAGATTTGTATTTGGGCTGGCCTTTATAGCCAGAGATAGGCACAATTATTATTTAAAAAAATTTGATTAACAAATAAAAGTTAATAAAATTGTAGGATATAGTTTGCAACTTTCACTTTAATTTTAACTTTATTCGTCGAGCGCTTCAACTTCAGCGTCGAATAAAGTTTTCAACGTTAACTTTAATTTTAACTTTATTCGTCGAGCGTTTCAACTTCAGCGTCGAATAAAGTTTTCAACTTTAACTTTATTCGCCGAGCGTTTCAACTTCAGCGTCGAATAAAGTTTGCAACTTTAATTTTAATTTGAACTTTATTCGTTGAGCGTTTAAACTTCAGTGTCGAATAAAGTTTTCAACTTTAATTTTAACTTTATTCGTCGAGCGTTTCAACTTCAGCGTCGAATAAAGTTTTCAACTTTAATTTTACCTTTATTCGTCGAACGTCTCAACTTCAGCTTCAAATAAAGTTTGTTAACTTTAATTTTAACTTTATTCGTCGAGCGTTTCAACTTCAGCGTCGAATAAAGTTTTCAACTTTAATTTTAACTTTATTCGTCGAGCGTTTCAACTTCAGCTTCGAATAAAGTTTTCAACTTTTACTTTAATTTTAACTTTATTCGTCGAGCGTTTCAACTTCAGCGCCGAATAAAGTTTTCAACATTAATTTTACCTTTATTCGTCGAACGTCTCAACTTCAGCGCCAAATAAAGTTTTCAACTTTAATTTTAACTTTATTCGTCGAGTGTTTCAACTTCAGCGTCGAATAAAGTTTGCAATTTTATCTTTAATTTGAACTTTATTCGTTGAGCGTTTCAACTTCATCGTCGAATAGCATTTTCAACATTAACTTTAATTTTAACTTTATTCGTCGAGCGTTTCAACTTCAGCGCCGAATAAAGTTTTCAACATTAATTTTACCTTTATTCGTCGAACGTCTCAACTTCAGCGCCAAATAAAGTTTTCAACTTTAATTTTAACTTTATTCGTCGAGTGTTTCAACTTCAGCGTCGAATAAAGTTTGCAATTTTATCTTTAATTTGAACTTTATTCGTTGAGCGTTTCAACTTCATCGTCGAATAGCATTTTCAACATTAACTTTAACTTTATTCGATAACAGAGTGCTCCCCTCATTTCCCCGCAGCAAAAACAGAATAAATAAACGGAATAGCGTTCACCTTAGTTCGAGACAGAAACCACACCCTTAATTCCAAACAATACTATATCTCCCTTGCGCAGCGCGCGAAGGTAAAGCGGCCTCTTTCACTGTCTGAGCGTGTTTCTGTCTAAGAATCAAGGAAACTCGGTGTATACACACCGCGTCTCCATTCATCCGCCGGTCGGAAACCACCAAACTATATTAGGTATATCTACTTGATTACGGTGGCTGAGCGTGCGAAGGCTCGATTCGGCGCGTTTCCACACGCGTTTCGACGTCACTTTCGACCGAAGTTTTTCGACGGCGGCGGAGAGCCAGTCATGGTCCACGTCCCAGTAGACCGGACGAGTGGTAATTACAGTAGCAGAGCTTGCGCGTAGTCGCTACGTAAAACACACGTTGCCCAGTCGTTTCGCTCCCTTATCGCGTACGCACGCGCACGGCTGGCTTGTTATTATCATTTCTCAGCGGGTCTACGGTGATCCGGTAATACCTGACGCGGCATTTTTCCGCGGTGCCGGACGAAAGGTGGGAAAAAATAAAAGAACAGTGCACCTTCGATTGCGCAACTCCCGATCGCCGGCGATTTGCCCCGAACAGGTTGCACTTGGTCGATCCGTGCTCCGGAGCTGCTAGTAAATTGCGACACGATCGTACCGCCTGTAAGACTAATGTCAAATCAGATAGCTGACGAACGACCGCTTAATTGAAACAGTCACTTGTCTTGGCTTGGTTTTCGGAGCGAAAAGATAGGTATCGCTGTAGAGACAGTGGACGCGCGCGCACGTTGCTGGAAAAATCGGCTTACCGTGATCCGGGAATGATTTGTGAGATCCTTGATCGACCTTCGTTCGTTCTACAAGGTAATAGGCGTGATCAGATATTATCCTTGTTTGAATTTCTCCGCTGACCCAAATTACACAGGCAAGTGTCTGTGAGTGCCCACGGTGAATACAAATTATGCATCGAATGGGAACATTGCGTTGTTAAATGTATGGTATTTTCTTGATAATTTAAGAAGCTGCGAAGCGAGGCTTAATTCTGTTCAGAAGGTATGCCTCGCAGCAAAGTTGTCATACCACGAAGATCCTGCACGTAAAGAGGTAGAGCGGTCATCAAGAGCGTTTAAAGTACCGTTGCCGATAATCTTCAACTTCTTGAGGAAATCATACACGAAGATGATCTTAGGAACTCTATTGCGATATCGGTTTCGCATTCATCACAGCTCGCGATAAAGGAGTGTCGCACGATTTTTCTCACTTGATTGCAAGTAGGGTACGCAGATCGCGGTTAATTCGAAGCCAGTTTCAGCAACTTTGACCTGCGGTATGCTGCTTCTCGGAGCCCCTGCTTTCGTACACGTCTCCGCACGACATCATCGGCATAAAAACGAAGGCAAGATCGGCTGGGAAAAAGTGGGTAATGATCGTACATGGAGGCGTATAAGGAAGAGGAATAAACACACCGCGAGTACCGTTCGAAAGTGAAAAAACTGGGATGTAAAATTCGGAGATCGGCTCTTTTGGTTTTTACTCTACAGTTTAGTGGCGAGGGATAATACGGTAATTGTTGGATGTTAGAAAGTTAACCGTGAATGGATTAGGCACGGCGGATTACGCTAGCTCTGTTGTTTAGGAAGTAGTTGTTTTAGTTTCATTGCGTTGGAAAGCTGTGAAAGAGTGACGGGAAATTGGTAATGGACAGTAATTCGTAGTGTTTGTAAATTCTTATTCTAACATGACTCTGCTCAGTGCGAATTGGTTACAGCTAAGTGACTGGGAAATGTAATAATTGTATAATGATACAAGTAGCTATAAATTCTCAGCGTTTCAGCTCAATATTTTATGAGCTTCCATAGAGCTCTATACCTATCGCGTTTTTGCTATAGTCAGACTCGTTTAACTCTCGATATTACTTCATGTTCAAACAAATAAAGAAAAGTCTGCGGTGTGTCAAGCAACATCCGTCATTTTCGTGTCATCTACGATAAAACAGGGTTAATTGCAAGGTATAAAAAGTGTATAAAAGGGTTGCGGAGGATTGACAAGTGACCCATTTACATCTCATTAAACCTCCACTTTACATCGTTTCTATTCCAGTTGAATATATTTATCATTGAACTGTGTGTCAGCTGTAGACGCAAAAGTTGTTCGATTTCAACGAAATATTCCGCTATCATTCATATCTGACGAGCAGTGCAGATGTTACCTGTACTTTCACTGTGAACGTCCAAAATGCCTCAGACCTTGACACAGTTCCCTACGTTCACAAATTCTTGAATGCTCGGTAGCACAATATTAAATTGAAACGGGAGCGTGAACAAGAAATAAACGCAACTTCCGCGGAAAAATGGGCCGCGCGATAGAATGTAACGCTAACAGGTTCTAACGGTTCGACAGGAAGACTTTATCGGCTCTGTCCGGTCGTGAGCCGATTTTTGGTACGGGTGGATCGATAAGGAGTCCAACGAGTAACACGAGGAGCAAAAGTTGTGTCGTTTTGGCGCGACGTCGATCAGATAATCGCCGCGGACGCAGCCCACCGGATCACGGCAATTTACTTTTCGTGTCGCGCGCGGTACTTTCTCTAAAACGCACACGTCCGATACCGATCTGACATCTGCTTTAGCGTACCGTCTCGATTATACGCTCCGCGACCCATTTTCTGGGGGTTCTGACCGGCGGCACGTCGAATTATCAGAGAAAACCGGCATCGATCGTTTCCACGGCACAATGAGCTGAGATTCGTTTGCAAGAATCACTTTTACTCTATGTTCGAATAGAATCGATCGGATTCCCTCCCGAGACGATCGATCGATTACGCGTCAGACCAGAAAATATCGGTACACCTTAACGTGAAAGTTACTCGGTTTCTTGTGTACGTACCTACGTCGAGGACAATGGAAATATCTAACGAATATCTGTAACAGAGGCGTGACTGCTCTGGCTGGTTAATCGTGTTCAACGTCGATTTCCTTTCGATACTTTTCCACGATATTTCGTTTGTCACTGTAAGAAACAAAGTTTCGTGGCATTCTATAAACCTTGACTATTTATTTTAGCTCGGCAGTGTTCATAACAATGTTTATGAAAAAGAAAGTAGGTAACTGTCATAGTTTTTTAGTACAGAATTTGAAGTTTAGTAAACCAAGATTAATTATTTCGGAATATTTCCATAGTTGCTCCATCTTTATGCAAAGGGGAGGCTGTAGAAAATGGTTCAAGGAATAAGATAAATTTTAGATTAAAGTGTTGCAATGATCGAATGCATATTTAACAAAACATCGAGTTGACCTCGAGATTTCTCATGGCGCAACAAGATTCACTTTTTTTTTTATATTTCCAGCGTACCTTCTCCTTTTCGAAATACACAGATCGTAGAGGAGGGCTCTAGGAGTAGCCTGGTATTTTGTATCCCAGGGCGATGTATCGTTCGGTTTCTAAATATCCGGTAGTTGTCAGGCACGCGCGTTAATTCACCTGACTAGGAGGCGTTATCGTGCAAGCTCCGTTTCGAGCGAAAGGAAATCTTGCGTGGGCACCGGCACGCGATAGTTTCCCGGGAATAAAAGAAAGGGGAGCGAGAAGAGAAATAGAGGAAGGAAAAAAATAGAGAGGATTGCCGCATCGTCGCGAATTATTAACGGAGCGTATCGGAGAAAGCTGAGATGGAAAATTGAATCGGCGTGATCGCACTCGGCGCGATGGTGTCCTTTGAAAAATTCAACGTTTAAGAAATGCTTCACAAGGGATGTAAAAAATTAACGTGTCTTCTAAGTATCGGGCTCTAATTATGCTGCGTCTAAAGAATGAGGCGGAAAAAGTGGATTATTTATGGAGTCATAAAACGCGCGTTTAGTGCTGAAGAAGAGGATGCACGGGACAGAAATGCTTCCAGGAAAGATTAATTTGTCTGGAATCTTTAAGCGAAGCAGAAGAGGCGAGCACTTCACGTCCCCGATTAAACTTCTTAACGAACACTTACACGGATACGAGTTCTCGGGTGAATCAGTTCATTCCAACCCACCCGCCTCTTCTTACTTCCTGCGCGATTTCTATCTGATACAAAACGAACCCGAAAGGATGGGCCTGGTGGTCGCTGAAAAGGATTCCAACAGCGCAGTGAAAGCGGGAGACGATAGAAAAGGAACGCAGTCGGGGTCGGTTTAATTCTGCGGGGGTATCATCGAACTCTCGAGACAGTGCTAGTCGTTTGGACTTAGCGTCGGTGGAATTTCACTGACAAATTTGTCACAGATTCATTGGTACACCGTTACGATATTTTAAGGGGTCATTTCGGTTACCGCGCCGATAAATTCAGCGATTTTCAGGAATTTATTGTGACGAAAATAATTATACTAATGGAATAAAACTTTTTTCTATTTAGTAAACTACATTGCTATAGTAAATAAAAAATATAAAAGTAATACAATTATTGCTTTTCAAATACTTTTGAAAACGATCTTTGATGACATGATTAAAAATTCATGCCTCGATCGTAAAGACGATTTCAGCTGTTAGAGTTATCTGAACGAAAAATCCAAACAGATTCTTCATCAGTATTACTGTCGCTATCCCTTGGACTGTAATTAGTGATTTATCTTCAATATTAGCAAAATGGCGGGCAAAATATGTACAAGGAAAATGTTTCTCGGTTTTTTCTTTTGCTATTTTCGATTTTAAAAGTAGGTTAAACTCAATGAAAATACTTGGTTGTAGTCCCTGCGAGAGTTATAGGTGTGCAGAATAAGCAGCCAAATTTATAAAGCAATCAGTTCGGTAGATTTTCAGATTTTATGACGTTTCGAAGAAAACGCGTTCAATGTTTTTTATCTTCAAAATGCCTCTGTAGAAGCTAAAATAATCGAAATTTTTCCATGAAAATATAAATGTACATTCTTGAGGATATGCACTTTCGAAAAATGTTTTAAAAAAATCGATTTTTTTTAACCCATCTAACTAGAATGACCCCTTAAGCTTCCAATTAATTTATTTATTTATATTCCAAGTGTTTCTCACACGAATATGTACCAACTGAAATTTTTCAGGGAAATCTATAAGAAGATCCTGCGATTTTTTGGCAGGTCCCACGTTATATACTCATTCTAAAGCATAATTTACTATCATTAACAAAATCAGAGTCGCCCACGCTTGCTTCCAGAGGTGTAAAAATTATTACCATTATAGAGAACCACCTGTTGTGATATCGCCCACGATACATCAATTGGCGAATGCGACGGCACTCTCGTTTCATGGTGGACGCTCGCGAGACTCGTGAGAGGAGCCCAGTGATGAGTCTAGAAGGCTCGGTGGTAGGGAGATGAAGTTTCGATCCCGCGGCGGAGAAGTGGGTCGTTTCTCAACGAGTCGAAGTCACTCGACGAGAACGTGTCGGCTACGCACTCCTTCGCTGCACTCAGCTGAGCACAGTCGTCTCCGATCCGCGATCCACGATCCTCCCACCGATTCCCGTACCGATAACCCGCTAATACTCGGAAGCAATCGGTGTTTAACTTCATCCCGCGTATCGACACAACAGGTGAAAGGTGAGATCCCGTGAAAATCCGCGTCTTAGGTGTGCTAAACCTCTCCGCGGAAGGAAAGACACAGCACCGGATCCAAAGTGAAGTGAATAAAAAGTGCTGTCTGCAGAGAAGAAGATCGAAAGTGACAGGGCTTACTGGCTTGATTTGAAGCCAACACTGTGCTCGTTGGAAAGTGGTGAAAATCAAACCCGTGCGAACTCCACGGTCCTTTGTTCCCTGGATTCCCCTCTGAAGGCAACCTTCGGTTGTCCATTTTCCTCGAGAATTTCCCTCAGGTTTTCTCTCTCAACTACTTCTGCGGTACAACTCCTGTTCGTACCACACGATCACCGTTGAAGTCGATCGTGAAGTATGACTATCAGGAAGCATCGCAACTAGTACGACCCAGGATGAACGTCCAAAGCATCGTCGTTCATTGACACCACTTTCAACCTCTCCGCTGTCACTCAGAACCCGGTCACCGATCGCGCCATAGGAAATGGGTGACATCCGAGTGTTGGATCCTCGTATGGATCCTCGCTTCGAAATGAAGCAATCCCGTCCGTGGCCCCCCATGTACCGAAACCACCCAGCGTCCAGGGCACCGTCCTTCTGCTATCGCCCTGTTCCTCTAGACGCCATGGGTCAGTGGATAGCGCCCCACTTGGCCGACTACAATTACGTGCCCGCCAGGATAAGCTCGTCAAGCGGGAACAAGGGTCGCGATTACTATTACCTGGCGCCGTTATATAGAAACGCCATGCCACCACCGCAGACGATGTCGCCCCTTCAGCTGTCCCCCGTGGCCGTTTCGCCGAGAATGATGATGATGGAGGCGCCAAGGGGTCGGGCCAAGAGCTCCGGTGGCCTGTGCAGGAGCAGTGTGCCGCCTTGCACCTGCTCCGTGGGCAGGACCAGGTCCCTCGAGGACGTCAGGAGCGAAGTGAGCGAATGGGAGGATTGCCACGACGAAAACGGCAACCACCTGCAGAGGAAAAGCCCCAAGAACGGCAGCGCTTGCAGACAGACGCGCAGGTCCATGGAGAACATTCTGGACGTCGAGACGGTCGAGCAGCACGAGCTGAACACCTTCGAGAGGGTTGGAAGAGGGTGCAAGAAACAACAGGACGATAGGAGGAGCGAGAAACCGGGAAGAAGACGCGGCAGCTATATGGTTCGTTGGATTCTTGTTTTGGGGAGTCTGGTATTAGGTGATTCTTGTTTATTAGAGGGTGGGATTTGGGTAATTAGAGTGTTGACTGGGTTATCAGTCTTGTTTGAATTTTGAAGGTGATCATTGTGTTTGATGTTTAAAGTTGAATCTCATTTGCCTATGGATTATAATCCGAGGAATGAGAGGTTAGATTCCGTTAGATGGTCGATGATTTTCCTTGAAATTAACCTTGCTTCTTACGAGCTCTTTCTAATATAAATATTTATGAGCGTCGGCCCTAGGATATCGATGGAGCGTCGATCTCTGCCAGTTTCTCCGTCGCTAGAATCCCGTTCCGCGTTGTTTTTGAATTTAAATGAACCTGCGAGCTGGAGGTTTGCAATTTCATTTCTAATGAATCATCACGACACACGATCCCGTTTTAGACTGGCGTTAATGAGCGAAATTCGGTCACTTTAACATTCACATTTTAGATATTTTATAACCAATTAACCGGTGCACGTTGCGTATGCAAATGAACTGAAACCACTTTTACTGGGAATTTCAATTCGATTTATGTTATGAATTCGTAGCACTATCGTGTCTTACATGCAAATTAACGTGATAACCTATTAATGGAAAGTGGTCCATGTGTTTGTTAATCCAGTTTCACAGTTTCCCGGTAATGTCTGGTTCCGGAAATTTACGCACCTTCTGATACATTAGGCGCCGTGAAAAACGGCGTGAACCAGGGTGTCTTGCAAAATGGCCCCTCTCGCGAGACCCCGTCGCTGGATCTCAGCACCTGTTGCAACCCGGAAGCGATCATATCACCAACGTATCACTAAAAAAAAAAAACAAAAAAACAGGGATAATCGATTTTCCTTTCGACTCGATAAGCATCAGCTGTGTCCGATTGAATTTCTGTTAAAGAAAGTCTGGTCTTATATCTTTTAATCAGGCATCGAGATTGCCAGTCGCGTGTCGCAATAAAATTGAGAGTATATTCTTTGCACGAGATCAGTTTAAGTGGATTTCGCTTAATCGGTGCAAAACAGTTAAAACGATTCGGTAAGAAATTTTTAGGCAATTGATCGTTAGAATGTTTTACACAGAGCTGTGACACAGTTGTTCAGAGTGGTCTTAATTTCTATAATAATCCTCTGCGCGGGATTTTTCTAATAGGGTCCACTATGTGTTTTGCCTCCAAATCGATTCGCACTTTTTCAATAACATCAAGCCGTCGTTAATGAGGCGTAATTTTGCAGGCTGTGGCTAGAAAGTGTTCCCAATTGCTGGCCTCGTGTTAATCCACCGTTACCTGTTCATTAAAAGGAAAAAAAAGAAACCTAACAATAATCATCGATCGCTTCCGACGAGCTTAATCCTCCGCTTCACGAACTCCAGAGAACTTCCTGCTCGATCGTTTCAATTAAATAGTTCGAGTTTCTTTGTTATAATTATCTCTTTGCCTCTATTGTTCCATATTTAGGACCTACGCTCGATCGCGTACCATTAAATCATCATATCTTTAAGCACCGACCTTAATTATTTACCGATGCTGTCATCGACCTTAATTGTTTATTTATTTATCCATTATGCGAGAAAGCTTTCGTCGTATATTATAATAGCCACAAATATAAAGAGAAACTTACCGTCGAAGTGATGCACCTTGAATTTAAAAAATTTGGGTGCTTTATTTATTTATTTATTTATATATACGCGGGAAAACCCTTTGGTACACAGAGAATAGAAAAAAGCAGAAAACCTTCATTTCAATTACCTCCATAATTGAGTCAACGAATTATTTAGCGAGGATTCTATATAGAAAATTGTTATTACACCTCATATTATGAAGCAACGAAACAAATTTAAATTTTCTATTCCAATCGATCGCTAGAATCTTTTCATCTCAGTCGTCTCGTAATACAGAAATCGTTGATCTTGACGAAGGCACGTTCATTATACATTCATTAATTCGACCAGGCCTCTTGAAACTGGAACAGCCGTTGCTGACGATAATTAAAATTGCCGGACACTTTCGAAAAAAACATTTTTCTAGGGAAAGTGAATCCACGGGTTGCGCAATCCAGCGAGGACGAGCGATCGCGTCGCGATCTCTGTAAACTGCTACGAAATCCAGGGGTTTTTGTTTGCACAGCGATCGATAGGATGTCGAAACCGGAGGCGATTTACTTCGAAAAGTGCTCGTTTCGACCGATGAGGTGCTTAATTACCGTATTACACTCGCCGCGATTGCAACAGTTGGCAATCACCTCTGTAATCGCAATTTTTTCGTCCACCCTTCTTTGCGACTGACTTGAAAAGGAGGAAGTGCTTTGGATTTGTTACATGAAGAAACGGATAGGAAAAAATTCCATTATCGAGTGGTTGGATAGCGTATAATGTATTCCAAGTAATAGGCTATTGAGCCAGAAAAAAAGGGTTACATAAGAATGTTTGAGTTTATTGTACTTTGTGAACGTATGATGAAAGGTAATTTCGTTAGAAGGGAACGTGAAATGGATAGGCCCCTTCAGTTTCTCGTTGCGAAATTGTTGGATCATTTTAGTCGAAGTACACTGTTTATGCTTCAATTAATAACACATCACTAATGAACGCGAGTAGTGGAAAGTAACACATAGTTTAATATACGTTTTAGTTATTGCACGCGATCGGTATCGGTGTATTTCTTTTTTAAATTTCGTCATACGACTGAAGCTTTCGTTTCGTATGGGACAGAAGCTTTTTGGAGCTTCTTGGGAGGCGTTGAAACGACGGTGCAAGTTAAACAGAATTGCATTTAACATAAATAATAAATATTCCCTTGTCAGACATTCACAGCGGATTAACAAGGTACATTCACTCGTCAGGATTTTACTGCGACATAAATTACTAAATGCTCTACTCGACGAATGGTAGGATGAAGACGTTGAGTCGCAACTAGTTAAATATGAATATACGTTACATCGAATGTAACTTCTTGCGCCCGAGGGGACTATCGTTTGAACTATTACGTGGTCGGTCGGTTTAAAGGCCTCTGGTTTTCAAAAATCACCCTTTGGAGCGTATCTACTCCAGCACCGGTTGGATACCAGTCGATAAGAACTCGTTGGGTGCAAGTGACCTCTTGTAAAATTCCTCGACTGCCATAATGTCGTTTCCTTTTGCATTCCAGTTCTCAATTTATTTGCGTTCGATACTCGCTTGGGGACTAGTTCTTATCCCTTATTATATTTTAATTATCGTGTCTGGCCTCTAGCCAACAATCCATCGTTCATTCTCTGTAGTTCTGCGGAAAACAACTCGGCTATCAGTTGCTCCTTCAATCACGACTGTACTTGGTGACACCAGACTCAGAATTAAGGAAGATTAATTTTGTTCCCGTGGCTGCTAGGAAACATTCTTCCCTTTCATTGCAGTTTTTATAGCTCGTGTAACTGGAATTTGTTAGAGAAGTAATGATTTGTCTTAGTTAATTCAAGCTACCCGAAAATTACCTACAATAATTTAACCTTTCGTTGATACTTTGGATGTGGGCCACCCATAAGCTGATTTTGACGCTCTGTACATTCTATATGCAAAACAAATAGCTTTTCTCTAAAACCGACATGTAAACAATTTTTTCCCCGAAAATATTATATCTCAACAACAACTCTGTAGATTTTTAGCTTCTAATATTGAAATTTATAAAAGTTACAATTTTTTTAAGATTTTCTTCGTTTTTTTCTCGACATATGAGTCCAGATTTTATTTTACAAAAACTGTGATAAAATTTCAATCAAAACATTGTGGGAATACATTCTAGAGGCCTTGAAATTGGCCCATGATTTTTTTGTAAATGAAAATGGCAGTCGTTCAAAAATTGCTCTGGGTGTGAGCCACCCAGGTATGTCAGAATTGGTCGAAAAAAGAAGTGTATCAACGAAGGGTTAACTTTTTATTATATTACAACCCTTTATTTTTGTACTATTCTTGATAATTCTATTAGACATCCCGTAAATAAGTAGATAAATAAATAGAAAATTCCAAACATAGTTGTACATTAAACCACGAGTAACTTCAATACTCCTAAAATCTCCGATTCTAAACTGTTCCTCTCGCAAAGGAACGCTAACGAAACGCAGTACACAGACGTATATATTCGATAGGTGAAATTCGGTGCAGGCGTTTCGAAAGTTCCCTCTTCCCAAACCTCGGTCCACGTCTTAAGCCCCGACCGCACTCGCATCTTCGGTTGCCCGAAACACCCAGGCGTCTGAAAAAGTGTGCCGCAACCCAGATCCCGCGATGCGACTGGTTTCACCGGAATGTACTCCGTGAATATTCTATTTCGATCCACTCGGATCATCCCGCGGAATTTGTGGAGATCTGCTTTTGACGCGATTCCTCGATCGAGGAATCGAGTCGTCGTCGATGACCTATGGACGTCCTCTCATCTCATCTCGCGGAGCCGAGGGAAAGGACCAAATACGAGTAGACGAGTCCGGTTTTACCGGTTCACCGTGAAGAGTGAAAATTTCAACGCCCAATTGCGTGGGCAGATCGGTCCCGGGCGTTCCAGTTTCGCGTGCAGCGGTTTTCCATGTGACGACGGATGTCGATGGAAAGCGCCGATCGATATCGTTCGAGCTATGTCTGGCTGGGAAATTCCGATTTCACTTGCCACAGTCGCGAATTTACGCGGTCGTAAACTGGCTAATATCCTTCGGGATTTATTACGAATATCTAGGATGGCTTTTCAATCGTTTGCTTCAGCACGCTGATTGGAAGGGGAAAAAGAGGCCGAGGAAGGAGTCAAGGCTGTTTTAATCGGTAATTGTTTTTCATTGAGCCACGCATCGTTGAGTTCTCAAAGACGCTTGATCGAAGGCCTTCATCTGTTCCGGTGGAATTTCCTTCTCCCGATGCACCCTTTCTTTTAAACGAAGCTCTACGTTTCATGTAAACTGCAAAGGAGTCAGAATTCAATCGATAGCTTGATGTTTGCGATGAGAGTCACGAAATGGATTGGCATTCAGTTAGAATATCGTTATCGTTAGTTTCATCTTGAAGCACACAGTGTAGTTGACTCAGGGCGATTAGATTCATGAAGGATGTTCTAAGATTGTTACAGCTTTACGAGTTAATTGGCTCTGGCTCTATCAACCGAAGTAACAACCGTAGAAATGAATTCGATAAGAAAACGCCCGTAGAAAGTGATTGCAGACCGAGTCCACTTTATCATCTAAAGTAGGGGAAACATAAATAGATGCACTGGAGCAGTTTCAATGGAAAGCGAGAGCGGCGTCTAATCGTGTTGCTCGATGTTTGATAATTCCACAGATATGAATTATTGATAGGAAAAAAGTAACGAGCCTCGATCGCTGACCTAAATTCGTATTTTTGTCTCATCGATATTCAATAGCCGCCCGAAAATTGGCAAAAGGACGATCGTTGCTTCATCGCTGATTAGCATAATTGCTCAGTAATTATCTTGAAAAGCGAATTTGGTGAACCAGTTGTTGTGTCCTGTTTTCGATCGCAATCAACGTTCAGGGATCCAACGAGCGTTCTTAATTGCATTGAGAAAAGAGAAGAAGAAATGTGAGAGATTTTCTTTGTAGTTAGAAAATTATTTCCATTTAAGGGATTAAGCGATGAATCATACTTCGTAGGCTTTTATGTTTAATCGTCTCTACTCAGTCTTTAAAGACTGTAAGTACAGGAGAAAGATTATTCCTCGTATATTCAACGTGACCTGTCACGCGAAGGATGCGTCGGATAATTACAGTGCATCAAGGGGTATCCTTGAACAGCAAAACTGTGTAGTTAATCTCTCAAACTTCCTCAGAGATTAACAGACTTTCCTCCCCTATTTTTACCAAAGACAAATTGCAGTCGACGTAGTCTTGAAGCAATATCTGTTTCATTTTTACACAGAATGTGATAGAGCGAAGCTTAACGCTTACAATTACCGCTTCATCAACTGCAATCTCGTATTAAACTGAAAAGAAACCTCCAACAATTTTCTGTATAATTTCTCCAATTCGAACACAGATCTCCAAGAAAGCTAAGCTCTCTATTTATGTCAGTTTACGCTTATCGAGTCCAAAGAGTTCAATTAACCAGATCAATCTATAATTGTAAACAGTATGATTACTTGCCTCGACGTTCCCCTCGTTTCCCAAATGAAAAGTCATTCCACTCGATGATTCGATTAAAAGAAAGAAACTGCTCGCAATTTCGCGAGTTTAGTGACCCGTCAGAGAAACTAGGCTCTTCAGCTAGAATCTTCTGAAATTTATCGTTCGTTCCCGGATGGTTTGCCATCGAGCTGTTTCCGGCTCGTTAAGCCGTCCGGAAGAAAGCCAATTCGTGGATTTCCACTGAAGTTCGGAGCTTTGAAACGGATCGACGATCGATTTTCTCGGCGCGGCCCCGTTCTCGCTCGTAAATCGTCCCGACGTTCCATTCCGAATCTTCGGAACACTTCGTCGAGGCGTTGATGTTCCTTTCACGAATTGGCTTTCGGAACAAACGTTATGAACTGTTTGAGCTGGATGATTTAGTAACTATTGTCTGCGTGGATTCTTCTTAATTATTTTAGTCGTTCAATGACTCTTATGAATTATAAAAAGTTTCTAGATACTTCATTCAGGGTAAGTTCTCGTCCCGAGTGTGACATAATTTGAACATCGCAATGTGCTTGTTCTCTGATTAAGAATCATGGTAAATTTTGAACTTGAAGATTTTTCTATCAAATTCTGCAGATATTTATTGCGATTGGACACTTATTGTTTTGTTAAAGGGGAATATGTACCTTCTTACTGCAAGGTGTACAATTTAGTTCAGTATACAATTGCGACAAGGAAGCTTCACGAACCACGCGTTAACTATTGACTTATTCGACGATTACGTGTCTATTGTGGCATCCGATCGAGCCGATTTCTGCCAATGCTCCCGTGAATGATACACTACGGTGAACACCGATGGAGAAACGGCGCTCGTGACTAAGCAACCAACACCGCTGATTCGTTATGTTCGTTGGAATTGCTGTACACCTGTCTCGTCCTAGATCTCTCGAATTTTTTCCCCGTCGATTCTTTATTTTGACCGCGTCATTCCAGCACTGATACGTTTAATCGCGCTTCCTCGGATCCATCAACTGTTGCAACAGGCAGACTTCGCTGCTTTTCTGCGATTCTTGTGTTAATAGTGTGTTATGCTTTTTACTTATAGTTTTCAATTCGCTGGATACTCAATGCACGTACAATTGCCCACAGATAGAATCATTCGAAGCTTTCGCAATGACGAGTCAGTTTTCAACGTTGAAACAGGAAATCTAAATGGTCGCTGTCACAGGGAATCATCCACTACGTTGCATAATAAAATTATCAGTTGCATGCAAAGCTGATAGACGCAACACTCGACGGAGTAATCGCCATCGCGTTGTGTACAAACTGACTTCTCTATTACCGATTCTTGAACAACTGTCGTATTCCAAATTGCCTTAGGCCCCATTCTCGCACACACAGAACACAATAGAAGCTATTGAATAGAATCATAAATTAACATCTCTAAGATAGAATGCATCAATGAAACTGTTGCTAATTTTGGCTGTTGCTAATTCCGAGTCACGAAATATAAATATGAAATAGGAATTTTAGACAGTAAAGCGAAGTCACGCCGCTTTGGAATCTAAACGAGGGAGTAGTTTTCCCTTCGCTGCACGGTTTACGGAGGAGATGAATAAGAAAGAAGCAACAGCAATCCTCATTTCCCTTGCTAATTCCTCGATCGAGATAAACGGCCCTGGTGGAACCCGAAAGTAAAAGCGTGGCGAGGCGCGCGGAACGTTGTGCAAGACGAATCGCGAAATAATTTCGAGCACCCTCGGTTTCGTTAAGAAAAAGCCCGAGGAAAATTCGTTTATCGCGCGATACCGTTTCCCCGTCAAACGTCCTCGCGTTTTAGAGCTGCGGTCTCCGTTGCGACAGAGGAGCGTATTGTTCCGTGACGTTGTAAAAGTAAATCGAAGCAGATCGGAGAAAAGTTCGCGCGAACCTGGGTAGAACAGAACGATTTAACGAGCTGCGCGAGATATATGCATAACGGGGTTACGCGTTTACATTGTGGGGTGCTTGTAGATCGTTAGTCGGAAATTGAATAATCATTCTGTCGTGATTTCCCCGAGGCGAAATCGCATTGTGACGGAAAGCACTCGCGCATGAAAGATTTTTGATCATCCAAATTGGGATACTAACGATTACGTTGATCATTCTGTTGAACCTATAACAACATTGATCGCTATCCCTGAGAGATCTATTTCTTCAAAGTGGATTCTTATAGAGACTAGCTATGAGATGGAAGAAAATGGGTGATGTGAATCGGTCGTAATGAATACTATGAATGTAAATTAATACTCTCTGTAAGACGAGCCTTCTAATGATCGTCATCGTAATACGAAGGTGACTTGCCATGGAAAAATCAGATTAACGGCACTTATATATAGTGGAAATAAAGGTTCTGTAGCTGGCGATGTTACATTAACGGTATTGTAATGCTAATTGGCCATTACAGTAATGATATGTACTCTAGGTACACAGACCACGCTGACCACTTGTAGAATAGAAATCGGACTATAGTATTTCCATCGTGTAACGACATTAATGCAGAGAAAATTGATTTTCACCGCGGCGAATCACATTATAACGGTGACCTTGTTTGGAATAGAAATCAACCCTTTCGTTAAGAATACATCGCTTATTATTGCAACGACCAGCGGCATTTGAATAATTATAAACGCAATGCAAATCGATCGTTAGACACGCGGTTGGTGACAGAACAATCAGCGCGATAGAAATCAACCATAACGTTTATTATGATAAGCACCGAGGTAGGTGCAACGTGTGTAAAGCTTTAAACGATAAAACGCCCCGAGCAGGAAGCTCCACCGGGATTAGCATACAAATAAACATCATGATTGTGTAGAAAAGAGAGGCGTTAGAAATCCTTTCAAGGTCTGACTTTCTAATTCCTCTGCCGAGTTTTCGTCGCTCGTTACGTTCGCTGGTCGTAACGCGCTGGTTTACAGAGAGCCGACTGGTTCGCGTAGAAAAATGTCCCGAAATCGCGGGACTTTTATTGCACAGAGAGGTCAAAGTGGGCGCCGCTCGAGATCTAATGGGGCGCCAGCCGGTTCCCCAAGTGAATTATTAAAAGAGATAGTTGTAACCACTTTCCACCCAGCTGCCACAGATATTACCACGAGTAAACTACCAGTTGCCAGCGACATTTGCAACGGAGAAACGGTTCGAATTAAAAACTTGCCGACATTCCTAAGGTCAACGTGAAAACTACTTAAAAGCCCCATTTACATAATATCAAGCATCAACGAACTCTCCTACAATAAGTTTCCTTGCCTCGCGCGCGTGAATAGCAGGATCCACTTTTTCTGAAATAACCCGGGAATGTTATCGGTGTGCAAACTCACGCACGATATGCAAACGATAGCAGAACCAACGATTACAGTCTGGAGAGTGGTTAAAGGAGCAACGCTCCGTGACGCAGATCCCCTCCCACTGACATGTTTGACGGCTCGACCACGTCGATCGTATCAGATCTCCGTAGATTTGCAGATTTTTCCACCGCGCAGAGGGGTGTGATTAATCGCTGGCAAAGCGTCGGGCACGCGAGCTCTACGCGTGTTTACAGTTAGATCGGTTTGGTGGGGAAGATAGTAACCAGATCGCGGATTTGGTTTCAGCAAGAGCCGAGGCAGGAGCTGGACGCCAGCAACGGCAGCAGCAACGGCGGTAGACCGAGATTCGTTCCTGTCACGGCGCTCGAGGACGTTCAGGCGGTCCGCTGCGCTGAATTCCACCCCCATGGAAAACTGTACGCCGTGGGATCCAACTCTAAGACACTTAGAATATGCTCCTACCCAAAGCTGCACGATGTCAGGTGAGAGCAAGATTTTTTATGATTTCTTTTTGTGTATTCTTGCGCGGTCGAATGGTCCAGTTTGGTTTTATTATACTAATATTAGATTATGGTACTTTGTTTTCTTTGACATTTTGTTTATTGAGAGAGTTTTATGGTAGCTTTTGTTCTGTCGTTGAAGGTTTTAAGAAATTTTATAGACTGAATGTCTCGCTTCGGTACCTTCTGATGACTAGGATTCGTTGCTTATATACTATGTAGAATGCAATTACTTTTTCTTTAGTCTTTGGTTTTTACTGTGATTTTTACGCGTGGAATTTTCTGTCGCGACATTGAGCTGCCCAAGGTGTCTCGGTTAGATTTTTTTACTGTTATTTTGTGGAATACGGTTTCATGCTTTGATACTCGAGTTACTCAATTCAGTTATGCAGTATTGTGGCACTGTTAGCGATTGATTCGGAAAGTGAATGTTAAGGTTGTAGGCTTGCTTCTTATTGTCAGTTGTTCATTTCTGTTTGTTAGAATTGAGGACTTTGTAGATAAAGGGTTGCAACTCCATTTTTGACAGTTTTTGAGTTCTGACGTGTAATATAGGTATGGAAAAAATTCTACATCGTTTGGCGCACGTTTGATGCAAATACGATAACAAATGAGCGATTTATTGCAAATTTTCAGCCTGTTTTGTGCAATATTTTTGTTTTGGGCAATTCTAGATTTGAAAAATTAGTCGAAAATAGAAATAAAAATTAATCCACTTTACTATGTGAAAATATATATTTTTCAATTAATGTTTACATCTTAATTTTAAGTCAAAGCAATAATTTTATGAACAGATTTTTCTAATTTACTTGAAGTTGATAAAGATGGAGCCCAAGACCCCTAACCCAGACCCCTGTTGCTGCAAAGTCCTCAATTTTTATTTGTAACTGGGTCATCTCTAAAATCGAAACTACTTTCATCGAAAAATTTGACGAGCTGGATGCAAAGATTACCAGTTTTGCATTCATCCATCACTCTTTCTATCACATCTACCACCATCGGTTTCATTAAACCACGAACAACTTACGTTCCCGACAGTCCATTTCGCGCAGCTCACCGGCGAGACTCGCGAAAAAATTTTGCCACTCGTTAAGACACGCTTTCATGTATTTCCGACAAGACCGACCCAGATCAAAAAGCGGAAAACTGCCGCGGAGACTATTTTCTCGTTGCGCGATGGAGAAATCTGAAATTCCAGGTGTGACTCGAACGAACCATGAAGAAACAATATCATGACTCAAATTATGACAGAAAAATCGAAAGATAGTATCATTCATGAAACCTCTATCGCAACACATATCGCAATCTTTTCTCTTTTCACCCATCACACCTCTGATTTAGTGGGGCACAAAAACAAATGGAAACATCGTTCAAACGATGCGCCTAAAGCTGAGAAAGCAGCGTTTTTAACAAGCTGGAATGCCTTGAATCAACGAAATCACGTTTCTATCCTTTCTCATTTTTCTGCGAACGGTGATGAATGGCATTCTACTCCGCCCATCGCCTTAAACCGACTTAATTAGACCCCCTAAGTGTTTCTTGGCTCACAGGAAAAGATCATATGGAGATCATAGTCTTCTACTAGAAAATCAGCAACATAGAACGTTGACAAAGTGTCGAAGGGATGGATTTTGAAATCGTTCCACAATTACTCCCGAAATCTGTTAACTAGTAAAGTTGCCTGTAAGTTTGCGCCAACTGGACTAATTTTACGGAAGCGTGCTGACTTAACGAACGACGGAGGCCTTCATACCAAACGGAGCATTCGTGAATGCTCGACCAGCGTGTGGATGGTGCGCAGTCGATTCTTGTATTGCCCGCCACCGTGCTTCCACGATACCATCTTTCTCTTTGTTACCTTAAACAGGTTCCACCTGACGTTTACACCGAGCCGTGAAGTGATCATCCCCTTGGATGCACTTTACTGGTCATTATTTCTCCCAGCGTAACGCGATTTCTTTTCACGCGTGATACATCATAAGCCAGCGACGCGTGTCAGCGGGAATGATAGATAGCCCTTCTTTTTTCGCGAATTAAAGGTCGGTGTTATGAAAGTTATTGCGACAAAAATTCGTGTTTTTATTCCCTTTATCCTTTTGCGAGCATAGTGATTGATGTAGTGGTGGTGCTCGACGACAGTAGAAGTCTAAGTAGAGAGTACTTTGATGTTAGATCCTAGAGCATCAAGAGCTTTTAGTCCCCATTGAGATGGGGGCAGTTGATATAATTCTTGTTTACGGCCGGCAAGGCGAAACGAGACGCTTTCCAACGCGAGGTGTTACGTTACGCGCAAAATTAATATTTACAACGATGTGAAAGTCCCGAACATCGGATTACGACGCAACGAGGTAAATTTATGAACAGTGGATTACGACAATTTTCGTCTATGACACCAGTGGCTGACTATGTAACTCGTTGAGAATAGGGTTACTGGATCTCTCAACTTCTAACTGCGCATCTTAAAGATATCTTAACGTTACAATGAGATAATCGAGCTCCACCTTGTCTTTCATCTCGACGCAGCATCTCAGGTGCCACTCAGTCGGGTATCTTAATGAAGATAGGACTTGATAAAACTTGGAACATTTCGCCAAGACTCGTTCACCCATGTTTCGAAACCCTTCGAAGACAAAGGAATCACAAACTTAGTTTTGCACGCGTGTCGCTCGTAAACGGAATTTTTACGAGCAGCTTCGCGTTTCAAAGAGTGATCAAGAATAATAGCCGCCAAGCCACGCGCGAATTTCAGCTGTGCAGAGATCTAGAATTGCAGGAAATTATTTTCTGCGCTGTAATACACGGTTACGTGATCGTTGGAGGCAAGGTTTCTGCAAACTCGACTATTAAAATGCCGAGTGATCGCTCAATTATGATCCGTTGGTAACCGTTTACGTTTTACATTGTCGGTGAGCTGGCATCGAATGAACTTGAAGCTGGTTAATGGCAGCCTTTAAGGAATCGATCGGCGGAACCGTCATTTTCCTTCTTCGACGTACTGCCGCAGAGCATATAGATTGATACTACTGTTTTCCATGATCCTACTCTTCAAATTGAGCAGAGTTTTTAGGAAACATTAGAACAAAGTCACAGACATTCGATTTTTTTTATGAAAATTAAGCAAACGTGATACAATTTCTTGAAGCAATTCTTAAATATTTAAGGGTCCTACTTTGCCGGTCGAAAAAGAGGAATATTCTCATTACTTTTTTCAAGAATTAATGTACGGTTTCTAATATTTTTTTTGTAAGTGTTTATTATTCCTTGCTGTATAGAAACGTATTTTTCATATTTCCAAAATATAATTACAAATATGTGGATTTAAATCGCAATGTGTGTGCCTCAGTACAACCCTGTAGCTCATAATCATAGTCAGAGTTATGCGGGGACAAACATATAAAAAAATTACATACGGGTGGAATCTATAACCTCCTCCTATTTGACGTCGGTTAAAAATAGAATGATTATGAGCTACAGGGTTGTAATGAAGCACAAACATTCCGACTTAAATCCACACATTTATAATTATATTTTGGAAATATGGAAAATACAATTCTATACAGCAAGGAATAATAAACATTTAACCAAAAAACAACAATTAAAATCCGTAGGTAAATTAGTTTAAAAAAATACCATGAAAATATGCCTGTTTTTCGTCCCGCAAAGTAGAATGGACCCTTCAGATGACAGTGGAACGATCGATTGTTCCTTTTCTACCTTCACATCTTACAAAAAAATGCGAAAAAGTTCGTTACTTTATGTCAAAACCACATTAATTGGATTGTACCGCCTGTATTCGTGGGTGAGAAAGCAAGTATCTTCAGCGTGCAGTACAATGTGGTGTTTGAAGAAGTCTGTCGTGTCGGATTCATCCATCAAGGAGTCTGTGTTCGCACAAGTCCGCCACGACAACCGTTTCACTCTGTCCCCGTGTAAATTGGCCGCGTGGAACGTGATAAACGCGCGGATCCCTGACAGCGGTTGATTGATAAGCGAGAGCGTGGCTCTTCATTTGTCGTTAACTGTCCCGTAGAACTGTATCACCGCCAACTTCCCTTGCTGTCGCCTCTCAGCGACTCGGTTTCCACTCTTACCTGTCCGCTTTCGAAAAAAGAGAACCGCCAAAATAGCTGTCCACGATGAATGATAATGACAATCTGAATGAACGGTCGTTCATCGGTCACATCTTGATGAATATTGTAAGTTGCTCTTATTTCGTTTCTTGATCTGTCGAGCTGCTGAGAAAGTTTCCAGTGGCAACTATGAATTAGGAGTTTGATTTTTAACATCTTCCAAAGTGGAGTGTACCGGGTGGCCAATGAGAAGAAATTATGTCTACTATAACTGCTATTAAGCATATAAAAAGGTAATTAAAGATTTTTCTTCGGGATAATTGACCTTTTTTGCCCCAGAAACAATACTCGTACCAGGGTTCATTAGAAACGATATATAATTCACTCATTACATCCAATAAGACTTAAAAGCCAATGCAGCAATCTAATAGACCCAGATCGTTGTAATTACAGCCAGGTTACACTGAACTGCGCTACAATTTCGTGTTTCTCTTGGCCCGAATTCAATGAAAAACACACACGGATCAATCCTAACCAGACTTCTTTCCTAGCGGTATGAACCGTACCACGTTTTAACGATTCCCCGTTTTAATCGCCCCCGGTTTAATCGTTCTCCGCGGAGAAAGTTAAACGGACCATCCTACTGATACTGGTGGAGCAATCGAGAATTCTTCCCAGTCTTGATTGCGGCTCCCCAATAATTTCGAGCACGCGATACGAGCGTTTCCACGCTGGAAGAAAGTGGAGGAACACATCAGAAAACGGATAAAGAGAAAGAAACAGGATAGTTCAGAGCAGAAATAAAGAAACACGATTAGATTTTAGTGCTTAATAACATATTCCACGGAAAGAAGGATCTATGATGGACACTTAATGACTCTCTTAAAGCTTCATCTCTCTTCGTAGCTCGAGCCTCAACGCACTCCTCTTTCCTCGCGCGCGTACGACTTCCATACTTCTTTTTGCATGCGTCTACGATACCGTTTGCCATTTTTACTCGCGTCAAAGGCACCGTTCCCCTTTTTCCGGAAATACGTAGTTGTTCATACCTTTTTTCATTCTGTCTCTTAAGCATCGTTGAAAAAAAGAGAAAAAAAGATCACCGCAGCGAGGGTTCACCTCACCCTCTTTTCTTCCACTTGCGCAGAACTGCGATCGTTTTTTTCTGCAACACCTTTGTCCTTTCCGCACGCATTTAAAGTATCGTTCCTCCTTTGTCTATAGCTAGTTGGCCACTCATTTTTACCTTCGACCATCGAGGACCAATAAGAAGTCTACTCCGCAGGCCTTCTTCTTGTCCGCGCGGACAGTTTCATTTGTCCTTTTTCCACGCACGTACAGCTTCCTTTGCCTTCCTCGCAGCGCTATGGCATTGTTCCTCTACTACGAGCTAGTTGTCCACACATTTCCGTCCGTGACCATCGAGGACCAATAAGAAATCCGATCCTCACCCTTTTTTCCTGTCCGCGCGGACAGCTTCGTTCGTCCCTCGCACGCACGTGCAGCACTACTCCCCTTCCTTGCAAGCGTCTATGACTTCGTCCTTTTTGCACACGTCTAAGCCTTCGTCCGTCCTTTTTCTGGGACTACTTGTTTACACTTTTTTTGTTCCTCTGCCCTTCGAACAGCGCGATAAAGGAGACCGACGCGACTCGGGCCTCGAGTTCCCCCCTTTTTTTCTGCAAGAACGCACTACTACGTTTGTCTTTCTTGCACGTATCCAAGGTGTCTAGAGCTAGTTATTCACACTTTTTCCCCCTGGATCATCGAGCAGCGAGGTGAAACCTGATTTCCGAGGTGCACGTGCTTTTTTCGCTGTCTTCAAAACTTTTTTCCCTCTTTTTACACGTGCTAAGAATTCATTTTTTTTTCTATTGCTAGTTGTTCACACCTCTTCCCCTCGCTCTGTCGTTGATAAATGCGGGCACCGCGAACTCCCTGAACCTTTCTTCTTCGCGTATTACGTTTTTTTTCGCTTACGTACGATTCCGCTCGTTTTTCTTGCGCAACTCAAGCAGGGGACATTATCCAAGTGTCTGACGACTATTTTAGAGATAAATGAAGAAGATATGGGAATGTGTTATTCATTACATTCACTATGAAAGTGATAGTTGTGAAAAGTGGACTGACTTTTTGCACTTTTAAAAACTCTCAAACTTTCTCAGACTTTTTTCCAAGGGGTGGATGGGGGGTGGCAACTTTAGGAAACGGTCAAGTTGACAGACGGCGATGACTAGTTGCTTATTTGAACCCATTTTGTAGCGCTAATTTGATTCAGAATTTCAAATTGAAATTTAAAAATATTCCCTTCTTCATTATAAACTGGATAAAGATTGGTTTTTAAAAATAAGCGATTTTTTTCTCAAGCTGGGTGGGCAACAGACACTAACTTCTTCTGGATTTTCGAATATATTTGTCACTCCCTAAAATTGACAAAGAATATTAAAAAATGCGTATCTCTTGGACAGTATAATGTTAACAGCATGTTTTAAGGAGAACAGACGAGCAGAGAGATAACGCTGATGCTGGCGATGTAGGTTCGGCTGGGAAAACTCGCGGCTAATTAAAATCGACGTAAAAAGGAGCGAGCGGTGTGAAAGCGTCGTTGTTGCTTCTCCTTAAAATCGTATCGGCGATCCTCTCCCTCGTTTCCACGGCCGAAACACGATATCCCCTGTTGCTTGCTTGTACTTTCTTGCATCCTCCGCGTTTAATTAAGGTAGAGGTGTAAGCACGATGGGTGGGAACGAGGTAAGAAACGAGGATGAAGGAAAGTGACGCCTGAGAACAGCGGGCGCCTGTTCTCGCGGGAAAGATCGATGCGAGGGAGATTAAATTGTGTTTGGCCCGGTAAATTTGTTTGCTGGAAAAGCGGTACGTCGCCACAGTGCGTCGCAATTTTTGTGTTAAATTGTTTTTATCGCGTGCATCGCGGTTTGACTGCTATTTTAAAACTGACGACAGCATCCAGGTTGGAAAAGTCATGGTAGATATCGTATAAACAATTGGAAAAAGCAGATCGGATGTTTAGAACTTTCTTTTTTGCATCCTGGTGCAGAACAAAGCCACTTTTCAAAAATTTCTTGGTTTGTCTTAGAATTCTTCATCTACGTAGTACTTCCTAAGAAAAATTATTTCTCAAATAGTCGCAGGTAGCAGAAAAGGGCGTTCTTGTCATAAAGTCCTAAGTTAGGCGAACCAAATATAAAAAAATCACGCATACGTTTTTCATGTATTTTTTAAAACGTCGGTTGGAATAAAACTTTCATTCTCGGGACTAAGAAGTTTTTTTAATAATCAGTAAGTCCATAAGTCTGGACAATAGCTTCGAAACACTCGTACCCAATTATAATAATACAATCCATGGTGAATAATGTGAGCCAAGATTAATAAATATTCTTAAGATCTAAATAAAAATAAAAGGAAATTCGAGCCTTTTTCGGCAGTGGTGTTTGCAGAATTTTGAACAAGAAAGTTTCTTTGGAAAGGGCATATGATTGAGATCTAATTGTTCATCGCACACGGAACGTGAGACATACCTATTCAATAAACTGCGATAAAAATTAGATACTATGTCAGTGATATTGAGAATTTTCGAATTGGAAAAGTAATCCCACATTGTAATTCGATAATTATTCCATTAATTGAAATTTATCAGCTATATTTGATATATTTAATCTGACATTGTTTCATCTGGTAATTCGTGGTATCGAAATGGAAAGTCGCACTCAGAAGCAAACAAACTTGACTTCGACGCTTTAGTAACTTCAACCACCGCAGGCAGTTGCGTGTTTTCGTTTGATAGTTTTAGCGATACTTGCACGGTGAAACGGAACAAACATATCGTTGAAGGAAAAACACACAGGCAAAGCACCGTGAAGTAGCGTTTAACCACTTATTGACGGATCCTCGTTTCCACAGGGAGGACCATCAGACGTATCAGCCCACGGTTCTCTTCAAGAGAACGAAGCACCACAAGGGCTCGATATATTGCCTCGCGTGGACACCGGATGGACAGCTGATGGCGACCGGAAGCAACGACAAGACTGTCAAATTGATGCGTTTCAATGCCGACACATCGAATCTCGAAGGTAAACGAAACACTATTCAACACTAAACTCAAAGAAATACCTTCATTCAACTTTCAAACATATCCCAGTAAATATTCTTAAATTATATCAACCCCGAAGTCACCGGATCAAATTCTTACGCACTCGTCTGACGGTAACTACTTAGTTACGTCCAACAACTTCCTCTTTGCCACTGTATCACGATGACAGTAACCACCATGTGTGATTCTTGCATAATGGACTCCAGAAAAACTTTCTCCGCGGCGAATGATAATTTCCTCACAACCCCGTGCTCCTTACAGGTCAAGAAGTCGAGCTGACGATGCACGACGGCACAGTACGCGACCTGTGCTTCCTGGAGGACACATCGAACAAGTCGAGCTTGCTGATAAGCGGCGGGGCAGGTGACTGTAAGATCTATGTGACCGATTGTGCGACAGGCACACCCTTCCAAGCTCTGAGCGGCCACAGCGGTCACGTGCTCACCCTCTACAATTGGGGTGGAGCGATGTTCGTGAGCGGATCGCAAGACAAGACCGTGAGATTCTGGGATCTTCGGACGAGGGGGTGCGTCAACATGGTCACACCGGCGACGGTACCCGGCAGCAGGGTTAGTTAAGCTCCTCTCTGAAGGATATCACGATTTCTTAGATCGTAGACCAAGTACTCTATCCGTCGAGTGGTACGAATTCATCTCTGAGCGATTTCGAGGCTGTAGAACTTTGAAATCGTTCGAATACTTTAAAGAACATTCTAGAAACTATTTTGATAATTCTAAGTACATATATTAGACGGCAGAAATCAGCGGTTTTTTAACATGTACCACTTGGCTCTTTAGTTTTTTAAAACAGGCCTGTTCGTGTTGAATAAAAGAATTATGTATAATGATGAGATAATGATGAGATCATAATGTAATTCTACTCTCATAGACAGTGTTATTTTGAATAGCTAACACAGTGGTTTCTTGAGAATCTGACTCAACAGTCTTTCACCTGCACTATACAGCGAAAGACATAAGATTCCCACCGACTGAACAGGCCTGTTTCGAATATAGTTATCATCGTTCGCCGAGAAGGTAATAGACGAATCTGAAAAGTCTCTGTTTCCTTCATCTTCTCGGTTAGCGCTTTCTTCCTGTCATCGGTCTTGATCGCAGAAATCCTTCCTCTACCGAGTACGAATTCGATCGAGAATCAGAGAAATCGTACACGGAGGAATCGAGTATAGTCTCTAAATTAAAACATGAAGAAATTGTAGAATGCTCATTTTGCAGCTGAGAAAGGATTTCTGTCGACTCACGACGCGTCCAGCATGCATCGACGGCATCGATTTTGGTTGTTTGAGTTCCGTTTTCAATTTGACGTCCGATAAAGCTTCGACCCACGTTATTCGGTCGCACAGATCATCCCTCCTCGCCACGAGTCACTCCACATCTTTCTAGATCTTTAGCTCTAGCTCTCGCTTTCTCTCAGGATCGAAGTTTTATCGGACGTTCTTTCGAATCTACGTGGAGCAGAATCAGTATCGCGTCTCTGATCAGCATCTGATCCCCCTGCAGGTCGGCAGCCCGGTAGCGGCGCTCTGCGTGGATCCCTCTGGACGCTTACTCGTTTCCGGCCACGAGGACAGTAGCTGCGTCCTCTTCGATATAAGGGGCGGTAGAACCGTCCAGTGCTTCAAGCCGCACGCTGCTGATATCAGGAGCATACGCTTCTCACCCTCAGCGTACTATCTGCTCACCGGCGGCTACGATAACAAGCTTGTCCTGACGGACCTGCAAGGTGAGTTTCTGGGATTATTGTGGTTGATGCATAACTTATGGAGTTTGAGGTTTCCGAGATGAAACGACAAGCTCGTTTTTAGTTGCATTTAGAATCGCTTCGATGGTTGACAAATAATCGAGGAGTTGAAATACTAAATGATGCAAGTGCCAGAATTGAAAATTTTCTGTATTTTATTTTTAACTACAGTGATGTTGGGACATATGATCCCACCTATATTTTTTTGCGACAGCTCTAGAGACTAAAATAAATTATTCTTGCACTTACAGCGTTTACCACTCTATTCACCATGGAATTTGTATACTTAGTCACTAAAAAAATAATTTTTGGCGCTTATAATTTGCCTTGTTTTAAGGAGTTACGCCCCCCTGAGGCGCTCGAAACAGCACTAAACTAGACGAATTTTTTTTACTGATACTATGAAGTTGAAAATTATTTCTTTTCTTGTTGCGTGTAGAGCATGTATTAGTACATATATTGTATAATTACTGTACAAAAATATTAAAAAATGACCGAGTTATTTGTTGTCCCGCGAAGCTCGTCCGCCGTTACACGCGTGACTAATATAACAAATTGTAACACCCAGGTTTATCTGAAATGAAGAACATGATGATTTTCGTGTTCCTTAATAAAATACGTACAATGTAGCATACGGATTTGAGAAAAAAAATTTATTGCACAATTGAGAGCAAGGTCAAGAAAATTATTCGTTTTTCAGCTGACAAAACGAACTTAAAATATTTATTATATACGAATGGGTTATCCCATGAAAAAAATGATATGCCACATTGTAGATAATACCATTAAGAATATGCGTACCAAGTTTGAAATCATTCGGACAAATAGTTTTGGAGATATTTGATATATCACCTTTGAAAATGTAGTTTCGAGAAAAACGCAAAAGAAGAAAACTAGAATGGTCGCTACCTGCTGCGGAATATCGACATCCGCAACTCGTTTAAAGTCTCTAACTCGGCTATTTTGAGGACTTTTTGCGTCTACCATGACATAAATTATTCTTAAAACTTCACGTAATAAGAAAATGCAAAAAAAATCGTTTTTTTTTCAAAACTTTCAGTGTAGCGTAACCCCTTAACACGCGATTTACTTACCTTAACCTATCAAAGGACTTCCGTTATTTAAGTGACTTTTGATAGACAATCTGCAAACTGATAAACGCTTTTCATTCCGCCCTCTGAAATAATTTGCAGAACGATTTCTGGTAACTGTAACTATAACTGTCCATACTTTTGCAGGGGATCTAACGATGCCTTTACCCAGCGTGGTCGTGGCGCAGCACCAAGACAAGGTAATCTCTGGGCGATGGCATCCGACGGAATTCTCGTTCCTCAGTACCTCTGCAGACAAGACAGCGACGTTGTGGGCCCTGCCACCGGTGTAGACTAATACACGCTGAAGACCAGCGTCTAGCATTCGCTCATCCTTTTTTTCTGCGACCATTGCATTGTACATCGATCGTGATCGTTCGTTCCGCTCTCCTCAATACGTCGAGCCTCATATTACCCTTTCTTTTCTTCATATTTATCAAAAAAGAAAAGGAAACGCGGTACTAAATTCTGCTGTAATCGAAACAGGGCAAGTATGATGAATTTCTACCGCAGAGAAATTAGAAATCGTTGCCGGAAACGACGAGATCCGAAAACGAGAGGAACGAGCGATCGCGAGCGATATCATCGACGTAACGTACAACGCGGGAAGAAAGATCCGTGTATTCGCGCGCAATTCAACCATGACCAATTAAAACTTTCTGAAAGCCCCGCGCACCGACGCGGAGGTGTGTAATCCAGCGCGACGCGTGACGCGATTTAACGGCGCACGCGTGGAAATGCGACGCGCGCTACTGCTACGAAGTAAGAGAGAGAACGGAAAGGGAAAAAGGAAATGTTAAGCGCTTCGAGATCCTCGGAAGAGAAGAGCGAAAGTGTATTCTCGCGTGAAGACGATACTGAGTATAAGAGCATCGATCGTCTTAGGAATCATAAGACTGCGGAAGAATGAACGGAGAAATTGGTCTCTCTGTCGAGATACTTAAACGCGAAGCTGAAAATGGCTAGGACGCTGAGAGCAGGGCGCCGTGACTTGAGAAAATCAACGGGGACACTTTCATATTAGTTGGAGTCTAGCATTTGTCTCGTAGATTCGCGCTGGTAACGTTTGTCTCCCCTTTTTATAGTGTTTCTTCGCGATCGTGTTCGCCCTGATGTACATACGTTAGCGTAGCGTTAAGACCGATGATCGTGGGAGAAAGGAAATCCCGCTAATGACCCCTTATAATTTCTCCACGCTATTCGTTGCGGGCAATTCTAGATTCGCGTTCAGTAACGTTTCTAAAATCTCCCTGCGGATGTTTCGATCAATTGCGCCGCATGCTTGGTTCTTTTCTGTTTTGTCTACTCCTGGAGTTGATTGTATTAGATTGGTGCGTACGAAATGTTGTCAGACACTATTGCAATCAAGGACGCTCCGAGTTCATTTATATTTCTTTAGAATTTGATACATGATTGTGTTTCGTTCCTTCTGATTATTCCAAAGGCGGAAAATTGTGTTGGTACTTTTAACGTTTCAAAGGAGATCGGTTGGTAATTATACCGAAGCGAGGAAAGGAATGAAAATCTGTAAGCGTAAGACTAGAGAAGGTGGGGACTATAGTACAATTGAATATTCTAATCAATTCGGTACCTGTTATCGCGAGATTCGCCCAATCTGTTGCAAAATAAATGTTGAACAAGATACCTGGAATCTTCTTGGAGAACCAAGACGCGTAGATGTATTTCATATGCACCAACCTAATATTAGTCTTCCAGCTCTTATTGTAACTCGCTCATCGAACAAACGGGGCTTTCTCCCACCAATACTCTCCCCCTGTCTCATCGATCCCCTGAAGTCACGCCAAATATTCGCATGTTACGCATATTATTAATATATAGGTACTCGTATTAAGAGACTCCAGACGCAACATATACGTACGCTCATATTAATCGCTATTTTTTACCGACTAAAACGATATGAGAGGAAACGAGACGTTTCTCTGAGCGTTGGAGGACTAAACGGTTGAACGCGGACCGATCGGGAAAATAAAGTAACCGCTGTTAGCACGGTAAGCGTGAGCGAAGGAGGATGAATCTAGGTTTAAGTTATTGCTTATCGCAATCGCCAAAGTTTGGAGTAGCCGTGAACCCGGAACAGATGGTGGAAACCTCGGCGTGCCCGAGACTTCCGCGAACGAGGCGCATCATTTCTTGTACATACGCACGTTTTCGTGGTGGCCGTCGATTTTAAGCGGCGACTACCGTGCCTCCCGTCGTTTTCTTTCTATTTCCACGTCCACCCGACGGGGACAGGCCTCCTTCGTCCCTCTGCGCTTGTTCTCCGCGCGTCTAGCAATCGAATCGCGCCTGAGAACTTTGAAACCACAAACGTACACGCACCGAATGCAACGAGAGAGGATGAAAAGAGGGACGCGCAAGGAAACAGGGAGAAAGATGCGGCGAATCGAAAGCTTCAGATGACGGAGTTGCTACTCGCTGCGTCCACGGCGATCGTTGCGATGATTAAATACCAGCGCGCCGTACTTTCTCGACGAGAGAACGAAATTATTCTGCTTCACGCGATCCGCGAAAGTAATTTCGTTCGTTTGCGCGATGTATCAGGATCGGCGAGCTCTACGCGACCAGGCTGCCTTACAATCGATCTTTTCGTTTCATCCGACACTTAGGACGCGCTCCGGGATTTAACGATCAAGTAAGAAATCGAAAACAATGGTGTGAACAGTTTCAAAATAAAGAGGAAGCAAGCGTCTACAAGAACGACGCCGCGTGCAAGCATCCGCTTCCGTGTAGCAATTTGTCGTGCCTTCTGTCGTGGCTGCTTTCGGCGATTCAAATTTATTTTTATATATTTTTCGTGCCCTCTCCCTTTAACCACGTCTCCGATCCACCCTTGCACCCCGTTTCGACGCCCTACAAATTATCCCCAGACCCGACAACCCCCGGATATACATCATCCCATCGAACTCGTAAAACGCTAAAGTTAAAAAAACCTCTTCGCTATCTCGTACGATTACTATCGTATTATAATATATATATGATATACATATAGCATAACTTATAACTTTGTACTTTTCCTGTAGATACGACATAATACTGTCAACGTCTAATTTAAACAATAAAATTTACGATATTAAACGATGTGACTCGTTGGTAAAATCGAGGCTCCCCGGAAGGTATCTGCTTTTCAATTCATCGCATTTAGGTTCTCGAAGTTTAATAGAAAATAATTTTTTCATATCTTATAGATATGAGGAACCAAATTTAAAGTATCAGCGAATGGGTATTTTACTATTGGTATCTTCACAAAAGTATTGACCAATGGCGCATTCAGGGGGGGAGTCAAGGGGCCCCAGAACCCCCAAAGAAGGGGCTTTGTAAAAAGAAAAGAAAACTGAAATTTATTCTTTAAATAAATTTTTATAAACACCTAATAAATTTGATGGAATTTTCAATAAAAATATGTTTATTCGTTCAATTCAGCTCCCCCAAATTAAATCCTGAGTGCGCCACTGGTAGCGATCGATTCGAAATTAGCTGATAATTATTTACTTTCAACACTTGGAAAATCCTGAACAAAAGAATCGTGTTCCGTGGAATAAAGTCGTTGGTCAATGGTCGGTGCGATCAAAGAAGCATTCAGAGAGGGGGAGGGTGATCCCTCGCTAATCGCACCCCCGACAGCTTTCCAGAATTTCCGGTAATAGACGCGATTAAGTCGGTAAAAGAGATTACCCCCGAGTGTCGAAAGGGTACCGGGGCCCGCCGGACCGTCGACTTTTCGAAAATTTCCCATAATCACCGGGCAATCATGTAATCTTCCACCCGCGCGCTTTACGCGCCGGACCAGCCGATTCTGTGAACGGACGTTCCAGTTTACGAAACTTTAAATGAGACCGCGGCGGGGGATTTCGATTTACCCTCATTACGAGCTCATCCACCCGCCCAGGCAACCGGCAATTTCGTAAGGGAGAAATTTATGTACGGTCGAGGAATTAACGCTGCTGACGAAACGCGGACGTTGCCTACGAACTCTCGAAAGTGGCTATTCCACAGGCTTTCTAGTTAACAAACACTTGAAACAGTGTAAAATTACATGCAATCCCTTTTTACCAACTTTCGATACTAAATTCAGCTCTTCTATTTACAAATTTACTTTTCAATTGATAAATCAGTTTACACGAGATACGTGATTCTTCAGTATTTGGACAATGCAGAATAACGATTAAATTATATTAAAAGGATATGTATTCAAAACGTGAAATGAAAGTTGACCAACAACGAGAGTGCATTGCTACATCGAATCTCTCAGAGGCTAGCAGTAAAAGATCCCCGAAGCTGCCTTGGGGGACTCCTCCTCCACCCACGAAATTCCTAGTCGGCGGTGGCATCCGTCGATTCGACGAACTGCCTCCCCTTCGTCGGTCCGCGGTTCGCAAATATTCTCGAAATCCTCACCGCGGGCCTGAGTCCCTAATTGCCGGGGCGCCGGTGGACAAAGGCGGTTTCCTCCCCGTTCAGCACCACCTACGATCGGAATTCTATCCCCCCGCGGACTCGTAACGCGCGCGCTCACCGTTGCACAGACTTCAGGAATGCCCCCCGAGCTGCGACGGTCCTGTAATGTTACGTTTTCGGCACGAGGGAGGGACATTGATCCTCGGGCTCTGCGATTCCAAGTGGGCAACGAACGTCCGCCGCTAGCGAGGCTCTGGAAGCAACTTGAAGCTTCATCCGGGCTTGCACGTTTTATTTGGAAAGTATATTTTGATGGTAAACAGGCTCGGCTTGACTTTATAGGAAAAATTAGGCAGCCGCCTAGAGCGTAAAATTGCCAAGGGGTGCGAAATGGTATTTTCATAGTTGGTATTCTTTAAAATAAAGTTTTAAATGAAATATTACAAGTTGTACTAAAGCTACGAATAAAAATGCAGAGTAAGTTTATCAAAAAATTGAATAAATCTATTATGAACTAAGAAAATACCCCCGCGCTTCGCTTCGGGCCTAAGAGATATTAATGAAGACTCCGTGAAACACACATTTCATCCATTTCCACTCCCTTAGGGGTTGATATTTAATCGGGCCTAACAATAAGATATAATAAGAAGTCCGAGAAAACATATTTCACCCCTTTTTACTCCCTTCGAGTTGAGTTTTCAAAAAATCCCTTCTTATTGAGCACCTACCTACTTGATGTTAAACGATTTTATTAAAAATGCACTAAAAACTAAAAAATAATTCTTTTCTTCTACTGCAATTTCGATCTTGTTTTTCACTTTAAATAAAATCGTGGAACAGGATTTTTCATAACAGAATATAAATCAATTTAATACAGCATCAAGCGACGAAATGAATTTGTTGTGTGATACCCTGCTCCACGATTTTATTTAAAGTGAAAAAACACCATCAAAACTGCAGTACAAGAAAAGAATTACTTTTTAGTTTTAAGTGCATTTTCAATTAAATCATTTAACATAAAAATTTTTTTTTATATATTTTTTTATACGTAGACTTTTAACTGTCGCAAACATTTCTACAAACACACAACAGTGCAATAATGAGAACAAATGATCATATCGTTAAGATCGTACCAAGCGTAGGTAACAGTTACACTTCCAAGACAGCTTCTCGTTTAAACATCCACGGATTACACTTCACCGTTAAATCGCGGTTAATAGAGATAAAAGAATCCGAAGAAAGGCCGTCATTCGCGGCTAATGAATACCATAATGTTTAGGTGCAAGCGTTTATAGCTACTTAGCGAGCACGAATCTAAAAGTCATCGCGCCTAAAACGAAGAAGAGAAACGAGGGTAGGTATATCGCAGCGGAATAGTTTGCAAGGGAATAGCAGAGTGAAATAATTGGCACGTGCCGCGACCGATTCCGTCCACCTGAAATTCCCCAGGTGAAACGCTCGCGAGTCGTTCGACGTTGGAAACGTAATAACAATAATCAAGCGGTCACGGTTCCGAGAAGAATCTTGTATTTTCGACCCGTTAATGGAGACTCGCAATTAAACAAAATCGAGGGGGAGACAAGGTTCGGGCGGGATCGGGGACCGTAAGCAAATTTACGAAAAAAAAACGATCTCGCCTATCAGCCACGGACGAGACGCACAGTTTAGGGGCCCCGAGTGTTTTAATAGAAGAGGACGCTAGCTGCATTAGGCTAATCGGCACGTTAAATAATTCATCGCGCGCGAGGCATTCAAATTAATAACGTATTACGGGAATCGCCTCCAATCGGGCCCGAAATGCGGGGATTGCTTTGTATACTCTATCATTTCTGCAGTGGTTCTCCCGCCCCCCTTCCCGAGGTCCTCTTACTATGTTAGCTTTTAATCATCTCCAAGAATTATGCTGATGTCTGTCATTATTCCCCTTCAAATTGAACGAAATTTATCGGATAATAATATTAATCTCTGTCCTCGTATTTGTTCTTTCTTTAGGCTAAACCACTGCACGGCTCTTTTCTACGTGAAAAGTATACTAAATAAGTTTAATCTCCCTCCTTCTTCTTAATTTCTGTCTTGTTTCCAAATTTAAACAACTCCTTTTCTCTTAAATATGTGTTGCTTTGGTGCATTCTGGTCTGCAATAATTATACCATTTCAACGTATAAAATCTAAAATCTACTTTATGGATATAAAGATCCTACTCTGGAACGAGTTGCTTCGTTCAAAGTAATTAAATTTCTAACTCCTACTGTGAAGAGTGTTTGAACGCAGAAGGCTTCGTAAAACGCGTGCGCACCGCTGTCAGTCCAAATCGCATTCAAATGAGGAAAGGACCTCGAAAACAGAGAGACGGCCCTCAGCGCGTCCCCGGAGCGCGTGTAATCATTCTCGGAAAGGCGATTCCCGCCGAGGGATGATGATGATAATAATAATCTGAATCGTGCCCACTTAGCATACGTGTAATTTACCGCTTAGGATGATTCCGTCGTCTTCGTCCACGGCAGAAGCTCCGACGACCGAGCCAGAAATTCGTAATCACCAACTGGGGGGTTGGAGCCCGCGGCGTCTGGCCCAGAGACACGATTATCTGACGAAATGAAATGCAAGGGAAAACACGAGCAATTTCTGGCCCACTCCTTGAGACAGTCGCAAGAATTGGCCCTTGGTCGAAGAAACGCTGGCCGAGCGGCGGAGATTTCAACGACCGCAAGCGTGGGCACTTGCTTCGCTCAATGTTCTTTTATCTATCGAAATTTCTACTTTCGGAATATGTGCAATATTTTGTATATTTGGTAATTAATATCTTCGAAGGATTACCATGTATTCTTCTCTAATTTTTTGGTTCACTGATTGATGCGTCGTTTTTGATAGAAATGTGATCTTCATTTGAGAAAGAGGGAGGTGAGAGAATTACTCTAATTTGGTAATTTTACAGGAATTAGAATTTTACTAAATATAATGATTGCCAATGTTTGGGAGTATTTGAAGTTTTATGAGATAGATGAGATTCATAGATTATACGCTTCCCCCGAAATTAACTAATTTCCCGTGCCACGATTTGGAGGATAGAAATTCTCGCAGAGGAATATAATATGTCGAAACACGTATAATCTTCGCGGCCCCGTCCTCGCACCTATTCAAATTCACCTTACCTCAGGCTTTCCGCGAAAAGCGAATTTGTTTGACTTGAAATATGGTGATTGAGAGAGTGCGAGCAAAGCTTCGCGTGACAGGAAATGATAAACAGTTGGACGAGACACCGAAAGCTAAGAAAAAATGAGTCCCGGGGGTGGAGGAAAAGGTACTGATTATAGGTCCAGATTATTATAGGTATTTTTGCAAAAATATTTGCATGAATTCATGAACGAATAACAGTCGTTAACTCGCTCTTAGTCGCGCAGCGTGGTCACGGAAGGGAAAAAAGATGGCCAAAAAATCAAGCAAAGTCAAAGGAGTCACAGGAGGAATAACATTTAAAAATTGTCTCAGACAAAACGAACCCAGCGTAAATTCCCAGCTTTCCCATTGCATATTCTGCTAAAATGAACTTTAAGGAGGTACAGGACTATTGGACACGAAAAATTTGTGTTTTTTGTGTTGGATTGCTTAGGTAGGTACCAAGTTATACCAGTGATCTTTATTTTGCAAAAAAATACCAACCCATAACACAACTCTTACATTATACAACTATTAAAACTACCAAGCCATAGTTCCATTTTAGGCTTAAAAACACAGGCTACAGAAAATTTAAAAATTCTACTCACTATTACGTACTAACCCATTAAATAGCATTGTGAACTAATAACAAGAAATAAAATACAAATAAAAGAACCAATTTTTCGAGATTTCAATAGTCTGTACCCCCTTAAACAATTCCTGTTTCTCTAGACTAATTCAATTATTCCTTTCATTCCAGAAAAAGGAAGAAGAAACTAAAAAGAACAACACGCCTGAATGCCCTCTACAGGTATGTACTTTGCACGGTGACATGCTCCCAGTAACGTACAGGACAATGCACCATTGCGTCCGTCAGATTTGAAGTAGAAAAGGCTTGTCACTCGAACACCAGCCACGCAGATCATTGAAATCACGAGTGGCAATCATCGCGTCGCAATTAATCAAGGTCGATCACGTTGATTCCTAGCCTGTGTAGCCAGGGGGCGAGGGTGGTGCCGCGCCATAAGTCTCTGTAATAGCTAATATCTCACGGGAGTCGTACAATCGCGAATTGGTTACTAGTTACTACTTACATGAGCGCGCGTGATTTATCGCCGCGGGGCGGCAGGCGGAGGCGGCGGGAAGACGGTTGCAGGAATGAACAGGGTTTGGAGGAAGACAGATGAAAAATAGAGGACGCGAGGGCGGGATGGCGATCGAGAAAGAGGGATGAAGGGGACGCGAGTGTGAATCGCTGGAGAGGCTCTACCGCGGCCAATTAGGAGCCAGTTTTAATCGTTCCGCGTCTAATTGCTGGCCCATTATATTGTCTCTCCAGGGTAAATACGTCCGACTAAATACCCCCGTCAGCGGAAAGAATTCATGCCCTCGGAAATCATCAACGTGTAAACACCAGGCTGCGAGTCCTGCGAGGGATTAGCTAGCCTGCGCTGTTAGATGGCTTCGTATTTACGAGGTGAGGTTAATAAAATTTATGCGCTCTGTACCAAGGTAGGGAGGAAAGATACTTGTATTTGTTCTACTAGGGGAGAGTTGCCAATATCGTACTGGTAACCTAAATCGTACCTCATCAATTTCTCAGTAATTAATGAGTATAAACGACATCTGACGATGAAAATATTAAGTAAATGGAAAATATGAAATAGAAGCAAAACGTTTTGAGCTTACACCCTATTTTGGATGTGATATAAACATTTTAAAAAATCAGGTATGATTGATGTAACTTTTTAGCAGTTTATTTTAGCTGGTAATAAACAATGCAATTTTGTTCTGTATTTTGGTATTTTTCTAAAAGCGGGTTTAATGTAGAATATTTTAGATTCATTTTAAGTACATATTACATTCAGTATAAAGTTTGAGTTGGTATTTATAAATAAATTGACCATGTTTCCTAAATCGTACCATTAGGATTTGACAACTCGTATATTATGTAGGTTATGCACATATATTATATTCATAGGAATATGCACATATATTATATTCATATTACATTCATTGTGGCCTGTGTGTGATCCATATACATATGTAATAACTATTACTTTATGTTGAATATTTTCTTCTCTATTTGTTATTGATACCTACTATTTTTAGTGGAGGTGCGATTTAGGATACCGGTTGCCTAAATCGTACCTTTTACAGTATGTGGCAAAAAGATTAATAACAAATTAATTTGTTCTGAGCAAAAGTTTAAGCGTATAATAGTAGGTGCCTAGAAGATCAAGCTACAATATCCAATAGTCATTTGCGTTCAAATTAGTATCAAATATGAAATACTAGCTTTACTACTCGGCTTCGCCCGAAATTTAGATACTGATTTTATAAAAAAAATCTTTTTTTTTTAGTCTCTTTTTGCGAAAATGGTCACATTCACCCGATTTAGTCAGGCATAATGAACTGAGGCACATTTCGTGATCCTACAGTTTATCGTTTAAAAATTTTTTAGGCGACAGACAAACACACAAACATATAGAAGCTTTCTGCTTTATATATTAAGATAACGTAAAATGTCTTAAGTGGTACGATATAGGCAACCCTCCCCTATATCCTGTCGTTGATAGGGGCGTCTATACCTCGACACTTGATCATCTCGATCTAGGCTCTCACTCCAGGTTTCATCAAGTACCTGCAACTCCCATATTCTTAGATTCCTTATACTTCGACATTCCACTCCAAGATTTCTGTCACTTCACCGTGACATTAAAATATATTCGAAATTGCAAACGACCCTTTCTTCTTTAGTAGAAGGTCCCAAGCTTACATATCGACCACAGCGCGCAGCGAGCCCCGCTCTTCTCTAATCCGAGTCCCTGACGCTCTCCGTTGGAACCGGTCGCTCTTAATAACCACCCTCGCACATATGGCCTAAGGATCACCGGCGCGACCTACAATCACGCCATAGACAACTCGCAGCGACTCGATCATTATCACGGCCAATAATCACCGGGACGTATTCAGCTAAGTGCTCCCCTCTGCCGTAGAGTCCCTCTTTCGCTGGCCGCCTCGGTCCCATTCCTCTTCTTCTTTTCCATTTGCCCGTCCCCGTTTCAGCTTTATCTCTCTGTTATTTGGCCCAGCGACCAGCGATAATCAGGGAGTGGGTTCCGCCGTTGGATGGACGGCATCACTAATTCGGTCCAATTACGCGGGACGATTAAAAAGATTTAATTGTCCGACGCGCCAGAACCCCTCCAGCGACGCCGGATTCGTCTGCGCGGGAGGACGAAAAGCTCGTAGCTTTTGCTGGATCATCTCGGTCCGCTTTGATATCTTCTAGAAGCTCGTATTTCACTTTACCTTGAGCAAACGCCTCCGAACATGAAGAGGAGACTATCTACGACAAGTTAAGACAAGGCCCCGACGACTGCACCCGCAACGAAATTAGAGAAATTAGATTCGCCGCGGGATCCTTCCGCAAGGAGGATGCCAGTCGAATCCAGGAGCTGTCCCGCGCAGGATCAGATATCGCCCGGCCGAAGATTCACGCAGGGTGAGGGCTACGGCTGGAATCATCTCGCAGAATCTCGTCTCGTTGCCGTGGCCCGAAGACGTTCTCTCGCGGCGGGGCACCGCGGTCCCGCTCGTATCCGCGCAGGAGCAGTCGTTTATAATCAGGATCAGCCGCCGTGTCCTTTTTCGCGTCTCCTCCCGCGAAAGTCAGGGGCCGCGGGACCCCCGTTTCCCTTTCTTCCCAGCCGAAGGCGTCCCGCTGCTCCCGAGGGCGCGCGTATCTTCACGGGACACGCCGGGGACTCGGCAGTAACCTCTAATTAAAATTAACGATAATAAGGACGCGAGGTAGCCGACTACGTTACCCCCCTCGAACCTGGCTACTGTCAATTAAGCCGCGGTCAAGCGGATACGACGTATCTCAGGGCCCCCGAGTTGCGGGATTATTTATTTATTTATTTATCATACGGGAAATCCCATGGTATATAAAAAGAATAAGAAAAAAAAAACTAGGGAAATTTACAGAGAGTCTGTGCACAAAATTCGCAACAATTAATCACAATTAATTATTTCGAAGGATCCTAACCGCTACGCTGCGAAATACCATTTTACAATAGTACCATTTAAATATTTATCCTCTGAGTCTAATATCTCCTCACTCGGTTCCTTCCAAATCTTCTCGCTCTCCGGAACCCAAATGCTATGATCAACTTCTTAAACTTAAACTTAAATTCAAATCGTAGGTAGGGGGAGTTGGGGCACTTTGATGTAGGGGGCACAATGAAACATCTTATATCATCTTTCAAGATCATAGAGTATACTGTTTTGTCATCATTTTTTGAACTTCTGACTGTTTCTAGACATCAAGAGAATATTAATGTTTCATTGTGCCCTTTGCGCCAATGTGCCCCAACTCCCCCTACAGTATCGGTAATACCTCTTCTTCCCTTAACTCTACAAACTACAACCTCCACGACTCGCCGAGACAGATTTCTCCCAGCGTCCTTGATACACTTCTCCGACCCCAGAGAAAGCTGAAGACCCGCGCGAACCCCGTCACGCGCGAGTTATTTGCCCCGTCGCTGGAGTATCAAATTAACGATACCTCCGGCAGCTCGATCGGTGGGTGCTCCGCTCGCGATAAATTCCACGGACGGGGAAAACGTGAGGGAGCGTCTGGGCACGTAGGCCGGTTGTAATTAATGACAGGTGTCCAAGCGCGCTTTAACGAGCGGAGGCCGAAAATGGTGGTGGCTGTTTCCCTTCCTCTTTCCTTCCCTTTTCCATCGGACGGCAGGGTTTCCAGGATGTCGCAGCTGTAAGGGAGAGGCGGCCCGTTTTGTTCCCAATAAATTCTAGGCACGGCCGAACGAGGCGCCGTCTTGCGTCGCCTGTGTATTATCGCCTCGCCTAATAAACCTATAAATTCCCCGGTGAACGCCGACGTATATGCGCGTCCGAGGAAACGGCGCGCCACTTTATGACGCGCCTTCCACCCGGCACCGGAGATATAAGGCACGGGTATGAACGTAAAATCGAGACGCTGCAGCGCGGTAATTAAATGGAGGAGCCCTCTATTCCAGGCCGTCGTTCTTTTTTGTAACGGCGACCCTGGGAAGGTGAAGCTGATCATTCTTCTTGGATCTATTTCGTGGTATTGTGTCGTCGAATACCAGTGATTGTTAGAGGAACATCGTTGTGGGTGCTTGGACTTGTTGTTTGGGGTTGTCTCTGCTGAGTGTGCAAGGTAGAATCTTAAAATGTCGACTGTCTTTAACTCTTTAGCGACCAGTGTGACGTATACGTCACATCATTTTCAGACGTATAAAAAAAATCGATAGTCCATAATTTTGGGTCCCAAAACCACTGAAGCCACTGATGCGTTTACCGATGTAAATAATGCTTACTATAACCATGGAAACGTTTCTGGCGAATGCATGTTGGACATTTTTCGATAACCTGAAACGTTGCTCTTGTTTTCTTTAAACAGATGAGAGTAAAATTATTTGTTTTACATTTTATTTGGTAGATACGTGTAAAGTAATTGTTATACCAAAAGAAGAATGCTTGTAAAGTTTGATTTATGGAAAAAAATCGCTTTTTCAATCCGTACAAGCTCGGTTTGACGTATACGTTACATCGAGAAAAACATATTTCGACTGGCTTTTTTGAGAAAACAACGATAAAGCATTGAGACCATTTTTCAGTTAACTAATCGCAGGAAATCATTTTTTTCCGCCGAGAAAAGTGTCTGAGCCTTAAAGAGTTAGTGATTGGTAATTGATAGTCTATGACTGTGGGGACATGCGTATGAATAAGAAGTTGTATGAGAAGAGATAGGTTATTAAGGTCGTAGACTGAGCTACTAAACTCGTTAGTAAGAGCTTCCTTTATTCCTAGATTCAGTAGATTGTTTCCTAAAAAATTAGACTTCACGTTTAATGATCATGTAATTAGTGATGTCGATTAGTGGCACCGTGCAGCGGCAGGGACTCGAAACTTGAAGCAACAGGTGCCTCGTGGTCAATAAATGCAAGAGAACGGAGAGCTAAAAAGATATCAAACAAGGATTCTCTCTACTCTCTACTACTTTTCACCACCTTCCTTTCCTCATTTTCTTCTATCGCGATTTCCTTTCTTTTCATTGCAAAAACAATTGCTAATTAACTTAAGCATTATTCCCTTCTACTGAAATTGTTCTCCAACTCTACTAACAAATTTTCAAGACATTCGCGATGTCAAAAAACGCGCGAAAATCTACTGATGCAGAAACGGAAGAGAGGTTGAAGAGGGGGCGCGATATCACTGGCATGACAGAGCCAAGTTCGCAACGTGAGATCGCAGAAAGTTCACGATCACGAAGTACGAACGGCAAAATGCGAAGATGGGTGGGCTGGTCTCTGGCAGCTGACGGTTTAGCATAATCGCTGGAGCTATTTTTTCGCTGGACGACTTGTGTGGTCATCGAAGCAATTAACAAGCTCCGAGCACACAATGTACGTAAAAATCGCGATCTGATTATCAGCTGGTTGCGTTGCGTCTTTTACACAGGTAGAAGAGCAACACGAAGAGGGCGAAATAGGTACACTAAAACCTATCTCACCTGAAAACCAACGAAAAGATTACCTCCCGACCTAATATTTTTTTATTAATTTAATTAGGGTAAAACTATAATACGCCCCATTTGACAAAGCGCCCCACCATTACAAACAAGGATGCATCGACGCGATCATCAGATTTGAACTTGCTTCAGTATTATTTAATAAATAAATAAATAATGCATCCTTGTTTGTGTGCATAAAATAATGGTGGGGCGTTTTGTCAAATGGGGTGTATTGTATAGTTTTACCCTATTCTCCGTCATTATTGCATCAATTATCCATAGTATGGTGAAATACGAGGCGTAACAGACTTAAAAGCCCAAACATTATCACCAAATACAAACACTTCTTCCTGCTCCCTTACAATAAAGATCGTATTCTCGAATATCCCAATTTTGCAATTTTCTTTTAAGAAGCATTCGTATGCGGCGCGCAATAGTATTAAATCACGCTGACCGTGCTCACCTAATACTCAAAGAGCAGGTCGAAACTGAAGAAGAATACCGCCGAAGACTTTCGTAAGTGGCCGACAAGGAAGTTTGAGAGACGCTGGCCGGAAAGGCGAAATAAAGAATCTTAGCCAGCAGCCGCAGTCCATATAAAGCATCCTGTCCCCGGTATCGGGCCGCTATTACGAATATCCTCGCTCCCATCAGCGTTTCGAGAACCAGCCTGTCGACAGGTTCACCGCGGGATCGTTTACGATCATGTATTATGCGCACGTGAGGCTACCTGGGGGACATTTACGCGGCGACGTGGATTGGATGTCTCACCATTCGAGTCCACCGGTCACCTGGAAATGGAAGGGGGCAGTCTGGACCGTGGCAACGATCCGCTGGATCCCAAAGGGGTGGCGTAACGTCACAGCGCGAGAGGGGAAGGCGGCTGTCGCGATTTTTCCAAACCAGAGGATCGTAATCTCAGTGGACGATCGCTATGCAAACTGCCCTGTATTTATAGGCGAGCACTCGTGCCAGCTGCCCGATACACGAGGTGTCTATGGTGAACGCAGCAGGTTCCTCGGGCAGTTCGTTTCGTTCGGCGATGATGACGAGGAGCGCGTTGCCTTCCCGCGATGTGGAATCATCGTTCTCGTGTATCGTCGTCGCCTTGAGAACTTCTGTTACGGATCTTATAGCTAGGAGTTAAAATTGTGGGGTACTAGAAGATCTCGAGGGATTTTGGTGTATTGTAGGAGATGGATTTTGAAAGAGTCGAAACCGAGATTCGAATCAGATTTGTAAAAAGATACTTATGTAGGTTGGTAGCGTGATCCCCAATCAAGCAACTCGAAACTGTTTCCACGATTGAAACCCTCTCGTAGCTCCTCTGTTTGTGCAAAGTCACGGGCAGACCTCTTAAATTCAATTAAGCGACCCTCGAAACCAGTGGAACCCGATCCCGTATCACCAGTCATCTTCCGCCCTTTCCCACCGCGCTCACGACACGATTATAAAGTGTAAATGAAGTAATCCCGTGGCTAACACTCTCGCACGATCTCTGCATGGAGTGGTCTCCATATAATTACTCGAAAATTTACAGGTTAAAACTTTAAGGGGTCATTCTGGTTAGATGGTTTGAAAAAATAGATTATATTTTTTAAACATTTTTCGAAAGTACGTATTCTCAAGAATGTACTGTTAAATTTTAATGGAAAGATTCTAATTATTTTAGCTTCTACTTAGGCATTTTGTAGGGAGCGCAGAGGATCGGCCTCTATAGATGAAAACTTTAAACGCGTTTTTCTCGCAACGTCATTTTTTTACATCGTGCAGGTAAAATCTCAAAATCTGTCGAACCGATTGCTTTATAAATTGAACCGCTTATTCTGCACACCTATGTCTCTGACCGGTACTATAACTAAGTATTTCTGTTCAGTCTAACCTACTTTTAAAATCGAAAATAGCACAGAAAACACAGTCGAAATACATTGATTTTTGTATTTTGTCTGCAATTTTGTTAATTTGAAGGAGAAATCATTTATTCTAATACGAGCCATAGCGACAGTCATACTAATCAAGAATCTGTTTGTATTTTCAGATTCAGATAAGTCCAACTGTTGAAATCACCTGCACGAGCGGGGCATGATTTTTTAAACATGTCATCAAAATCGTCTTCGAAACCATTTTAAAAGCAATAATTTTATTACTTTCATATTTTTTATTTACCGTAGAAATGTAGTTTAATCAATAGAAAAAAGTTTTATTCCATTACTATAATTCCTGCGTTCACAATAAATTCCTGAAAATCGCTGAATTTATCCGCGCGCTAACCAGAATGACCCCTTAATGAACGAAATCTCATTATCAAAATCACTATACAAACAGATAAAGTTAAAACAAAAAGAAAGAAGCTCGTTCCTCCATACTTTTACATTCCTAACTACCATTCCCAGCTAAAACTACCACCCAGAATTTCGAAAGCACCCCTCACGCAGCCATTCTGAAAATCGATGCTCCAGTAGCTATCAGGCAACGCCCCCGAATGACAGTCGCACCGCGCAACGTGTGCGCGCGCGAACAGGTAGCTCGCTGAGCAACAGGTTGCTGAACGTGACAATAGTCCAGGCTTTTCGATTCGACCAGCCAGTAGTCCTAGCAAGGCCGACCGGCGCGGCGCGGCGCCGAGAAGCGCTTATTAGAAAGTCCCAATGCACCGGCGGTATGCGATTGTTCGGCACGATTGTGTCTTATTTAGATTCCTGCCGCATTCCCGTGCTCCCTCTAGCCGACCGTTGTCTACGGTGAACCGCGGGCCGCCGTGCTCGCCCGTTTTCAGCGCGGCGACAAGCGTTTTCGTGACGCGCGCTACAGATCGTAACGGTGTCCACACCGCTGCTTGTATCGCGATCCGGCTATTGTGCCGCTGTCGACTGGCTGCTGGCTACTACAACAATACGGGACACCTCATTCTCCAACTGGGCGAATGGTTTCGCGTGCACCAGATACCACGTGCGCTCCGTGCTTGTCACGCTCTCGCAAGGACTCGTACTTTTGATCTAGTTCGCTAACTGCGGCGCATAGCTATCTGTTGTCGCGGGGATTGCGTGGGTCGAGACTGGACTGCATTATTTTCTCGGATCTTGGTTCTCGGGTGGTTTAAATACAAGTCTCTGCTGACACGTTTGTGGTAGATGAGAGATATTTGGATTGATAGGAAATTCCATTTGTGTTTTTCAACCTTTAGTTATAGGTTCATTTTGAATACAGTTGATTAACACTGCGTTGATGCACCTCTTTTTTCGATCAACTTTGACATACCTGGGTTGTGAACCACCCAGAGCAATTTTTGAACGAGTGTCAGTCTCATCCAAAGAATTCAATTAATATGAAAAAAATCATGGGTTAATTTCAAGGTCTCTAGAATGTATTCCAATGATTTTTTGATCGAAATTTTATCACAGTTTTTGTAAAATAATTGGCATTAGTAATAGATTACCAAATATCAAGAAAAAAACGAAGAAAATCTTTAGAAAATTGTAACTTTTGCAAATTTCAATATTAGAAGCTAAAAATTTACAAAGTTGATGTTCGAATATAATATATTCAGAGAAAAAATTGTTTGTAAGTTGGCTCTGAAAAAAAGGTATTTATTTTACATAGAAGGTTTAGAGCAGGGGTGCACAAGGAGCTGTTTTCAGCGCCTAGCGGCGAGCAACCCGCCTGTCTCGTTGCTAACGTTAGAATCGGTGAGGAGAACTGCAGTAGTGTACGTGCATTTGGTATGACTTGAACCTAGCCATATATACTTACGCTACGAGCCTACGAGCGCGCACATACACTACTACAGTTCTCCTCACCGATTCTAATGTTAGCAACGAGACAGGTGGGTTGCTCGCCGCTAGGCGCCGAAAACAGCTCCTTGTGCACCCCTGGTTTAGAGTGTCAAAATCAAAGAGTCGACGAAGGGTTAAGGAAATTCGATCCTCGTGATCAGTGGCGCACTCCGGATTTAATCTTGGGTGGGAGCCGAATTGAACGGATAAAAATATTTTTAATGCAAAATAAAAAAAATTCATTAGGTGATTATCAAAATTGATTTAAAAAGTAAAATCCACTACTCTCTTCTTTTTACAAAGCTCTTGAATCACTTCAGTCGTGATCACATTAATACCCCCTGGTTACGTCACTGCTCGTGATTTCACCCACAACGCAACATCCCGACTCCCAATGAGAGACGCAGCCCCTTAATTCACTGCCCACGGGATTCGTGAAGGAAGGTTTCCCGGGGTGGATCCTCCGACGCGTCCCACCGTTCTCTCTCCCTTTCGTTATTATATCGTCGATGATGAAGTACCGGCCGGGTTACCTAATGCTCGCACAATGGCGACAACGGCGCGTTCCACGCGCCTCGACATAAATCTCCGAACAACGGGCGTATGTTTGCCGCGCTGGCGCTCACGGACGCGGGCGTTATCTCGCGATGTATCGCGGCACCGCTCGCTAAATATGTTATAAATCCTCCGGTGAAACATTAGGGAATGCTTTGAATGCGCCTAATGCCGGACGTTGACTTTTCCCTCGGTCGGCGTTGGCCGAACCCAGCGACGAGCACCAACCCCTTTCCACTGGATCGTTGTGAAGCCCGGAGATCGAGATCGATAACGCTGGAATTTCCGGCGATACGCTGATCCACGACCAGAGTGAGCCGATCCATCGCTGAGAATACCGCGCACGGTGGCAATAAGCCGGGAGAACTTTCAATATAAATGGGAGATTAACGGCAAAAGCCAAGGAGCGAATCTCTGAATGCAATCTGGCCCTCATTGTGAGAGGTATTGATCACGTATTGAAACGTTGCCTGTTATTTATAGCGACAGGATTGTAAATGGATCTGGATCTGTATAGAGAGGTCAGTGGGTGTGTGGAAGGCTCGGACAAAAGTTCGCCGAAAGGCATGAGGTAACTAACTCGTTTCCTCGGGATAGTGTCGGATTAAGTGTTGGAGGTGTAAATCTCTCTGAAAGTTTCACGCCGATTCCGTCGATAGCGCTGCCTTTTAATACGCTCTCCAATTGGCGGAATTCCAGCCCTCAACTTTTCACCTGTCAATTCCAAAACTTCCACCTCGATCGGACTGCACATTTATCCACGGAGGACGGTTAAACTCGGCTCCTTTAACACGAAAACTGAGCACGGTGTAGTACAAGCTGATGCTCGTGTTCCTCGGGACGCGATCCCGTTGAACGCGTCCTACACACGAAATCCTCTCCTTTTTACGAAGGTGCCAGCACTAAAATTCGTGGAAAAAGAGATACGGTCGGTGGCGAACAATGTAGTCGCCCGACGACGTCCGCGGGAATGATTTATTTATGAATCCGCGCCCGAGGAATCATTTATTCGCCACATTCCGGGTGATTTAGAACTGAGACACCTCCAGGGAAAATTTATAACGATAATACCGCGCAGCGCTTCGCCACCACCAAAACGAACGAAAGTGTCGCGTAAATCATTACTTTTCGTAGGTGAACGGGTGAGTTATCGTGTCGTCGAGGAAACACTTACACCTGCATAAAGCCACTCACTCGAAAGAACAGACTCTATAAGCTCTAAATCTCAACTCTATAAGCTTCGAACTCTATATTCTTCCAAAATTTATTACACATTTCAACTAGTATATTCAAAATTTAATTAATTAAATCGTGGTCCAAACGTCAACACCCTTCTATATCACCAAACCTAAACTAGAAACAGAGTTACATCGTCAAGATTCTTGATTCTAGATGATCAGATCATGGTCTCTACGAAAGGGAGACCGTGTCATCGTTGCGCGATGCATAGTGCATGGCGTTTCTGCAGCTTCCACCCTCGGTTCGTCGCGGCGAATATAATGGGCTGTAAATAACCGTTTCCCCAGGCCCCGTGCTACGGCAGGAATATTGTTTGCGATGGTAATTGTAATGTTTCCCGGATCTCATTTGCTGGCTTTCAGCCGCTAATATACGACGGTTTCGTAGCACGGGGCCACGGCCTGGCCATAATTCACTGAAACGCAACAACAAACAGTTCATCTAGACCGGTGGTCGCGTGGGTGCCGCGAACGTTTCACTTTGCCGATCTCTCCCCTTTCTCTCTTTGCATGTCTCCGCGCGTTTTCCTCCCTCGACGCGCCTCGAGTTACTGGGATCCGCCACGGACGTCTCAGCCGGGTCCTGTTACGAGGGGGAGGCGTTTTATAGAGACGTCGCGGGATATGCGATGGTCCAGCGACGATCTTGGAAATTGATTCGCTGGGGAACGTCGTGGGTGACGAGATCATTTTCTTCGGCACTGGTGGGTTGGTGCTGCTTCGTTTCTATTATTCCATTTGGTTGGATATTTCGTGTCTGCTGTGAGTGCGTGATGGAATGTAGATTTAAAAATTGAATCAACACTCTAAAAGGAGATACTGCGTTATAGTTTATTGTTTAATAAACGAAAGATGTTCCTTTACTGGTTAGGCCGAGTGGGCACCGATATTCTTTCTCTCGGCTCTCGTTGGAGTCATTCGTTCTGTGCGACTCGAATGTTAAAGACGTTTAAACTAAAAGTGTTTACGGTGCACTAGTTCGATCAGTTAATTTAGTTTATTGAATTCTTTGATTAGAAAGATCCTTGAGGTTTCTTATAGTTTCTGGTCCAAACTTTCTTGAAATTGATTTGAAGAAACTTTCCTTTGTGGTGGATTGTGTAACAGTTTCCCCTTCCATTTGAACTAAAGTAGTTATGATATCGACCGTATTTGTAGAATAAACTTAAAGACGTTTATTCCAACTCCTTTCCTGAATAAAGTTTTAGAGTGTAGTTACAAAAGACTAGTTTTATTAAATCATTTACCCAATAACCAACACATTTCACTGCTCCTTTTGGTGTACGGCGTGTTTAGTGTATCTTCCCTGCTTTGATAGAGGTTCGATTGTTTAAAAAAAAAAACACATTTTGGAGGAAAGGTATATTGTGCAATGAAATTATGTATTCTTTTAAAGAAAACTAGAAAAATTTGGCAGTTTCGAGAGCGAGAATCGGAAACTCGAGTTCCACCAAGTTCTCTAAGAATCTCGATGATTGATTGTAGCTTGTTACTTAAAATACAGTGATATACTTCATTTTTCTGTCTGTTCGTTTTAGTAACCATTATCCCTTCAGCTGTGATTTAACCGTTGCGAAGCGTCGACGTCATTTGCAGGCGTGTTTTTTAATCTCGAAACTGAATGAACAACCGTGTTACGTGTAACCGCCGAAGGGCCCGGTTCCCGTGGGTCCCTTAAGATTTCTTAAAGGGCCGCGCAATTATTCGCGTCATTACCGGCATGAATATTCATGCGGAACGCGGCGAAGAAGCCCGCGAGGGAAGTGATTACCACTGATGGGATCAAGTTCAATATATACTTACGAATCCGAATCAATTTACTAACACACGTAACGTGCTCATAAGTGCTGCGGGCTTAATGAATATCGAATTTTAGAAATTGCACACCGTGGCTACATATTAAACGCCCGTAATGACTTCTTCAGCGGTAGACAGTAATGGTCCTGATTTAAGATCATGTCAAATTGATGCTGGTAATGAAGTGATAAACGTTATACAGGACGAGCTACTTAAAACCATTACTCCAACTGCTTGTTAAACCGTTCAGATTACGGAACATATTGGATCTCACTTGTAACCAAAGCTATTTTAAATATACAAATAAATCCCAATAAACTCTAAATGAATTTACATTAATAAGCAGACCTAAAGACACTAATATATATCTTCATATTACCGTTCCAATAAACAGCTTCACCCAGGACAATTCTTTAGTTTCTCTTCCAACAGATTCTTTCCAAAGCAATCGGTCAAAGCGATCCGCCCACGCGCTAAGACTCACCAGATCCACCTGTCGACGATAAACTGGTGCCTTCTTCTCCGACTGGATCCACCGAAACGTAAACAGATGTATCCGGACGGAGCGTATCGCAGCCAGCGCGACAAGTGATTCGCGAAAACTCATTAATATGCGCGGTACGATAAACGGTTGGGCCGCTGGCCTCGGAGACGTTAATTACAATTAGAGCGATAATCGCTGGCCGCTCGTTTTCCAGGGCGAACGGTCGTAAATTAAGCATCTCCTGGGCCACGACGTTTATAGGCAATGACCCTGGCCGTCCCGCGAAAATATCCCCACGAGGAGGGCGGCGAGGCCGCGACATAGACGCGGGCAGCTCGATTAAAGGTACGTCTAACGACGCTGCCTTTCGTCGACCGTAAACTAGAAAGCGGCCGGACATTATGGACGATGAAAAAAGCAATCGTCGAAATAAACTGCGTAACGAATGAGAGAGACGCCTGTCCCGAGGGTAGCCCCGTCCTATTCCTATCCTCCGCAATAAAATTTCGATCGTGACGCGTGCGACGCGATAAGCGCGTCCCCGTGGAACGCTGTTAACGTAACTCTCCTCTCCTCCTTTCTCCACTTCCACGGAATTATGTGTTGAACGAGGGTTGTAGTTTTCTATCCCCGCGCTAGTGGTCGTAGTTAGCGTCGGGGTTCTTTCTAAACTGTTATTTCGATAGCGAATGCGTGGAAAGGTAATTTACGGTTCATAGACGGAAGATCTCAAGGTTGAGTGTAGTACGTAGAGGTTCAAATTAACGTTATACTCTTTCAGCTGGCGTCAGGTTGACCGGTATGGCTCCAGGCATATTGGTCCGGGGTTCACAGTGGTCGGAATGATGTTTGATGAAAGCGAAGTGTTCCGCTTGCGTAACGCTACTAGATGCCATCGATTTCCGGCTCGAAGTGGTTAGCGCGGGTTTCGAAATGAGATCGAGCCGATCTCTGTGCGACACAAACGATTCCATCGCGAGTCTCTCGGTAAATGAAAGGCTTCTCTGGCACGAGTGGAACCCGTGAATTGATTTATTCGAGCGTCGCATTCCCGGACGCTATCTCACGACCTTAAAAGCGGCTAAACGATTCAATTTGTAGTAATTATAATGCAACCGGCCCGGTCACCGGGGCCCTGGCTGGCTGGCCCGCTGGCTCCTTCCAGCCTGCGCCTTTTTTCATTGGAACCACTTAAGATGCGACGACGTTCCGCGTGTGGGCGTGCGGGGGCCTCGGCCGAATCGACCGACCGCCTCGTCCCGACAATTCCGAGCTAATCTAAATGATATTGGAGCCGAAGAGACATTAACCACGGTCGACCACGAAAATTCGACCGTACATACGTTATCGTGGTGGCCGCTTAAGCTGCTTTAAGCGAGATGCCTGCGGCCGACGATTAATCGAACCAAATTTCGAGTCCTTCGATTCTCTTCATCGTAACTATAGGAACAAGGAACGCGTCCACTTTCAGGGTCTCAATCTCGGTGAATTCCGTTCACACGCTATGCTCCAAAATTTTGAACTTATTGATAACGACTCTTCTATTGATGCGGAATCTAACACGGTTGATGATAGAGAACGGTGAGATTAATAGTATAGTGTGTGACAAGGGAGAAAAGTGTAAGGGAGAGAAGGCTCTCCCTTGTCACGTAAGTACTATATTTTTTTCCACTTCTGCATGAATGGTGTGTTTTTGAAAGCCTGCTGAGAGATTTGCAAAAAATATAGAATACTGTGCCCAAAATGTTGATGGCTTAAAATCTTTCTTTTTTTTCGTTGAAATAAACTAAAGAAACTGCTTCCGATAATGATTCTAATTTGTGGTTATCTCGCCACTCCATAATTTGTTTGTATTTCGTCTCGTACTTTTCTTTTGATTTTGATGGCACCAAATTTTCTTCAATCGCTTATGGAGTATCGCTATCACTCTCATTATTATTAATTTTAACTTTTAATTCTATCTTTTAATAAAAAGGGGTGCTGTGATAGTTGTAATATCAAGATAAAACACACATGATCGATAACGATTAGTCGAACAACTGCATCTTCATACCACAGGGTAACGTCAAACTCCAGTTTCCTTGGGAGGAAAGAAAGAAATTGCGAATACGCATGCGCGTAAAGTCTTTTTCCCTTGGGAGAAAGATTTTCCGCGAATACGTTTGAAATTGGTCATTTTGCTCCCGCTCAGCAGGCGTGAAAAAGCACACATTTTCATGCAGGTGTTGAAAAAATTAAATACCATGACAGTATCTACGTTCCTATGACCTCATTCTTTTCTCCAGTGTACTAAAGATGCGCATAAAAAGTGCACTTGAGTACCAACATTTGTTTTCTTTTCTGCTGAGTTCAATATTCTTTCTCATATTTCGAATATAGTGCTTGCGAAGGATTATTAGAGCTGCGCAGGTGAATAGTTGAATTCCCCCGTGCCAGCGATGAAACGTATCGCGGCTTCGGAGCCAACGAAAATAAAATCTCTTCCTTATTGCTTGCGGAGCAGCGCGCTTACGTGAGAGCGGCTGGCTGGCCACGCAGGTGGTCCAGCGATAATAGTAACAATAATCCTTGTGTTCATAACCCGTAAACCGTGAAATACTAAGCAACCACGGCTGATTCAGTGGTCGATCGGGTGCATATCCGTTTGTTATTATCTGACGGCCATTACATCCCGAACCTCCCACGCCGTGGCGAGCAGCGCGGGCAGAAAGTCGCGAGGAGACATCGTGGAGAGATCGATAAACATTACTTATCCCACACGCGCGCTTATCGGGGAATTATAACCGCGACGGGTCCCGCGAGCGATCCGCGCGGCGAAAAGAATCGTAATTACACCGATTCCAGTGAAGAATGAGTTGACTCGCTTCAGCCACGCTTCTCGCCTGTCTCCGTTTCCCATTCGCGTTCGATTCCGCGCCGTGTCGCGGAATGCAGTCTGGGTGTTTCTAGCGATACCAGAGGACACTTCAAGCCATTTTCTTCTCCTAATACGTTAAACCAGAAAAATCGGCGGTCGGTGTAAATCGACGGATACTCGGGGTTTCTGGTTTCAACTCGCAATTTGTAGCGTGGGAGTGAGGGATTGTCTCGCGAGCTAAATGTGATCGAGTCGTTTAGAAAGAAGGTTAATGTACGTGAGGGGGTGAGTGGTTATACATATAGAAATGATCACAGTCTCTGGATAGAGTTCAGAGAGGACAGATGTAATGGGAGTTTTAAGAGAATCTATGGAACGGAGGTTGTTTGTAACGAGTTCTTAGGGTTCCAGAAGAGCTTGGTATTAAATCCACTAACTATGTATAAGGAAAATGTTAGCAAGCTTCATCGAATTCGCGGACGGGACCGACAAAGCTGGCGAGCCCACGGTAGCCGCACCGGGAAGTATGCCGGGATCGTAAAAGAAGAAAATTTATATGCCCGGGCACGTCATCTTCCACCCCTCATTTCCTTGGACTTGGCGAATTGTCGTAGATACGTATGAAAATAGCCTTCCCGGAATAGCGAAGAATTTAGACCACCAACGCGCGGCTCTTGTCTCAATTAACGCTTAAAGACTCGTCCACACGAAACCACCACCCACTACGCGGCTCGACACGCTGTGTTTGTTCGTAACAAGAGTCGCGGTTGTTATCTTATAAGAGCCGGTGACGATACCGATCTTGATTCATACGGCGGCGCGGAATAATGCGCGGTCGTCCGACGACGGGCGGACCGAGGTTGGCGGTCGTAAATCACCGTCGTCGCGCTGCTCACCTCTCGCGAATAAAAGAAAGCATGCGCGAAGCTTTCGTGAATCTATGTGTCACTGCTTGAAATAAAAACTCATCGGGTATTAAATGGAAACTCGGAGGAGTAGGTGGAGAATCTGGAACACAAGAATAGGGAATCTGGGAATGCAATCCAGAGAAATTGAAGAGTCACAGAGTACAATGGTATTCGTATCAGATCGTCAGGAATTAATGCTACCATGGTTTAGATCTCGTCGTCTCCACGCAACGGATAGTGAAGACGATTCCATATTGCTCACTGGTTTCCTCTACTACTTAGGACACCTACTCTGTTTGGCAGAGATGGGTAAAATTTTTATTTAAATAAAAATTCGATTAACGAGTGAAAGTTAAAAAAGTATTCGTCATGCGAATAATTTTTTTCACTTTTATTCGTTATTCGAAATTTTATTTAAATAAAAATTTTGCCTATCTCTGCTGTTTGGAATATTTGTGGAAAGTGTTTCAAATTTATCGAAGAACTCTGACAGACGTTACTTTATGTGATATTTTAAGTTGAAACCGGTGAAAAGTATCGGTAGAGTAGGGCTAAAAGTCCCGCTTTTCGTATAATCCTATGTACAATTTAGTACTAACAATTTAGAGATATCTGGTTTTATTTTGTATAAACTATAACTATTATGCTTTACGTTCACGAAGTTCGTTTGTTGATATTGTTATTTTCTGTTGAGTTATACCACAAAATGTTTGCCAATGCACAAAGGACTTCTTTCCCCACGCACAGGGCAAAAAGTCCATTGCATATGGTAGAAAGTTCCTAATCTCTTTTCGTGAAATATTAAACTAAATAAACACAAAACACTATTCAAATCAACAAATATTCATTAAACCAATTCTTTTTAGTATATAATATTGAAAGGAAAGCATGTTTTCTTTACCAAAAAATAAAAATATAAGTCAGAGGCTCACTTTGAACTAAAAATTAAAAAAAAATCGCTCAACTAAAATAAAAACACTACTTAAAGACTTTGGCATGATTTCTTTATAGATTAGCTATCTTATTATAAAAACAAATAATAAAATATATATTTTCAGTCTGAGGGGCTTTTTGCCCCAATGGTGCCTCTATAGTTTCTGCGATATATACATTAGAAAATATTATCATTCAGCAATAAACAATATCATGCACAGATTACTAAAGGAACATAAAATTTTAACGTACTTGACTGATACGGTTTCAAACGAAACGACATATTTCTTTTAGTTTTCGATACATAAAATAACGAAGGCGTCGTGTAATTCGCACGAACGTCCAGGAGCGACTGGCGACTCTGTGGTCACCTTCGTTTCTTCTCGCCCTTTATTTAGTATACTGCGAAACTCAATACATTGTTTAGGAATAGAGATTTTGAATTCGGGACATTTTACACGACGGACTTTTAACCCTACCCTATCCTACCAAATATCACATTTTCTGTTTGTACAACAGATGTTCTAATATTTATAGATAACAGTGTATACCACGATCTATCTACTAAGTGACATACGTAAAGACGTCGCCCCCGTTACTGGCTGCCTTATTATGCGACGCGATGCATTCGAAAGCTCGATGTTCGCGGAAATGGGAAACGAGCTGGCGAGAAAATTTGATACGCGAGCGTGTGTAACAGTAACAGGCAGTTACGCGGGAGAGGCATCAGTTTATGCGAGAGACCGCAAAACACGGTGGTTTACCTGGCGAGGGGCCGCGATCTCGGAGCCGAGCCGTAATCTGCGAAAATCTAGGCATGCCCGCGTGTACCAGCTGAAATCTGCCCGCGTAGCCGCTTGAGTTTCGTGGCAAAGTGGGGTCAATTGGAGACGAGGACCTCTGCCGCCTCGCTCCCACACTCCACAGAAATTTATTCCGTGGCTCTAATCGAGGCCGACCGCTCCTCGCTGGGACGAGCTACCAGAGATTCGCAGGAAGCTTCTTCTACCTCCCCTTTCCCATCTTTTCTCGTCATTTCGTCCTGCTGAATTAGGCATGGAAGCAACGAAGGTCTACGCACTCGAAACTTAACAAATTAGAGCAAGAGATCAGGAGACATATAGCACATTTGCTTCAGTTTGATTAATATTTTCTACTTTCCCTAAGAAAAGAAACATATCTTTGTAATTGATTAATGTTTCATTGAAGCCCGTAGTTTCTGTCGCGTAATTGAAGAAAGATTTATTGCGATACGTCTAGAGGTTTTGTTAATATTGCAGTTAGATGTATGAGGGACTCGATCAGTAACCACTGATCAATTAGAAGCTATAATATGAGATCAATGATCCATAACTTGAGCATGGATACGCACGATCAAGATACATAAGGTTATCAGTGTGTCCTTAACTGTCATTACGCGTGTATTCGTCAAGAAAGGACAAGCACAATCGGTTGAGTTCTACTCACGTGTGCTACTGTCACAATCAATGGAGAAAAATGCGCTAAACACCGTACTACCACATTCTTATCGGACAAACAAATGTCCTACGAACGTATTTACAATGTATCGCGGCGATCAAACTTATCAAGTTATGAGAGGCATAGAAAAGCGGAGTGTACAACCGATCTATGCGTTATGGGCTGCAATCAGCTTGAATTTCATTGTTAGTTTATTACCCATCTGTTACGCTGAGTTTCTCTTTGTGGTTTCTCTGCGTGTGCCAATCAAGCGGTCCCGCGGAAGAAAAAAAAACACTTCAACACCCACATCGAGATGTTGTTTCCTTCCACGACATCGAATAGCTACGACCTATTACGCGTTGCGTAGTCGATTCTCCCTCGCGCGAGACATCCGACAGGCTGTAAATCAAGCATCGATCCGCCAACGCTGCACGCTACCAGCCACCGGAGCACGATGGGTTGCGCAATCGATCGCGACCGAGGATCTTGCGTCATCGTAACGCGGGCAAGAATACGAATATCAGACATTCAATTAGAGTTTGCAAAAGTGTCAAGTGACTGTCTTTGGTCTGGATAGATCAGTGGATTCAGTGGATTGGAAGATCAGCAGGTTGGTAGATCAGCTGTTGTATCAGCAGATTGAGCGAGCAGAAGATTAATAGATCAGTGGATTGATTACCTCCCGATTGGTATACCACTTAGTAGATACAGTATGGTATTGAACTAAGGACGGGGTTTCTGTTTCGAACTAAATAAGGTGAACGCTATGCCCTTTACTTCTGTCGTTAATTTGCAGTCCTTCTCATTTTACGCGATAAGGCATTAAGGGCGAGACAAAAAGACTCCCTCATAATACATTTTTTAAAAGTATGTCAAGAACCGATCTTCAAAGGTGCGCTAAAAAGGATAAAATATTTGTTTTGAACTTGGTGCCAAAATAGAGACAAAATTAAATCGGCTGGACGCGTGAGTGTGATAATGGACTTTAATTGATAAAGGTTTAGAAATTTATTTAATTTTGATTCTACTTTGGCACCGATTTTCAAAATAAAAATTATTTTATCCTTTTTAGCGCACCTTTGAAGTCGGTTTTTTACTTTTTTTAAAAGTTTATTTTTTAATTTTAGTTGCCTTTGTCTGAAGTCGGTTAAAAAACAATTATCATGGTATTAATTCAGGAACATACTGTATATAACAACGAAAGAATCATCTAAATCGGTACAGGAGTTACAAAGTTATGAGCGAACATACATTAAACCTGGAATTCCAAATAACTAGAATTCTAAATAACTCTACAGTACCTAGATAATAATAATAAAAATTAACATGATACCACCGGCTCCTCATACTCTTTCAAATAAAAAAGAATCATCGAAATCGGTGCACTTATGCGGAACTTATGCGTGAACATACATACATAATGAAATATACATGACAAATTGGTACTGACCTCCTCCTTTTGAAGTCGATTAAAAAAGAAGGTGACGTGTGGGACCGAAACGGGACAAATCTGTAGATAGGTCTATTGATTGCCAGATCTAATGATTCTTAGATCAACCGACTACAAAAATAGCAGATTAGTCAATTACTGGATCAGTCTTCCAAGAAACAGAAGAATAAGGTATGTAGGGTAGATGTCCCAATTACTGACAGTGTCCCTATTACTGTCACTTTAATTATTTTACTTAATAGTGAAATAATGCGTGCAAAATCGTAAGGGAAAAAATTTTTAATGTTAAATTAGGTTTCCGTGTTAGATAATAATAGAGAAGCATTGCATACTGATATTTATAAATTAATATTAAAAGGTGAATGACAGTTTTAGGGACATTGGACTTCCTTATACTTTTTCAATTAATTAGCAATTAAAACATACTGTTTATACTATAAAAAAAATTTATTAGATAAAAGAGTTCTTAAGCATTAGTATGCTGCAACTTGGAATGATTTTGAGGCTAAATAACTTCTGAAATAATTAACGAAAGTTACGCGATGAGCTTAATGTGGCAGTAATTGGGACATCTACCCTAGGTACAAACTCAGATGTAATCCAATAAGTAGAAACCCGTATCAAAGCATCACTCGCGTAGATGTTGTATCTACATCGGTAACTACCAGGCGCGGTTGCATTTGGAAATCCGCGAAATGGGCAAGCAGGAATCACGCTCGCTACCGCGGATTTGAACCCGAAGACGGACAGGCCTCTTACCTGTCCAACTACCAGCAACTTCGCCGCGTATGACACGAGTATGACACGTACGTAGGAGACCAGCCCACGCACACTATTCTTGGAGTTAATGCTCCTTATGCGAAATATGCCTTTGTTGACGTGCCAGCGCGCAGCCTGCCATCTTGAGGCGTCGTTCACACTGAATTGTCACTTGGTTCCTCCCATTTTACGTTCAAGTGCGCAACGATGAAGCTAACATAGGTCACAAAATGAGAAGTAACATTCGAATAAGGGAAATATTGAAACACAACACTGGGATTAGAAGTTCCAAGAAGGAACAATTTAAGTGAAATTTGTGATAATTTTTTTTACTCCACTGCATGGTTTATTAAGAGTTTATTTGAATATCGAATCGCACTCACTTTCACGTTCTCCAATCAGAGCGAGCATCGGCCCTCTTTTCCCCCAATATCAATTACCCTAATTACAAATGCAAACGAGCCCGTATCGGCCACGATAAGAGTATAACGTCGCCACCAGATCGGCCGCAGAAATCTTCATCGTTATATCAATCTTTTCGGCGAAAACACTTAAGGGTCGTTGAAAAAAGGAACGATCGATCATCAGGGACGAACGCGAAATAAATTTATTACCGCGCTACTTGCACGCCGCCCTGATTTATCTGGCAAAATAAGACCACGCTGCCGGGGACTTTCGACTGTCGAAGCCGACGGTAATCGTCTCCACAGGCCCTCCTCTGCGATATCGGCGAGATTTCGCGGCCCGAAACGGAGCGGAAGCCCTCCGAGTGACTGATTTGCGATACGTAATCGCGGGGACCCGCGCCCCGCAGCCACGTTTCGCTGCGCCAGAAAACCCATTGCCAGCTGTTTTTCGACTCGTTACGGGTGCACGAATTACTGGGAGCACCGTTGGACGCTTAACGATCGTGTGCACCAGGTCTGGGCGGAGTTGTCTGTCGAAAATGCGCGATGAAATCGATACGAGCACGGTGCATTAACCGTAACAGTAATCACGCGAATTAAATAGTATCGTAGCTTTACTGAAACAAGTACAGACAATATAAGTACAGTGGCTACAGAAAGCAAAGGTCGCCGCGGTGCTTACGGTATCCTTTCGTCGCACGAAAGCGCAAAGAGTCAGAAACGCAGACGTTCTGCCAACCAAAGGGAAAGAAAAACAGAAGAAAGAAGAAAAAAAGGAAACTGTTAACGGCCGAGTTATAAATTATTAATGCGGGTATTATCCGCGCGTAGTCCGGCTGGGCAGCTTTTATGGGCAGCTCGCGCAGGACGCGGCTGTCGACTCGGTGGTTATTGTACTCCTCTTCATCGACTTTGGATAAGGTTTAACTGCCTGTGTGCGCCTGTACGTGCCTGTATAGGGTGATTCGTGGAAGAGTATAAGGGTACCCGATGATTCGATGATCCCACGCGACGGCAGCGGTCTTTCCATTTCGAGCGGAAGGCTACCTGGTGCCTGTGGCTTCTGGGGGAATCTCGTCAAGGCTGAAATTATATGTCCCTGTTTGGAGTAAACGCGACACGGTAACCTTGGAAGGACGGCGCACAGTTACTGACCCGAGTAGCTTCTATCGAATTAACCGTAATGTATGCGTCCAGTCTATGCTCAGGTCAGTATCGTGTTCAACCTCTGGGAGTTTGCTTCCTCGACAATGTTATCCTCGGTTCGAGGCGAGGTCGTACACGTAGTCCACTTGGAACACCTCCTTCGATCCTCCTAACGACGCGAGTGCATACACGCTGAGTTGGAGCGAAGATGGGAGACCACACAATCCTCTCGTTTCTTCTTAAGTGCGTAAGTGCTCGAGGTTCTCCGAGACGCGATCTATGGTAAGCTTCTTTACCGGTCCCCCAGAAATGCAGTGGCCTGTATACCCATGCACATTGTGCTCGTGGCCCCAGCATGGTACGTCGGCCATTAACGCTTTTTGCTGGCGGCCGTGCGTGTGTCATTGACGCTGCTTTTATTGGCCGGGCGCATAACTTCCTTTAGCCTCGCTCGTTTATGAGCGAGTAATTGCACGACGATTTCGGTGCGCACCGTCAGACAACGCGCTCAGACGGCTCGGCGGGGGAGGAGGGAAAATATGGAGCATCGATAATGACCAAGGATTACCGTAATAACGCGGCAAAAAGATTAGGCGTGCCGGTTCTCCTACGCGCTCAGTCCTACGAGATCGCGTAATTTTCACGAGCGCCTAAAATTCCACGATGATTGCCGCGGACGGCTACGCGGAATTCGTTCCCCAGGCTGAAAAAGATGTCTCCAGAGCGGGACGACTCGAGGGGAGGCTCCTTTGGAAATTGCGTCGCTTCGGGGAGGAATTTACGATCGATCCTATTGGGATGTTCCGCTAAGTGTAGGATTGCTTGGAAATTGCTGGGAATGCTGGAGGTTGTAAAAAGGGCTCTGCGGGATTGGAGATCACGCGAGGAATTAATTGTAACGAATGTAGGGACCAGTGATAGTAATAAATGTTATCAGATACGTGGCGACAAGTGGTGAGGGATTGAATCAGAGAGGAGACATTTTCACACGGGATATCGATGATGATCCGCGACAGAGGATGCATTAAAAGTGATTTATTTGAAACGTGACAGGGAGATAAATTAATAGCGTAATTCGCTGCTCGTCCAAACAACGCGCGCGTAAAGATTCTCCGTGGTGTTTCGTAATTTCTTCATCGTTTCCCGCGCATCTCGGCGTGGAAACTATTATAAATACCCGGCGGTATCGGCGATTACACGGCTACTACCGTGTTAGGCGTAATTAAAAGGCGATTAAGATGAGTGGATATCGCATCGCGGCGCGTGCATTGATTACTTTAGAGGGAAACGGAGACCACAAGGGGATTTATTGGAAAGAAGTACCGTATGATTAAAACCGCGTATGAATGTCACGTCCCTCTTGAGTTATTACTTATTAGGTACTATACCAGTCGACAATTAATAATCCCTAATCAATTTAAATGGTGGCACGTTTAGAACGCGAAGTGGTTTTGTTAATTTCACTTCGGAAACTCGGAGGATCCTGTTACGCAAGCGGGGTAACATTATTTTTGACACGCAGTGCCTAGCGTTTGACCAATTATCGTAGGTAATCGCCAACGAGACGCGGAAAGCGCACCGAAGTCTTCTGTTTGTTAGGCTTTAGTGAAGACCACGCATCTATAAATTCTCGCCGTGTTATCCTTGGTGGTGATCGCCGCCGCGGCGAACGGGAGAGGAAAGAGGAAGGCGCGGGTGCACGTGCTGCGGGCTTAAATCATAAACGAGAAGGAAGGGGTGCAGCTGCGAGACGAACACCCTGGAAATGGATGTCACGGAGCCAACTTTCTCTTGACGTACGTCACATTGTTGCACAATGTTCCCCGCGTATTATTTCCGTCGTCTACTAACAGCTCGAAATACGAGCGGACGTGCACCAGCACTGAATACCAACAATAGGTTAACGAGTGGCGAGCACCTCTTTACATTCTTCTACGTCTCAATATCTCACAGTCAGGTCTCCGCTCGCGTAAATTTGCGAACCATAAAGCGGCGAGCTATTATAAAAATAAACACCACCGGTTGAACAGAATGAATTTCCATGGAACGATGGAGTCGTAAACGGAGACTTCCACTTATTGTTGAGAATTCGCGGGCACGAAGTGTAAGTGAGTACTTGAAAGTATACATATACACTCTGTGGCTTCCCCTGACGCTTCCCTCTCAAGAAGGAGAGATCAACAAACACTCGGTGTGGCTAGAGGGATGCCTCGGAGAATGAAGGAATCCTCGCACAGCCCGGTCCCGGAATCTCCATGCAAATGGGCCGAGCGTAAGAAGGGCGAAACTACTTATTTTCGGATCTCCGGGAATGTGACGCACCCCGTGGTTCCGCGGGTGACGGGTGTCGTTATTTCGGACGATGGGTCCCACCGCGCCGGGGACTCCAGCTGGAGCAACCATAACATCGCCCTCGTTATTCGGTGCTAATGACGCCGCGCGAGCTGGATTTATGGTGTTGAGAGTTAAGGGTCTCGCAGATTTCGCGCGGACCACGCACGCCAAACGTGTGGGCGAGATCTTCTCTTAAATCGAGCTTTCGGGGAAGCTCGTTCGGCTAAGTGACTTTACGACGCGATTCGGGAAAAATGTGTCAAGCTCCGTCCGCGCGAGATTTCACTTGTTTCGTGAATTAGGGCTCGATCAACCCCGAAATACTTTGGGGCCGTCCTTAAATTACATAAGGGTAATTTTGGGGATTTCTTACTCCCTCCCCCAGTATAAGAATTCGTAAGATTTGATATTGCAATCCCCTTCTTACGTAATATTTTCTACATTGAATTCTTTCAGTTATTAAAATTCTTTTAAAGGTTTATATAATTCATTTATCTCGGTTTCGGGAAATTTAAACTAAAACAACTTCTCTGGAACATGAATGATAGAATTTTTATTTATTGAAAATTAGGTTAGAAAATATTACGTAAGACGCTACCATCCCTTGTAAGAAAACGTAAGAAATTCGGGACTCCCACCCCCCTAAAAAAGCCTTACGTAATTTAAGGACGACCCCTTTTGTAGAATTTCATCAAATTTGGGTGCTTGTAATAGATTGTCACTTTAAGTCTTTCGTGATCTTTCAAATGTATTTGTGATAGAGTAAAATCGACACCAGGAGAGTGTGAAACATTGACACACTGCTTCGTAATCGTCTGAGTGTTTTATACTCTCCTGTGACTGAAATACGGGGACGTGCCGTAAATCGGGAATCACTACTCTGTAAATAAATATGGCTATAGTGACTTTAAATGTGGTCCATTCATCGACTCCTTGATCCAGGTTTCTCAAAGGAAAGGAGTAATCTGCAACTTGAATAAGCAGCGCTGTTTAACTTTAACGCGACGCAATTATCGTACGCAATTTGTAATTACAAAACATGCTGTGAAGGTGTTCCTCTATCCCGGGAAAACAACTTGCGCCTAGGAATCCGCGAATCTTTATCAGTGCGAAGACCAAGTAGTAGATTAAGCACGCTATCAGCGGCGCTGGCTGGTGCGCTTGTTACTCGTTGTAAACATCTCCTCTCGTATCTTTGCAGGAACTGGAACTCCGTGGCGCTTTATAACGACGATGAAAGGTGTGAAAGGTCGGGTGCAACTGAGCTACTGGAACATTGAAAGCTGTGCAGAAAATAAACGAAGGGGTGGGTCTCTTTACATCCCCTCATTCTCCTTTTTGGGGAGGCTTCGTTCGGAATTTTCTAGGTCATCTAAGTGTTCTATATTCTGGAAAGTTGGTCAGTGATTCTGAAGTGGTTTATCGTTCCTTGAAAGAAAACTCTAACATGAAAACATTCTCAACCTGAAAATTCTGATTTTAATGAAACTTGGTGTGAATGTAGAACTCTTTTTAATATAACATTTTAACGACGTGAGGTATAACAAAACTTTAAATATAAATATTGTTCGGTTTGTTATACTCTATCGTACTGTCAAAAGAAAACTAAAGTTATATTGAAGGAAAGAAAAATCGTTTCGTTTTAATTCTGAAACATTAATTATCAGAGTCAAATTTCCTTGATCCCTTATTCAATCTCTATAGTCAATGGCGTAGAATGTTGTCGAACTGGTGTAGATAAAGAAGATTGGTAAAATCGTTGACATAACGAACGTTTTTACTTAACCGATCCAGATGGCCAGCGAAGACCGATTCCTCGCGAAGTTACGGGATGCCTGGCTTCCAAAAACTCGGAAATACTGGGAAACAGCCGGGGCCGATACCCCATTCTCATTACCGTCATGTGCCCCCATTATCGTCGACGGCGTACAAAATGAAGTGATTAGTCGTCGGTTGCCAGATTCTCGCCAAAGCCCGGCATCCGAGGGCGCAAAAAGCGAGCCGAGGGGTTAAATTCCAAGGAAACGAGAGAAACTTTCAATGCCCGCGTGTCGTTGGAATTGCAACGAGGAGCGGAGGGTGAAGGGGGAAGAAGAATACGCGAGCGTGAAGGGGAGAGAAAGAGATGGAAATAGGCAGATAGAAAGAAGAGAGAGGTATCCGCCTACGAGTCCGCTGGATTCCATGGAAAGACGGTCATTGATTGATTCCTAGACTTCCAGACGAACGAGTGACTCGAGCCTTTCGTTCTTTGTTGCCTCTTCAACCTCCTTCTACTTCTTCTTCGTCTTCTTGCCTGGCAAACAGCTACTGGGGGAAAAGAAGGGTACCGTTTCGTCGCCGTGATCGCAGCGATGGCTGTGTATCGTGCTTGGAAAGCTGTGGATCATTTGTTTCCGTTGATAAAGTGTCTGAGATATTTCTTAATATTCACTGAGTAAATATTTGTTAACTTTTGGCTTCATATTTTGAGTATCTCTTTTTATTTGAAATTATAGAAGCCTTTTTTAGTAGATAAGAAATAAGTATTGTAGCTGGTCAGTATCTTGATTAACATTCTAATTAACAAAGTGTATCTACCAAGTCTTGTGGAAATTCGTGGTATATTGATGGAACTTTCAATAAGAAATAAGATCTCTAAACCTAATCGTCGTTCATCGTCGTCGCTACCAGTGTTTCTGCCACGATTGCATCAGGAGCCACCGTAGACTTTGTTACGAGTTTCTCCTCGACCCAATGCGCCTTACGGTAATCATCCCGTAATTAGCATCGCGACTTCTAAGGACTTTTTACAGCGCGTTGTAAATCGTGGTTCAAAATTCAAGGTGAGAAGAATCGGTGTCTAAATGATTTCCTTATAGGCTTATAATCTGCTCGCAAAAACAATATTCCAGATAGGTATTTTCAATTTTCAGACGAGGATCGTTTTACTATAAATTTCAGAAGCCTTTGGTATCCCTTCGAATTGACAAAAGCTAATTAATTTAACTCAAACAATCCAGAAGATCAATTTCCATGTTCGAATTTGAATTGAATTATAATTCTAGTAAAATTTCGATGAAGATGAAAAATACTGACTGTATATAACAGAGGAAAAAGGGAAAAGGTTGGCGCAACGATGACCCCATCAGCGTTTGAGTAACAGATATGATTAATAATCGTCGGGAGGGACTCGGATATCGAGCGCGCCACTCTTGGTGTCGATTATTGTACGTACAGTTGAAACACAGCCAGCGATGGAGATCGAGAAAGAGGTAATTGAATCGATCTTGGAATTATCGTTCGCAGGGCGTGTTCCTTAGCGATTTAATCGCACGAGAATAATTGAGCTCGCTGACCTGACGAGCAGAAAGAACTTCTATTGATTAATTGAGATTTCCACTCGGCTAATGAGATCGGGACACGAGATAGTTGCAGAATGGGCTTCTAACGAGGGTGGAATTGAATTCGTGCCGCCTGATTGGGAATTGAAATCTACACGGGACTTCTGGTAATTAGAGAAATTCGAGATATGCTTATCAACTTACGATACATGACTGTACCACTTTATTATACTCCACTTCGCCCTCTCGCTTTATTCTCGAGCCCGCTAGTAACAGAAAACTGGTAACAAAATAAAAATTCACAATTCTCACAGTCCCCCGAGTAGATTAAAAAATTTCAAAACTGCAACTGCGCGTGCAATCAGAAGTGGACATCCAGAAACAAACGAAACAACTAAAAAAATGTCATGTCGCCCGAAGATAAGGGCGCTCAGTGCAGCCATCCATAAAGGAACGTTTCGAGTTTGAAGGAGCGAAAGAAGCTGGCGGAAAAAAAGGGTATTAAGTTTCACCCACGCCAGAGTGCATTCCCGTATGCATCGCGGGGCAAGATCTCGATGGAATTAACATTCCGTTGGCGGACGGTTCGCGGTTCCCTCCTCCCGGGTTTGTTTAATGATCGCTGTGACACGATACTAATATGTCGTCGGGCCACGATGTCGGGCGGTGTCTTTGAGGGCTTTCGCGTAATAAATTAATCTATTAGCGCCGCGTCTCGCCGCTGGACGGTGAATAAAGGATAAAGGAGGGAAAAGAAAGTCGAGTGTGGGGGGAAAGAAAGAGCCGAGGGCCGTGCAGGGATCGCAGTAATCTCCAATTAGGCCCAAATTGATTAGCCCGGATTACTGCCATCCTCGTTACCACGGTCAGCCCATGACGATCCTTGCCAAACGTAAAACATTTCCAGCGAATAGGTGTTGGAGAGGTGTTCTTCAGAGCTGGCAACAGGTATCGATGTGGAATTGAAGGGAAAAGGTGGGCTCTTCGAAGGATTAATTAAAAATATGCCTGTGACAGAAGGATGTTGCGAGATAGTGGTTTAGGTGGTGGGTGACAGGCGGTGTTGTGATAAATTATAAGTATAATTTATAATAATATAAATTATAGTAAGTTGATACAGGGGGCAGGTTGATACAGATGAATTATCTCGACAGTGTATATATGTAGCTCCTTGTGTGCGAGATATGTGAAGCTTCTTGATCAATTCTTTACTACGATCTACTGTACGTCTGTGTACCTTGACTTTAGCAATCCATTTTTAACTGTTTTCGTTTCTATAGAGAAAAAGTAAATAGTTGTGTTCACTTTCCAATCCGTCTTGAGACGGGATAAAGAATTTTATTACTGAAAATAAATCACATTGCGTCCTTTGAAGGTAAGGTAATTATGTTTTGTTATTTTGTTTATATGCTCTACATTTTTTTATGGAGATGTTTGTACATAATTACTTCCTGTGGGGTAAATTGATACGTTTTCGCTGGGACAGGTTCATACAGTGTATCAATTTTCCCCGACTACTTTAAATTGGATTTTTCCTTTTATTTCTAGGAAAATGATATGAAATTATGTCAGAAAAACTAATCCCGGCAAAATACCGCAAAATATTTTTCAAAAAGCGTGTGTCGGTGTAGAAAAGGAGTCAATGTCGTTACGACAAAGCGCTAGAATATACGAAATAGATAAAATGGCTTTATTAAGATACATTAATAAAAAGAAGCAAGCACCTTATTTTAAAGTGGGATATTCCAGACATCCATTCTTTACTCATTAAACAGATATTTTACGGATGTATCAACATGCCCCAGAGCACTTGCCCCGCAATGGGGTAAGTTGATACATTTTACCTGCGTCCAAATAACATTTTTTCATTCATTTTGTATGTATCTTCTCAACATTACCATTTACAATTTATTAAAGAGGAAGGATCAAAGTACATTTCAGCATATTTGTTATTAAGTAATTAATTCAAACAAAAAAGAAAAAAATTGAAAACTGTAAAACGTATCAACTTGCCCCGGTCTCCCCTATACCGATCATGCTCCTTTCAAGTGATTAAGTCTTTTGAAACCTTGCTGGCGATGCAAAAGGAAGCCCACCTAAAGCTGCTTACAGCTTGATGAGACTACATTTAATTACTTCTCTGATTATCTTTCACTCATCGCGGTGGACGTCTTCGTTTTTAGTAATCAGACGCGAAAATGCGGAGGAAAGTACACCCTGCGACGGGAAATCTTTCATCGACTGGCCTAAATGCACACTGACATTTAACACAGTCTTTCACTGTCTACCGTTCGTATCATTCATCATCAGCCAGCACAGTGATCGATCACCTGTCTTCGCGGGAAATAAAAAAGTTATCGGAGCAACGCCGCGAAATCTGATGTATCTCGTCTAGTTACCATTTCAAACGTCACGGACCAATGCCGCCGACTAAACGATTAGTTCAATAAACGCCTCAGTCCGAACAGGGAGGGACCACATACTATGTTTCAAACACGAAGTCGTAAACTCATTTACCTGTTTAAACTGTTACAATTTAGAAAACGGTTAAACCCAAGGCAGTCGGCTCTCTACATTCCAGCCTCGAAGCTATTCAACGCTTAGCCACGTTGCCAGCATCTGAGCCAGCGCCTTGGATCTTTAATCCCGCTCCTATTGTCGCTGTCTAAATAAACGATGCAAGCAGAACGATTCAGTTAAAATGGTCGCTGGCAATTAGGATCTACGTGGATCCGCGTGTTATCGTGATTCCATCCTGGAAGACAAGACGTAATGACCGCACGCGAACGCCTTAATTAGTCAGGGCTGAGTGCGCCTCGTATACGAAACAGTGCCTCGCGCCGGGCCGTTCGTAGATCACTCTCTGTCGATCTATCGCAATGAGATCGGGCCCCGGTCGCCCACGTAGAGAAACTCCGCGTGATCAACTAACGCGGATACCTGTGCCCTAGATGTAGGTGACTGTTATCATTGCCTCGATTGTTCTCCATCCAGGACCAAATATCACCTGGTATCAACGCGTCCAATCTACGTCGAGCCCGTTGAACTAAAAACACACGCAGTGTCGTGAGATTTCGAGGAGTCCAGTGTATTTCGTCGCCGACGATAAATCAAACAATCACGCGGGGAAGATTAATACCAACGTGTCCTCGATTGTCTCCCTTAAATTACGCCTAATTATCCCGAACACGGCGACTGCTGAAAACTCACGGCGTCCCCTTTCACCGGTCTCCGTTCGCCACTCCGCGAGCAGAGAGCTAGACGCTCTCCTAGATCGCAGTGATCCTCGAGCACGGTTGGTCCCCGCTCGGGCAATCTTAATTGCCCGAATTAGTCAGAAGCTTGACTAATGGCGCGGTTTATATTCACCGTGCTACGTCAGAACGTGGGCAGAGGGGGTGGAGAGAGATGTTGGGACGCCGCGGGGGTGGGTGGGGCGTGGAGGGTGGTCAGGCCAATTTGTCGTAGACAGAGGAGAAGGTTCTTGGAAACGTACGGGCTACACGGGCACGGCCGCGGTCCAGGAGATCACGGCGATGATTCACGTTGAGTTAGTGAGTACACACCCACCGTACGGCAAGTTAGCGCCGTAATTTCGCCGCTGGTTGTTTACGGCCGCTGAAGCCCGCGGAAATCGTGACGGTGATTTAGGCTGGGATCGAACGCAAACGTGTATCTACCGTCGGGGGTGGTGAAGGTACTCTGTTGAGCTTTACGTTTCTTCAAGTTCTCCATCTGGAGTCTTCATCTCCAACTCCCCCGTGTTACTCCCCTAAATACACCGTAGAACCGATGAATAAATAAGAGGGTCCTCGCGTAAAACTTCGCGGTGAATATCGACGCGCAAGAAATGGGGTGAAAGTGAGAGGAGGGGGTGGGTTGGAGGCGTATTACACAGCGAGGGGGCCCCCGGTGTTGGAGAATTTCAGTCCCGCGCGCGGTCAGGTGAGCCGAGGCGCCCGGAGCGCCGCTGATCACTTTGACCCATGACCCCATCAATCATCGCCAAATCATACACCACTTATCTCGGCGCGGCACGAAAGCGGCGCACGTTCCCGTAATGCACGTAAGAGGTAACAGGTAAGGGTGCGCACGCTCGGCTGCCTCCACCTCCACCTTCGCCTCCCGTATCCCCGCGGGCCTTTTTTCGTCCGCGTTTTCCACGACGCCCACGATACCCTCGCCCCGGCAATTATCGTCGGAGCTCTTTTTTCTCTGTCCCGTCGTGCGGCTATCGTGATTGCGTGTTGCCGCGCTGTATCGCGTTACATTAAGGCAAACCACGCTGCAAACGCACGGCTCGGGCTTAGCGCCGTTTCACAGCCGGGGATCGCGTTTACTCTGGCGATTGTTTCGGTGGGTGTGATCGGTAATTGAATCGGGCAGGCGATGTTTTCGGGGGAACGGCATTAATACGACGATGCGGGGTCAAGAGGTCTGTTTTCTCCAAACTGCAAGTTGCTGTGGTTCAGCTGGCTTTAATTGTTGATAAGTACCGTGTTCTGGTAAGGAAAGAGGCGTGACCAGTAGTAGGTGGTGAAATTTAGAGGATAACCTGGGAACTTGAGCCTAGAGAGCGTAATGTTGCTGTGGGAAATCTATAGTGGAGCTTAGAAACGGATGTATCTACCCATACAGCACACTTCGTTGCAGCAGTATTGCAGGAACGTTGCTGCAATATTGTGTTGCTGCAGGTTGCATTGCAATATTGCAGGAATGATGCTGCAATATTGCAGGAATGATGCTGCAATATTGTAGGAATGATGCTGCAATATTGTTTTGTAGTATTGGAGTGGCAACGATCCTGCAATATTGCAGCAGTATTGCAAGTTCGTTGCCGTGCAATGTTCCGTTGGCAACGATCGTAGGTACAATATTTATACAATATTACGCGTACATCGATGTGCAATGATCCTACTGGATGTTACTGGATCGTTGTTACTACAACGCCCCAGCACAATTGCACCCACATTACCGTACAATATTGCAGAAATATTGCAGTGGCAACGCTCATGCAATACTGATATGTCCGGTTCTCCTGATTTTACAGTACAGCAATTTCAAATTTATTGTCGGAACGTTGCAGGACTACATATTTGTAATGTTGTCGCAACTTTGCTACAATACACACATGCAATATTGCGAAGGCGGACATAGGACTGAACCTGCAACGTCTCTGCAATGTTATGGTGCAACATTGCAATCTTGGACCGCATCATTGCAGAGACGTTGCTGCAATGTTATGGTGCTGTGTGGGTATGGGTTGCTGGTTTAAGCGCGTGGACGTGACTTTAAAAGACTAGGAAGAAGCTGCGAACGTCAGGTATCGAACGGATTATGTTTCCCGAGGTAATTAATTATTTAGGGATAATAACGATATTAGAAATGTCCCGCTGGGATCGTGGATACCGCGTCTAGCGGAGAGAGGAAAGCTAGAAACGAAAACGAAGGCGAAGGAGGAAGGTGGAGCCGAGAAAGATGATGGCAGAGTCTCCTCCACCTTTGGCTCGATCGCGCTGTTCGTTTTCTAGACCCGCAATTTCTCTTAGACTCGTACCGTGACTCTCGAAGTCCGAGGCAAAAGGTACGCCGAGAGTATAGGTGGAACGGTGAAAAGCAACTTCTCGTAATTGGCGAACAACGAACGACGCAGAGTGTACGTGACTCGGGAATTTTCAAACTGCACCCCTGTTACTTTCCTGTCTCACCTTTTAAATTGATTCACGACACTCTTCGGCGAGCCGTCCAAATATTTCTCGAGGGATCGCGAGAAATTCTGAATAACTCAGCGCGGCCGGTCGTTCTCGTTGGGCGATCTTTAAGCAAATATTAGAAGCTCATTAATTACACGGGTTCCGAGTGGAAAGCGACGGTTGAATTATTAGCGGGAATCAAGATCGCGCGTCTGCGGGATCGGGAAAGACGAATAAATCCTTCGTAACGAGCGACGTATTACACCTGTAATTATAGCCTCTCGTCTTTCAAGGTTCGCCTCCGCATGGCTTACCAATAATGGCGCCGAGTTAATGAGAGAAAATATGAAATTGGCACTGTTCCGGGTACCAGTTGCGCTGGGTCGCGCTTGTTCTGAACCTCCGAACAGAATGAGTAATTGAAAATCGAAAACAGAAGAAGGGGCTGCTAGCTAGGTGTTATTACAGCACCCTACAGATGACACGTAGGGGAATTAGGGGCATAATGAGGAAACTAAGGAAAAATGCAAATAAAGTGATGATTATTGTGAGCCAGCCCTATTGCTCCAGCACGACTTGGACAGACTTACTGAGTGGTGTGATATGAACAAACTGGACTTTAACCTATCCAAGTGTAACGTTGTTCGTTTCAATCGTAAAAGGGACGTCATACTTTTTAACTATAAACTTAGCTCAGTTCAGATTCATTTGAATTAAATTATAATTAGAGAACAATGACGTTGTTTAATCTCACATTAACAACCCCATTAGGGGTTAGATTGGGGTACCCCATCATTCCCCGCATCAACGACCCCATCTTGCCCCAAAGCATCATTTTCCAAAGATTAATATATTTCTACAACAAATAAAGAAATATTGAAATTTAGAATATGTCACATTAAAACAGATGAAATGGAGATTATCATAAAAGAAAAATAATAGACTTATCGTTCTTAAATATATATTCACTTCAAATTTGTTTATCACACTAAATAACATCGACGCAGCACGCAAACGGTTCACAGCTATAAATAAAAAACGCGTGCTCCCAAACTCATTTTCGCCAGCGACCACACTATTATAACACAATGGCTTCCTAATGATGTATTTGTCACGTGCCTAGCATCTTTTAATTAGTGTTTAGGGAGATCCCTACCTACCTCACTCCCCCGTCATGCCCCTACGTCCCCTACAAAGTTTAACACAAAAATGTATTTAAATAACAACACCGAAAATTTCACACCGAACCTTCCGAACTGTCCAAACACCCACCTCCGCTGCATTTCACCTCAACACTGTTGCAAAGAGTATCGCTCTCCGAGCTGCAACCCTTCACTCACCCTCTGCCCGTAAAAAGAAGCTTTAGAGCCTGGTGAACGAGGCGGCCCAAGGCCAGAAGCTGCGCCGGTGCCGATCGCAATGGCATCCCGATCTCGAGCACTCCCAAGCATCAGATACATCGAGGCTCGAATGAAACGTGCACTCGATGGCTGTCACTGTCCGAATCAACGGTCTGAGAAAAATCGATCCGCGTATCGGCGATCGACGCTACCGGATGGGCAACACTATTACGAAGGGCCAGTCAGCCGATCGAAAGACAAGTCCCGCGCAGGGCATGCGTTTCCATCCACGGTGCACCTATGCGTCCATCATAAATGGACACTCAGCGAGTCACCGGCCACCCCCTTCACCCCCTCGCGCGCCCTCGGTGTTCGTGTTACGCTGCTCGATCGTCCCTTTCTTTTTTTCGCTCCTCTCGCTCGCTGCTGCTTGATTTACATGTGAATAACGGGCGTTAACAGACGCTCCCTCGGTTGCTAACTACCATCTCCTCTGCCTACTATCGGACCTGTCACAGGAGCTCTCCTCTCCGAGCGTCTTTCGCTAGTAGACCATTAACCTTCGTCTACTTGGAAGGGTCCGGTGTCTCGCTTCTCTTCTTTCCCCTCTCTCTCCGCCTCTCGACTGCGTCGCGGTCGCGGTTTCGACGTTGATGAACAAACCGAGTTAATTGAGCCCCATTAATCGGTAGGATGTCCCTCGAAATTAAACGTTTGTCAGCGCAGCACAAAGGACACTGTGCTCTCGCGAAGCGGAAGAAGGGAGGTGGAGGAGACAGCGGAGGAAGGGGCGATCGAGTTTTCTCTTGTCTCGCGGAGAATTTCTAATACCGATAAAAGCATCCTTTATGCAAATATCCTTAATACAAGTCTGAGTGATCGAGCACCCTAGTTAGCTTTGATTTCTGCTACCGTGGGCTCAACAGCTTGACAGCACTAATGAGTCGTCGAGATCCTGGGCCCGGTGAGCCGAGTTTGAAAGGGCCGAGATAAAGAAGAAAGGGGAGCAGACGGTGCAAAAGAACGGGAACTGTGGGATTCGCGAACGATCGAACGGGAGCCTTTTTTCGACGTTCACCCCTTTGTCGTGGGATGATTGAAGGGCGAATGATCATTGCATGCGCTTGTTAAGGATATTTTCAAAACGCCGGATAGAAAATATGTTTTCTACTACTTTCAAAGGCTGACAGTTGTCAAACTAAGTAACGGGGATTCAGTGTCGTCCAGGCAGTCAAAAAATGGCCAGTTCTCACGATCTTCTACTTTCTATTCCACTTCAAGAAGCTAGCCTATTCGAAGAATCTCATTATATACATACCCAGTACATACTACTCCTACCGATACCAACAAATCAACAAATACCAACTTCCATCAAAAATACCTAAAAGCAGCACAAGATTAAAAATCGTGGTGTCATCGCCGCGAGCATCCTCTCACCCATCATCAGCGTGACCGAATCAACGGATTCACACGGTTCCCAAGGAGCCACGTGATCCACGCGCACGAAACGGAACGCGGAGGGCCTCCGTGACGCCAGGCAATAAATATCTTTATGCAAAGCTCGCTAATAAACATTGTCTTAATGATCGAGGATCTCGGATCCTCGGTTTCCGTCTCGGACCTGGTCGCGCAGCCTGGCAGCACTAATGAGTTGCCGTAGAACCGAGAGATCACTCGGATCCAGCGGAGATCGAGAGCGAAGACGACGAGGGCAACGAGGACGAAAAGAAGGACAGAGTGAGAGCCGGGAACGGGGGAAAAAAAGACCCGGGAACGAAGGGAACTCGAACCGATTTGTTAAGATATCTGGCCGTCCGTGAGGAATGCTAAAAGTACGCGGCCACGGCAAGAGACGTATTACGTACACCGGCTCGGTCCCCAATTAAAAGTTTATCGGCTGGTCCGGGGCCCCGCCCAGCGAGATCTACAGTTCCTAATTATCGGGTAAAACATTATCCCCCCGCGATAAAACCAGCCAGGGATCACTTGGGTCCGCGCCAATAATGTATATTTAGGCACGGGACACCTAACGCGGTATATTAATAACTTGATATCACTTAAAATATCGCGCGACAAGTCTACGTCTGTCGTCTGGCTATTATTTTTGCCGTCGGATTCCGCCGAAAAGGGGAAATAACAACATTTTCCAAGCAGAGATCTATGTACCTTCCACTTTGCGCAACAGCGACTTGGAAGGCAGCTGGAATGTCCTCAGTTGCGTCATTTAATTCACTCTAAGATTCAGTATGATTTTCAATTTTAATTAATGTGGGAATCCTTTTTTATGATATCGAATATTGCTTTGATTTGAAGCTTGCAATATCTAAGTAGGGACTTGAGGTATCATCTCGTGGTCAACGTATGAGCTGAAGAAGATTCTATTTCAGTAGAACACTTGTACAGTGAACAGTTTCTGGAGACATTCTATTGAAAGAAAAGTCTCTGTAAGAATATTGATCAGGCTGTTCAACACTGCCGAGTAGGCACAGCGAAACGCGTTTACTATTAATAGGTAACCGCCTGGTATTCATTAATCTGGTAGAAGAACGTAAGGAAACGAACACTCCTCTCAAACTCTCAAAAGAGTAAAAGATTCTATCCCCATCTTCGTCTAGAATCACCATAAATGGAGGTTAAAACACCTTTGCCTGAAGATTTACCCAAAAATCATCCGAATTAAAATCTGGAAAATACACTCGTCGTAACATTCAGCGTCCCGTTATCCAATGCCATTTCGGCACACCAGCGTGTTATAGGGACACTACATAAGAGGCCGACACCAGGGAGGAGATGAAGAGAGACGTCGAGGAGGAGGATGGGATAGAAGAGAAGAAGGGCGAAAAGAAGCGGGGGAGGAGGTCCAGGCTGAAGTTTCCGCATTGCATTCCCATGAGATTCGTCCTCGTCACACGTACCTTCTCCGTCGGCTTCGCTCAACTCCCGTCAGGGTGAAGCAACGATTCACGAAATGGCACATACGTACAATGTTAACCGCAGACACGTATGTCGCCGTGGACGACGCTCCCTTACGTTCAGTTGCATTATTTCTCGTTATTACGCTCGCTTTGATCATCGTCGTGAAAGTGGGCGAAAACAGCTACCTAAGTTTCAATATATATATACGCGGTTTGTTGTTGGATTTGGACGTGATCTTCGCTCACTACCGTATCCCTGTGAGAGAAGTGGAAAGTGTTCTTCTTATTATCTCGGAACTCTAGATATGTTCTCGGTTTCTCGGTTCAACTCTCGGTCTCCTTTCTGTTGCTCTTTCTCTCCCCTTCCATTTCTGGTTCCGACAGCCACTTCAGGGTGTCAGGAATGCTTGACTCGAGGCATGGCATCCCGCGGAGTTGGCAGGGACCGACGATTAAAGGTGCGTCCACAGTGACCGCTATTTTCGAATCTGCCTGCTTATTTCAATGGGATGGGTTAGGAGCTACGAGTCAGCGAATGGGAGGATCATGATCCCTGCTGTCATTAGATCACTTTCTAGAATCTGAATTTGTCTCACCTCCTCTGAACTTCCGTCAGATATCTAAGCAATAATTTTCCTTAACCACTTACATGTTAATAAATATTGAATTTCTTGCTCTATGAATCTTCTTCTCTTCAATGCCTGCTTCTATGGACCTCATTGATAGTAGTTTGCCTTCATCAGGATACCTTTCAACAATCGAATCACTAAAGTGTATCCCCGGGTATATCACGCGGCAGATACTTTGGCATCGGTACAAGGCCGCGATTTAAGAGTTCTGAATGCGACGTAAGTAGTCAATGACGACGGGCGGTCGAACGAGGCGGCACTCGTGTGTGCCAGAAAACAAATTGGAGCACTCGAAGACAGTCGGGTGCCATTCAGATAGACATCGACACGAATCCGTGCTTCCAGCGGCGAGGATGACGGCGAAAATCGCCGGCAACACGACCCGCTAAACGCTCTCGTTATCTCGCGGCGATAAACGATCGATACGTGATCAAGATCGACGCAGATGTAATATATACAAACAGCCTGAGGGGGCGAGGGGCCGATAAGATCGCCACCGAAACGCCGAGCGACAGCGGCCGTGGAGCGTTTTTAGACCCCGCCACTCTAGAAGTCATAAGGTTTTGATACTTTCGAGAAACTCGCGATCGACGTGCGATAGTCCGGAATGATCGATGCGCTTCGACGATCCAGCCGCTCGATCGTCCGAGGCGCAGCACACCGTGAAAATGTACGCCCAACAGGTTGCCCTGGGTGACGGACGTGAACTTTCGCGGGGACGTGACTTCGAGCTTGGAATGTCGTTAAATGTTCCGCCGTTTCTTACTTCGAGGCTTTCGTACGCTGACGCTGAAGTCAGATCCTTGTGTCTCGAAGGAGGTAAGATTGATTTACGAATTTCCTGAAGCTAGGCCACTCTATGAAATCTGATCCCATTACGTTACCCTGGGCCAACTTATGCATCTTGCATTTCATATGCCGCGCAATGGCAATGTTAAGAAACTGTACACGTATGAGCACTGAAGCGTTTTTATCGCCTCTCCACTTCGAAATTCCTCTATTCCCGGGGACAGGAATTTCACGATGCAAACGTAGCTTCCAAGAAGCTATTTCATCCGCGAAAACAGAACACGTTGCCGTCTATCAAGCGGCTGTCACCATCGCGGGGGTAGTCGATAACGCGTTCGACGAATTCCGGGCGGTGTGCCAAAGACGAGGGGACCACGCAAGGCGAAAAATTACTTATACATGCGAAACTTTCGGCGCGAAATTGATTACAGCCGATAAATCAATCAGCTCGCGGAGGAGAGGGCGAGGGGAGAGGATAGGGTGGAGGGGGGAGAGTACAGAGAGGGAGAGACAGCGCGGTTTCTGCGTCAAAATTAATAAATCGATTTAATTGATTTAATAAGTCGATCGATTTATGGAAGCAATCAGTGTCGGCGAGTAGATTTATTGCCGCATAACCGTTTCTTCGCGTAACGGTCCTCGGTCCTCACGCACCGCGAATATTGTCTGACTTTTTCGCAAAGAAACCACGTCCCCATGCGATTCTACCAGAGCAATCGCGCTGCGTTATGCTTTCTCCTTCTAGCTGCAAGTGCCACGAATTGGGGATGAAATTATTCGAGCAGGTGAACCGGGTTTTCAATAAGATAACATTAATGATTACTCATTTCGAAACTCCCTACTCTCACCCCTAACTTGCCACGTTCTCGTCCCACTTTAAACTAGGTAAATGTCACATCCTGCCGGGGCCGAAAACTCGGCGAAACGGGGGCAGGTACGTAAACGCGGGCCATTGATATATAACGTGATCGAATTACCATCCGACGCGCCGCGCGTTGTAACGCAATAAATAATAATAGGTGTATCGGGGCGCGAGCTTGGAACGGTCCCACCGGACACAATCGTTGATACTTTTCAGCGGGGCAGTAAAAATAAATGACTGGCAGATCGGGCGGCTTACAGGCATTATATCTCATTCGTGGGACGTACCGTGGTACCCCGTAACGCGTCGGTGATACCGCGCGGAGAAAAGAAGTCTTGAAAACGCGCGAAACGATACGTCGAAGCCATGCGACGCGCGATTGTATGCAAATCGTGGCTGCATTCGCGGCAGTGGAGCGCAGGGCGTGTTGCACACGGGGACACTAGCACGATCGGGCGATTATTAGACCAGGGATACGTGACTGGAAACACCCGACACCGTACCCACCACGTACGACCAGGAATCCTAATATGTTTATAATGTCGGCTAAGAGGAAACTCCTGATACCAACTTCACCCGTCACATGCTTCCAGAGATCCGAGTCCTGTAATCATTTTCGACACTCTCTCGCTCGCTCCTCCTTTTAGGTGAAAGCAGCCACGAAATGTCAGCTTCGTCTTCGAAAGAAACATAGTTTCGAAGCACGAGGTCGTTACAAAATAAAAAAAAAAGAACAGATATAATTCCCATCAATTGGGAAGATAAGGAAATAGGTCTCCTCTGACACAGTTTCTCTTCACGAGTGACTTCCTATTAAAGGCACCGCATACGTCAGGAATGACTTCATAAATTGCGACACTGTCAGAAAGAGGACTTAATCACAGGTTTAACGGCAGATCCACGAGATACAAAGGAACTCCTCCCTTTGCGCGTGCAAGCGGTGGCTAAAGCATCAACTTTCGAAGCGTGGCGATATTGTGGATAAAAAAAAAGGGAACGTGTCGTTTACGTGGCCGCGAGATGCGAAGTACATACACTGCGGTACGAAGATAGACGGCCCGCTATGCAGCCGTCTCATTACAGTTGCCATAACGTTCATCCGTGACGTCGTGTCGAATTAAGTCACTCTCTGCTCGCCGCCGGACAGAAAAAGGAACCGTAACGACTACAAATTTTATGGGCAAGGGGAGAAACGTTACGGGTTTTTCCGCCGCTATATCCGCACGATTATCTGTCCGCGGCTCGCGGAGAAGGCATTAATTCCACGGGCTTAATCGCAATCGTTATCATCGGAAATGTATACGGTCCTAACAAGACAGGTCCTGATAACCGGCTCGCGATCCTCTCAGCAGCTCGTTTCTCGAGAAACCGTACCAGTTTGTAATTATAACTTTGTCGAACGAGCTGCGATCGACCGGAAGCTCGTTACTCCGCGGGCTGATCGAATCGCGCGAATACAATTGGCTCCGCTCGCCCAGAAACCTCGCCGTAGGCAGTTCGCGGAGGTGTGCGTGCGTAGAGGAGGTCCAATTTCCTTGGAAAAATCGCGGACGCCCGCGAGGACTCCTGGCCGCCATTCAATTTTGACACGACGGGGGGAAAACTTTCGACGGCGAGCAACGGGGCGACGGACCACGCCGATTGGCCGCGATCCAATTACGTTCAATGAAAGTCGCTCGAGGGATTTATGCCCTCCGTTTCTGTCCCGTCTCTCTCGCGTCCCGCTGCAAAAACAATGATCCATGGATCCCTTTTCCGGCATCCCGTGCACGCCGATACAACGACCGAGCGTCCAGTCCAGTCTCTCCTTCCCTCTCTCTTTCACCCTCTCAGTCTCCCTGTCCCTTTTTTTCATTCTGACCAGGTGACGATTTTTTGCGCGGGAACCTTTGGCCCGATACAATGAGAAACGGGGCCGCAAAAGGAAGGCAGCGATGATCAACGAGTCTCCCGGCTTTTGGGAGAATATAAATTCCCGAGATCGCGTAGCTCGACGCGACGCTACGTCCAGGTGTTCCGGGGTGTGCTTCGAGATTTTCGGGAAAGAAGATCAGGACGAGACGAAGCACCCTCGTAAATACGTCAGACTGAAGCAAACGTCACGTTCTACAATTCTGAAGTTTGTTGTTCTACTTTGTCAATGGACGGATAGAGTTCGCGAGTGAACGGTGAGGGGATGTCAGCTATATATCAGATCGATGCGAGAGCAGTTAGTCAAATCTGAATCCTGAGTTTTGATAACCTTTGTTGTTAGACAGTCCTTCTGAATGGGAAGGAAAATCAATGGATCTGAGGGCGGAAGGTAATTTTTCACTAACTTTTTAGCCCTTGGTTTTCACACCTATTTTTTCGAACGTAGTTGTCACACTGAGTCGATTCGACCCAAGCTAATTTTCAATCAGCTACTTTTTAAAAAACTATCTGTTAAATTGAGTCGTGAAAATTCTGAGATAAAGTTTGAACATTGTATCATCTTTGAAAATAAACATTTAAAGTGTCATCAGGTTTTACCATTTTCAATGATACCTTAAAGATTTTACCACAAAGTCAAATTGTGAGTTGTTTTGGTACACAATGGACAAAAATTCAAGTAGGTATCCCAACTATCCGAGATACCTAAAAGATACCTAATGTCACTTCAAGTTGAATCGTTTACCAAATTCCCTCATTAAATTTCCAGAAATACACGTGTCTTCTGCTAATGCAATCATTCGCCAAGCTGCACTTTTCCCAGGAGCCAGCTAATCGACATCATTTGGGAAATAGCCGCTGCTAATTGTTCTGGTGCGTGGGCGGTAACATAGCGGCGCCTACCAGGACGGGGAAAAATTTATTCGCCGAAGGAGCGACGTCGAGAGCGGCGGAGAATTATGGCTCGCATCGCGGTCCGCAAGAAAGAAGATAAATTCATCGGTGCACGAAACGGCTCATGGCGTGGCCGATTGTCCATGCCAATTAGGTTAGGATCCGAATAGCGTAACGGGGTTGGCGCCGCGCCTAATAATCGCGTTATTAATGAGCGCTACGTGCACTTACCGTATACCGTTGCGGTGGAACATTCAGACGCCCCTTGTGCTTCCTACATTTCAGTTGAAACTCGCGACCCACGTCGATAAGCCTCGATGATATATCCTGAAACAGTGGAGATACCTATTAGCAATGGCTTAGAATGACAGAAGTCTTCAGCGTGGGATATTGTAGACTTTGAAGACTAAAAATTGGGGAACACTTTTTTCGGTGTACTTTTATAATGGCTAAGTTCTGTAATACGTGTATTGGCGAACCTGGTTTAGAACGCTGAAAACACGGTGATTTATAGGAATTATTTTCCTAACAAATATAAAGCGAATCTTTCAAAAATTTTAAGGGTGTTTTACTGTATATTCAGTCTACAAGAAAACTTTTTTTTATTCAAGAATAATTCATTTAATATTGTTTTATTGGTATATCTTTGTAACGCCGCGCCGCCGGAGTTTTAAAATTGTGTACATCCTAGCGGATCTAATTTTTTCCTGAAATAAAGAACCCTAAGTTTTTCTTAATTGACATGAATTTGTATCGCCGATGTATTAAAAGAATAAGAAAAATGTCTAAAATTGAGAAGGTTATGGAACTTTATCAAAAAACTTACGATTTTGACGGAAAATTTTCAACGTTTTTATGAAAAAAAAGGCTTGATTTAATTTCTGCATAAATGTTTTTCATTCATCGACGATATAAATTCATGTCAATTAAGAAAAACTTCGGCTTTTTTATTTTTTAATTTTTTATTCAATTTGGCAACTACGGCGGCACGTCACTACGAAGATATACCAATAAAACAATATTAAATGAATTATTCTTGAATAAAAAACAGTTTTCTTATCGTCTGAATATACAGTAAAACACTGTTAAAGTTTAGGAAAGATTAACTTTATATTTGTTGAGAAAATAATTCTTAAAAATAAGTGTTTTCACCGTCCTAAACCAAGTTTCCCTCTTGCACCTCTTTCAGAATACCCTGAGCTTTAGAAAGTCCAAGCTCAATCCCCTCTCGCGAAGCCTACCCGACCTGTCTTATATTCCCTGAGACTTTATTAAGTTTTATTAGATCTTGCATGCATCAATAACGAATTTTCCAGCTTCTGTAAAATCTGAACTCATCAACTCGGATTTTCTTCATTTCTATTCGATCCACTTGGATTAAGTCGACCATAGTTCAACAGGTTTCTGCTACAGTCCATTGCACCGATCGGCCTATGCTGATTCTGCTACTTTCAAGAAAGTTGTTATCCCCAATATCTATGCCCATATCTGACGTGCAGTTCGCTATAATCGAAGCAAATCGATGCACACCGTCTAAGTAGAAATTGCATCGCGATTTCCCTGGTACGAATGCAAGGAGGCGTCCGACGGGGCAAACGTTAGCTCAATCCGAGCAATAGAAATGTTTCCGGATCGGTAGTTTCTTTGCTTGGATCGGTTACACGGGCACGTTAAGCTGGAAATTAAATTCTCTGGTTACCGATGCGCCGATAGGGAATTATGAAACGATCGTTTAAATTGGATACTCTTATCGCGCTTCGCGTTTCGAGATAGCCGCGGCGCATAATGAACGCAGGTGCACCGCCGCCAGTATAGACGAGCACGATAATTTTCGCTGCAACTCTGTAGTCATCGTGGGCACCAATCGCTCACTGGAATTGATCGTACTGTCAGAATTATGTCCCGGGGCTGACATAATTAGGCAGCTGCTTTGACTACTGAATTTTATTAACGGTACAAAAACATCGATACATCGATACAGGGCACGTCGGTACATGCTTTAAAAAATCGGTAATTCCTCGTGGACCGATTTGGCGTCATGCTGCACTGGGGTGCATAATAAATAATATCCTGACAACTGGTGCCAACGACATGACCATTAATTCTTGGAGCAATAGAGATAATTTCCTATCTCATTTATTTTCATGCTTACGGTCCACAATGTATGTGAATATTACCGTTCAATTCTGATCAAAAGGACCTTAGTGTTTGAAACGATCTATATTCATTAACCTGTATTCATTACTCCGCATCGAAAACGTCTGTTCTCTGTCTTGCTGCTCTCTTGTTTATGTAGTGGTCATTTACCCTCTGTCTGGGTATCTGACAGTATTATCTACCATTAAAAATAGAAAATTAATCCATCAAAAGATAAACTAAAAGCTATTTAAAATTGTGATAAAGTGCACTGGCGTGCGAAGTACGCCGCCAATATCCTAGCGCAACTATTCATGGCCCGTGTCTCAGACGGTTAATATCACCGTGCACAAGTAACCTCTAAAAACCTGATAACTATCTGAGGTCTTTCAAAGGTCCTTCCGAAGCCCTTCTGAGGTGTCACTATCTTGTCCCCTCGAATCACATTGGAACAGAGTTTGAGCAGATCTGGAGCAGTGTTGGTGCAGAGCTGGAGCAGAATTGGTGCAGAGTTGGAGGAGATTTGGAGCCGAGGTGGTACAGAGTTGGTGGAGACATGGAGCAGAGTCGGTGCAGAGTTGGTGCAGAACTGGATCAGAGTTAATGGAATGTTGGAGCAGAATTAGAGCAGAGTCGCAGCAGAGTGGAAACGGAGTCGCAGAAGAGTCAGAACAGAGTGGAAACGGAGTCGCAGCAGAGTCAGAACAGAGTGGAAACGGAGTTGCAACAGAATCGGACTCGGAACAGAGTCGGAGTAGAGTTGCAACAGAATCGGACTGGGAACAGAGTCGGGGTAGAATTACAACAGAATTGGAGCAGATTTGGAACAGAGTCGCAGAAGAGTCGGAGCAGAGTCGGAGTAGAGTTGCAGCAGAATTGGAGCAGAGTTGGAACAGAATTGCAGCAGAATTACAGCAGAATTTGTGCAGAGTTGAAGCACAGGTGGAAGCGGACGCGGGCTCGCAGCGTTGAAGGTTAAACGGCGCTTACAAATGCGAGCATCCATGCAGCTCGAAGCCCACAGTTTGTTCCCCGTTTACTCTCGGCCCAGCGGAGGCGGACGCGATAAATTTTTCCTGCTCGGCCCGTAGGAGCGGCGGCAATTATCGGCGCTAATGTGAACGCGCGCGTCCGTGGTCTAGGACGCAACAGCGTGGCGCGGCACCACGCCGCTGTCGGCCGCTTTTAATTGGACGAAATTACAAGGTGCGTAATGCGCGAGCATCGCAGGGGCGGATACGAGCGGCCCCAGAGGCACAATGCCCGTACGGTACCGTGTGCCCTTGCTGTACCGAGGGCCTCCGCTGAAATATTACGTTTTTACCGTTAACCGCAGAGAAGACGGTTAATTATCCCGTTTAAGGCGGAGGTGAAAAGTTTTAGTCACCTCTTGCACGGGCAGCCTCGCCTCGCGCGGGAAGGCTCGACGAGGTACCGAGAAAAATATAACGGAAGTGCGACGGGGCCCGTAATGCCCGCGAAATTGCGCTCGTAAAGCGTATTCGAGACGTTTCGTTTCACCTCCCCGGGGAAGCTTGTGATCCTCTGAGACTCGTGTGATTGACAGCCCTCAACCACGAGATACTCACCCCTTTGTTTATGCCCGTGTGAAGAATGTAGGGGAGACCGGGGCAAGTTGATACGTTTTTCAGTTTTCATTGTTTTTCATTTTTGTTTGAATCAATTACTTAATAACAAATATGCTAAAATATACTTTGGTCCTTCCTCTTTAATATATAGTAAGCGAAAACTTGAGAAAGTACATACAAAATGAATGAAAAAATGTTATTTGGACGAAGGCAAAGTGTATCAATTTACCCCACTGCGGGGCAAGTTGATACATCTTTAAAATATCTGTTTAATGAGTAACTAATAAATTTGAAAAATATAATTTCAATCTAAATACCTTTCCAACAGTCAAAAGTTCAAAGATCAAACAGATTTTTAAACAAACATACCTAGAAAAACATTTTTATTTTCATTTTTTTTTATGTCTGGAATATCCCACTTTAACATGAGGTGTCTTCTTCTTTTTGTTATTTCAAACCATTTTCCAAGAAATATAAAGAAAAAATTCAATTAAAAGTAGTCGGGGAAAATTAATATACTGTATTAACATGCCCCAGAGAAACCGTATTAATTTACCCCACAGGAAGTCATTATGTATAAACATGTCCATAAAAAAATGTAGAGCATATAAACATAATTACAAAACGTAATTACCTTACCTTCAAAAGACTCAATATGATGCCAAATTACTTCGGGTTATAAAATTCTTTATATCGTCTCAAGACGGATTGGAAAGTGAACACAACTATTTACTTTTTCTTTATATAAACGAAAACAGTTAAAAAACGATTGCTAACGTCAAGGTACACCCACGTACGCTGGATCGTAGGAAAGAATTTATCAACAATTTTCACATATCCCATTGAAATGAAGCTACATATATACGGTGTCGAGATAATTCGTCTGTATCAACCTGCCTCTGTATCAACTAGCCCCGGTCTCCCCTACATATAATTAACGAATTCGTTATTTACAGTGCAAAGAAGCACTTACAATTGGAATGGAGTAACATGAGCGGTGCTTATGAGACGAAGCTAATAGAACAGGCCTGTCAGGTGTTTTCAGAAGCTAAATGATTTGCTTATCTACTCACCCCGGCTTCCTCACACGCAAGAACTCGCAGAAGAATCCTCCCGTAAGAACTCGCGTCCCCGAAATACCAGGTCGAAAGTATCAAGAACAGTACCGCGAAGTCTCTTCGCATTCCCGAGGTGGTTTTTTCGTTCCACATCCAGCCATTCCATCGGCGAAACTCTCCTGTCGCGATTGGCGCAAAAAGAACGGCGCACTCCGCACGGCAGTTTATCGGGACCGAAGTACAATCGGCGTATTCTTCTCTGCCGGTGAACTTTTCACCGGAAAGGTCATCGAGATACGCACGTGAGTGGCTGGCGACGGTGGCATTTCTCGATTTGGGAATTTCCCGCTTTCGCGGGCTGCCTGTCCTCGTCCTTAAACAGCCACCGCGTCCATTATCCGCTCGTTATCACGCGCGGTCCCGGACACGTCGATGGACGACGCTCGTGAACGCGAATCGAGAGGAGATCCCGCGCACGACGAAGACGAACGAGTGGAATCCTTAAAGGGGGGAGGCCCCGTCCGCGTCTCTATCTGCCGATCAATCTGCGGAACGCAATAGCGAGAGAGGCTTTCGAGAATCGACCAGGCTTTCTGCCCTGCGAGAACGGCGCGCCGGTGGAAGGAGCCTCGGAAGAAAGCGGGGAGAAAAGAGAAACTGACAGGGTGCTGGTAGCCACTGTGCTGCCCCGTCGTCCAAGAAAAATTCCTCTTGTTTGCATCCCTTTGCTTGCATGGGGATTACGCGTCTATCGACTCTTTCATTCAGCCGTGGACTATCGAAGGGACGCACAATAGCCAACTGTATGGTAGCACCTACTGTGCCTCGATCCAGTCGCGCAAAGTCCGGTTTATCGTCGACTCTTTACCTTCCCACGCGTATCATCCGTTGCCAGATAGCGGACGGAGGTACGCGCGACCATGGAAATCCGGTGAAGAAGACTGCTTTGGGTGATACGGTGCGTCTGAATGCGAGTTTTCCTTCTTGGCAAATGCGTGGAATACGGTATTGTTTCTTAAGGGGCTAGACTAGTGTGACGGCTCCAAAAAATTGATTTTTTTTTGCATTTTCATACAGATTCATATGTTAAAAATACGATCCCAGAAGGTTTTGGAATAGGTGATTAGCTGTAAGTATGAAATATTTCTGTTTTTGTACTGTTAAATAGTATTTCAAACTTTTATTGAGCTTTGTTCGAAACTAGTTTGTCTTAATTGGCTGCCATAACTCAAAAACTAGTGAACCGATTTAGTTCAAACTTGGCAGATATGTTCAACAAACGTGTCATTCTAGCCCCTACCACGATTTTTCTGATATAGTCAAAATTGCAAATGTGCGAGTTAAAAAACAAGACATTTTTATGCAAAAAATTGAATCTTTTTGTTTGAAGAGCCGCCATTTTATTATTTTACAATATTTTTTCAACTTTTTGGTACGAGTTATAGCCACATACATACAGATTGAGAAAATATTTGTTTTTCTTTTTTTGAAACCACCACAAGAGCTTATACAATGGCAGCCATGGAAACAAAGACGTTCCAACAAATTGACGATAACTTTAAAAATATACACTGTTTGTACTTAAAAAAATTTTAGTATACTCAAGAAATATCAGTTAATAAAACTTTATAAGATCTAGCTGATAAGTTCAATGGTCTTTCTTTAAAAAAATTTCAAAGATTGCCGTATTATACAGCCGTCACACTAGCCTAGCCGCTTAAGGGGACTAGGCAGTCGAAAAATCGATTTTTTTTTATTGCATTTTCCAAAAGTACTATCCTTTCTGAATAAAATGTCGCTTGGTTTATAGTAAAATTCGCAAAATTATAGATTTGACAGCTAAAAACGTCAAGCGGCAACCTATAGCGTCGCCTTTGCCCAAAAACTTTAAACGCGTTTTTCTCGAATATTTTCTTCTCTTCGTTTTTACCTTATTGTGAACGAATGGAGGTTCAGATCGACTTGAAAAAATTACAGGATGTGTAAAACATGTGCCATTTCCGACCAAACCTCTGATATGATCCGTAAAAATTCGACATTTTCATAAAAAAATTGAAAAGTCACCGGATTTTAGTAGCGCACAAGCAAGAACGAATTTTTCTCGGAAAAATTACCGTTTTTCGGCCACCAATCGTATACTTTTGATTTAATTTCTGTTTTTATAGGTTTGGTCGGAAACTGTGAATCCAACAAACAAGAATCACACCTTTAAAATCGAATTACGTCACATTTTAAGACCAATATTAGGGCAAAACGACGGAAAACCGTTAAAATGTTTACCCGTCTGCAGCGCCATTTTTAAAACACATATATATTTCTTACCATTTATTTCTCAATCTGTATGGTAGTAATAAACATTGGGTAAAAGGGTACACCTGAATATGTTTTCATTTCTTTACAAATAAATAAAGGACAGAGTCTCTTTCTCACGAAAAACGACTGCCTAGTCCCCTTAAGCTCGACGCGGACGAAAGAGAACCTAGCATATCGTTAGCCGAGTATTAAGTCACTTGAATAGTACCTACTACACAGGTACGCAGTGTCTACTTTTGTAACAACAAAATTCCACAGAACAGATCTCGCGCAAGCACCTCAAGCTCTACCTCTAACCCGGTCGACATCACCAACGAGATTTCGTCAACGGATAAGTGATGCACGGAAGGATCGATTTCAAGGGCGAAGGGGGTGGTCCAGTTCGCGCGAGGGCAAATCGATTCGAGGATTTGCGGACATGGTGCGATGGAGAAATCCGCGTGGAGTGGGCAGCCGGGACGAAAGGAGCCGCCGTAGCGTCCATTTGTACGTCGGATTAAGACGTTTGGCTTTCGTTCTGTACGACCGAATGAAAGAAGAAGGAAGCGTCGGTGTATCGAGGGGAGGGTGGAGAAGGAGATCGAGAGGCGCGAGTCATGGTGATCGTATGGCGACCGGCCGACTGCCAGATTAGTATCAGAACCGAAAAGCTTGATGGGAATTAAGACGACGGCGCCCATGTCAGGGTGGTAATGCATCGAACTGATTCGGTCTCGCGATCCAATCGAGAGGAGAGAGAGGTAACGAAGGGGAAGCACTCCTTTTGCTCTTGGATCGTCGCCCTGTGAGAACTCTGTCTCGCGGTTATGAGTTCGCGTCTATCGATTCGGTTCGCGGAACCCATCGAACTCGAGCTGCGGAAATTTGCGGCGCTCCATCCGAGACACGTTCGTACGTAACTTCCAGTCGGAGAGCGTAACTTCCATGATATCGAGAGAGATCGCGGCACCGAACTTCCGTACTTTATGCGCCGTAATTATTATTATCACGTACCGCGGTAATAACACGATGCGAGCATGGTGTGTACTTTAAAAGCAGCCCCTCGAGACCGTTTTCGGCTCGCCTAAAAGAGCAGAGAGCAGAGGGAATCGTTCACCGATGCACCGTTTCGCCTGGCTGTTATCGTCGCGGTATCTCGCCTGGGAAAGGAAACGCATTCGCGAGGAATATATCGATATTATCTGAAGCACGTGCCGCCGTATGGAAGTCGCCGCGTCAGCGAAATTCGCCGCACGTCGATCGATTTCGCAGCGCGCGAGCGCGAACGGGGGCGTAGGAGTGGTTCCGGACCTCGGAGACCGGTTTCAAAATGTCGACGATCGGGCACCCGTTTCCACGACACCCGTGTGTCTGCTGGCAACGTTCGCCAGGAGGATCGAGAGGACTCGGATATCGACAGCGGTGGAGTCGCTGCCGCGACCACTTCGAGCGCGTAAATCCCTCGCGCGCGCATGCCAAATTGTCGCTCGCGAGAAACGATACGGTAAACTCGGGTAAATTCGTGATACAGGTTATTCCGTGATACTTCTTCATTTATCTGTAACTCGAAATGGTCTGACTCAGTTTAGGTGGAAGAAATGTTAACAGACAGTGTTAATCTTCTAGTTTATGTTTTGGTAAAATAATTAGTCAATTGAGGTGGATAATTGAGGAAGATAATTAGTCGTGATAGAGGGGAGAGCATTTTGTTCCAGCAGCGCATTATTCGTGAAATTTTTCGTGCTAGTTGTGGGCGATCGCTTGATTATGTTTTATATGTGCTTTAGAAGATAAATGGAAAGTTCAAACTGCAGGTAAGTGATGGTAAAATGACACTTGAACAAGTGTTACTCTCGAAATTATTATATGATAAGGCATCAGTGTTATTTTTGCTTATGAAAACTGACTAAATTCTTATTTTTCGTGCGTCCGAGCCTGCGTTTCTGATTGTGCTGTTTGAGAAATTCTGATGGCAAATATCAGCCAGATACCATGTTGCCTTACGTCTCAGGCATCTAACGATCATAAAACGATTGAGTATACATAAAATAACAATAATATGAAATACTTAATATGAAATAATATGAAATAATATAAAATAATATAAAATAATATAAAATCATATAAAATAATATGAAATAATATAAAATAATATAAAATAATATGAAATAATATAAAATAATATAAAATAATTTAAAATAATGTAAACTGATGTAAAATAATTTAAACTAATGTAAACTAATGTAAACTAATGTAAACTAATGTAAAATAATTTAAAACAATGTAAACTAATGTAAACTAATGTAAAATAATATAAAATAATATAAAAAAATTAGCTGATGTGGAGATGTGTGATATCGCGGGCTAGCAAGAACTATCACAGAATTACCAGAGTACTATCGCGGAATAACCAGAGCTATCACGAAGTAACCACAGTATGTCACGACAACATACTTTTGTATATTTTCAATGAAATATACTTAGTAAATTTCTGTCAATCTATTATTTGTTTCTCTGATGTCTGACCTATCATTATATCCTAGACTCACTTTCAGAACATGTAAATATTATCAGTTATTAAACAAATTCTAAAACTACCACCAATTTACCCGAGTTTACCCTACACAAGGGCCCCAAGCGCAGGTACAGTCGAAGGAATTCGCTGCGAAAGTGCCTCACGGCGAGTACACGCGACACGTCTACGCGACATGTGCCATTCCCGGCACACATTTTCAGATTCGCCTCGCTAATGGGGAGTCCATAGTTTTGGATAGCCTTGAAGTAGAAAGTCGCGGATGACGGACGACGTATAAGGGATGCAGACTAATTTATGGAGTGAAAGTGGCGAAACGACTGGAAGCGTCTTCGCCATTAATTATCGAAAGAACCGCCGGAGAGGATGAATATTCAGGTGACACAGCGAAGGATCGCGAAAGCTGGAGAGATCCGGCGTGGCCGCGTACGTAGATAGGTGTTCGGCTGCGTGGGCGAGCAAGCGATTGTCTGGCTTGCGCTCCTTTTTTGCGCCTAGATAGCTCGCGGCAAAAATCAGAATAGCTCAGCTAGCTCGCTCGCGGCGGCAACTCTGTCCCCGTAAGCCTACACGGAAAGGGTAGGCAGTGGCGTGCGCGCACGGTGGAGGCGCGTGTAACACGCGTGCACGGTGAGTGCCTCGGTTGAACACGTCGCTTTAATCCGGCGCTGATTTACTTACTGATTTACGTACTTGCCGCACCGGCCAAATAGCGCGCCAGCGAAACTCGCCGCGGGTTAATGCGCCGACCCTTTTGTCGCTTGTACAAGGTGTAAACCGCTTGTCGTTTGCGCACAGCTTGCTTAACGCCGCTGGGGAACGGCGAGTACTCGCGAACCGCGAGAGCTGGAAGAATGTTGAAGCTTTGGAGAAAGTTACTTCAAAGGTTTTTCATTGGCTACAAGTTTTTAGGATGAGAATTTTTTCTTCGCAACACGTGGGTCACCGATGACTGTGGCAATCGTTATATTGTTTCATTGGAGGCTCTATATAAAGTAACAGGGTCCTGGGTTCTATGAAACCATGTTCAAGAGAGGAACCAGGGAAGAGAGATGGAGGGTAAAGGACTGATAAGCTGAACCAGGGTCGAATAATTTGCGATTACGGTCGTGGTAGCGTGTATCCCGCTTGAGAAAAAGGCTCGAATTGCTGGAACATCCTGAACCAGACTCACTCTCGAGAGAGAAAGGCCGTAACGTACCGCGGAACACGTGTTTACCGGCATTTTATTGTTGTAACACGACGAGCGGCAAATATGCAAATGGAGGGCTGGTCCTGTTCCGTTTATCTGTCCACCGAGCACGGTGTTCGATTTTATTTCGGTGCCTCCTGGCGTTTCCTTATTCCACGCAGCCGGGCCGCCGCGCCCGGCCAATTATGCTCTTCCTGCAATCGCTCTGCCTATCACTTACACGGCTGTTTCGTTAACCGCGCGGTTATCATTCCCTCCCTTTCAGCAATTCCCATTTTACTGCCAACAGGGACTGCTAGAAACGCTTAATGAGGGCCATTAAACGCGACCCGTGGTTCTCGTGCACGCGCGCGACCAATTGTTGCTGGCCCCCTTTTTACATCCCGGCGTCTCGTGGGTTTCACGGCCGTCATTTATGGCGATAATTCATTCGTAAAAACCTTAACGATCGGTAGGGGCGAGCCGAAGAGCGGGTCCGACCGCTTGTTATTAAATCATTTCGCCGTGAAATCGGGGGAACCTTAGTGCCGCAGTTTGTCCCCATCGGCGAGCCCGCGGTGTCGTTAATCTCACCTCGCAACGTTCCTTCCCGTCGTTGATAATTGATTACTCAGCTACTCTTATTCAGTGTCACTTTCGTACGTCGCGTTACCACTTAAATTGATTATTGAGATCGAGCTCGGCGCGACGTTTAGCGGAAAGTGGCCATTCAACTGGGATTTCTTGGTCGAATCCAGCTCCCTTTTGTCTCTTTGCTGTCTCAATCGAACCATCTCGTCGTGGCAATCCGCTTAAAGGTGTGCTCTTATGCAGAACGCCGCGGAGATCGCAGCACTCTGGGTCCTTGATAAACAAATCTCGTGCTCATCCACGTTTATAGGCATTATGATCGAGATCCAGGAAGGATACAGGGGATTTTGATTCTGTATATGAATATAGTAGAAAACGTGAGATCCCTAGATGTACATAAACACAGATTAGTTTTCGGTACGAGTAGGGGAGGCTGGGTCTAGTAGCCCAGTTTTTCAGTTTCTGATTTTTAATAAATTTTGTGGGCGAAATATCATTAAACCGGCTAGTATATTTGATAGGGCATACATTTGGCTATTTGATTCAATTATTAATGTTGACTCAATATGATAACAGTTAAGGTATTTTAATGTTTTTCTAACACCTTCCATGCTGGTCAATCAGCCCCATGATCGGGGTTGGTTGACTCACAGCATGGGGTAGGTTGACTATATGTAGCTACAATCAGTTGAGAAAATGGTATTAGTAACTTATCTCATTGGTAATAAAATAACACAATGTCACAAGAGTTGCTTCATTATAAAATATTAATTTCTTTCTTTCATATTTTAATAATAAGCTGAAAATTTTTTCAACTTAAACATTAATTCTAATGTATTTATAACATAGTGTAAAGTTTAGGGATGTTATCCCCATGTCACCCTAATGAAAGGGGGTAGAGATTTTAAATTTCTCTCAGTGGATGTTTATGCAAAGAGTATTATTTGGTACACATAAATACTAAAATTGGTGCTGGGCCATTTTCCCTATGCTTACCCGATTAGACGCTTTAAACAAAAAATAAAAATCGCTTTATGAATAACAAAATAACAATTTTGACTTCAATAATCTATATAACCTTCAAATATTTATGTATAAACAAAAATACTATGTCAATAGATCGTCTAATAAACAAACTTTAAAATAGTTCCTTAACATTTATTCTATTGTAACTATATAGAGCGTGAAAAAATAAAATCTTTAAGAAAAAATATTTACTTAGTCAATTTTTCGACAAACACTGATAACTGTTAAAAAACGTGCGATCGCGGGGTCGAACATAAATGCATAGCATAGTAGAAGTGACTTCTTTCTACACTGAATCTTTTCACACTAGAGCATATGTCGGTGCAAAGTTATTAACAATTAGTCAACCTACCCCTTGGGATAACCAGCCCCAGTCTCCCCTATTTCAGAGACACTTCTGCCATTGTCACGTACTCTGGTCAGAAAATCAAGTGGTTCATCAATTAGCCCACGGTATTAAGCTTCTCAGACTATCGTAACGATCTAGATTCTGGAATCTAGATCCTCGAAGGGGACCATCCCATAAGCCCATCCTTTTTCGCGGAATAAGGCGTTACCCTAAGTTCGTTGCATCTGAATATTTACAACGCATAAAATCATAGGTGCACCGTATCATCACAGGATGCAAGCTGCTGCTCGCGGAGGAACACGCGAAAACGAAGAGGCCAAAGGGAGCAAAACCGTTGGCAGATCGAGCGCGCAACCGTGCCGGTTGCCCCCGAAATTTCAGGTTCCTCCGACAATTTTCGAGCGCATCAAAAAGTACACGATAACACCGACAACCATGCGCGCCATGTAACGTGCAATCTCGCCTGTGAAGTTAGGCGAGCAGATTACAAATAATTAATTCCAACGGACACGACCGAACACTGTCATAAAGGCGCAGCTTCACCTGGCCGCGAATGAAGTATGTAAAATTCGGATACCGGTAGCTGGATCCTGCCAGAAAGATCCAGAGATCTGTTGCAGATGCGTATCGCTTTGCTGGAAGCATCAATCTACATCGTCACGTAATTTCCAAGCCGGAGTATTACAATTTGAATAACATCGTTCCCAGTCGGTTATTACAATAATGTAATGTATTAAAAAATTGTTTTATCTCGCTCCAATCGTTTCTCGGGCCAGCTTTGTATCATTCCTTCTCTTTTACAGCCGACTGATTTATCTCTGTTGAAATTACATCGTTACTTCGCTCGTAATTGGACAATTTCTTACTTCATATTGTATTAGAATAAACGCACAGTGCGTCGAGCACGCGACGCGTTAAAAAAAAAATACCTGACACGCTTAAACATCATAATCTGTCTAATCACACGGTAGGAAAACCTGTACTTTTGTCGCGTAAAGGGTTCTAGAACAACTTGCAATATTCGAAAGGAACGCAATTTGCGACACATATCCGTCGTCGCCAGTAACATTCGTTCTACGTTCTACCTTCTACTTAAAAAAATATTCTACCCTTTAATATTAACACAATCTCGGATTCCCCATGACAAACAGTACATATTCCACGATCGAGAGTGCACGATTAACTCATCGCTCGTCCAAGATTGCTTCTTCAGCGTGGGGATGACAATTTGAGGAATCGCGTGAAGATTGACCATCCACGTTCACAGAGTTTTCGCGTGCGCTTAGCTCATAAGCAGCAGCGCTTAGCTCACCTCGAAATCCGTTAGCCGGTTAAGCGACACGGGACACCTCGCAGCGCGTTTGCTCGGATATTGAAACGTTCCGTAAAATGGGGGAACATTGGCAGGTTTTTGAAACATTTTGTTATATAATGTAAAAATTAACATGTTTACATTTGATTTAAGTATCTTATCATAACATTGCATCTTTTGTGATTGTACTACAAGTGTCAAAATGCACAAAATTTGTGTCCTTTCCTTCTTTAATAAATGTTAAAAGCGTTACTGTACCGGGGCAACATTAGCACATCATGTAGATAGCATTAACGGGATAAGTTTTATTAATCTGAGGTCAGTAAACTTAAATTTCTATATTTTATTTTATTTTTTGCATCTTAACTAAAATCAACTCGTAACATTGCCACATCATATAAATAGCATTAACAGGTTAAGTTTTACTAATCTGACGTAAAACAACGTAATTTCGGCGTATGCCAATGTTACCCTATGCTGCCAATGTTCCCCCATTTTACGGTTTGACCACGGTTCTCGATCATTTGTACTCCCTATCTGACGCATTTATCTCGCAACGACTGAGGACCTCGGAGTCGAACGGTAATCGAACTACCTCGTTATCACCCGTTCGCGCGGCATCTAAGCTTCCCCCGTGGATCTTTATCATCACGAGCGATTCGCGACGTAAGAGCAGAGGCGTCGCGTCGATCAGTGTTTAGCTGCTTCATCAACGTCCCCGCCGCGTCAGGGCTCTATTTACTTTCACCCAACGCTGCGGTGCAGCAACCCGTGCATCGACGGCAGCGTGGCGCGATCCGAACGGCCGAATACTAATTCGAGCGGGCGAGAGGCCACTTTCCGAGATACAGATTCGATAACCCCCGCCGGAGGAGGGGGCGATCGAGCGTACCTTGCGAAATGTTTACCCCGAAAGAAACTGCGGTTCGGGTGGGTTGGGTAGGGAGGGAGGCGAGCCAGTGGCCAGCAGAAAGAGGATAGAAAGAAGGGACTTACGCTGATAAACACGTGTAGCTTTTAGCGAGGCATCCCGAAGATTGTATCTGCCGTAAAATATGCCCTCCGAGGACAATATTAACTGCTTCGTGCTTCTGCAGCCTATCTCTGCCCCCTCGCGACACCGTCCACCATCCACCCTCCCTGTGCTCGCGGTGCACGCGCTACGGCGACGCGCGAACCCTCCGGGATTCTTCGGCCGCCGTTGAATTATCGCCCGTCCGAAACCTCCGCGGCAACGTGCCGGTAATTAAGCGGCTTTAATTATTATTATTCGTTGCACGCGGGTGGCGGCACCGCGTCCGCTTTATGACCCCGCGTGCCTTTGACCTTGCTGGACGACGAGGGGTATTTTTAACGCGGCTAAGGGACCCCTATCGGGGAATGCGAGAGGATCGCCTGGATGGCCTTCCCCGTGGATCCTAGCTGCCTCGATCCGGGATACCTACCGGTAGGCGAAGGAAGCGACTGATTTTCGGTGATCGGGTAGGGTTTTTACCGTCTAGGGGAGAATGGGGGTTGTTGTGACTAAATAGTGATCCTCTAGGTAGTGATCGGTAAATGTGTTATTTTTTGTATGACCCAACTATCATAATGAACTGAAATTTTGAGGAGTTTGGAGAAAGGGGGAGAGAACCCCTATTATAAAATTTTAGCTTCGGGTATTTTTTAGTTTCTAAGATATTAATAAAAAACTTTTGGCGTATTACATTAACCCTCATCCGTCCCTCGTGTCGATTTGACACAGTTATCCCGTAATAAGTTATACTGTTTTATTCTTTGCGAGTCGTGTAAACAAGCTGTATGCTCTGCACATCGTTTTATTTTATGCGAAAGTTGTGAAAAATCTAAAATGTACAGTGGTCCCCGGATGATTGACAAGCTTTTTTCCCCGGATCATCGGGAAAGACCTACCCACCCCACAGTTTTGCTTCCTCGGTGCGAGCGAGGGCCTTCGGTCCCAGGTAGACCGCCCGTTGACTGCTGAGAGCAATAAAATCGCTGGGCTAGGTAAAATACCCAGTATAGAAAAATAAAATGTTCATGTTTTTGATAAAAGTTCATGAAAGTATTACCAATGGATTTTTTAGGATTTCCCAATGAAAATGAGTTCAAATATGGAGAAATTCGGTTCATTTTTAGTGAATGTCACTACATTACACACTATGTACATACATACATACAAACACAACAAGAATCTACGTTAATAATACCAAAAAAGTATGTATCTAATCGTTTTTAAAATGTATGATATTCCGATCTCTTTATTCCACTAACAAATAATATTAATGGTTTTTACAGTATCAAATGTTATTCAATATCCAAGGAAAGACACATATGACGGACAATCTTCCAATCGAACCTGCAAATACTACAAGAATTGGCAAATTACTTAGATAATTGTGAGTTAATCACCAGAAGCGTGCTTTTCCCTTAAACCGGGGAACTGGAATCTAATTGTGTTATCATAATAAAAAATTGACCGAATTGTTTCGTGTTTAGACTCATTTTCGTCGACATAAGCTCCCCAATCCATTGGTAGTACTCCCATCAAAGTGTAATCAGTAATATGAAAATTTTCATATTCAATACTGAATCTCAATTCGCCGTAGACCGAGGGTCTCCCGCGAGTGCGGTATTTCACTCACTCTCGGTTTACGTCGTTCACTCTCCTTGTCGAAAGGTTCGGGCGAGGGTCCTGACAAGGGTCAGTTTATTAGGCGCAAACTACTTCCCCTGCCCCGCTTTATGGAGAATCCCCAGACCCGAATCTTTCTCGATAATCCGGGGACCACTGTACATGTTAACTCATCGATTTGAATAAAAAAATATCGCAAAATAACTGTTTACCTTCTCATTTTATCGATTTTATACCATTGTGTCAATTTGACATCGAGGGACAGATTCAGTTTGTGAAATGAGGAACGGATGAGGGTTAAAATCCGCCTATACAGACGTTACTAATGCAATCATCTTCTCGTCACCGTCAACTGTTTCACAGCTTTTCTAATTAAAGTTCTCTCGCCCACCCCCTCAAAATTTCGGTTCATTACGGTGGTTGGTCCATACCGTAGTACAGCCAGAAAAGTTACTATTAGTACCGAAAACACAAAAAACTGTAACAACGTTACAACTCGTGAACCGATTTAAAAAAAACACCATACACAACTGTATACATATAGTTGAAACACATCAGGCACATCATTTTTAAAGTGATAGATCCAAGCAACAAAAACTTAAACTGTTTTCTAACAACCTGCCCGTGTCACCTATCTACCTATCCCCGGCCTCCCCTACTCTGCGGCTTTCAACTCAATGCGGATGCAAAATCTGCGAACGAGGAATGGAAAGCAGAGTGGAATTCGATAGCGTCCGATGGTGAAAATCGAAAGCACAGCCGACGAGAGTATAGTCGCCTGGGGCGTCCCAAAGCTTCCGCTGGGCACTGGACGTCACGAGATCGCAGCAGCCAGATATCCCCGCGAGCGGAAGAGAATAAAAAGCGCGAAGAGGCAACGGCAGGTAGAGACAAGGTAAGAAGGGTGTCGTCTCCGTGCAGATAAGCTCGCCCCCGCTTAGCCGGAATAAGAAGTAACCTCTCGCGGCAAGCGGCGATCCTCCGCGGCGATTGCGCGGCCAAGTGAAACTTTATTGGCACCTCACCGCTCGAAGAAGTTGTCGGGCGAGAGGTCCATCGCGCGTTCGTTTCCTCTTTTTCTCGCCCACCGAGGCGGGACCGGCCGGGAGCGGATCGGCGCTGCATTAATAAGCGCGTATCAACGGCTCATCTATGGAATCTCGCGTACGCAACGATGACGTACGGACCCGTTCCAGCATACTGATGTCATTGCACGGCGCCGCCATAACTTGCTGGGCCCCGTTCCCCGTGTCTTTTCACGGGGCGTCCGCGGAGAATGCCAACCGATTACGCCCGCTGATAGGAAGAGCCGGTAGCGCGGCACCGAAAGCGATGCCCCGAACTAACCGTGAGGATTCCCGCGCCAAACACGAGGCAAATAAACCGTTACGACGCGATTCCATTCCACGCCGAACCGGCAATTCTTGACTTTTATTACTGTCATACCTTTGTCCCTCTCCTTACACGCTTGGGGGTGTGAAAAGCATAACACTGTTTCACCATGGGAACGTGTTTCATTCGAGCTAAGATCTTTCGCGTAAATATCCATTCTCGCGGATAGGATGATAAAGCTTCTCGGGTAATTTAAGATAAGATTCTACGTCTATCCCATCTTTGAAATCACCTGGACGCTACGACCCCGACGCAGCAGGAGAGCTCAGCGGACGCGAAAGTCCTTTCACCGGCGCAGGCGCCATTGACAGGCTAAAAGTTTCTGTACCACAGCTCTCGCGAACGGGAGAATTCATTTCCGAGGAGAACCGTGTGGTTAATTCGAAACGAGGCGAAGGATGAATGAAGAGAGACGGGATGAGCTTTCTTTCAGATGGGGGAAGAAGCGTGGACGTCGTCTACGGAGGAACGAGTTAAAAGTTGTTCCCTCGTCGGGTTTTATAGGCGGTTCATCGCCGAGTGGCAGGTGGAGGCGTATATACGTGCGCGTTCGCGCGCACACAGCGGGAGGAGGGAGAAAAAAAAACGGGGGAGGGACAGGGGATGAGGAAAAGGAATAGGTGGAGGAGAGGTTTATATACGCGCGCGGATATAGGGAGGCACTGCGATTGCGCTCTCACGACGATGATGACCGTGCACGCCGGCATGAGTTTGCTTCTTTTACGCGTTCATAATTGAGATAATCTTGAGCGAGCGAGAGGAGGACCGGAGGTATGTGGATTTTTCCGATCGACCACTTCCTCTCGTTCGTCGGGCCGTTACGTGCCGATGACGATCGTTCGCGGCTTAAATCGCGAATTTATGGAAGTGTGGAAGTCCCGGAGACTGGCGCTGGCGCAGTTCTCTGGCTTGTGAAGGCGGAGGAGCGTGGTAGCTCGGCGAGATTGGATGAACGTTTACGGGGATCCTGGACGGTTAGGAAACAATTCACGCGGAATTGGAAAAGTATTCGGATACAAAGTACCAAGGGTATATTTAGCGAAATAGTCTTCGAGATATTTTACTTGTTTGAAAGGGGAATACTTTGCAAAGTTTAGAAAAATTCGTGATTTTCAACGCTCTCTCATTAGAGAAGCTGAAAGCCACCTCTCCGTTTTGATTGCCGCGGGTAATAACAAGTAATCAATATATGTATTCATTGAGTTGTCCAAGTCACTGTAATTACATGGAGCCTCATGTACCTCGAGCGATTAATGCGCAATTTGAAACGAGAAAACATCGTTTAAGCGGGGAATGCAAGGCTCGTCGTTTCAGTCATGAATATTTCAATGTACTGAATCTCCATGGTACTGCAGGCTGACGTATTCAGAATTCATTTTCATAACTCCCATGTGACATCCGTGAACTCGTTGGCAAGAACCCCTCTGGCTAAGTCGGACACATAAAGTTAGCGCTATCGATGATGACTGTGTCATTAACACTTCTGACCTGAAAGTCAGTCCACCGAGGCGAGGAGTTTCTACATTGCTTTGCTACTCTGAACGCTAGAAATACAGCTTGCATTGAATCTTGAATCTTAAAGTAATCGATACGCATCAATATTTTTTTAAGTCCCATATTAATCCAAAAAACGAGGGACTCGTTTCATGCGTAATTATAACTGCTTCTCATTCAGCTAATTATGGCTAATTGATTGGGGCACATAACTGAACATTTCGAAGATACCAATGCAATGGATGAGAGAATAAGTTATCCTTCGACTTCAAAGGTGTCTAATGATGCAAAGGCAACAAACAAGTATCAGAGTCTTGGATAGATTCGACGAGCGTTCTAATCCATCGCTCTTTGCAGTCGTAGAATAGATGCAGTCCGTGTAGGCAAGGCGAAGGAGTCAAGGCAGCTGCCTTCAGGAGATGGGACGCGGCTCCTGTACACGCAGTCAACCAGCAACTCTCATTCGCTTGACAGGCTGGAGTATCGAGGAGCCAGGAGAGCGAAGAATCACAAACTTTCGCTGATTAAACATGGTTTATCCCGCCTAAACCCGTGGCCAGGATAAACGTCCAATCCGTAAGGATTACCATCATAGTTTCAGAATTCAAGATGCAATTTCTCCACGTTACTCTATTCTCGCAGTAACCAAAACTCGTCCACTAGAATAAGCTGAAGAGAAACTTGAATATTTCAACGATTCCGTTTCTATGATCCACAATCGAACAAGCATACTGCTGTCAGATCGCCCCGAAGATGTTGGTGATCGGTCCACATGAGAACCACGATGATTGGACCCAATTACAGGTGGCGCGGGCGTGCTCAGGACGTTCTTGTGTCCCTGTCCGAGGCGCAGCTCGCGTTCAAACCATCCTCTCTCCTCTCCTCGCTCTGCTGCCCCGTTTCTCTCACTCTGTCCCTCTTCCCCGGCGGTTCGACGGTGCTCGTAAGGTCCGCCTATGCCGTGTACGAGCCTGCATGTCTCTTGGCAGGTGTATACACGCATTTCCCCCCTTTGGCCACCCCCCTTCCAAGTGCTCTCCTTCCTGCACTCCTCTTCCTTCTCCCCGAGCGCCATCACCTTTCTCCACCGCCCGCACCAAAGGAAATTAAACCCCACTTAAGCTCGCTGATTATCGTTGTCACGTACGAGCTGCGTTCGCCGCGAGTGCTCGTGGAACGAGGCAGCGTTCTGCCGTGGCAAAAACCCCGCCCGGCCAACCCGACCGGCAAAAACCTGGACGAAGGAGGAGAACGACGGCGACGAGGAGTGGCCCGCGAGGGAACGACCGTTTCCCTTCCGTCAAATTGAATTTTGATCCAGGCCATGGTTAAAACGACCAGCCGCTAATTTCCTTCCTCTTCAAACTCACTCGGTGATGCTACCTCGTTTTTAGACGAAAAGTTTCGTGGGATTCTTCAACTTCACTTGGAGATTTAGCTATTCTTCAAAAACTGGTGAATTAATTAACTTGAATATGTACTGCGTTAATCTAATTCTTATTCATTTTTCTTTTATATCTAAGGACTTGAATTGAAAGGGAAGAAGTTTTAATTATGGGATTTTTCTTGTATTTTCATATTACATACCAGCTTGTCCTCTGTTTTATTTAGATTGGGGTTTCATTTAGAAAGGATGATTTTGATCGTGTTTGATGAATTTGTACGGTTGGAGAAACGGAGTGTACGGGGTGGAAGAGAGTATGAGAAGCTGAGGATCTCGAAGAGGAGAACCAATGGCATTTTCAGTGCCACGAAACTGAATTTCGATGGAAGCAAGTGTTTCGAGATAGCCGTGTCACGAGCGTGCACAGGTCAGCTCAGAAACAAGCTGCGGATACATTGTTAAGAAGGAATTCCGTGATCTCGCTGGGTAGGTCGCATGGATCTCAGGAGAATGTCACGTATCGCCTATCCTCTTCGTAGTACCTCCATCCCACAGCCTCTTTCCCTAATTTAACAAATCTTCTAAAGTCCTTAACACGTACAAATCACTAACATCAATTCCATCCCACCGAAAACCATAAATACTGCGTTCAAGATTCGCAATCACAAGATAAATAGTACAAAATAAACCCCTCTTCCTTCGCGTCAAATAAACCAAGACCCACCAAAACCCCCCGAATATTAATTCTCGACGAAAGTCCTCGCTATCGAAATTCCAGCAGAGCCACGAACTCAATCAAAGCCGCGACACTCAGCGCTCTTAAATCATCCTCGCGGGGTCGCCCCGAAATTAATTACCCGGCTGCGGAGGCGCGGAAGGGGCGAGAAAGAGGCACGCAGGGTCGAGCGCAAGAAGGAGTGACGCGAGAAACAAAGGTGGGGGACACGCAGAAGTGCGTGGAGCAAATCACGGTAAGAAGAAAGAGCGATAGATAGGGCTGGTACGGTGGGCAGGGTAGGAAGGATGAAGAAGTGGGGGGCAGCGTATCAAGGTGGATGGTTCGGTATAATGAATTCCACCCTCAATGGGTAATCACGGGCCTCGCTCGATTACCCGTCTCTCCCTCTCGGGCACGATAGAAAGGACCAGAGTATTCGTCGGCTGGAAGGAGAGGAACGAGGAAGGGGTGGCTCTGGTTCGGGGCCCTTGGAATAGCACTTAGGGCCCTATACGTGCCTCGGATGATACCCTACAAGGTAGCAGGAACGGCAGCCGACGCTGCCGGCGTGGTAATGTTTTAGTGCACGGAGGCGGAGGCGTGCTCTGGTAGTTAGGTTCGCCTTCACCGTCGTTTCGCCATGTATACAGGGTGAGTCACTGTACCTTAGCGCCTCGAGTAGGCCCTTCAATGCTGGTATTAGGAAAAAATGTGGATAGGAAGACAGGGTCTGCTTGGAGGGGTGTATCGAGTACCCGAATACTACTTTTTACCAATCTTAGGGTTTGTGAGATTCTAAGATCATATTTCTCGTTACGTAGTGTTACGAGCGATGCAGAAAATGCAATCTTGAGATGATCAAAGTCGACATTCACAGCCAAAGTGTCTTTCGAATTCCTATCCGCGGTATTTTATCTACTGTAAGCAGGTGTGACGATTGTGAGTGAGAATGTTGAGGTTCACGGTCACCGCAAGGTCATATCATTATAGGTCACTGAACTCTTCTTTTTAAAGAATCACTTTCAAGTATCCAATGTACCCTGGTGAATATAATATCCTCTTCCTTCGAGACTGTCGCGTAACATGAAAAATAAAGGAGCTAAGTAGTTGAGGTGCTAGGCTACAGTGACTCACCCTGTATATTCGTGGACCAGTGGTGCTGGCGTTGTTGTTGTTGTTATTGCTGGTGCAGTGGACGGTGCATCGAAGGGGGCAACGTGCACGCTATCATTAGGAGAAGCAAGAATGAGGGGACGGTAGGAGGATGGATGAGATGGACGTCCCCCCCTCGCTCCTCGTCTTCGCCCTTATTCTTCCTCCTCTTCTTCTTCTTCTTCTGCTGCTGCCGTTGCTTCTCTTCGAGTCTTATATGCCAGAGGAACGTCGGTAGCTGAGTCGCGCCTCGGGCTACGGCTCTTTTATATGTGGAGCAACCCTCTCCTTCCTTTATCCGCGTCGACCTCGGTAGTCTCGTTTCTTTCTCCGCCGCGGTCCTCCCCCGAGGCTCGCGTACTTCGCTGCAACTTCTCCATCCTCGCGCGGTGTCTTAACGGAACCCTCCCGAATCGGCAGCGAAACGTGCTTTGCATTGTCAAGCATTTCAGAGACAAGATTGATGAGTTGTGTTAGAAATAAGAGTAAATGAAGAAATATGAGTATTTGCTTGATTAAAATCGGAAGCTCCACCTGGAAGCTAAGCTAAGGTGTGCTATGCTATGTCTGGCTGTGATATAAAATATAAAACACAAATAACATATCACAGTTTAAATTAGCTTTTGATGAAAACGGTTTCATAAGGATGAAGATATTGAAGCTTATTTTTTTAAACTTAGCATAGGGTAGATGTCCCAATTACTGCCACCTTAAGATTATAACTGAACTTCATTTAATCATTTCACCTGTTGTTTAACTTAAAAATCGTCTCAGTTTAAAACATAATATTATTTAACATCTCTTTCATTAAAAAAAATAGTTTCATGAATTAAATATGACGAATTGATTAATAATTAATTAAATTTCGCGAGCGATCGTAGTGTACCTATAACTGTCACCTCTGAAATCGTCTTGTCCGAATGACTGCCACCCAATAACTGTCGGTCCTAATAATTGTGACCAGATATCTGACGGTCCGTATTATACCTTATATGTCTTATATATATCTTATTATAATATAATATATATGTACATGTAATATATATCTATAATGTAATATATAATATTTAATATATATCTTATATGAATAGATACCTATCACAGAATCACACGCTACACGTGGCTACACGTTTCTGATTTTGCGGTTAGATATGACAGTCATACGTACTCCATGTTCTTTTGTCCCGAATACTGCCAACGGTAATAGGGACAAGCCCAAAAATGTTGTCCCTAATGATGTCACCATTAATTATTATAATTTAACAATAAATATTATGTATTTTATTCGTTACATCATAAAAGTAATTCTTCTAGACCGGAATAATTCATTTTATGCAATAGATAGAGGTTGAATAGTAAAATTGCGGCTCTTTCTTTAGTATGATTTCGCCATCATCTCCTACAAACGTCGTCGCGTTTTTGACGCTCAAATGGGACTTTCATTTTTCAATTTTACTTTTTAAGCACTAGGTACATATGAGTACATGTATTTGTTTTATTTTTCTGTAAATCAGAATCTCCATTTAATAATAACATATTTTTGTACATTTTTTTATACGTTACGTTTTTATTACATAAACTAAATAAAGTGGCAGTAATTGGGACACTGGCAGTAATTGGGACATCTACCCTAGATAAGTTAGCTCTCAGGTGGATCCTTGGTTTTAGATGTCACCTTTCCCTTCCCCACAATCACATCTGAGTATTGTACAAAATGCTATTCCAATTCCTATCGACAGCAAGAAGCACACGCCAAACGGATGGATCACCTCAACCCACGTTTCACGGCCAAGCCAGCCTTCATTTCCACCCATCCTTTATCAATTTTACGGCTGGAGAGCACCCCGGAGGACGGGCGTCGTCGGCCCCGATTAAATGTAAATCCTAATCAGCCGGTGCACAAGAGCGTTGCGGGGAGCTTTGTTTCCTCGCTTTGGTCCCGGGCTGATTACAGGTCGCATGTCCAGCAGGGGGCTGGTTCCCGAGCATTTTTTATCGTCCCGGGCAGAAGTCCAGATGCGTGGGCCTAATGCAACGGCAGCAGGCATCGAGGAAACAGTAAAACCGCGGCGATGGGGGAGAGGAGCCGGGTAACAGAGAACACGTACGCACGTGAAGGCGTCTCGGGACGAAAGTGTGCGTGGGTATCTGGCGGAGCGCGCGAAGCGCAAATATCCCGTTTTAAAGCGTCGTTTGCATATTGCCCCTCGAGGCGGCGCGTTTTTGGCTGGCCAATAACGGTGGCCTGCCACTTTCCACTTGGCTATTTCTTTCTCTCCTCGTCTTACCTCCTTCTGAGTCCTCTTCCCCTGCGTCTCCCTTCGGCGCTCGATTCCTCTCCGCCACCTACGTGCGCTGCGTGCCTCCAGGTGGATTATTCCAGCACCGATTTCTCGGAGCGAACGCGTCGAGAAGATCGGCAGATCCGCGGGGTGGTTTAGTCAATCAGCCTCGATCACGCACGTCGGACTCATTCTGCTTCTCCGATCGGGCCAGGCCAACTTCTTGGCCATTCACGCGATTTCCATTCATCCAGAGCGAACCGGATGGCTTGGGCCCGGTCGATGTGGTTCTTTAAAAACCTTCGCTGATTGCTGAGTGTGGGGGAGATGGTGAAAGAGAAAGGTGCAGGCTGCCAATTCGTGATTGAACTTTTACCTACGGGCTAAAGTATCGAAGGCGTGTATGGATGTTTGTGGACGCCGTGGTAAATCAGCTACATTTTCATGCCACAATTCCTTGGAGGTGGTTGAACGTAAGGTAGAAGCACTTAGCCACGATCGATCGTTTAACGCGGATTAAAATTTTCTCTGTATCGCCTCGTGGCTGATCGTCGTATTTCAGGATTAACCTGCGATGAACTTTTCTAACCGGATAGATACTTATACGTGAACATCTTCAACGTCCCGTGGACGGTCATAAATTCGTACCTAAGCGTCCATGTGGGCTTTGTGTATGTATAGGGTGGTTTGAAAAATGGGTTACAGGATTTGGAGGTGTACAGAAGTTAGAGGAATTGGTAATAAGTGTCCAGGCTACGTAGGTTTTGAGAATCAACTCTGATGGAAGTAAAATGTGACGGAGAATTTAAGAGTTTGAAGCCAGATTTTTATTTTGATTCTTTATGAAAGGGTTTCTGTCTAATGCTTCGTGGAATTCAAGGAATCCAAAGGAAATTTAAATAAATAATTGAGGTCTACAATCCGAGGTAACCATCTGGTTTCACGTCTCATTTTTATTCGAGACTGATAAACACGAATTGTTCGTTTTTCGTGAATTAACAGTAGAATTTTTATCAAAACAAAAATCCTTCGTTCACGAACTAGATAAACTCGTATACTAACAGAATCTTCTTCACATTTCGATTTCAGATTGATTTCCTGATTAAGAAAATATGTTCCGGGAGAGTGACTGTTATTCGTTCATTTTTTAATATTTTCGTGTAACAAAATTACTGAGAGTTGTTAAATATATGTACTTTTAAAATAAGCGAACAGTTGTAAAAAATATACATCAGATTTCCCACAAAAAATTCCCGAAAATCACGTTTTTTTCGCCTGCCAACTAAGCACGACCCCTTAAGTCAGCACCGTTTGCAATTTCTTCACGTGCCATAATTTCCAAAATCCTTGTACCCACTTCCTGGATCACCAGATATATAAACAACCAGCAGGTCGTTGGATGCGAGGCGTAATTATAATAGAAAGGGGAAACCGAAAAACGGCCGCGGTCGCGGTGTCACGACCCAGTGATTGCGCGACAGGCCGCTGGGTAATTGTGACTAATAGCCGTGCTAATGCTTTTAACGAAGTGAACAATGAGCGTCAAACAGCGCTGGCGCGTTTCAGCCCTACCCCCTGCGCCTCGACTCTCCGTCAGCCGTTCGACTTTTTCGCTTTCATGCCGAAACGAGGTTGCCTGTCCCGTCTAATCACGCCTTAAACAGCCCAGAACAAGTCGTCACGCTCCGTGTCGCCACACTCCCGTTTCTGGTTCCCAGAAAACTGTATCTCGCCGATTTTTCCTACTCCGCTCTAAATTTTATTCGCGGCCCTCGACTCTTCGGCCGTAAATCAACCGCGACAGCGTTGGACCGAGCGAATCGACGCGATTTCGCCAATGACGCGCGACAGAATCCATATTCTCGTTATAATTCACTTAGCGACGCTCGACGAGCAGGCTTTTAGCAGCGATAACGGATTTACTGTTGGATTTCGAGGCGCGAGTGTAATGGACGTTAAGAATAGACATTGGCATGGCCTTACTAATTCGGCTATTATTCCCAACAACGTTCGTCCGCGGCTTTGACTCTCCGTTTTTGGCGCTTTCAAGCAGCGAACGGTCGTGAGCGGGATTGGGTAGCATGGTAGGATAGTAAACGTTTTGCTTCAATTCTTTAATATCACGTAAGTACCTTCTTACGGTCCCCTGTTCTAAAACTTCGTTTGTTTTATCTTCATACAGTCCTTTAGATTGAGATCGAATCGACAAACCAATTAGCCTTCTGTAGAGCATTTCAGCCTCGCGTTGAAAATCAATTTAGTGAAACCGATGGACGGTTAGATTACAAAGAGATGCGCTACAATTTCATCAACCTCGAATTCGTATGAACGAAGGGGCATAAATGTGCATGAGCGTGCAGGGGACGTTTAGCCACGATCGTACAAAGTCGAAAGCGGCAGAAGTCAAACGAAACAATTTGCCAGGTAATTCCACAAACAGCCTGGTTTTTTCGGGGGATTAAAAGTCGGCCGGAGGATCGTTGCGCGAGGGACCGTGTACGCTTTAATGACCGTCAACCCTTCTCGATGTCGAGAACGCACGAGTGGGCGTGACTGGGGGCAATTTGGGAAAAACGTAATTTAGCAGGCGTGGCCCGCTGCACGCAAGGTGCAACGAAAATGAGATTTTTTATCGTACGTCATCGCGGCGCGAGCAGGATCCCCTGTCCTTCCCCTTTTCCAACTCGAACACCCCGCCCGAGCATTTCGTTACAATTTCGACTCGGAGCATCACGCTTCCTGCGGGCAGAGACGCAATTTCTGCAAACGGCGAACCACCGCTGTGCCCTGATCGAGGAAACCAGAAGAATGAGAGCGGCACTTAGAGAACTTGAAAGGAAAAAAAGTTGCAAATGGGTCTAATGAGATGCACCTTTTGCGAGTTTACGACACGACCGTAACAGAACACTCCGCGTAATTTTATAGCGCGGCGTACTGTTATTCGCAATAACTAGCACGTCGATAGCAATTTCCAACCGTTTTGTTTCGAATCGGGCAACGGTGCACGTCAATCGACGGCGAAGAGATGGAACATTAAGCGACACAAAGTCCCTGTGTTCTGAAACTGGTTAACACGTGCTAATTGGCGTTCTCGCTGACGGAAATGCTTTCACATTGATGTCAATCGACGTCGGTCGTGTCGAACTGATTCGCGTAATTAAAGATCCGATAGAGATGTAGAGCTTTAACCGCGAACAAAATATTCGGATGACAATCAATTTAAATATCAATTTTTTAGAGTAACGCACTAGAGGATCAGCGACAAATTCTCCACGTATGTATGTAAAAGAAATCATATCTACAATTGGGTGTAGTTATGCAGAAAGCTAGCAATGATCTGAAACTGAGTAATTTTAGTTTGAAGTTTTTAATTGTTAAAGAAAGATAGGTTTATTTCTATTGGGTATATTTCATTTCTTGTTTTACCATGTTTTTTAACTCGCTTTACCTTTTCTTTTTTAACCCTAACATCGAGCTATGGCTTGGTACTTTTAATAATTGTATAATGTAAGAGTTGTTCTATGGGTTGGTAATTTTCTGCAAAATAAAGATCACATAACTATGGGATCCGTACTGTGTTTAACTAATTTGTTGTCATTTTGAGAGTTTGTAGATTTCTGCATAACTACTTATCCCCAATTGTTCCTTACAAGGGAACATCCAGAAGCCGGAAATTCAAAAAATTCGGAAACTTTGTGAATATGTAGGGAATTTCCTCCTGATTACAACGCAATTTTTTTGCTGCCCAAATTCACTCTAAGACGGTGGAATTGACCCCTGAAAATCCGGTTATTTTCCGATTTTGTGTTATAACTCATGAACTGTACAATATTTTTTTACCAAATGATAGATCTAATTAAAAGAAGTAGGTAACTTTTGTTTTGAAACTGTTTTCCTATTTCTTACAGTTCGCGAGTTATAACACAAAATCGGAAAACAGTCGAATTTTCAGGGGTTAGTTTCACCCCCTTGAGTGAATTTGGGCACCAAACAAAAATTGCGTTGCAATCAGAAGAAAATCCTCTACATATTCAAAGTTTCAAAATGTTTTAAATTTCCAGGTTCGAGATCTTCCCTTGTTAGATAGGTACACTAGTGATCAAACGAAAGTTTAAACCCCATACTTCTATATATCATCATAACTATTTCAATTCTCGGTTTTAAGTACAAATTATGTTAGTATCACACACCCAGTCTGGCAATCCCAATCTATAGGCTATAAATTTGAAGAAATAATTCTTTCTAATGGGCCTATCCTATTTCTATCACCATTCACAGTGGAAACTTTCTTTCCACCACTATATCCACTACACTTTCTTCAAACTCCCATTTCCCTACGACGTTGTGACATTCTCACGAGCGCCAACAGAGTTCCCAGACAAAAAAGAGCAGGAAAGACCCGATTAGCTGTTCACTTTATTAATGTCCCCGCGAAATGTCACCGGTCTCTCGAAGCCGGCCATCCTGTTTGCCTTTTCCATCTAATTCAACGGGCAACCCGACCAGCCTATCGCGCGGATAATACGCCGCTCGCACGCACGCGGGCCCCGGCCGAGCGTGTGCGTCGCGGGTCTTTCATAGGAATCGCACCTGTCCAGGACTCGTTCGCGCCGCCAGCTTTAAACCTGTCGACGAGATTCATACTGACTCGGATTGATAGATCTGCGCCGTTCGCGGATCTTCTTCCTCCGTTTCCGACTAGCCAGCTCACGATTTTCTGGCTTTGTCCGCTCGTCGAGCCCGGCATCTCGTCACCGATCAGACGCGTCGAGAAGCGGTAAAGGGATGAAGGAGGAACGGAAGTGACGATGATGAGGTTTCAGAGTCACGTTTTTACGAAGAGGAGGATCTTTAACCCCTTCGGTGCCGGATCGCTCGAAGCTGAGCTCGCGGAATGGATGGGGATAGCTATTTTATCGCAAACACTGGTCAATATTGCTGAGTGTGCATACAGTGACTCGTTACTTCGTGTACGTTGAAAGGAATAATTACTCGCGGCGGCTACCGTGGCAATCTACTTTCTCCAGTTCTTTAATTCATCGACCCTTATAAGCTACACAATTAATCCCGATAATCCGTCATAAAGAGACCCGTGAGTCACTGCATGCGTCAAGGATATTAGCCAAAGATAGTTGCACAGCAATTCACGCATGCCTGATGTATATGGGAATGAACGCACGCGTCGAACGGAGCTGCTGAACATATGCGCAGAGCTCATATCGTCGATGGGATTTTAAAGAGGCTTACCCGAACTTTTCCGCAATCACTTTGCGCGCAGAACCCGTAATAGTTTATGCACGACTGGCAATTAAGGATTAAACCCAATACCGTATCATTTACAATTTCCTGACACAAAGGATATACACCTCGCCGGTTCATAAACATTACTTCTACGGCGGTATCTAACTGTTTACCGTAAATCCTCTGGTTTCTTCATCGACTGGCCGCGAGGCAGATCATTATCCCGTGTCGTGTCGACCCTCGACCCGACGCGATCAATCAAAATCTAATCGAGTCTATCAGACCAACGGATAACGCGACGCCTGGCGCGGACAGAGAGCTCGGGAGCGAAAACGCCGGCAAATTACCGGGCCCAATTAAAGTAATTCGCGCGGCACGCCGGCCGCTTTAATTGCCTTTCGTTTGGTGATACGATAATCACAATGATCGCGCGGCGGTATTAATAAAGTTATAGTTTTAACCGTCGGTCGGTTCGATAAAGCCGATCCCGCGATAGGAGAAGCGTGACGGGCCCGGCAGGAAATCCCATCGAAAAGTCATCGTCGGACGCGCACGTTTATCATTAGCCGCACGCACACGCGCGGCTATTACGCGCTTACATAACGGACAGCCAGCGCCGGCACGATGACGTTGACGCTAATTAATGCGGAGTCGCTCGTTTGCATGCGTGAAAACGATTTTTGCCGCGGACATAGAGCCTCGCCTGTGTCGTACGAGTTCATTAGTCCTGTGGGTGGGCAGGGGAGCAGCGTGGAGAAAGGGGAGGGTTGGAGGGGCGCCCCGAGTGAGATGTCGCGAGGCTAACGCAGATCGCATCGATCCGAACGATTGATCGATCCTGCGTCGCCCGGCGGACATCGCTCGACCGTAAACCTACCAGCAATATCGCCGCGCGAGGATCTAGTCGGTGGACGGTGCACCTTGCGATCCAATGCGGGATGGATACTGTGAAACGTCGCATCGAATTTCGTCCGTGGTTTCATACTGATTAATGTGCACTATCGATCAAACGTTCGGGTACTTATACATCATCTGCGCGTTGCGGATCAATGCGAATACTTAGCACGAACTCTGCAACCCGATTGCCGCTTGCAACGGATGTGCAACGGGTGGAAACGTTGTATTCGGCTCTGTGCGTGGGTATCGACATGCTGTGCGTCAAATAACATCACTGATTAATAGAACTGTTCATTTTGTATGAACCGAGCATTGCGATCAAGGTTTTGCTTAAGCTGAATAATTATACTTAATTAGCGAAATAACCCCGCGCTTCGTTTCGGGCCTAAGAGATATTAAGGACTCCATGGAAACACATTTCACCCCTTTTCACTATATTCTTAGGGGTTGATTAGGGCAAAATCCGGAAATTGGTTTTTAGGCATTTATGTGGGTAACTTTTCGAAGTAATAACCAAGTTGATATTTAATTGGGCCTAAGAGGTTTTCAGGAATCCGTGGAAACACATTTCACCCCTTTTTACCATATCCTTAGGGGTTGATTAGGGCAAAATCCGGAAATTGGTTTTTAGGCATTTATGTGGGTAACTTTTCGAAGTAATAACCAAGTTGATATTTAATTGGGCCTAAGAGGTTTTCAGGAATCCGTGGAAACACATTTCACCCCTTTTTACCATATCCTTAGGGGTTGATTAGGGCAAAATCCGGAAATTGGTGTTTAGGCATTTATGTGGGTAACTTTTCGAAGTAATAACCAAATTGATATCTAATTGGGCCTAAGAGGTTTTCAGGAATCCGTGGAAACACATATCACCCCTTTTCACTCCCTTAGAGGTTTATTAGGGCAAAATTCTGAATTTGGTTTTTAGGCATTTATGTAGATAACCTTTGTAAGTAACAATCAAGTTGATATTTAATCAGGCCTGAGAAATAATAAGGAGTCCAAGAAAACATATTTCACCCCTTTTTACCCCCTTCGATTGGGAATTTCAAAAAATCCCTTCTTACCGAGCACCTACGTCGCAAAAGGAATATACCCTCCCAACTTCATGTCTCTAGAGTCAACAATTTAGGCTGGATGTTGATGAATCAGTGACACAACGATTATATAAGTATAGATATGTGTAAATTGTGCAGTAGACATCCAAAGGGAGTTGTTTTCCAAGATCGAGGCAGAAAGAATGTTTATAAATCTGACGAAATGTACAACAAACACGCGGGGGTGTCGCTATTTTCGCAAGCTCGTGTCACAGCCTAATAATACTTGCTTTGATGTACTCGTCGTCTTTCAGCGTTCAATAAATACACGTGTCCCCGATCATCTTTCAAAGACCACTCCGTTTGGAGAAGTTCCTCCACATTTCGACACCGCTAATTGGTTTACAGCTGGTTCTAATTGGCCCAAAAATCCGTGGCCTCGATCTATCGAGGGAATCACGACAAAACGTTCCACGAAACATTTGGCTCGTCTGAGCGCGAACGCGCTTATTCTACTCACGTGCTGTTAACGCGTTCAATGGCTTCATCAGTATTCATCACGTCGGCGATATCGAATAAACGGAATGATTTAAGCTCGGTGCTGCATAGTAGCGTTAATTTAACGCATTAGTAATTTTATAAAATATTAATATAATATCATGTAGATTAAGTACGTTTGGCGATTAAACTTCCCGCTGCTGCTGAGAAAATCCCATTTGAAAAACTGGTTATAAATCGGCACCGATATCGTTTCTTATCGTTCACTATTTATTTATTGCCGGGTTCCGCTATCGATTTATTACACGCCGTATTTTTCCATGTAAACGCACCTCCGTACTATAATGTGTATTATTAAATAAAGATAAATGTGTAGTAGTAAATAAAGCTCACGCATTTGCAACAATTTCACAACGAATTAACCGCGTGATTTATGTTTCATGGAGTTGCTGGTGCCTGACTTCTACGAGCGCAAGTTCGACATAGGTTGAAAACGCGGAGAAAAGTCGCACGAGGAACGGAGAACGTACGGCACATTAAATGACCGCCCTATTTAAAAACTCTGACCATCTTAATTCGATTTCGCAATCTTCTACCATGACGGGTAATTTGGTTGGTAAAACGCTACGCAGCCTCGGTTAAAAAGAAGACTTAGGCGTCGTTCGCACGAGCAACATTAAGGAATCTGTGCCTCCTTATGACAATCTAATCGGTCGCCTTTTTTCCACTCCGCGGCGTAAACGCGAGCGCTGGTATATACATTGGTGGTCATTTGCGAGCTAATTTATCAAGACTGCCTCGCGAGGAACTGAAATTAATATTCTCCGCTCGTAGATCACCCCGCTAGTAGATTTTAATGGGAATGTCGATTTTTTCCCCCTCTGCTTGGAGATGATGGAACAAGGTGCCAGAATTCAACTCTCGCCTCGGTGTGCTGTTCACTGAAACGTTTGAAAACTAAATTGTCGCGAAGAGGATGATCTCTTTTGAAAAAATACTACCAGGAAGGGAGATGGGTAAAGTTTAATAAAACTTGCTTTAATAAAACTCGCCGATTGACTTACTTTGCCACGGAGATTAGCTTCCTTTGCAATTATGTATACGATAAAACCCTCGTTAAACCCGCGACCACTTCCGCAAGAGCGGTGGTGAAAAATCCATGGAATTCCCTCTGGACGCGCATAAAAGGCCAGCGACGCCGGCGATAAACAAATAACGACTCGATAGTCACGCGCGAAACCAACGTCGTAGTAAAACCTCTCAATTTGTTGCTTTAACGTCTCCGTCTATCGGCTTCCTCTTTGGTCCTTCCTGGTCGAGATCCTGCGAGCGCGTATATGCCCTCGCGACCAGTTCCTGCTCGAGTCCTGGCCCCGGCCCCTGCACCAATGAGATACGCCGCGAGAGACTTTTTCCCGAAGAGGCAATTTACGGTAAAATTGCTCGGCGAGGCGTGAAGAATTTTGAAAGGCGTGCAACAAGTGGTTGGGTGCAACAAGTTATTGCCAGCGACGTCTGGCTTTCCAACGCTCGTTCCCTTCGTCGTTCTCCTACGACTTCCCCCTCGCGTCGCGAAATTCTCCAATTCACCGCGTTTCGCCGCTGCGACACTATCTGCAGGGCTTCCACGGTGAAACGGGAGAAAAAACAACGACCCCGAGGGGTCCTGTGGATCCCGGATAAGAGAAACACTTGTAATCCGCGGTTCAACGAGTGCTTTATCGATTGACAAGGTAATTTCGCTGCAGTTACCGTTAAGTATAATGATTACTTTCGTCTATCCTACGAAATTCTATTTGGAGAACGAGTGATGATCTGTGCAACGTGATAATTTATTTATTTATTAACGGGATAACCCTTTGGTAAATTTTAATGGCAAGAAAAGACAGAATATAGAAAACGCACAGATAAAGTAAATAATCCAGTGATCTGTACAACCTGATCGTCTCGATTTTGAGAAAGTGTGCATAAATTTCAAGCACAATGGGACTCGGAATAGAGGAAGTATTTTCCAGGAAAGAAGAATTCATAGAATACCTTCTTGCTCTCAATTTGAAAAACACTAATGCGCCCTCAAGAAAACTGCACGCGGTGCACAATGCGCAGATTTCTGGGCAAAGAAGTCACACCTTCACGCTTCAACCCCTACTGCCTCTCAGCGCCACGTTCACAATGGCTACCCGTATCCAATCCCTCGATTGTCCGCTCCTCTAGCCTCCGTTCCCCTCGTGCGTCGCAAAAAGTAGAAAGAGAAAGGGCTCCTCGACATCAATCAAACGCTCCGGCCCGTAACGATATTCCAGAAGAATTATTCCTCTCGCCGTAATCCTTCGACGGGGATTGGAGGAGCGAGCTGGACAAAGGCCAGAGCGAGGCAAGGAGCTCTCGGCCGCGGGACAGGACGTCCGCTTGAAATAGTGGCGAGGAATTATCAGCTGTGTGCGTGGCCGTTGGTTGGCGATGCGCGAGGCGAATAGAAGACAGCCAGAAGGATTGTAACGTTTCGCGCGGGTCGCGCAACGTTTGCCTTGCTGTCGCGGCCGGCTGCCACGGTGTGGAGAAGCGCGATGCACGTCGGTCACGGCGACGTTCTGCGCGATCGGACAGAGGAAGAGCGCCAGGAGACAAATAGGGAACGCCAGCCAGGCGGCTCGCGTGGGTGGCTGTCCGTTCGCTGGCTAAAACGCGAGTCGAAATATTGTTGCGGCTTATGTAAGCGATCGCAGATACGTAGATCGTAGATGCGTAGCAGATGGTACTGTGACATTAAGCGTTTGGTGGATATGGTTCCTGCCAGTGGCGCACTCATGATTTAATCTTGGGCGAAGCCGAGTTGAAGGGATAAAAATATTTTAAGGGATAATGCCACAGTGGAGCCCGGAAAAGAAGCCTGATTTTGAGAATTTTTTAAGCGAGTATAGTGAATGGAATATAGAATTTATTAGAAGGCCTTTATTGTAAATAAATTGAAGTATGATCCCAATTTTTTGTTTAATTTTTTTATTACGATATGGCGGCGCCACAGATCAACTTATGAAGCTTCTTTTGAAAAACAATGTTCCGCGGCCGGAAAGATTTCTCCTCCAATTTTTGACCTAAAACAAAAAATAAAAAATTGTTTGGTTCTATATAAGATTATCTCGCGAAATACCCGAAGAAATGATAAAATACTCATTTTTATAAGAATGGTGCGCGATTGAACTAAACACGGAACCTCGAAGTTGTTGATACGTTTTGTTCAATTGCGTACCATTCTTATAAAAATCAGTATTTTATCATTTCTTCGGGTATTTCGCGAGATAATCTTATATAGAACCAAACAATTTTTTGATTTTTTGTTCCAGGCCAAAAATTGAAGGAGGAATTTTTCCGGCCGCGAAACACCGTTTTTCAGAAGATGCTTCGTTTGTTAAGTTGTGGCGCCGCCATTTTATAATAAAAAAATTAAACAAAAAATTGGGATCATACTTCAAGGTATTTACAATAAAGGCATTCAAATAGATTTTGCATTCCATTCACTGTACTCCCATAAAAAAATTCTCAAAATCAGGTTGCCTTTCCGGGCTCTACTGTGGTATTACCTCTTAATGCAAATTCAATTATAAAAACTTATTTAAAGAACTTATTCAGTTTTCTTATCTTTTTACTAAGCCCCTTATTTTGGGGGTGCCAGGGCCCCTTGCCCTTCCACCCTCCTTAGGGTGCACCACTAGTTTCTGAAACCACGATTGCGTTCTGATAGTGGCGGACGTTTAATCTACACCATCGCAAATTTTCGATCAATTAAACAGGTACATACTGAGGGCAGAGCAGCAGAGCGACGAATGAATTGTGATTTTGCTAAACTTGGACTGATTTTAGGTCTGTGACAATTGAAATTGTCATTGCGAAATGAGGAAACTAATGCTAATGTGACGGAAAGAAGAGTGAGGGAGATAGAATTGTAGACATGTAACGTGCAGAGCTGATGAGGTCTTTGGAATCTTGCCAAATCAGTCACGATTTTCGAAAATGTGCTATTGATACATAAATGTGCTAGTTGGTGTACGACAAAATGCCGTGACAATGAGTAGGATGCATTTAGCTCTGTCAAACCTCGCAAAGAGTAGGCAACAATCGGATACAAGTGGCCAGCAGTGTTGGCAATTTTAGCGATTGTTGCTCGGTAACTGCGCGTATCTTTAGACCTGCTATCTTCCACAGCATATCTTCGTACTTGAGTGTATCTTATGATCCTGACACACCCAGATGTAGGTACTCAAAAACCTGGCACACTATCGGTTCCCACTGACCCCAAGTGTACCAACACTCGGCACCCTGTCACGCACGGCGCCACCCGTGACTGGAACTCGAAAAACGAGCAGGCTGACCCGCGTACACATAATTTCCAACCAATTTTACCGCGGCCTCTCCGCCCCAGGCCTATTCTCAGATAACGGCCGGTCTCAGTCAGCGATCGCGTTAAGCGGCGGCGTGCAGGGTGGCAATAACGCCGTCATCGACGCCGGCTCAGCTCGTAGCAGGCGTTAGAGGCAGCCTCGCGGAATTACGCTTAAGGACTCTTGCCAGAGGAATGCAACTAAACCGAGCGCCTACCGATTCCCCGAGAAACGTTGCGCGAGCAATAGAAGCAAAGTAAAAACGTTAGGTACCGACGACGGGGTGGCGGAGAAAAATGAAAATTCGAGGCGAATGGTTGAGGTAGGCCACTCGAGGGTTGTAAGAAGATAGCCAGGAAGGGGTGGGAAGGAGAAGATCGTCCGAGAGGAAGATAAATCGAGGGACAGGGAGAAGAACCGAGGAGAATGGGGAATGCTGGATGCACTCGTTTCGTTGCTCCCTCGTCTCCGTCACCAACATTGTTCTATCCACGCGTGGAATATAATTTACGGTGATCACGTTGCGTGACGCTCGCTCGCGACTCCGAGCGTGGCCCGTGTTCCAGGCTATTCAGCGACGAGGGCGTCGCGATGCTGGCGGACAGTTACAGGAAGCTGCCGTTGTTGGAAGATGAGCTCTTTTGTGAGCTACAAAATGATATTAATCGCCGCTGTTTGACGAACAATTCTATTCCGGGCGGTGCTCTTCCTGGTAGGGGACACGGTGTTTGTCGCTCGGCTTGGAAAGATATATCGCGTTCATTCTGTGGTTGTTGCAGTGGCTGGCGGGATGGAGGTTGCAGATGGTCGATTTAATGTTTTTGCTGTGGAATGTTATTAAATGTTTCAGAGTATAAAGATAAGTAGAAGGTTTGGAGTGCTAACTGAAGATACAAAGATCGGGACACTGTTCAATTTTCCACAGGGTCGGTGTTAGTGATGGGGAACGAGAAGAAAGCTTCTGCAGTTGGGGAGACCGGGGTTAAGTTGTTGACTAACAAGGTTAGTTGACTAATTCCATTTAATATTGTTGTATTATGGAATAAATTATGCTGCGATTCAGGCTATTGAAGCATATGAATGACCAGCTTGCCATTTAATGTGTCGCCGGACAAAAACTTGCATATAAGAATGAAAAATCTAAAAAGGTCGGCGGGAAGTAAATATTATTATTTCGACTATTTATGAATTTTTGTCCGCTAAGTACTGCTTGATGTTTTTTCATGAATATTTTGAGGATACGTGATACATTGACTATAATTTCAGGTATTTTGTTTTATCCGGTGCGTTGAGGTTTTGTACGTACCGCCCTTAACATGTTAACAGTGTCGGAAGGGGTTACTTGGCTAAGCATAAGAATACCACTAAAAATTGCATTTTTATCTTCAAGATGCAGTTGAGGCAAAGAGTTTAGCTGCTCAAGTCCACTTCCCCCACCATAAAATCCTTTCAAACTCACCCCTACCAGTTTTACATCCTATCCTCCCTTCAAACTCTCCAGCCTTCCAAATAGACCATAACAAACAAGTACAAAATAATTACAGTATCTAGCACCATGATAATTAATAAAAAAAATAGCACTGTGAAGGAGTGAAAAATAATTTATTGGTCGTAGTACACATATGTACGCCTTTCGTATATATTGATGGAACTGTGACAGCGAATATATATACGCCTTTCGCAGGCGAAGGGTTAAAACTGAAAAGTAAATGTCAAGTCAACTAACCCAATCATATTTGTCAACTTATTCGTCTCATTACTCTAAATACAATAAAAACTACAACCCAGACTCAATTAAAAGGATTTTCAAAATTAAGCCTGTATACCTAATGAAATTTGTAACCTTTGCTTCGAAGCAAGTCAACAAAATACCAATATTGTATTTATAAAGATTAGAAATATTAAAAATTAAATATTCAACCAGCCTCGGTCTCCCCTACCTACCTACAACCTACACAATTCAATTGATCGAAACCGATGATTCAATAAAAGGATTCAGGTCTCGAAACCATGTAATCAATACTATGTCCTCTCCAATTTTTTCCACAAAAATCCCCCGATCTCAAATCCTCAATCATCGCTCGTTATCGATACAAACGAGGCATCAGCTAACATCGATATCCTCGAGCCCCGCGATAGTTCATCACTCACAGCGTTAAGCCTGAAAGTCGCTGGCTTATTAATAATCGTAGAATGTCCGGAGAATGCAAGCAGAGTTTCCATCTCCGCGTTAGCAGAAAAAGACGAGCGCTCGAGCGAGGGCAAAACGAATGGAAAAGGAGAAAAGGGAGGTAGAAAGGAGGGGGCAGAAACCTGTCTGTCGTACTGTCCGTCAAGACGTTGTCGGGGGTGGCGAAGGCGTAATAATAGCGACGATAATACACACGCAAGACGCCCGTGAATCTCACACAGAGGAATCGCCGCACGCTAGTAAAGGAGCTCGGCTTGTCTCCCTTTATTTCATATCTGCCTGCCTTTCTCTCTGATATACTCCATCTCTCCACTTCCTCTGGTGCGTGTACCGCGTCTGAGGTGGGTGGCCACGGATCCAACGAACAATAGTTACACGTGTAACCGTCATGCCAAACTGTCGTGCTATTTCAGACGAAACAACGGAACGCGACTCGACGTTTCTCCCCGCGACGTCCGCCACCCCCTCCTCAACTTTTGATCCAATCTACTCGCGACACCCCGTGTTCATCTGCATTCCTACCTCTGCCATGATCTGCCGTTATCTGCGACGATTTTAACGTCCAATTCAGAATTGAGGATTCAGTGACTTGCACCAATTTGGTGCTTCAGAGATTCTTCCAATACCTGTGAAGTCAGTACCCACGTTTCACACTTCAACATCCCAAACACCTTCTCTCATTCAGAACCCCCAACCCCATCTAAGCTGTCCCAGTGCTGCTTCCTGGGCGCTCGAAGCAAACGGAAACATGTAATCAGAACGTCATTGTTTGCTGCTCTATTTTCCATTGCTATCTCGTTGCACGCTGCTCGACCATACGGATATTGGTGGCCGGTCGCGATACGAATCTGATCTGTAGTAGAAACGAATTGCTCGAGAGACAGTGGCGCGGCAGAGTGCCGTCTGATAAGCTCGTCGTTCGTAAATAAAGCGGATCCAATAGCTGGCTGGACGGCGGAATACGCCGGCGATGAGTAGAGAGGCCAGCCGTCTTGCTTGCCTCGGTATCTGTCTGAGTGATCTACATCTGTCTCTACGACGTCCCCGCGCGCTCCTTTGTGCCCTCTGCGGTGGGTGGCCCCCGGGATGAATGAACAATAGTACACGTGTACTAATCATGCCAAACTGTCATGTTGCTTCTAGCCGGACAACGGTGCCCGGAGTGCTTGTGTTCCCCTCGCTGCCTCCTACTAGTTACACGGTAACACGCGGCGCGAGAGCTCGTTGTTTCTCCGTTTGATCTAATCTGACGAGGACGATGATGGATCGCGCTTTTTCACGGGGATAATGAACTCGTTCCGAACGCGGCTGGCCGCGGTACCGCGCCGTTAAGGATCAGTTACGGAGGGCGATTTTCGAACGGTTCGCGTAGCAAAAATCACGTCAACGGTACGATCCCGAGCGAGAGATAGGTACTATACATACCTCGTGGCGATAGAAAACGCGCCGTGTGGTCTTTGCCGCAACATAGACGCTCGCAAGTTTCTTGCCGGCGAGCGGGGAACGGTATTTAGTACGCCGAGCGAGCTGGAACTTTTTAGCGTCGATCTGATTGTGATCTGTCGGTTGATCCAAATACGGACACAGCAGTTCGTGGACGATACTCGGGACACTTTCGGCATTATGTATCCAGGACAATGTAACGATCTTGCGAGTAGCGTCTGGCGCGAAGTTAATTCCTAACGGGAAGTAAATTTATTTGGAATTTTCGATTACTAAATTGCGACGATTATCGTTTAGCGCTGCCCTCCGGGGGTTGAGCGAGAAAAGTTATTTTTCTCTCCCGTTATCCTTTTTTTCTCTGTCTCTCCCTCCTTCTCCCTACAACGCCGATACGTGAACTGGTAATTGGACCGTAATCATCATCATTGACAATTTTACGAGCGACCATACGCCGATGATCGTTTCACGGCGTAAAAGACCGCTGCAGGCCAGACGCGGGTTCTTCTTCTTCTTCTTCCTCCTCGACCACTAATTTACATGGAAACTATAACCCGGAGACCGTCCTACTATGCCCGCTGCACGTGATTCTGCCCGGCCACTCTTCTTTCATCGTCTTTCGATAAAAATCTCTGACGATTCCTGCGCCCGATTCCTCTGCCGATTTCTCGGAAGTTCCAACGAGGAGCTGACAGAGGGACGCAGTTTATGCTCGACAAATAGGGCGATCAAAATTCCATAAAATTGCATTAGCGCGGTGGAGATCGTAGATTTCTCGCGTATCGGTTTATATTTTATATCCGCCCAGAATTAACTTTATTCCAGCTTCTTCTCTTGGAATACCTTCGTCCACTAATTACGATAAATAAAAAAGAAACGTCTGTAGATCTCTATTACCAGTGTTTAGCTTATTAAGAAATTGGTATCGCGCGTGTAGCAAAAAGTAATATTAATAACGACGTTTCAGGAATGAAATGAAGTGGAAGGATCCTTGAATCTTGTTTACCATTTCTAATCAATACTTTACATAACGCACGCGGGGATATATTAAAATATTTATAAGACACGACGCGTGTGTCTCAAACATAGTCGCTACGTCAGTTTAGTTGAAATTTTGCGAGTTATTGGTCCGCGGAAGGATGAAGGCTGAGGTTTTTCAAACTTCTAGGATGGGATACTTGGAAATGATGCGTGTTGATAGCGTGATAGGGCTCGCGTGAGACGCGGCGACGCCAGAGCGCGCACGCGGTGTGACGCGGGCCTCGGTCGACGAAGACGACAACAACGACTTTTCATCCACGGCGACGTGGCCTGACGTGGGGTATGCGATGGCGAACAACTCTTCGCGGTTATGTAACCACGCATGAAACTAATATATCAGAGTTGTCCGGCTTTGTGGCAAACTTAGACCGCGCGTCCCGAGCCAAGCTCGTCGAGAGCTGCTCCCGGAAAGAATGCGAAAGTAACAGATTCTCATTCGTTTCGAGCTGTCGTACGAACTCGTGGCTGCATATATTTCCCACCAAATTGCAAATCTGCACGGTCACTAATTCGCAGATTTATAAATCGATGTTTATAGATGTCCCTTACCGATGTTTCACTTTCCCTCCAAGTGTGTACTTGGAGTAAACGAGATTAAAGAAAGCCAAGAGGACGGGCAACTTAAAAATAAGCATCCGAAAAATGGAGGAAAGCGACATAAACGAAGAAACAAAGATCAGACGTTACTCTCGGAATTGAGGGTCGCGCGAGGGGCAGCGGAGGGTTTGGCGCGGGGAACTAAAAATAAATTTCGCAAGACGAGTTCATTAAAGGAGAATTTTATAACACGCAAACGAGTGGATAATATCGATATCCCGTTGCCGGGTGGAAGGAACGGCGAAAGAGAGAAAAAGAACGGGCCAGCGAGCGACGAGGCCCCAATAAATAAGACCTCCTCGTTTCGATTTTGACAGCGTCGTGAGAGGAAGAATTTTTTCGCGTGGCATGCGCAGACCTCCGAAAAAAACGGGGAACATCTGTTGTCTCCGGAGCCTTTAAGGACCCAGACGCGTCTCGGTTTCGTTGGCCCGTTTCCTTCTTCTCTTCCGTTTCGCCCCTTCCATCTGATATTGTTCGCACGCATCGCGAAAATGCGGGTGTCCCTTTCCCTCTGTCTTTTTGCGCCCGGGTTAAAGTGTTTAGTCTGACTTTCACGGGGGGGATTTCTCGTGGTCTTACGGAGAGATAGAGACAGAAGGTGGGGCAGAAAAAGAAGTTTCCGTATTTTTAATGCTCGTTAAGCCTTCACTCCGTTTCTCAGGCGAGACGCTGCCTCAGCCTACGTGGCGGACATTAATATTCGCATGAAAAACGGATTAAACCGGCAGACACATAGATTCTATGATTAATCTGAACGGAAATGCTTCTAGAGTCAGTTTGACGTGTCTTCTTTTAGAAATCTATTGTGCTTCTCTATGGCGGGTCAAGAAATAAAAGTTGTTCAAAAAACAAAAAGATCATCATACATTTGTTCAAGATTCTTTTCCACGTCGTGGAGGAGGTCGCCTGCAGTTTGTACTTCGTCAACGTGTGATACCTCGTCGCATTTCTCGATTTTAGGGTGTGCCTGTCGCTGGCCGCATTAAACTCCTTTTGCATGCTCTTGTTACACGCGAACGTACCCACGCCTAGCGGCGTACTGTCACTCCCATTGTGAACTGGGGAACGTGTGACACAGGCATGCAACATATCGTGCACACAAGATTTAGTGGTAACACCCACATGGCAGATGCGTTCAACTGCGCGAAACGCGCGTCTCGCTCACGTTGCGCGGCCTCGTCGAGCGTCAAACGCCTGTGTAGTACTGTGCACACGAGAAGCCTGGAAAAAGGATCGATTCGCGCGAGCGAAAGTGTAATTAACGCGGCTGGGAAAACTATACCTAAGTAAGCGTCGTTTCGTCAGTGTTATCTATCGGGGACTTTAAAGCAGCGAATGTCTTTGATGGGAAAGGCTTCAATCGCAGAAACTATTAACAGCAATGAAACTAGAAGTGAAAATGTACTTTCTAAGTAAGTATGATCCTCGAATTATAAGTCGATGAGCTATTTGAGGAACATCCTCTTTTTTTGGAATAACTACGCAAAAAGAAATGAAGTTGAAAAATCGCAATTACCTAATTGAAGAAAATGAAAGAAAATCTAAGAAAACTAAGTGACTTGTTTGATTGGTGTCTCTGGCGTCGATTATTAAGCAAACACTCAGCGTTCTACCGAAAGCTTCGTCTCAATGTCCCCACGTCTTAAACCAGTGGGACTATAAATAAGGAGCAGCCCGAAATGGGACGTGTTTCCATCCTCGCCGTTTTTCTACCCGGTCATCTGACTATGGGCGAATTATGGGTAACACTTAAAAGAAGATTTGCCAACTCGAGCCGCAAAAACTAGAAACACACGTTTTACGGCAAACGGCCTTTTAACTCGATTACTGTGTCCAGCCACAAATTGGCCGGCCAGTCTGAAGCCCTATAAAAGCGTCTCGTACGAAATGGCACAGTTTGTCCTTTTAAACGGGCCGTAAAGAACAGCTTGGAGAACGATTCTGGCTGCGGCGATTTTAACAAAGCCCGCTTCGCCGCGCCACGACTTCGATGAGCGCGAATCAAACCTGTGTGCACTTACAGTGGCGGACGAAAGAAAGTTTTCAACTTTTAAAATCGCATAACTTTTATAAAATTAATCCAAACGAGTTGAGTTTTTCCTGAAAAGCTACAAGGATTAGTTTGCTAAGTGACGTGTTTCGTCGTTTTGAAAAAAATGCACTTGGTCGGAATAGCAAACAAAAACAGTAAAGGTCATTTTTTAAACTTTTTTTTGTGAGCCTGTATTGAAAATTCAAAAAACCCGTTTGTAGATTGAAGTAAGTTGTATACATACCTAAAATTTCATCAAAATCGGTTAACGCTGCTCTGAGCTATAAACGCTTATAGATCGCAGAATAAGGTCGAAAATCGCTGATTTTCGTGAATTTCGCGATTTTCGACCTTATTCTGCGATCTATAAGCGTTTATAGCTCAGAGCAGCGTTAACCGATTTTGATGAAATTTTAGATATGTATACAACTTACTTCAATCTACAAACGGGTTTTTTGAATTTTCAATACAGGCTCACAAAAAAAAGTTTAAAAAATGACCTTTACTGTTTTTGTTTGCTATTCCGACCAAGTGCATTTTTTTCAAAACGACGAAACACGTCACTTAGCAAACTAATCCTTGTAGCTTTTCGGAAAAACTCAACTCGTTTGGATTAATTTTATAAAAGTTATGCGATTTTAAAAGTTGTAAACTTTCTTTCGTCCGCCACTGTATGTACATACATTCGCCAAGCGTAATTAAGCCGTGCAAGAGAGTCAACGTTTGTAATGGGATTATAATGGCGCCGCGCAGACTTTCTATCCGACAGTGATGACTTAAATACGGTGTTCTAATCGCTCGAGTGATACACATTAGCGCGGGGAACGTTAAATCGGTCAATTGGTACGAACGTTTGTCACGTTCAACAGATTTCACGTTTCTTTCTGATCCCGTTAGAAGTGTCTATAATGAAACGTGCTTGCGGCGATGGAGATGTTTCATTATGCTGATTAATCGAATGATTTCTCAACGTTATTGCTGGGTAGCTGTTCTTTTGTAGAGGAAAGGTGGAGAAGCTTAATAAATTTCCAGATCGAGATTTGATATTGAGACTGGTTTGTTTGCTGGGTAACTGTTTCGTCATAATCGCGTCTTGTTCTCCAGAATTATTAGCGTCGACGACAGACCGCGGTGATAGTAATTCAGGACCGTCGACGGCGGCGCAGTGTTCGCACGAGCGAATTAACACCTCGTTTCGAGACAAACGGAAACCAGAAACACCCACTAAACGTCACTCCTCGGCGCGCATAAACGCGCGTGAAAATATCTTTTCGAGGCACGCCGCGTCGGCTCGGCTGAAATATGTTATTGTTATTACGTTTCCCGCGTCATCTAATTTTCCTGTATGAGCGCCGCTAATGAATGGAAACGGCCACCCGTACGTTTTCACGGGCCCGTGAAACGCAAGCACGACAGAATCGTCGATTAGCAGGCGTTTCGCCCTCGCCAGCCATCGTGTTGAGTCACGACATGTACTCAGAAACCCAAAGATACAAATAAATGTTTGTAGATTCATCGTTCACATTTCAGGCATTGAGAAACAAAAACGGACTAAGTAGGTACCCACATTTTTTGCGGAATTGAGTTAGTAGCAATGATGTATTCTAAAAGGCTGTACTAATCATATAAAATAGGAAAAATTAATTTTCTTTCAATGTTGGTTAGTGCGTTTTTGCTTAAAATGACAGATTTTAACTTTTTGATTAATAGTCAGAAAAAGAGTAAATGGGAAACTGCTTGGCGATCAAGGGAATACTTCCAAAGATGATAAGGTTGTATTTGAGAACTCGAACACTGGAAGGTAGTGGCGCACCCAGAAGAAGGGCCAGATTACCCTGGCACCCCCAAAGGAAAAACAACAAAAGAGATTAATCAATTTATATCGGCGCACAGATTCGGTCATATAACAAATATTAAAATAATATTTTAACAAATTTTAATATTTGTTATATGACCGAATCTGTGCGCCGATATCATAAATTGTTTAAATATACGGTCGAAATTAAAGATAACTTTAAAAAGAGATTAATGTAACCACAACTGAAATAATTCAAGAGGTTTGCAAAAAGAAAAGAGAACTGTATTTTATTCTTGATAATCACCTAATGAATTTTATTCAATTTACAATAAAAATACTTTATTAAATCCTGAGTGCGTCACTGCTCGAGGGAATTATGCTAGAGATCGATATACCAAAGAATAAAGGGAGTGATGATGTACTAATTACCTAGAAGATTACCTAACCACCCCATCCACAATAAACACACCCTCGTTCAACTGGATAACACCCCCAACGAGCTCGAGGGAACATAGGAGCCTGCTAATGGTCCAGAATGGCACTCGAAACAGCTTCTTTATCGATGTAAACAACCGCTAAACTCACCGGGCGCGGTGTGCCGTGCCAAAGTGCGGTCGTATTTTTGGAACGCACTCAGCGTCATGGCGTACCACGTCAGCACGCCCTCGCCTCGAATCGGCAGCGTCTAAGTGTTAGCAGAAAGAGTCGAGGGAATAACTTTCATTGGTGGTTTGCCGATCGATTCCACTTGACGCTCAAAGAGAAAAAGGAACGAGCGTCCAGTCCCCTTTATCGGTGTCCCAGCGGTTCAAGTTCGATCGAAAGCTACAACGCGATTCGCGTTACGGTCTCATTATGTTTGCTCGATTCGACGTCTCAATAATTTTTCTCAGGCCACGGTGCAGCGATATATCTTTCGGTAAGCAGCGGCGGGAGCAGCGGCTTTTTCCCTGTGGCGGGCCACGTCGCTTTTTATCGCGGCTGATGCGAAGTTAATTGGTTCTCCGTGTTGCGCGCGGACGAGCCTCGCTACTGTGAAAACCAATATAACGTTTACGAGTGCACGTAAGGCGGTCATAAATCAAACCGCTGAAAACGAACGAGACGATACCATTCGTTCCTACGTGTCGCTGCCTCCGCGCCGGCCGCGATACGTCCAAATTTTATACACACCGATGTTTACGGAGGAAAAGTAACTAACGACGATGCCGCGCGACCGTTTCTCATCCTCCGGCCGCGGGAAAAGAAGATTACGCATAAATCATCCCGCGGGAGCCGCGGAACTGCAAACTCGCTGCCGCGCCAATGCTCGCCTAACGAGGCGTCGATTTCAATTTGCCCCTTTTCTATCAACATTTCGGCTCCTAACGAATCGACGTCGATTCCTATACGGGGGCTGGGAAACATTGCTATTCTGGGGGGCGGGAAGGGATTTTCGGAGACGAAGCGATATTGCCTAGTGTTTTTTATTGGACTTTACTTTTAAATTAAGGGCACCCTCCCATCAAATAACTCAAAAAATATGTTATCGTTAGGATTTTGTTTAAAAAAAGTAAACGTCATAGGGTTAAAAAACTTCTTAGGATGTATTTATACAGAATTAACCGTAAATATTTTTTCTTTATCTAATACTGCTGTCTGTTGGTGGCTCAGAATAAAATCCTAAAAATTACCTATTTTTGGCACTGATTGATGGAAGGGTAGTACCCTTAAGTCTTCCACCTATGTTTGGTTATTGTATGACTTTGGAAGAATAAAAAGATTTTGAGAATCTTAAGGTTTTCTTTCGACATTTTCCGTGTAGAGTAAAGCGACCAGACGTCCCACATTTGAGCCCTTTGTCCCGCATTGAAAAATGTCCCGTAGAGTGTCCCGCATTGAACATGCAACCTTTTACATTTTGTGATATTCAACTGTGACGATCGCAGACGAATTGCTCCTTCTCTTTTCAATGACCAAGTTCAATTAAGTTCACTTTTTGTTGGGAAAAAAATATTGTTAATTTCGTTTCAGAAGTATGTATCTTTAAACATATTGTAAATGCTCTAATAAAGCACGGAAACGATCTCCTCACAGATCTGTTAACCTTTTTTTTTTTGCTTGTTTGTCTCGCATTGGGCCACAAAATTTCTGGTCACTTTAGTGTAGAGCATCGTAACAGTGTAAGAATAATCAAAAGAACTGACCAAACTAAGTTTAAGGTAAGCTTGAAAGGTAGAGAAACAAATATAAAAACTGACAGAGGCAAGTATTCGTAGAACATTGCAAGTTTGACTTTCCTTAAAATCCCAACGATTGTGTCTAAATTGGCGCTACATATTTTTGAGAGTCTGGTTTCCAGAACCGTAGCCTGGTGGACCGCCTCTGACGTTTACGACCATTAAGAGCGCCATAAATTTCGCAAACGCTTTTTGGGACGTACTGTATAAATTTAAATAAACTTCTTTCGAGGACGTTAATTGTATCAACATAACGTCTCCATTGAGCTATCGACGCAACGTTTCGGTCACAAAATATACAACAGAAATCAAGGCACCGTTAAACACAACTAAGTACTCAAGCGTCTTTATCACTTAGCAAACTACTAAATACTTGAATATGCAAACTCATTCTGCAATTTTCAAGCACCATACGGAACCTCCCAAAAAATCAACCGAAACTTTGAAAAGAACCAACCCTCGGTATACCTACTTCATCATAACAAAGCACAAGAAAGAAACAAAAACACTGACTTTAATTTACGTTTAACGCACATGCAGGGTCGGAACTGGTAGTTGCATAGCCCGATTCGGTGGTCGGGTGTCGGTCGCGGTCGTAGACCACCGGTCCTGTCTATTATTGTCATCGGAGTTGCAATAGGAGCGCGACGAGTCCTCCGCGAGTGAGCGAGCGGGGACGCTTACATTCATCCGCGTTCAAGAGTCGCTGGGCTCGTTCACCAGGTTCACCATCGCGATTCATAGTCTCGCGGGTGTTCCATTAATGAGGGATCCCTGGTTGCGGCTAGCCGCGACTGTTATTATAGCTGCTCATAACAGTGAAGCGTGCTAGCCGACGGTCGGGGGCCTGGCAAGGCGTGTCGCGACACCGACTTGCGACTATGAGGCATTGAGCGTCTATTTTCACGCGAGCGTCGCCAACAGCGTCGCTCCTTGTTGCGTGATCTGTATAAGTATCCAGCCGCGGGGGCCAGCACGCTTCGCGGCTGTGTGGCAATTAAAGCCAAGTAGCGGGAGAATTTTCTGGACGCAGCCAGGCGACAAGATGGTTAGGTGTCCGCGAAATACAACCCTGCGAAGAACAATCGTAACTGACATATTATATCTCTGGTTACGTGTCTGTATGTAGATAAATCTCCTCGATTTTTTGAGAATTTTTAGAGATAAGTTGCCTCAATATCAAGCTTGCTTGCTTCCAGTAAGCAAGCGCTACTTAGTTACAGCGTCTGAATACGGATCTGCGAATGCAAATGAGCTACAGTTCGCGGAACTAATTTAGGTAATCGTTGGACTAAGAGAAAGCGTGCAATCGAGTTCTTCAGCGTTGAATGTTAGAGTCTTTGCAGAGAAGGTACCTACTCGCGACTGGTATTCGGTACACGTTTGTACATTTTCGATTATTTTCCCTGTTTTTTACCCCATCGATGTTTTACCCCCCGAACGTATCTTGCATTCCATTCGCCACTTATTGAAAATCCTACCTGAAATTACGCCTCAATTCTCCCTCGTCTCTGAAGGCGATAAACCACGCGCTGTAGTGGACCATGCAAGAAGTCTACGGCTCGGCTATTATCATTCTATTATTCAATATACATTCCACGCGGAAAGCAGCTCTTACCACCCAGGCCCAAGACGCTTAGCCGCGGATAATTAAAAATACCTTGCGCGCAGGCAACTCCGCGAGGAATCCGCTTATAGGCGCATCGCGTCCATCGTCACAGTAACTCGTTAAGGATCGCTCCTCTCCGACAGCTGGCAAATACGTGTTCCGTAATCATTTAATAGAAGGGGCAGTTAATCGCGCGATCGTCCGCGATCGTTGCACGTTTGGTTAATCCGCGGCTTGATCCTTGGAACAGCGGGGCCCGTTGCGCCGCGGCTCGAGCAAGTCGGCTGTCATAAGTGTCATTAAGTGGCCGCGAACGTTCGTAGGCTCGTGAGCCGGTTGTCATCCCTCGACGCTAACATCTCCGCGATGCGAGCTAGCGGTGGGCTTAACTACACCGCCGCTAATTATACCCCCCTTATACTTCAATTATCATTTTATTAGCAGCGGCGGCGCGCGCGCCACCGTTCCTCCCGTGCGTTTCAATCCGCGGCGTTAAGCGCCGACGTCGCGGCGTATTAGAACGATAACACGTCTGCCTCCTGTTTTACGATTGTCGCCACCGGACTTGCGTTTCCCCGCGAGACATATCGCGGATGCGTACTTAGTTCAAATGAACACATTGCGAGCGGCGTGCTTTTTGCAAGAGCAGCTTGCTTCGGTAGCTACATCTCTGTCATCACCTGGGAGCGAGTGTCTTTACTTAATCTCTCGAAGATTATAACTATGGAAACGCATGGACGGAAGACGAGTGAAAAAGGAGCAGATATCTTGATAGACATTTTCCTGTGAATATGCCGCGCACAAGGGTTACGCTTCCCTATTGGTCCGCGGTGTGTTAGCCAAGCTTCGGCGTTTCCTTTTTCATCGAGTTTTATGATTCAGAAGCGACTTTCTCGACAGCTAATAAGGTAGAATAAGGATCGTTTCTAAATCCGTCATAAGTAAGAAGAAATATGAAACGAAAGGGGGACTGACAACTTCTTGTCAAATGTGCCCTATAAACCGCGACTATGTTTAGAACGTTTCGTCTCGCGCGAGTTGACATTTATTCTCAATTATTTTAATGTTAATAAATCCTGTTTATTACTTTCATAATATTTCATTGGCTCCGCTAGATCCCGCTGGAAGTACTCATTAACGTCATTCACAATCGACTGAAAAAGACTGTCACCCCATATAGTTGCCAGTGAAATGCGCACGTCACCCTATACGGCTGACACGTCGGTCAAAGTGTCAACTGCGACATCCTCTTCGATCTGCCACTGAGATTCGTTCCGTTCCTCCATCAGCCATTTAATTATAATTAGATTTCCGAGTTGTTCGATATCAACCTCGATCGTATCCAGAAAAACATACGTCAGGGTGGCGACCTCGATTTCAACCAACCCCCGTCATGTGGACATTCGAGAAGAAGAGATCCAGAACACAATAAATTCGTCCGTGGTCGTCCTCGTCAACTATTTTCGCGAGCCAGAGTGGGCGAGTCGCATTAAAACTATAAATCTCCATCGTTCCGTTCCCCCTTGGGGGCAGAATACCTCGGGGCGCATTATCGCGCTGTTATTCTTGCCGCGGGCCGAAAGGCATTTTTTCGCTGGTTCAGGCGGCCCTGAGACGACGCCGACGAGTCTGCCCCGTCTATCTGAGCGGAGAGGAGGCAAGAACCTCTCGGCGGCAACCGCGTGTCGAGGGAAAGAAGCAAATTAATTTACCCTTCCGAAACGTTCGCACGTAATACAACGGCGTGTCGACGAAGAAAGGCCGCGCGGCGCGAGGGGGGCCACAGTTCGTGAGGCAAAAGCGAGGAGAGCCGCTGCAAAGAGAGAAATCCAGCCAGACAGTGGAGGGCGTGGGAGATACATTTATAAACTCGCCTCTGTGAGCCTCGGAATCGGCTGATTTACTGGCCACGGAAAAGGAGATCGTCGCGTTCGCTTTAGACCGTCTACTACCAGGACCGACAGGCGGGCCACCAATTCGATCTTTCAGGTCGAATCACGCGCTCCACTTAATCGATCGCCCGTGAAATTGACTGACGAGTGGGCCTTGATGATCTCGAGTACGATTTGCTTTTTAATCGGCGTGTTCTTTGGTCTTGCTGAGTGTTGGACTGCTTGTGACGTTATCTTTCGAACGGGACAGAGAAAAGGAAGACGCTGGTGCTGCGTAGGGAGTACTTGTAAAATTACTAGCTTTAATACTCAACTTCGCCCGAAATTTAGATACCAATTTTATAAAAAAAAAAATTTCAGTGTTCTTTTGAGAAAATGGTCACATTCATCTGGATTAATCAAGCATAATGAGCTGAGGCACATGTGGTGATCCCAGAGTTTATCGTTCGAAAGTTTTTAAGCGGCAGACAAACACACAAACATATTATAAGCTTTCTGCTTTATACATTAAGGGGTTAAACCACTGTAGAATTTTCAAAAAAAGAAAATTTTTTTTGTTTAAAAGGTGTTTTAGGGTCTTAAAAATAATATACCAAAAGATGGAGGGCGGCAAAAATGTCTAAATGTCCACATTTTCAATTCTACCGCAACGCTCTATATAAGAATATAATATGATTTTACAGTACTTAAAACTTTAAACGCGTTTTTCTCGAAACCACTTTTTTTTAACTGGCCGGAAACATAACTCGAACAAATCTTTACCGATCGATCTGAAAAATTTACAGTATATTCAAAATTGCTTTCTCCAGCGACGTACGTAGGATTTTTTTTTATATAGCATTTTTTTTTTATAAACACTTTTGTGACGATTTTTTTCATGAAATTGTAAACTTTTTTTAAAAAATGCACCATTTCGCGAAAAATCAATATATCGAAAAAATCCTACGTACGTCTTTTGCTGTTGTTCTATAGAATCGAAAAGACTTTGGTTTCTTGTTCCAGGTAAAAAATTGCGGGAGTTAGATTTCCGGCCGTGGACCCTTTCAAAAAACAGGCACCGACGGAGAAATGCTGCGCAGCCACCATTTTGTCATGAACGAAGTTGAAAAAATATTTGTTGTACTTCATTACTAGAATTATAAATCCCATTTTGCAGAATTTCGACTGATCTCTTTATTGCGCAAAAAAAATCCCGAAATATGCCTATTTTTTCGTGCTCTACAGTGGTGTAACCCCTTAAGATGAAAGGAATCGAAACTTGGAAGTGTGCAATCTTATCGTTCATTGTACAAAATTCTTCCTCCATTAGTTTCATTTGAGACTTGTGAAAAATGGTACTTACCCCACAAACCAACGGCGACGAGCCACAGTTGCTTCTAATGTGGTCGACAGGTTCTTTCGTAGTCGAGTATCCGGAAGTAGTGGCGGGTAGACAAATTCACCGAAGCCACGAGAGTGTCCCAAACAGGTTCAAGAATGGATTCACATTCAGCATCTCTCGCCGGAGGATCGTCCGAGGCGCGCGCATTTTGATGGCCGTGCAGAACCGTGGACCGCTTTGTACCGGTCGCGTTTCAACAAGCGAGTTCCATTATGTCCCCGCGTATTGTAATACGCCCGGCGGATTCCATTAAGCTAACAAATGCGAGCATACATAATCTGCGCCGTCGGCGGAATCTCTCGAGCGTCGGTATCCATTTCGCGCGGGCATTTCTCAGACGGATGGGCTTCTTCGTCTCCCGTTGTCCCCGATTGTTTCGTCTACGCGGCCATCCGCCGTCTTGATTGTTGCGTCTGCGGTGCATCAAATTTAAGTGTTTCCTCCGCGAGCGAATCTGAAACAAGAAAATCGAAAATAATTAAATTCGATCGGCAGAATTTTACGCACTAGTCGCGGGATTATATTTCGGTGTCTATTTTCCAATCTGTTGGTCCCCGCAATTCAGATTCCGCGCGCGACATCAGCAGAGACTCAACGCCGCATTCCCGCCAAGCCGCGCGTCTCGATGTTTCATTACGTTGACTAATTCGGCCGGGGCCAGGCGGTTTCGTTGATTCGATTGCTCGAGCCAAGATCGAGGCTCGACGATAAATTCCGCGGGAGATCGAGAGGAGTTAGGCGATCGCGACCCGTCCACCGGGCGTGATAAGAATTTCGCTGGGAATCGCCGAACGCTTTGCTCGCGTTACAGAATGGCATGACGTCGGCGAGCGGGGCCAGCGCATCAGACACGGCTGTCGCGGATCGCAGAAATAGCTAGCGCGCATCCAGGAAAGTCAGGGTCCGTGAAATATATGTCGCTACGTTGACAAAGCGCCGTATGCCGTTAGAAACTTGGAAAATTTCGTGCGCCATTTGTTAGCGGCCGCGCTTTTGTGGTACCGCACGCCTAACGCGATACTACCATCCGTTGGTATCCGCGCGATTCGCATCGGGCCGTTAGATATAAAGCGATAGCCCACGGTGACGGTTCCCGGAATTATGACTGCGGATTAGCGTGAAAAATGGATTGTTTTCGCGAGCCGCTCGACGCGTAATTGTGACACGTGACAGAATTATTCATTGTCACGCGTGTAAGTGCGACGCTCGTCAGCCGTAAGCCGCGATTTCCGAAACGCATTTCGCTTGTCCGCCCGCGAGACGCGTGGCCTGAATTATCCCGCCTCGGATCTCGCGCGAGCAACGTCGTCGTCTTGGCTCAAAAATTAACAGTCACCGCGGATGGACGCTGTCAAATGGGAATTAAAACGAAACTGCGAATTGAAACGAAGACTGAGGATCATCGTAGGTAAAGCTTCTAATGTTGGAAAGCTTCAAACTTTCATTGTAAAATGAATGATCTCAATATTAATAAATATTCGAGTTAGAGTAACAATTCCCCATCTATTTTCAATCTTGGAAAATCATGAAGAATTCGTCGTTTAATGGTATTAAGAGGATCAGAGTTGGGTTTGCTTGAGAGCATGGTTTGGAGGCGCGAAAGGGGAACACGCGGCGTTCAGTGCCGCACAGATCAAAGAAAACGAAGGCAGCCGCGAAATCTCGGACGGTAATCGGTAACGCCTAACTAGGTACGAGATGAGACACCCTCGTTATTATATCGCGGAATTCCTTTCCGCGTTCAGCGCGCCTCGAGCCGGGGCACGGTGGTCACGATGTACGTAAATCTTTCGGCGTGGTTACAGCCGCCGGGCATTACGTTGATGCACTATTTATAAACACGTGACATCGAGACGAGTGGTTGGTGCGGGTGGGCCAAGAAAACTGGTGCCCGCCGCCCGAGTAGTTTCGTGTTCTCGCCTCTTCTCGTCCACCTGCTCGCATGTACCCGAGCATGGAGAGCGCGCCTTCTTATTCCCTTCCGCCTCGTCTGCCCACTCCACATTTTCCTTTTCCCCCGTCTTATTAAATTCTCGACATCGCGCGCTTCCTTTCCGCCGCGAGCGGCCAGAGAACACTTCCCTCGCTTCCGCAGAAACGAATTTGGACGCCCTCGCGCCTCTTGATCGTTTTGCCCCTCGAGGAAGACTCAAGGATGCAACGCTTCGTATTATTTAGGGTTTTAGGGAATTATTCTTTGGATTACTTGATCGTATTTTTTGTAGAGAATTCTGAGTCGCTTTTCTCTTTTATGAAGCTCCAATTTCACGAACTGTCAATTCTGTGAGGACTTGAGTAGAGAATAACTGTCTTGGTCTATCATAGAACTTCATCTACTCCACTGATAGCGATTTTTCTCAAATGAGTGAGACGCTTGAATTTTTTAATGAGAAGTCCAGCATTCGCATGAATCAAGCTGCAAACGTAATTTCCAGCTGTTTGTGAAATCCTTTTGGTTACGTATGTTGCAAAGATGGAAACTCCACTTGTGCTGTCTTGGGTTTAAGGTACTCTCTTCTCGTTTTCCGTCATATCTTTACAACATTCTACTCACAAACTTTTCTTATCACTCTTCTAATTTTCATTCAACCCGATCTCAATCTCTTCTCTCTATTCTTGCACATCGTACCTCTAAATTTGAATCTTCTTTTTCTTATATCGCGGCACATTATTATAACTCCCTTCCTGCTACTATCTGACAGCTAGACTCTTATCAGTGCTTCAAATATGCAGTGCGGCAGCACATTCTCCAACACTTTTAATTTTCTTACTTTACTTTATTCTTTGTGTTATTTTCATGTTTAGCTTTAAGTCATAAACTATTTTTTAGTTTAGTTTATTCTTAACGTTTGTTATGTTTGTTGTTGTGGTCTCAATTTTAGTTCAGTTTATACTACGCGGTTAGGCTTCTCAACAGTGTTACCATTGCAGTCTCGCCTTTACTCTTATTGTCTATGCCATCTGTAAATATTCAGGTTTCTTCTTTCTCTTTGAGTAATAAAGACGATTAATAATAATAACTATAATACAATCTCCAGAGTTGGGACTGCAGAATCTAACATCTTTGAAAGAACGTCGCGCAACTTGGGTGGATAGGTCGAATACTCCGCACCAAGTTGGAAAAGATTGCCGTTCCACTAATTACGTACAGTTCGGCGCCTCTCAAATGGATTTCCCTGCAATTAAAGGGACGCGCATTAAAAGCGATCGTTTATCGGCCCACTTTCGCGAACCACGGCCCTTCGATACGGAAAAATTATCGGTCGGTCGTGGCCGTAATTATCTCGAGGCTACCGCGATACGGTGCCCACACCGTGTAGATCATATTTCTTGTCGGCTTCTGCCTTTCTTCGTATATATACTCGCCGCTCGCGAACGAGTGAGACGTTCCGGAGCCGAGTGCATTAATCTCCGGCGACGGTTGCGTTAATGTAATCGTTTAATAAGTCCGGTTTATTAACTGCGCCCGCTCTCATCGGCATTAATTCACCCTTTGCCGCGAACCCCGTGCACCGAAAATCCGTCAGCGGGAAAGAGAAGAGGAGGAAGAAAAAGGAGGGACGGTGGTGGTATCGCGGGCTGTCCCCTTTGCTCGCGTGCAGGATGCGCCGGCCACCGTGTGTACCGTTCGAGCCTCAAAGGCCCCCGTGATCAAAGGACACGGCCAGATTCGAGGAACCGTGGAACAGGTTTAACGCGGCGAGACTGTTTCCCCTGAAGAGAAAAGGGCCCCGAGGTTGATCGAGCACGGCGGGCAGCATCGCCAAGGGGGCGCTTTTTGATGCAACATCGCGAGCTAAGTTGATTAGGGGAGACCGGGGCTGGTAGGCCAATTTTTCAGTTTTTGATTTTTAATAAATTATGTGGGCGAAATATCATTAAATCGATTACTATATTTGATAGGGCATACATTTGGCTATCTGATTAAATTATTAATGTCGACTCAATGTGACAACATTTAAGACATTTTAATGTTTTTCTAACACCTTGCATGCTGGTCAACCAGCCCCGTGGTCGGGGTTGGTAGACTAACAGTATGGGGTAGGTTGACTATAGGTGCAATCACTTAAGAAAATGTTGTTAACAACTTATTTGAGTGGAAATAAAATAGCACAATGTCACAAGAGTTGTTTCATTATAAAATATTTATTATTTTTTAATAATAGATAACAATTTAAATCTTTATAGTAGCAATAAATCTTATATCTGGTACTATAAAAACATTCGCCATCTTCTATCAACTAATTACTATCTTCGCAATCTGATGTGCAATTTTTGCACTTGTAGAAAAGTACATATCTATACAGAGTTTTATACGGTATATTATGTTCCACGGCAGCTGCATGAATGCTTTTCTTTTCAAGAATTACTTCACGACATGCTTGTTCTATAAGATCTTTTGAGGTTGAACCTCTATTTGACTTTCTTTGATATGTCTTCATTGTTCTGTGAAATAAGTTATTAACTAACCTTTAGTAACGAAAAGTTCGTAATAAACTAATATAACTGGGGTTGGTTAACCAGCTTAGCCATGTAACCCCGGACGTTATTAGTCAACCAGCCCCGAACGATCATTTTGACTTCAATACTCTATATAACCATTAATTATTTATGTAAAATCAAAAACGCAGTCTCAATAGGTCGTTTAATAAACAAACTTTAAAATAGTCCCTTCACATTTATTCTACTCTAAATATATAGAGCGTGAAAACATAAAATCTTTAAGAAAACATATTTACTTACATAGCCAATTTTTCGATAAACACTGGTAACTTTTAAAAAACGTGCGATCACGGGTCGGACAGAAATGCATGTCATAGTAGAAGTGACTTATTTCTACAGAAAATCGCTCCGCGGTAGAGCATACGTCGGTGGAAAGTTATTAACAATTAGTCAACCTACCCCTGGTGTCAACCAGCCCCGGTCTCCCCTATCGCGCGCTCAAGTATCTACCGACATCTCTCAAGCGATTATACCGATAGTTGAAAATTGAAAGAGATTTGCGTTTACCGTGCAGTTAGAAGGACGACGCGTTTCCTCTGCGCGGTGAACAGGTGCACGTGCGGGGGCAGGGTGTTGCGCGTAGCAGTAAAAAAGAGCCGGCCGCGATTCGCTAGGAGACTTGTACAAGGTGAAAACGATCGGCACGAGTGGCCGATGGAAAAACCAGAGCCGCGGCAGCTTTGCAAATCAACGGCAATCAATTCTTCTGATTGCCGGCCGCGGGAATAATTTCCATCTGGCGCTGCCTTCTCGGATCGTTTCCCCGCGGCTAATGAATACAAAACGCGGCGATTTATCTCGGCTCATTCGCGGAATATTAATTATTAATTGCGCCACGAATATTTATAAGCGTCGCGCGGCGTGACGATCGATAATTTCCATCGGGGGCACCGGGCGCCTAACGATCCGCGATAATGTATCCAAAATGGCGACCGACGGATCGGGCAAAAACGCGGCGATAATGGACAGCGGAGCGGCACCGGCCAACACGTCTCGCCTCCTGTGCAATCGAGTATGCAAAACGGAAAGTTCGCCCGAGTTATTGCGATCGTGCCCCGGTGGCGGAGGTACCCGCGACGCTTGCAAGGTCGTTAATCAGCCAATTGCAATCATCGCGCGGCACGGGTACAATTCAGTTGATTGGTCGATCGGCTGGCAGCCGTCTCTCGCGTGTCGCCCCTAGACGCGAGCGTGAGTCCCACTATGCCGGGCCGATACGGCCCAAGCCTCACGGCTGAATTCTCTCGACACACGACGGTGTATGCATCGAGTCGTTCGGGTAACCATACTTCTACTTCGGGGGAAATCAACAGGAACGTCCGTAGACATCGATACGCGTCGAGATTTCAGACTCGTCCGGACGATTGGAACGAATGTTGTTTGTGGGGTGGAGAGTTCATCTTGGACTTTGCTTTTGTAGTATATTCTAGTAATTCGAAGATGAATTGGTGACTCTGTGCGACAGCTTTGTTCAGGGGAAGACTGTATAAAAGATAAATAAGAAGACACGCAAATTATCTCCATTTTGCCATTTTTATAATTTACTCCCTCCTGAAAGCAGCGCACTTCCGACTCTCTCCTCATTCAGATCCTCTTGTAAATCCTTTCTGCTGCTTCACCCTTTGTGCGGTCTGATTTGTATGTTTCGTATGTCTGTTTTCTTTTCTTTTGAATTTTCTTGTATTATTTTTAAGCCTAGGTTAAGTTATCGTCTTAGGTTAAGTTGAAAAACAGTCCCAGACTGAACTTCGCTGTTGCTTCTGTCGTTGTTACTTTCTTTTGTTGTTTTCTGCTTGTGTTGTGCAATAAAGTCGTTTAATAATAATAATATTAATCATCTCTGCCGTTACATTTCACAACATCCACGCTGCAATTACGAAGCTTGAATTAGACCTTACAAGAATTATAAATTGGTCGGTACAGCATGGACTTAGGATTCATCCCACCAAATCTTCCCTTCTTGCCATCGGCTCCCTCTTTGCGGAAACTCCCTCCCATCTCTGTTGCACTCGGATCCGTACAGTTGTACACTTCAGACTCCATTTGCAACTTGGGACTCACTTTCGATCCTCTGTTATCATATTATACTAATCATGCTTCTTCTCTGCGTCGTCAAGCCTACTTTTTTACGTCTTGTCTTCTTAACCCCGTTTGTTACATTCTTTCGTCGTCACTAAAACTTTTATCATCACCGTCCTTGATTATTTCCTTGTTTGATTATTGTGATGTCGTCTACCGTCCATGTTTATCCTCTTGTCTTTGTCTTCTTATTCAACTATAATTTCCTTCCTCTTGACATTCGAGGGTTAAATTCCTTTCCTGATTTTGAATGCAAAGCTCGACGATAGTATGTGTAGGTATATTTCTACACTATTCCTAACTAATCTCTATATTCTTTCTTTTCCTTGTCTCGTCCATGTCTGTCCATTTATGTTTATGCTTTTCTACCTGAATGCACCATAAAATTTTTTCTCTTTTTTTTCTTTTCTTTCCTAGGTAGTTTTGGTCTTAGCTTTAGTTATTTAGTTACGGCTAGGCTTCTAACAGTATTCTACTGCAGCCTCGCCTTTTCCTTCGCTATGCTTAATGCATTACTGTTATTTATATATTTACCAAGTAATAAAAATGAATAATAATAACAATAATAATTATCTGTGCCTTCTACACCACACTCGAGCACTGATCTCACTTCATCCCTCCAAGAAATTTCCCATGATACCTAATTGCAGTAGCCGTGCATCGTCATCGACGATCGTTCACCGAGCGCGTCCATCGGTTCCCGATCGTCCGGAAAACGCGAAAAATCATCAGGACAGGTGCATGAAACGGCTGAAAGTGTGCAGAGATCGGAGCTGGTGGATGGGAAGTCCCGAGCGGAACACGCGTAGGTGTAAAAATGCGTTAGTGGGCAATCGTCACGGTCGGTTGACCAGTGTCCATCCAGTCAGACATCCTGCGGCGAAGGGTGATGGCTCTCCCTGCACGCGGAGGCTCGCGTCGAACAGAGGAATTCTCTGCGGTTGTCGGTGCATCAGGGACGCCGCGCCGCCGCGTCGCGCCGCGAGCTGCTGCTGTTCCGCCTCGCCTCCGTTTCTATGTCGCGGCTCCCGTGGGAGAGGCGGATTCCGCTCGGTAATTATCCTGACGCGCAACATTTGTTGGGCCCCTGTCACCGCGTCGCACCGTTCGTCTCCTGGAAACAGGCGTCCGCGTCCCTGAAGAGAACAAAAGGTCCCGTACCTGAGCCGAACGTCGCGCCGCGCCGCACCGCACCGTTGCACCGTGACGTTACAAAGTCACTCGCGGCAGAGGGTCGAGTTTTTGCCGTGGCCCCCGGGTACAAGGAGCCTCGATGAAGCAATATCTCGCGACATTGCTTCGAATAATACCCCCGGTGGCGGTTTTATCGCTGGCGGAATGCGGCTGTACCTACGCCGCTCTGTATCGCATAGAGCTGAAGCCAGCCCGGAGATATCAATAAACGCTCGCGCGTTTCTATTCGTCGGAATAGGAGCGTCGGAACGAGCGCCGTTCGAATGATGTATCGCCGCGATGGTAGGCGATATAAATTTCTCTTCCTCGTCGACCGTAAATAATCCGCCCGCGTGAATTACCGTCCCGAGCGTTCGATGAGAAGAAGCTGGGCAACTGGAGGGTTGGAAATTCCAACTTGGAATGCGTTGCGTATCGTTGCGCTCGCGTAATCCCTCTCTCAGAGCACGACGGATCGGTTAATTGTACGTTGTACGATACAGAAGACCCTGCAAGGTCGAATTCCGAACGCGTATAAGTATCTACGATTAAACAAATTTTCGCGATCCACGTTACGAGGTTTAAGATCACAGTGTCGAATGTCGATCAGCATGTCGAGTTCGTGAAGTGGGCGCGTGGCATGTCGTCCATCTGAAACTCGCTTGTCAGGAGTGCCATGAAGCCCGCGAGTTTCAACGACAGGTTAAATAATAAAATTGCGAAGGGAATTACTTGCGGGCAGCGACATTAAATCGGAAGGAAGAGGGCGAAAGGGGGAGAAAATGGCGCGCGATTACCGAAGCGTGCGCCGTGTGACGATGATAAAAGGTCTTAAATGCGACGTCGAGTCTCAAGGCGAGCTGTTTCCCTGTCTAAACGCGACGTTGATAAATAATCATTGGCGTATAGACACGAGCATCTACATGCAGGTGTACATTCAGGCGGAGCAGGCCGCGACACCTGGTGCTGATTAACGAATCGGGGGAATCGGTTCTGGTCAGGTAGAAGGCTAAGTGGCCGGCTAAATTGCCGCGTTATTCTTGTAAACCGCGGCATCCCCGACTATCCAATTACTGGACGAGGTGGCAAGATGTCTCGTCCCGTGGATACACGCGTTCCACCAGCGACTCGGAATCGCGGCTTTTTTAACGCCGCCGACACCATTAAGGGCGGCTAATGAGCACCCGGGGGGAAAAAATTAATCGGTAAATTTCGCGTGGCACCGAGCCGGCTGGCTGCAAACTGCCTTCGTTACCTTCGCTACCGCCGAATTTAACAAGTATCGTTCCGAGCCTGGTTTTCATGGCCGTTCTGCTTGCGCTTCTAGATTCTAGATCGTCTTAGGGAGCATATTGTTAATCGAGGTTGGAAACGAAGGTCTTTTAAACGAGAATTTTGGTCTAAATTAGTTGGGCAAAATTTAATTGTAATTTGAGGCGATAGGGTTTCCCCCTTCTTGTCAATATTTGAGTATGATGACAGATTCGACGACAAGTGCTAGTACTTATACATATAATATACCTATGTATAAATTTATCGTTATTATTGGTGACATTTTTACTTCCTCTCGATTTAGCTGTTCGTAAACAGGATGCAACGGGTCAAATTACCGTTACTGTTTCTTATAGATACATATGTAGATAAGTTTGCGACATAACTAATATAAATCTAAGTGAACGTATTAATTAATCGAATCGATACTTCTATCTTAACATTGCGATTGAGTGGCCAGGCGAAGATGCGACTGGCGCAGAAAATAATAGAAAAACCGGTGCCGAGTGACACGGAATATCAGGCGAGGAATTACCAAGCGACATCGAGAAACGAGGATACTTAATGTCGCCGATCACGTAATACACTCTCGTCCATCGCTTGCCCGCTATCTTTACGATTCCGTTTCACCTTTTTCATTATTTCAGCCGTGTAATTCGGTCTAACAGCCGTGTTCCTTCGAAAATCCACGTCGAGCGGCTTTCCACGATTTTTTCCCACTGGAGATAAGTCACCGTACGCGACGAGATAATCCTCGATCTCAACGAGGCGTAAAATGCTCCGATGCAAAAGTGATACCAATATCAGTGCTACTTTGTGCCCCAGCTGTTTAGTGAGGGGTCGAGGCAATTTCAGCGTGCATGCACGCATACAACAACAGCGTCGGATCGCTGCCAAAGTGATCGACAAAATTGAAACGCGGCAACCACGATAAACACGAGAGTCAATTATCACGGCGAGTGGCCTCGAGGCGCAGATCATTTCGGGCGCAGCTAGCGTCAGGATGATTTTGTCAAACTTTCTTAAAATTCTCTCGTGATATTCCTCCCCTGTTCCAAGAGCGGGCACGAGGTGTTATTCCAAATTTCGCGTGAAGATTAAATGCGATATCGCGAAGGCAATTCAACCCTGTATGCTGGCGAAGGACCTCGACCTCGGGCGTCCTCGTCCGGCTTGAAAATTTCGCGGACACCGTCCGACAAGCTGACTGACTCAGTGAGAGTCAGTTCAGCGAGCATTCTTCGGGAGAAACGAAGGAATCGGCGGCGCTGAAATGGGGAAGCAGATGCCGAAGATGTCGGCCCGCGTGGTCAGCGCGATCAGGAATCTGCGAGAAGCCCATGGGTCTACGTCGAAAGAAATCATGAATTATATCACGTCGCAGTACAGCGCCTCGGAGCCGATCATACAGAGACAGGTATTTCTAGTTATTTTTCTCTTGGTGTAGATATTTGTATCTTAAGGAATCATGTCTAGTTGGCAGGCGTGATTTTCGGGAATTTTTTGTGGAAAATCTAATGTATATTTTTTACAATCATTTGTTTATTTTAAAAGTAAACATTATCAGCAACTTGCAGTAGTTTTGTTATAGAAAAATATTAATAAATGAACGAATAACAGTCACTCTCCCGAAAGCTATTTTTTAGCGGGGAGCACGATTTCCCAGAGCCGGATCATCTGAAATCGAAAAGTGAAGAAGATTCATTTAGTATATGAGTTTATCTAGTTCGTGAACGAAGGATTTTTCAAAAAAATGATTTCAGACAAAACGGCGGCCGTTTAACGCAAAATCATAATTTTTAGATGTCTGAATTGTTCGTCTTTCGTCAAAAACAAAATAGATAAACTCATATACTAACAGAATCTTCTTCACTTATCAATTTCATATGATCCAACTCTGAGAAATCGGGCTCCCCACTAAAAAATAGCTTCCGGAAAAGTGGCTGTTATTCGTTCATTTTTAAATATATTTCTATAACAAAATTATAGAGATTTGTTGAATAAACTTTTAAAATAAGCAAATAGTAAAATATATACATTAGATTTTCCCCGAAAAATTCCCGAAAATCCCGCCTGCCAACCCTTAATAAAGCCCCTTGTCGTCTTATCTACATATATCTCTAATTCAACGTAACTCCGATCTCCGAGATGAAGCATCCCGAAATTTTCTCAAGTGTTTACATCCCATTGCTATCACTTGCTCCCCAGATGCAAGCAGCCCTGAAGCGCGGGCTGGACTACGGGATCCTGAAGAGGAGCAACGGCCACTACTTCCTGAACGCGGACGCGGACGTGCAACAGCTAGCGTCGACCTTTGCGCCGGTGGAGAGGACTCGACGAAGAAGACGAAGGGCAAGCAAGCGACGGAGGAGCAGCAGGCGACGAAGGCGAAGTTACGGAAGGAGACGAAGGCGAAGCCATAGAAGGAGGCGTAGGAGAAGTCGATCACGGCGAAGGAGCAGGAGGCGAAGGAGTAGGAGGCGCAGGACAGGCAGGAGGCGAGCCACGAAGCCAGGTACTACGATGGGCTGCACCAGATGCAGGTGCATCACGAAGAAACGCAGGGACATACAGGACCTGAGGAACAGCGCAATAGAGCCAGCCGCCCCTGAGGACGACGCGTGCGTGTACAGGAAGGAGAGCGACGTGGAGCACCGTAGCAGGCACAGCAAAAGCCGGGATCGCAGCCTGAGCCGCAGTCGATCATCGGCCAATAGCGATCGAGATGCGGCGGACGATCGACAGGCGATCCATGATCAAGATTAATGCGCCGGTGGAACTCGGTATACAGTTCATCCGCGCGCATCGTTAGCGGCGACAATCTCTCAGCAGGTCGTCAGCGTCGATCGACATTCCCCGCGATACACGCCGAACGGAACCGACGATACGCTGTCGCGAGCCGTGTTGTTCGTCACCTCTGTCTAAATCATGTACCTTGCCCGCCGTGTCACTCGACAAATTAATGTGTAATATTTTGATAGAATGATGTACAATTTTCTAGCACATATTTCTCAATGAGTCGGTGTTTGTAAGTGCCTATATACGTAAGATTAAACTCGAGCATGTGAATTTTATCAGAGTTTTTAAGTGGCGAGTATGAAATGGGTAGTGAACAGGTGAAGGGTTCTAAAAAGTTCGCGAATTTTCTAGGTAACACTAGTGATCCTCTAGGTAGTGATTGGCAAATGTGTCCCCGTTTTCTATTGCTCGACGATATTAATGACCGAAACCGGAAGTAAAGAGAGCAAGTAAATAAGTAGAAAAAGAAAGAGATACAGTTTGCACTTAAGTGGTACGTGCCTAGCCCCACCACCGTTTATCTGCGTAATTTTTCTTATTGGGAGAAACAATAATATCTATCAATTGGATTCCACAACATTGCACAACACACGTTTTTTACCTTTTAAGTAAAGTTACAAAACCCTACGTGCTCCATAGAGATTTATAAACAGTCTAATATATTTAACTATCATGTTTTAATTTGAATGAAGAACGGCAGAAGGAAATGGTACAACTTCAGTGTTCTCGGTTGTTTCAAAATGCTAGATAGGACATTCTAAGGAGGGCAGTAAGGTAAAAGTACCAATAACTGGACACTTAAGGATATCAAAGTTGTATATCTTAAAAATGGACACAAAATAAATGTCCTTTTGAACAAAAGTGTCAATATTGAGATAAATGTTACTTCTTTCTATCAAATGAGCTACTAAAACCTTGTTTTCAGTGCGTTATTTTAATTAAATTGAGTAAAAACACAAGTAGTTATGTGTACCAGTACATGGACAATAGAATTCTGATTTGTCCCAGCGTCCCATTTGTGGTGTCCCAATACCTGGTCAATAGGGAAGATGACGCAAAGCTCGGGGCAGAGGGCGCCACTAGTGTTTGTGTCAATGGTTATGTAGAAAATGTAGCACGCAATTGAATAAAAATATGACTTGGAAATAGAAAGCTGTTAATTTATGTACAGTATACTTGTACTTACACTTTTGATATACAAAAATTTGAGGAAACACAGACACATTATCGGTTTGACAATGCCGTCAGGTACTGGGATTTCACCTAACCGTTCAAAATGCTGACAGGCCGACCAACTGGACGGCTGGTCAGTTATTGGGACAGCGTGCAGAGGGCAAGATTATTATGTACCGGTACATGAACACGTATATTTTTAATTAAAATCAACATTAACCGATCAATGTTTTGTTTTGTATGTGACAAAAAACTTCTTAAGATTCTGTACATACGTATTTTTCTCAGAAAAACGTTATATAGCGATGATTATCACCTTAACAACTAACTGTATTTTTCTTAAGAATTACTTAAGAAATCTACGCAGAATTCAAATGCATGCACCTCCGATATTTAAAGACTGTTTTATATATTAAACTTTACATCTAGGACTTTCTTAATTTTTTATATAAGAGATCAAGTTGCAAAATAACATATATTCCCAACAATATTGTTCAAAACTTTCTATGAAGCTTAGTAAAAATATAAATGTCATTGGTGTCCAGGTATTGGGACGTGTCCAGTTATTGGTACTTTTACCTTATTGTGACTTCCGCTTTAGGCCAAAACGGTGGACACATTTGCCAATCACTACCTAGACTCTAGAGGATCACTAGTAAACATTGAGGAATCGTGATGCCTAGTGGCCGCTGAGGAAACGAGCCAATCGTCGACCAGGCATATTTCCTCACCGGCGGTCTCCCTCCTTCCTCGATTTTTCAGCTGCAACTTTCCACGGCCGTCTCCGAAGCACACCGCGCATCGGCGCGAGTTTCAGGCGCGAACGGGGGTCAGGGTCTGAGGTAGCCCGAATAAAACCAACGGCCATAACTCTTGCAGCGGTGGGGTCAAGGTGGGTTAGGAAGGATCGAGAAGTGATTAGTGGTATTTACCGGTCCCCACTGAGAGAGAGCCTGCCGATTCCCGGTACTGCTCGGACGTCCCGCAGGGTCCTGCGTCCGCGTCACAATGCCGCGATCTAACTGCTCCCTATTCTCCGGCAGGACTCTCTCGGAGGTCGCCGTGACATTACCGGGAGAATTCATCAGACGATATTAATGCGAGTCTAACGGTCTGCATGGGCATTAATAGAGTTTTCTAAACGCGGCAATCTTTCCCGAACTTCTTCGGAGGTCCATCTTCGACCGCTCGATGAAAAGGAGTCGTACGGTAGAACCTCCGTGGGCTATCTCGATCTACGTCGATTTGTTTCTTTGGACGAGGTCAAGGCTCTTTGTCATCCAAGTAACACCACGCAACGAGCAACAATCTCAGAGAAACTTGAACCACGTATAGATATTCCTCTGCTTCAACCAACCATGTTTCAAAAAGGGACTTTACAGAAGTGGATAATCCTAACGTCACTTATCGGTGACCAATTGGAGAACCTGGTTGCGTTAGGGGCCTTAGTTCGTATCACCTGGTCTTCTCGCCTACCGTTCTCTTTCCACATGTTTCGTGGCCGCGGGCAACACGTAACGAAGGAGACACATCGAGCAATGTAGAGGCTTTAATTCAGCTCCGCTGGCCGGTAGTTTCGGGGCTCAGCGTGTGAGCCATTGTGCGCGATAACGAGTAAGCGACCCGCGCATTATGACCGTTCCCGCGCCGTGTGCTCCTCGTAACACGGCTTATTATTTCGTAGGGAGCCGCGGAGACGCGGCGTGGCGTCGGGGACGCATTCTGGCCGTTAATGAGCCGCGCAGGACTTATGGAAGCTCGATAACATGGTATCCCGCGATTACGACCTTGAGAATTACGATCACCTGCGCTTCCGCCCACGCTCGACTTTCTACCAACAGGTGCTTCCACGGTGCCCGCGACCGGTTCCCTCGAATCGATCGAATCTGGGGTCACGCGACTCGATCCTCCGCGACTCGCGAGATTTTACGGAGATGGAATCTGTAGATGGCTGAGGAAACTTGTAGTCTTCTTCAATGAAGATAAACGCAACTTTACGGCTAACGCGCTGGGAATTTCGAAGACTCGAAATAAGTACTAGATTTTTTTCTAAGTTTAACGTTTCGTTATCATACATTATTAGACTTTCGATCTATTAAAGTAAGGAATGCAGATTGTAAGATATAACCTGGACAAATTACTCTTCTCTCAGTCACTGATTACGATTCCATCGAAGATGATCCTCCATCCCAAGCGAGACTCGCTCCCCCCTCGTTTGGTACTGCGAAACTCGCGTCGCGATACCTCAGCACATAAGTCAAGGGTCGGAAAGCGGCGCGCGATAAGATAACAGTGGAGAGGGAGGAACCCTTCTTCCCGTTCGAGCGTTACGCCTTATTTACTATTTAACGAGCGCCCGCGAGCCAGCGAGAGCTCGCGGCCGCCGATAAGAGGAAACGGACAAATTGAAAGGGGGATAATTTGCTGGAGGGAGGCGGCCTAAAAATCCACGTTACAACACGCCACTGACAAATTTACGAGTTCCACGCTGAAAGCCCCGTTATCGTTTCGTGCCCCTCTGTGTTCGGTGTCCTTCCTCGCTCTGATCTCACAATTAGTTCGCGGGAAGACGGTCTCTGGGAAGAGCAACTCCACTCCACGAAGTTTTTTGGCTACCCGACTCGTTACACCTGCCACAACGTTGCAATTTTCTCGGACGCCTCGCTGAAAGCTTCTTCGTACCCGTACTCGTCTCTTAATTGAACTTTACGGTCGTTAAACTGGAAAGATTGAATAAAACGATACACCGTGGTGCCCGCCAAAGTCACCCGTCGATTTCATACGTCCAAGACGTGCGCTGTACTGCAATTTATTTTTGTACTGCAATTTGAATCCATAAATGTACTTGCCTAGGGAAGAAGCCAGTTTGGAAGAAATGAAGATGTCCGCCTTGAAAGATTTCGATGGCTACGTCAGATATTCTCGGAATTCCAAGGGAATCCGGTACAAAAGCGGAGAAAGTACGAGGGAGGGTATCAGGGCATCTTGAAGCTCGGAGTGTGAAGTAAGCAAAGTAAAGAGTTCAGTTAAGCGCGAGTGACGCGAACGACGAGGGGGCTCGACCTATCTGAAGACGAATCGCGGCCGAAATCGTTTCTGGCTGCTTAAAAACGAGGAGAAACACGAAGCGGTAAGAAGCGAAGCGGCTGGATGTTTGGTGGTTGAGCGGGACGGGATCTCACGGGGACGACGACGACGAGCCGCGACGTGAATCCTCCTAAACGACGAGAGGAGAGAAGCCGTGGCAGGAAGAGGCCGGCAGAAAATCTCGACGATACGATCTTTCGTGCACGATTGCTCTTACGGCCGCGGTACGAAACGGTGGATCGAGGTGTCAGCCGTGTTCTCACGTGTACCGACCTGAGAGATAGCGTCACCCTGGCATTACGTGCGATATCATTAAGGTAGATTTATGTTGTACGCAACCGAGCTGGCTCCGGGGTTAGGTTGGGTTAGGCGTTAGGGCATACGATGCCTGCAAGCTCGCCAGTATGCAAGTAGTATTCGAATGAATTGCTGCTGGCCAGTCAGAAACACTTTTGCTCATCTCGCGGGCACCATTCGCGGAGTGCTGCGCTGGATTCGCCACCACGCACAGTGGTCTGTTCAATATGAATCTAGCGGGACGAAAATTGCAGGTCGTACATAAATCATCAGTTACGTGACAATGTTTATTATTTGTTTGAATAATACCACTTACATTGTTTTACCACCCTTAAAACTTTCACCTCAGCCTCCAATGGTTTTTTAAAACCACAATTTGTGTTCTGGGGTTGCTTAAAATGTAGAAAGCGAATATGAACTGTATTTTGTAGAGAAAAATTGTTTACAACCATGTTATTCAGGATGTATTACATATTTTAGCTCCTGACATCACCATTTTTGAAGATAGAAGTATTTTAATTATGTACAAAAATTATGCAGAGTTGCAAATATTTGCAACTATAACTTGTGAATATGTACTGTATAAAGCAAATAGAACAAAACAGCACAAAAAATTTCAGGTTCCATAAGGTTCCTGGATATGTAGAGCTTTTCCAGCGAAAACTATTAAAAAATTCCATCATTTTTATGATTATATTTTAATTCTGTTGGTTGGAAATTAAAATACTCAAGCTTGATTTACTACTTACTTGTACCTCTGCAATCGATTATTCAAAATACTAACAATTTAAATCGCGATACAATTGAGCACTTCTGATATACCTATAGCTGATACTGACGCATCCTAACAATCGGTTACTAAGCGGCTACTAAGCTTTACGAAATACGTATAAAGTTGCATATCATATCATTCCGATATCTCTGCCTCAGTAGCTTGTGGTATGACCAAGATTCATTCATTTTGGATGGTCTTGATTTTGGACTTTTGCCTCGCTAGACCATCAATAAGACCGACCACTGTGCCACGTTTCATAAGTAAATGAAAACCTTATCTCTAATATAATTGAGACTAAACTACCTCAAATTAACCACTTCGCAATTAACACTTAACTAAAACATAACTAAAAATATGGGATACTAAAGTTCAACTACACTCCATTTATAAACATATAGAATTTTTTAAATTTATAATTGTCATCTCTTTGCTTAATAGTCATTCACTGGTATGCGGTCAATTATTAGTTCGCTTACCCTACCTACTTTTCATGCTTTCCAGAAAATATTTCGGTTAAAACACGTCGACGACACTCAAAGTGTTAAAATGCGCAAATTTCTGTCATATGACTAGCGTACCTACACATGGCCCGCGTGTGTTCACAGATGTAAAGCGAGGCAAGGGAGGTCCTCGGTTCGTGTGAACATACCTAATCCAGTTCACGACCAGGAATTTAATTAATCACCAGCCTCGCGGCTAATACACCGGGACCACATGCGGGAGACTTTAATTCGAGCGATCCTGGCGTTTGATAACCCGACAGTAAACTACCGGGTGCTCGAATTAGGCTACGCCGATGATACCAAATCAGCAGGTGGCGATCTCAGCATCCGATTACTCCTCGCGGGCTCCTCGCGGTAGCCCGCTTTCTCGTAGCGTCGGTAAATAGCGCAGAATCTCAGTAGCGCCGCCACCTCTAAAGGTGACCGCGCTTAATTACGTACCAGATGCGGCCAGGATTACGCTCGGCCCTTCTCACTTTGTTTCGTAAGTGGAGGTCGACTAACGACCGCGACACTTCCGCGTAGCAGAATTACTCAACCTCTCATCGTATCGATGATATTCAGATCCTTATCCAAACATCCTTTCCACGAATTGCTGAACAACCACTGAACTCGGTACCGGTAGATGAGTGGGTGGAACGGAACATCGTGTGCATAGATTTCGACACGATATTTAGGCACACCAAGTATGTTTAAAACTTTCGTAGGATTTTTCTATCTATTTAGAGACTTTGCGAAATGTATACGGGATGGTTCAAGAAAGGTTCACTTAAGGTTCAAGAAAAAATTCAACGAGCTTCTAAAGTGTCGGGTCACATCAAAAGAGACAGACTACTTCGCCCGGGTCACGAGCTTTGGCGAACCTTCTTCTTCCTCTCAGAAACCTTGCCAAGCCCGAAAGAGGCCCCAGATGCATTCCCACCCTTTTCGCGAAAGAATTCCTACACGGGTTCAACAACGAGTTCCATGTCGCCGCGGCAACGCGGGGAAGAAGACTCCGCGCGTGTTCCAGGGCCTTTTTCGCCGTCATTTCGCGGGACGACGTTCATTACAGCGCTGCTTCGCGAACAGCCGCGTACTACCGCTTAACTGTTTTGTTCCTGGCTGATGGATAACGAGTTCGCACGTTATTACTGGACACTTGGCCAGTTTTATGAGTCTACATAGGGACACCGCTCTGGCAGACCTGCGAGAGTTACCAGCGGTGGCGTTAACAGTGTGTTTATTGATAATGGTCCGCGGGGGTTGGTCCCGAGTGTCCGCCATATTAGTCCAACGTTTTAATTATTTGCGTCCACTCTGTAGCCTGGGAACGATTCAGTAAAGAGGCCTTGAATTTCGTGACACGTGAAATTGGAGGTGCGTTGGTATTTCAATCGTTATGAAAGTGGAATAGCCTTTTGTAATTACATATTTCCAAGGAATATATTAGCGGACCTCTATTTCCAATTCAGTGTTCAATACAGAATATGGCACCCAGGAGTTTCTCTTTTTCGCTGTTAAGATTTCGTCGCCATAAACGGTTAATGAGACCCCGAAGTTGTTCAACCACTGATCAGACATTCTGGTTCCCCGTTCTTTTTTTTTCAATCAAAGCAGTGGACAGACGCTTTCGTAGCAGGCCGATCATAAAGAACCCAGAGACCATTTGAACCGTTTGCAACGGGGAGAGAAATGCTCGCGCGGCGGCTCGTTTGCATTTTGATAGAAAACGGAACTCGAGGTTTCCCTTCACCGGTCGGAAACTTTCATAAACGTCCGATCGTATCTTAACGATTTACTAATACGGCATAAATCCTGCGCCGATATCATCTGCCTGCGTGCTCGTTGCGCGTGAATCCTTTTAATAGAAAACCACGATTCGACAAATCAGCCGCGGAAAAGTGACCGTAAAACGCTCGGCGCTATCGATAATCGTCGCGTCGCGGACGATAATGACACGTTGCTCGCGCGTTAACGGCCTGCAACCTAATAAACCGGAACGCAGTCATCGCCGCCGCCGGACTTTTCAGAAAGCCATCGATACGCTCATCTGTACCACGCTTTTCTCAACGAACTTGAGTAATGAGATCCAGTAACATTAACGTGAGGCATATACCCATCTACTTATTCGTGAACAGAATTACGATCTCTCTACACCATATATTAAAATAATTGGAAGCAACTCGCACGAGAACATTCTGCTACACCTATCTGATTAAATATTTCCCTGCTCCACCTATTACCCACTTTCAAACGTTACCTTCTTCGACGCACCTCTAATTTCCTGAGAAGCTCAATAAAGAAGCATACAACTCGAGGATATAAAAGACAATGAGAAGATCCACAGCCCAATATGGCGCGCGAAGGAAGAACAGAGGGTAAGGTATTTGTCTCCGCGCGTAACGGCAGCTGGCACCACCCCCGGATGTGGTACGCACGTCGGCCGGAAGCCCTATCGATAATTATTTATCTGAGTCCCTAATTAACTGCGTTTTAGCGGTGCTCGAGATAAAATTACGTGGGCTGCCGCGGCGAAGAACGCGGCGACGATCGCTGGGAAGGGTGGCTACACCTGCGAGGCGCGATTCAACGGATACGGGTGGCGTTTTTTGCGCTTCTAGGTGTAGGCGTCCTCGCGCGACGCACCGGCCCTCCTCTTTGTCCTTCGCCCTCTCCCCTGGTAACCGCGAGCATCACATTTGCATGGTTAATTAAAGGAGTCCCACTCCGCTCGATGTCGATCCCGATAACGCTGACCGCTCTGTTTTCCACCGGTCTGGCACCGCGAATTTTAATTGCGCGCTGGCTCATCGCACCCGGGATCTAGACGGTCCTTGGGGAGCGTCGTCCAGGCGCAGATCGCTAGCAGATCTGATGACAAAACGGGAGAACGGCCGTGAAAGACGAACGACTCCGCGGAGTCGATAATCGAGCGGAGGATTTACGACGCGGGGTAAGTGTTCCCGTCCAGTCGCGCTTCTCGAGATGGGATAGCGCTGATCGATCGCTCGGCGCCCTATCTCCTTGGGGATAACCAGTCGCTTGGTCGCGCATCCAGCCGATCCGGTTAATTAGACGCTTAATTAGACACGTAGTAGGTTGATTATAGAAATGAGAGCAACCTGCGCGGTTTGTTTATGATGTATTAAAGCGTATTCCGTTTAATGTGTATCGGGAGCCTCTGGCATGGTTGGTCTCTCTCTTTCTCTCTTCCTCCTCTCCCCCTTCTGACTGTCGCGCGTACCTCAGTGTGCGTGTAATCATACATGAACTGGCGAAATAAAAGGCCGCGAACGTTATATAGGCAGTAAAGCCGCGTACGCGTTGTAATTCAATGACATAATTTTTACCCTGGAACGCGGTAGAAAAGAGCCATCGACGTCGATGTGGCTGGCTTCCGGTACGTGGAACTGGTAACCATCCGCACGGAACCACCGGGTTACCGGTCTTGTATTTATATAAAGTATAAACCAACAGCGAGAAACTAACGGGAAGAGGGGCAGATAGAGAGAGAGGGGTGGAAAGGGTGGAGGGAAGGTGGGAGAGAGCTGCAGGTTCTTCAGGGTACCCACAATGGGGTCCGTGCACCATACAGACGGCTCTATTCAGCTCCAAACAATGTAATCACAACTCAGCGCTTTCCGCGCCGTCTGCGACGTTCGCTTATCGATCGATGAATCGATCGTTGATCGACGGATCCCGGTTTGGGATTCAACGTCTCATGGTCCGTGAATCTCTGCGTTAATTAATTAACCGCTTGTCCACCGTCCGATCGACGACCCGAATCGTGCCGACCGCTACGCCGCCCTCGTCCTTTTATGAAATCGGTCTGGTTCAATCGTGGGAACTCGCGGGAGAGAACCAGGAGGAAGTGGAGTACTTTCTGTCTGCCTGCTACAGCCAATCCTTCCTGACTTCTTCTGCGAGGCGACTAACGTTTTCACCTTCCTCGCGTCTAAGTGGCTCATCGTGGATCTTAGGTACAAGTCGAGGTAAGATGGAGTCGTTAAGGTCAGCGGGTTGAAGATTCTGAGGGTTTAATTAGGAGATGGAGGACTTGGAACCCACTGTGCCGAGGGTAATGCGGGCACTTTCAGAGAATTAGTTACATTGATAATTGTAAGCGTTTCGATTCTATGAGTGACAATTAGTTCAAAAGCAAAACGATTACTCTGAGTAGACTCAGTAGCTGTTACTGGAGGCCTTCTAGAGTATGTCCAATATCGTAAAATAGCAATGGAGCAGAAGCAGATTTTGAAGCTAACATTGAACCAGGGCCTCGAAATGGGATTAGAAGCGATTTCGTTAGGATGCCCCGCGTTTTCACGCTTAGTTCCGATTTCGTGATGAGAGGAGCGGCCAGATAAGGCCCAACGTTCGGCGCGCAGGGACGAAACGAAAAAAGAAAAGCAGGGAATTAATACTTTCGGGGCCCGCGAGTCGGCACGCAACGCGCGAGCCACGTACGTGCGCGCGGGCCTTCGACCTCCTTCGAATTTGAATTACTGCGAGTCAGGTGAGCAAGGAGGTCGTTAATCGAGCCAGGTAGAAGCATAAGTCTCGTGGAGTTGCTTGACCTGGGATTAGTCCAGCTGGTAGCGGCTGTCCCGGGACAGCGATCCTTAATCAACAACAATATCGTCGATGATTATCGGGAAACGGGATTCTATCAAAGGGGAGGAAGACAAACGAGCGGGGTCTTTGTTTCGCCACTCGACGCGTCGACAACGGGACCAGTATGTTCGCGATAATTTACAGACTCGCTTTTATAGGCTGCAGAATGATATATATTATGGGGACATTTCCCTTAAATCGCTCAAAAATACCTAAGTGATTTTCAGGATTTTTTTGATAAAAGTATACAACTTGCAGTAAAAAAACTTTATGGTCTTTATTTATTCGTTCTTCAAGGATATGAGAATATTTTTTCTTCATTTTTTAATGAGAGTGTCCTCGTAATATTTCTGCTACTTTGAGCAAAATCTCGTTGATATTTGAAAGTGTGATCAACGTTAGCATTATTGACTCGTTTCGAGATCATTCTTTCTGTATAGGTACCTTTGTGTCAAACTTTTACTAAGTATTTAGACACTTAAGCGTGTCATCTTGGAATACAGTTTCGAATGCGTTTCTTTTCCGTGATACAGCGATCATCGGGCGCAAGTGCAGCGTCACTCGAAGCCGGAAAATAAAATTTACGATCGCGCAGGTTGTTCGTCGCCGTTCGAAAGCGGCGCGCGTTCTTTCTCGGTCGGCGAGTGGCGTGATCGAAATCAATTACTCATTAATCGTCCTCGTTCGCCGGCGCTGCCCCCGCGCCCGTAATTAACGGTGATTAATTGGATTGGATGCTGGCCGGGCATATTTTACCGTGTACGAAATTCGCCGCGGGCTTTCGACGACCTGGTGTTCGCAGCCGAAACGGAAAGGAGCCGATAACTTGGAGGACCAATGCTGACGGGTGGGGAGGATTTGAGTAATCATTGATCGTCATGCAATCGAGAGTGGTAAATTTTCGAGAGTTTATCTCTTCTCTTCCTTACAATAGAAGTTTTCTTGCGTGATAAGCCAATTCATTGGAGGACCATGCAGAACTACATTAAAGCAGCAGTTAATGTAAGAAAGTGGGTTTTATAGACATTCGTGCACAATATAGGGTAGGAAAAGTAGGGGCATGATGGGGTAGCGAGGTAAGATAGGGTATCTCCCTAAACCCTAATTAAAAGATGCTAGGCACGTGATAAATACATCATTAGGAAGCCACTCTGTTATAATAGTGTCGCCGTTGGCAAAAGCGAGTGGGGGCGCACACGTTTTTTATTTATTGCGTGCAGCGTCGATGTTATTTCGTGTGATAAAAAGATTTGAAATAAATATATATTTAAGAACGGTAAGTCTATTATTTTTCTTCTTTGATAATCTCCATTTCATCTATTTTAATATGACATATTCAAAATTTCAATATTTCTTTATTTGTTGTACAAATATATTAATCTTTGGAAAACCATGCATTGAGGCAAGATGAGGTTAACCCCATTAGGGGTTAGGTCGAGGTACCCAATCATTTTCCGTATCATGGTTGTCCATGTGAGATTAACCGGTTAACTAATATGGCTTATTTTACTATTCGGGCCCAAACTGGCAACATAGAAAAATTAGGTGAACCACACAATATTTGGTATACAGGGTTTTTTTGAGACGCTGAATCGATTCCTGTATGAATATATTGTAGTTCAGACAAGAGGTCTCTAGAATAAACAGAGTTCGAATTGAAACAGTGGGTAGTAATCCAGCCATATTTATAACAAATAGGTTGACACACGCGATACTGTCAAACTGAAGGCTGCGAACGAAGTGAGACGTTAGCGGCGACTAAGAGAAAAACTCGTGTGATCGAAGTCCCTTACACGGGCATAGCAATCTTCCATTCGCATAATCACAAGCTAACAAGACCAGCGACGTGGGGCACTTCGATCCCCGTTCTCGTTAGCCAATGGTCGCCGCGAAATCCGGAACGCCCATTCGCTCGTCTAATTTACACGAAAAACTGGAACGCTCGAAGTAATCTCGACATCTATCCCCGCGTGGAGCCGCGCGAGACCCCTTGACGCGCGATTTTTGCACGGTAGTTCGATGTTCACCGCAACAGGGACAGAGGAGTCGGCACAAAAGGGAGGAAGTAGAGACAGATAGTACCCGCGAGGAGTAAATCGACAGGGAGATCGGGCCGATCGGCAGCGAGCCACGAAGATCTATGAGCGATCGCGGCTCGCCAGCCGTGGCTAGCACGCAACAAGACGTACGATCTTCCGCGGACTGCTTGCGCGGCAAAAGGGAGGCCTGAAAAAACAATTAGCCGATCAGGCCGCTGAACCGGGGCATAAATTAGCGATCAGTCGGCACGGTTGAAAGCGAACAGGCGAGTGTGGTCGCGCTCTTCCACCCTGGCGAGACGTCCCTGTCGACGACCAAGCAAATCATACGTTAATTGCCACAAATCACGGGTCAGGGAGCGTAACAATAGTCGGCGAAGATAGTATTTATTGGGGCCTCGAGCAGCGGGTGGTGTCAGGAATGCGAGCCACGCATTGAAGTCCTCTGTAGAGTTTGTTCTCTGAGAAGGGAGAAGGGCGGAGGAGATTTTAGACTGTTTGCTCTTGGTATTGTTCCTCGATTCTCTTTGTTCGTCGATTGAAATGGATTAACCGAGAAATTGGCGAAGAGAATGTGAAATAATTGCAAATGGTATTTGAGGGACAAGGGAATAGGTACAGCGTGTTTTGAAAATTATTTGCTTACATATTCGTATTTGGATAAATCGATCTTGTGAATCGACTATTGTGCATATTCGACTGAATAGATGGAGGTAATAGTAGCACCGATGGCTGCGAATATTATAATGGGGATGGCAAGTGACTTTCTACTTCGAATGATCGCGTCGAGGGACGGAAGGAAACGAATGGTACACCTGTCGCGGTCGATGTCGTGCTAAATACGGCTACCTGATATTACTTACAACCGTTAATTGACGTTAATTAGAGTTGAGCTTCTGAAACGAGAGGTTCGGTATAAAATCGTTATGTCATGCTGGATCGAGGATTCGCCAGGGCGACCCTCTACGAAATGATTGGCCTGTATCGACACGCTTCTAATTAGTTCGAGAGTTGGTGGGATTATTCCCGCCTGGAATGGCAAGAATAAGTTTGTCGATAATCTTTAAATTAAATCACTATTGAGGCGAACTTCATAATTTATGTCGATCTTAATAAGCGTTACCTGGCTAAAGAAGATGCGATTCTGATTTTCTAGATAAGGCAACGTGATAACAATTTGAATATTATATATGGACTACTGACTTTAGGTGTCACTCGGTTGACTCGGTGATAGGAACTGCAAGACGATGAAACCAGCAGGGTAAATCCAAGGAAGCTGTACGTTAACTTTTATAGACCCTCGCGGAGGCGACATTATGGTCTATTAGGCGGATAATCGAGACATCGATACGTCAGTTTCGCATAGTGCGTAGCGACACGGTTTCGCAACAACGGGGGCGATTCGTACCGGATCAAGAAAATCGCCTGTGACGCGACCCGGCCGAGACATTTAAATCACGCACCACCCACACGTTCGCACGTGCGAGTGAAAACGCGACGAAGTACGCTCGTTGGCCGATTTCAATGAGCAAGGGGCGAGGCTGACGTCGCTCTGCCACTATGCGCGATCCTGGTGAACAATGAAACCGACGACAATAGTATTATCGGGATATCAGCGCCGTCGGCATAATCGTTGCTTTCTCTACTGAGTTTCCATCGATGAAATACTAATTGTACCTTTCAGGTGAAGTATTGTTTTCGATCGCGTGTAATTTTTCCTAGGGTGAATGAGATTAAAAGTGGAGCATAATAGCGACCACGACAGCGGCCATATTCGTAATAATAGTTAGTAAAATATGTTAGATTGTGATCGGATAACACAGTTGGATACAAGTTCCAGCTTCTCTGTGAAGTCACGATAAAGTACCTACCTACACTTTAGAACTGTAATCCGTGGTCTAAGGGATTTGCAAATGATCCTAGAGATCCCTAGGGTTGGTAAGATTCCGGAGGTCGCAAAAGTCTCAAAAGTCCTAGAGGTTCGTGGGGTTCTGAGGGTTTTTAGATCTTCAGGGTCTCTGAGTTCCTCAGATCCCGGAAGGTCCTGAGGGTCTCTGAGTTCCTCAGATCTCGAATGTCCTGAAGGTCCCTGAGATCCTCAGATCCCGGAAGGTCCTCAGATCCCGAAAGATCCTCAGATCCCGGAAGGTCCTCAGATCCCGGAAGATCCTCAGATCCCGGAAGGTCCTGAGGGTCCCTGAGTTCCTCAGATCCCGGAAGGTCCTGAGGGTCCCTGAGTTCCTCAGATCCCGGAAGGTCCTGAGGGTCCCTGAGTTCCTCAGATCCCGGAAGGTCCTGAGGATCCCTGAGTTCCTCAGATCCTGGAAGATCCTGAGGGTCCCTGAGTTCCTCAGATCCCGGAAGGTCCTGAGGGTCCCTGAGTTCCTCAGATCCCGAAAGGTCCTGAAGGTCCCTGAGATCCTGAGTTCCTCAGATCCCGAAAGGTCCTGAAAGTCCCTGAGGTCCCCAGATCCCGGAAGGTCCTGGGATTCTGAGGGTCCCTTCCACCCCAGGTCCTGAAGCTACTCGATGTCCTGTGATTTCAATATTTTCAATATGCCTTGTATCCAAATTCTGCAGCATCATGGTGCCCTTTATCAGAGTTTTTCAGGTCTGGATATCCGGTGTTACAGTTTTACCTGTTCAGGAATCAGGGATACCATATCGGATCAGGCCTGACCATATCGGACCCGTCATATCACAAAACACCTGTATCGTGTCTTACGCGTTCAGTTTCACCTGTGTCAAGGTTTTATGAGTCTGAGATCGTCCGCATCAAGTTCGACGAGTATGGAGTTATCCTTATCGTGTTCCATAGACTCAACGTTACCTGCATCGAGGTTTTTCGTGCCGGAGTCGACTACGTCTAATCGTAGTTACCTGCCATCACGTTCGTTACAACCCCACAGTCTTAGCATCGTTTTTATCGAATGCTGTCAGTCGAAAGCCCTGTTCCACGAAGCTCACTCATTATTTTCCTCACAAGTACGTCAGATGCGTGTGTTACGAACATCCTTTTTTTCAGTAACCAATCCCTAAAAGCTGCTGTTCCTTCATATGTTACATGTTATATACTTTAAAGTACTTATAGGGTAATTGTGGGAGAGTTGCCGCACGTTACGCAAAATTGTCACCGTGTCTAAATTTTGCAATGAAAATGTTTTCCAAGGATATATCTTATTAGTTCAACATCTTGTGATTCTACTAGCATTAAAGAAAATCAAAATTTTAATATTTGTCACCCTTAAAAAAAATTGAAACTAAAAACATCCTTTGGTAGGAGAGACGCCGCACATGCGGGAGTGGTGCCGCATTTCGAAACACGTTTAATTTTTTATTTAAACTTGTTACTTCTAACTTTTTATATAAAAAAATAATAAAAACAAAGTAAAATGAAACATTTTTACTTTATACAATTATGAAATTGGAAAATTAAATGGGTACAGTAGGAACAGATATTATATCTGCTTTTCGAAATTTTTTTTATATTCAGTTGGCATCTTGAGATTAAAATAAAAAAAAATGTGAAAAAAGAGTACATAGTCCACAAATATATTTCGATTATAAGATTATTCATTTAAAAATAAATAATTTGCCTTGAGATACCACGTTAGCTATTTGAAAAAACTTTTTCGGTATTTTAAACATTAAAAACATCATTTAAATCGACTTAGTTTCCGAAACAGTACAGTATCAAAGTGCGGCATCTATCCCAAACAAAAGTGCGGCGTCTCTCCGAAATGCCTGGGAGAGGCGCCGCACTTTCGTATTTCCACATGCTAAGTCGAAAGTAACCCATTCTGCCAAGGAAATATTCTACATGGTCCCCTTAACGTATTACAAATGTTGTATCAAGAAAAACTATGAATTTTTAGCTACTATATTAGTGAAAATAGACGCGACGTATAACTATTCAGGCAAAGTACGCTAGGCTTACCTCGAAAAACAGCAAAATCTTTAACAATAATACAGGAAACACGCTCTGGCTTGACAAACTAACTCAAATGAACAGCCTTAAACAAATAAAATCGGCAATGATGTGTTTTATTACCGATATCCTTGAAATACCGATAGTGCGGCGTCTCTCCGAGTGCGGCATCTCTCCCACAATTACCCTATAGTTTCCATACAGCTCTGCACGCGTGATCCTTAATAACATTAAGATTTTTCACAAACAGAACACATTGTCTTTCAACAGCCGAGAATGGCTGTCAGATGTCTGTTACAAGTACCTCGCGCTGAGAGTACATGCGCGGACGAGCCCCAAGTGACAATGTTACACATGTCACGACATCGAAATAATATTTTCCTTTTCCCGCGGCTGAAAGAATGCCACGGAGGTGGACATCTTAAGCATCGAGGGCTCAGCCGATCCGCATAATGGGCCGCGTCGCTCTTTTCGACGGAGCACACATTAAGGCGTGTGCACGCGTAGGCGACACTAAACGCCCACGTAGCCCGAACAAATATTGAACAAATATTAACATACTGTTTGTACGTTAGCCCCAACTATAAATACGAACGGCCCACCAGCGGAAGAAGGCGTTTCGAGGAAAAGAACGCCGTACGAAAGAAGGGGGCGACCAATCGGTGCGAGCTGTCGCGTGTGGCTTATCGCGAGCAAACGTTGCGTCGATTTTTCCGATTACGATCGATGGCAGAAAAAATTCTTCACCGACCGAACAATAATCCGCAATAAAGTTCCGCGGGGCAGCCTGTCATTACGTCGCGTTGTCGTGTAAACCCGTTTAATTATATGCTACGTAAAATACGAGAAATCGAAGCGCGGCTCGTGGCACACCGATACGGATCTGTCGATTAAAGCGAAAAAAAATAATCCACGTAAAAACGATCCGCCACGAAGGTCGGTCAATTATCAACGATAGGATCTGGGAAATTACTCGGACAATTGCTGTCAACGTATTTCATGGCGATCGGGTTCGCGACAAACGTTTTGCATCGACGAAACTCAGGAAAAACGGGAACCCGAAACGTTCTCCTGGTACCCGAAGGAAAGTGGACTCAGCGGAGTATGAAGATTGCCTGGAAGCTGTTTCTGAGCCCATAAAGCGACCAGTTTGAATATCATTTCCCACGGAGGAAATAAATCCAAGATTACTGGTTGTAATATTCGAGAGGCAGGGGAAATTAACTGATTGCGTAATGAGTCGATTTAACATCCACCAGATGCTCGTTAATGGGCGTATGAAATAACGATTGGTCAATTCCCTATGATTATTAGACTGCCGAGTGGACGATAAGACTTAAGCAGCGTTTAATATTTAACTGCGTCAATTATCGGCGGGAAGGATATCGTTTCAATGTACATTCGTTCCGTTTCAGTGCGAGATTCCTCAGTCCTTTCTAAACAAAACGCAAGCCGCCTTTCCAAATGTTAACGCGGTAGCCAGCGGCGGCTCTAACGACTTCTAAATGATCAGACGGCCCCGAGTGTCCAGCTGCCCTATCAGCTGCGCCATAGATTCTCGCGGAAACAATCACGGGGAGGCCTCTGCAAGAAGCCCACGGTCACGGTGGATTTTTCGCAATCTCCCCGTTCGTGCGAGCACGAGGCCTGTTTGCCTCGTCGTCGAGCGGCATCAGCGTTAAAGCGTCGTAAAAGACGCTAAGCCGCGGTATCACGCGAGCGGGCAAGGTATAAGGGAGGAGGGCAGGATGGTAACGGAGAGCGTGATAAGCGCGATGCTTCGTTTCTTCTCGCTTGACGACTAATGACGCGATATTACACGCAAGAAAACGATCCCTGCTCCATTACGTCGCTCGCGGCGAGCGAAGAAGAAGCCGCGAGAGGAGGCTCTTTAATTTAACGTCCGCCAGCGAATTTCTCCTTCCGTTCGTTAAGGACGCGGGACGGGCCCAGGAGGCGGACGATAAACAAGGAAAATCACGGCAGGCGCGTGATAAACGCGAAGGAAACGTTCACGACCCCACCGGGAATGTCCTTCTGCGTGGTGATCGTAAAATCTCCCTTTTCAGATCATTCCAAGTCGTTTCCTTCTTCCTATTCGTCGAGGGCACCCTGCTGCGCATTAAATGTAATATTAAGCGCCAGTAGGTACGACGCGAGCGCTAATCGCGACTCGTTAGCCTGGCTGAACGAGGAATTACCGAGGAGTGGCCAAGCATCAGCGACAGGGACCAGACGTATTCAGTTATGAATTATCGGGCCCCTCGTAAACGTCCCGTCTCGATAGGGGTACAAAGTGTAACAGGCGAAGATTGGCCATTCGCTTATCAGCATTTTTGCACTGTGTTTAGTGCTACCGACTGAGCTAAGCGGTTTACAACGGATAGAGCGCGCCGCAAAGCCGTCCGCGTAACGACTTAAAGGTTCGAAGAAATTGCTGTAGTAAAAAGATGTAATGAGGAGGCGCGTAAGCGTTCGCACCCTGAACATAGGGCGGTTTGTTGTTGCGAGTTACCTACTTGGCGAAACGGGGAGATGGTGTTCAGAGAACAAACTGTATTCGAAGAGCACGCGTGTTAAGGACAGAGATTTGCTTAAGAGGGGAGGTTACCCTCCAAATTTTCGAAAATTGGTTTTTAGGGATGTTTGCATATTCCGCTAGCTACATCTTTTCTACGTGTTTTAAGCGCAAATGGTCCCCGAAATTCCAAAAATTGAAGAAATTACAGTAAAAAATGTACGAGCCAAGACACGACATCGGGTAATGATGGCCAACTTTAAACGCGATTTCACAGAAACTACGTTTTCCAAAACGGTGAACATAAAATCTCCAAAACCGCTCGATTTGAATGAAAATTTACAGGGAGCCGCAGGAAACTATTCCCCTCCATGTATTGGGAGCACATTTTCAATATAAATTCTTAAAAGAAAAGATGAAAAATATTTTTCCTACAAAAAAGGATAATATCAGAAACATCAACATAAAAATTGTATTAACTTGTTTATCAAAATTTTGCTCCCTGCGCAAGATGGAGACTTACAGATCAGAGTCTTACAGATTATAAAAATGCCTTTACTTTGTGTTATACGTAATTCACCTGTCCGGAATCGTGTTCACCGTGAAACGGTGCATCGCATACACGCACTCACATTTATATTTATAACTTTTTTTCTATAAATATATTTAAAATTTTCTTCTTGCGCATTATAGTCAACGAAATGACGCTTAAAAATTAAAACAAAAATTATCTCTAGATATATTCATTTATTACTTCAGAATATGCGTTTGACGAAGGGCCTGATTTTGGGCTGTTGAGGATAACCTACCCCCTTAAAGTGTCGCTTTTGATGGTATTAGTCAATTTGAAGAATATGATGAAGGATACTATTTTTTTCAGGTTAGAATTTTCTAGATTCGAAGATCACTAAGGATTGTTTAAATAGAAGTACGTGTTGGAGAGTTTTGTTGGAAAATTTGAAACTGATTGAAGATTACCGAGCTAGGGTTTGGTGTTAAATTGTAGATTTCATTTATCAGAATTATTTTACCCCCAACGATGCGAAATCCGAAAGTGTTCAGAACTCGTTTTCGCAGTCCCGTTACGGATACAGCGTAACATCAACACTGTGCCCCACAAAAATGGGGTACAACCACGAGTCCCTCCCCTTTTATGTGGCCCTTGTGGCGATGCATATTAATTAATATGTTTGGCATTGTGTGGCCGCTCGTCGAGATGCTATCTCGCGCCACGGGTTCCAGCTCGCCTCTCGATGTCTCGCGATTCACCGCCTCAAGATCCTCGCGATCATTACGATCGTAGGATGTGACAAGATCGCAGCGAGATATCACGACGAAGGGAGCCCTTTGTCCTATCTCCTTCAGTCGAAACTCAACGGGAAACGATCTGCTCGAAATCATAGCCTCTAACTTAAACAAACACCAAAGATCCTTCTTAAAATTTTGCATACACCTCTCAATCTCCAATTCTTTTAAAATAAATCCAACGCAACGAAAACTTTGATTCCTCCCACAAGAAATTCATCTCCACACGAAACCCCGCTCTAGAAAGTCACCTAAACTCAAAGTACACCGTTGAAAATTCACCGAGGTTCGAGTATTCCCTCCGTTCGCGGAATTACCAAAGGTGTCGGCGGGAGAATCGTGTTGGAGTGGAAATCGAGACCACACCACCGCGGCGCATTCTGTAGCACGGTGGTGTTCACCACGTCCGCGTAGTTTCTCGTCGGAATTGCGTATTCCGACCCGGTCCGCCGGGTCAGGAATGCCGTGGGGGATCGTAGGAAGCATTGCGGGTGTACGATGTGGTAAGTTGTGGCCAGCAGGGTCGTGGGTCGTCGCTAGGCCGTCCAGCATCATGAGAACAGGCTTAAGCCCGGTACCGTGCACGCGGCCGTGCCTCTTACACGTGGAGACTAGCTGATGACCATCGTCCACCTGACTCCGCGAGATTTATCGCGCTCACGATACGTACGTGGAGGATACGTACGAGCGCGCGGACGCAGGTGGACCCGACTATATCGTACCTAATCGACCGTCTCCTGGCCAACAGTACCAAGGGGAAACCCCGTGGATAATTAAACTCTTATCCTCCTCCGGGCTCACCTTTTTTTCTCCCGCCTTTTCATCGCTTTCTCCTCGTGGCTCAACGCTGGTAATAACGTTCATGATACATTTACCACGGGCGATATAGCGCACGACGCAGGCATGAATAATGCTCGCGAATCGCCCTGTTGAACTTCTGTCGTGTAATAAGCGGAATCATCCTCCGCAGGAAAATCCACCGTGTAACGTGGAAATAGGCGAATGGAGAAATAGGTTCGGATGAGTCGATATCAAATCTTGCGCTGCAAGACTAAGATCTAACGAATTCACATTTATGATAACCGAATTACTGGCCATTTCATGGTACGTTGGATGGAAACCGAGGTGAAGGATTGCCACCGCAAGCCCAGGCCCCAGCAGCTTATCAGAGTCAGCGGGAAACGTTAGACAGGCAAACGTTCCACATTTTAGAGGGCTGGTGATCGATTGCCACGGCGACGTGTACTATCGACGTGCCCGACCGTATATCTCGTCTGCGTAGGTACCAGGATGCGAGCGTGCAAGGTTTTACGTAACCTCTGCAGGTTTGACGACCTCCACCGCGAAGGGGAACACGCTCCGTCGTCTCTCCTGTTGCAATCGATTTGTACACTCGTCAGGGAGACTTTGTTGGCGCGTACGGCCTGTTTCTCCTGTTCGCGCGATAAACTCCGATAGGGCCGTCGACAGGGCGAAATAATTTATCGCGGAAGTAACGTTGCCTTGGCGCAATAACGCGTCGCGGACCGCTGCAGACTCCCTCGGACCGCAGGTCACCGTAACCGCGATGTGTGGGCACGTCCATTCTCATAGATACACTTTCTTCTTTCGGAGTGCAGCATTCTTCTCCCAGTTGCCCAGTGTTCCACGTTTCGTCATCGTTGCAGTCAGTCTCGAATCGAAGGTCTCAGGGCTAACGCTGAAGAAGGACACTGGTTTACGTCCACTTCAGTTGCCATTTGCTTCTATCGCTGGCTACTGGTTCTCGATCGTAATCTTCAGGTGATCAGTTGTAAAAGTGGAAATGGAATGGTAAATCGGCTGATCGGATTCAGATGATCAGGTGGGCAATTGTAAAAGTGGAAAGCGAATGGTAAATCGACTGATCGGTTGAGACGAAGAATATCTGCACTTCTTCAAAGACACTAGAATCGAAGGTGCTTTGGCATTTCACTTCTTTATTCCACCAGCTTTGGTCACCCTCAGGGTTGCCACCTTATCGCCATATAAATCCTGGAGTGCCACACATTCCAACCCGGAGATTCGAATATAAACCCGGAGATGGAAAAAGCGAAAAAAAAGTTTTGTTCTCGAATATCCAGACAACAGATGTGCGATTCTATTAAGCTCAAACAATTCAAAATTTAAAAGTATCTGTTTTTTTAATTAATAACTATTATTGTATATCAAATTGATACCACTGTATAATACCACAATTTCTTATTATCTCATATTTTTCTACAACCCGGAGATTTTTTCAGTAAAACCGGAGCCCGGAGATTTGCTTCAAAACCCGGAGTCTCCGGGCCAAAACCGGAGAGGTGGCAACCCTGGTCACCCTACATCCCTCTAATTGAAGACTTTGCAGCAAGAGAGGTGCAGCTCCATATTTACCAATTTCGAGTTAATTAAGAATTTTTTTCAATAAACTTATTGCTTTGACTTAAAAAATACATATATTTTTTCACACAATAAGTAGTAGTTATTGAATGCATAAATTTTTATTTCTATTTTTGGCGAATTTTTCAAATCTGAAACTGTCCCTGACTTGCAACAAAGTAATGAGTGCAGCTTTAAAATGTCCAATAAACCGCTCACTTGATATCGGATTTGCATCAAACGTGCACCAAACGATGTAGAATTTCTTTTTACACACTGCAATGCCTTGAATTCTTGTAAGAAAGCAGATATACAAGTCACAGAATTAGAAGTCTGAACGAGTAGCTGAAACACCTCTAGCCATAAAGGGGTAGATTGTTCTGTTTGCCTTTCACGCATCAGTGGATTCGAAGGTTTTCCTGTCGTTAAGTCGGATTCTGTCAATCAGTGACGATCTTATGCAAACCCGATGCGTGGTTATTACCCCGTAACGACATCCTGTCACGCGTTGTCATCGTGTTCCATCGCACCAAATGCGATTTCTTGCGACCACTTAAAAAGAAAACCTAAACCATCCAAGTGATCACAGCGAAGATACACAGCCGTTTTTCATTCAGCCAGCGGATTTATGACGTTTCACGGGTCGAGCATGTAAATCGATACGTTGTTTGCAAGTGTCAACGCACCGTGCACGCCCTGTGCTTTTCCATTCGGGCCGAAACACTCCCCGACACTTGCGCGATATTGCAACAGGAAGTAATAATAGGTTGCGCTCCCTGGAGTGCCGACGAATGCAAATTTCGCGCGGCGCGCGCGTTGTCCACGTCGTACCCGGAAATTCGAGCAGCCGATTTGAAATTATCGCTTGTTGCTGGCTATAATTGGTGGCATTCAATGATGTATGTCATTGTGTATTTTTTCCTCAACAAGGCTCTACGGGCTTGACATTAAATTTAAATGTCTACTACTCCTTCGGCGTCCCGCGAGAACCACCGTCGCTTTCGCAAACCGTTGAACGGATTTTCGTGAAACAATTCTCGCGTCGTCGGCTGAAGGATCCAGCGACACTTCGTGAGCGACGAGCGCGTACATACGCGTCGACGCGACGCAGCAGGCGTGATTTAGTGCGGTTTACGGAACGTAATCCCCGCACGTATCAACGCTATACGCGTGACTCCGCAGCGCGCAAGCTCCCGCGACCCAAAGCGAACGGGGACTCGGCACGATGGAGACGCACGGTTTTCGCTCGCGATTCCGGCAGGCCGCATTATTTAGGACTACATCCGTTACGTGTCCCTCGCAGGCGTACACACAGCAAACCCACGAGCACTTTGCCTGGCGAAATCTGGCCAGTGGACTCGTGGAGCGCGCTGACGAGCCTGGATTTCATTAAATTCCCAGATGCAACATTGAATCAAGTATCCATTTGCAAACTGATGTAACGAGGGTGCTAGAAACTTATAACGTCGTCGCAGAAATGCTACACGTCTCATATTATCTACTGAAAGTGGTTTTCTAGCTTGCAATTATCTAGCAATTTAAATAGATTGTCAACTAAGACGTATACTTGCTGGACAGCTTTGCTTATGGGTCCATCACCACCTCATCATTCCTTTTCACACACTATCGAGTCACGGGCAGATTAGAAAAACGCGCGCATCCGCATCCTAGCGAACGCGCGGAGCCAACCAGTTCACTGGGCCCGAAGCGTAATGTCAGCGACGATTAAGAAACGCGCGCCCGCCTAATCGGCAATTTCCCCCTCGCGCTTTCGAATTACGCGCCGCAATTACGCGATATCGGGTCAGGCAGGAGCGAATGTATCCTGTAATAGAGCAACGATACGAGCCCGCGTCCATTTCTACGATTTCGCTGCTTAGCGATCTCGGCGATTAAAACAGTGTATTTAGTGGAGAGTGGTAACAGAGGATCCTGGCGAGCATTAAGGAGGGCCCAGCTTTAACGAATGAACTAAGTGGTAATTATAAGGCCCGAGACCGGAATCGGATGATAGACAGTGGTTGGAACATCGCCTCCAGGTTCGAGCACCACCATACGAAAATACTCTATGTTTTACCTATATTCGTGATTTAAGGGTGGACCCCACCCAGAAATGTTTGAAGAGTTCAATTTTTTTTGTTTTATTTGAAAACTTAAGGTGTGTAGAATATTGTGTTAAAACGGTTTTTTTATATTCGCAGTATTAAAAGAGTTATAGTGAAAGCCGTAACACCGCGTCACGTCAGGTAAAGAGGGGCCGGAAACCGCATTTGGAAGGAAGACGCGCCTTTATTATAGTGAAATAGATGTATTAGGTATCAAAGTAAATTAGGGACGAAGATCTCACCTCGGAAGATTTTCTGAAACGATGCGAAGGAGGTTTCAATCAGAATCAGAGAGCCTGAACATCATTAAAATTTTAATGAAAACTTCAAACGTGTTTTTCTCGAAACAACATTTTTCAACCTGACCCACACTATATCTCCGAAAGTTTTTATTCAATTTATTTATTTCCTTTTTTTAAGTTTAAAACACTATTCTCTTCAACCTAGCGTAGGATTTTATTGATATTTCAATTATTCGAGTTATTACAAACATTTCAGTGCAAATTTTTATGTAAAAAATTAAAGTCCATTCTTCAAACTGCTACAATTTCCAAACTAATTCGAATTTTGAGAAAATCGTACACTACATGGAAGATAATATATTCAAGTTTATATATCTCTTTTGTAGTTCCTTCACAGATGATGGACCATGTGTGGATGTGTGGGCCAGTTTTTTTTGTCGTGCTCCAGGAACACATTTTGTTCGGCGCCATTTTTTCCATTTTTCCATAAAATAAAAATTTTTCTAACAAAATTAAGATTGCTTTAAAACTATATAAAAAAATCCGAGCCCAATATTTTTATTTATACGAACAAAAAAATCCCAAACTTTTTAGTGGCTTCTGGGTGGAGTTCCCCCTTAATGATATGTTTCAGAACCCACGAAGCCTTACATCCCAACAAAACGCGCCAAGTTTCACTTATTCTATCTTAATTCAGGCTTTCCAATCTAACGCGGAAGTACTGACAAACTATTGAAAAATCTTGGTAAAAAAATAAGCGTGATTGGAACGTTCCACGATGTTTCTAGTAATGACAGGCTATTTAGTAATAATAGGCTATTGGTGCCAGGCATATGTGCCTGACGTGGCAATCAACGTGCTAATTCATCAAGATAGCAGAATAAACTATTGCAACAGTAACTACCCGTTTTGAACACGTCAAACAGAGCAATGTAACATTTGCTTTTAATAGTAGGTATTCAATCTCTGCTACACCAGTTACAATTAAATTCTTTTTTCTCCAACTTCGGGTTCCTTTGATTTCGTGCTTACGATTTACGAAAAAATAGTTAGAATTGCCAATGCATGTGATATCGAACGTGTGAAATCGTGAACGGAGAGTCCCAGCAGCACGCGATCAAGCACGACCTTAGACTGAAGCTCGCCAATGGGACGGAGAGGAGGCGAGGGGAGAGTAGACTCGATAAATAAATGGGAAAACGTAACGAGGTGGCCGGTTTCGACGTTCCTGGGCGGCTCGTCGAAATTCAAGCGATCGCGCCGTGTCCCGCATTTGTCACGAGGATCGTCCAGGCTTGCGTGGCCGAGATTAATATTGGTACGTTTTCTGCCCCCCTCTTCCCCTCTTTGCTGCTCCCGCTGCACCCCGTAGGCGCCAAATATAATTGTTGTTCGGCGCGGCGTCTGCCGCCACGCAAAACTGGGTCATCGGTTGCGCGCGAATTCACGCAGGAGGAGAGTTTTATGATAATCGCCGCCATAAACCGTCCCGTCACGGATGCAAATTAATTTTACGGCACGGCGATCCCTTGTTCTGCCAAAATTTCCGGGCTTCTTCAGTGCTTCGTTGTTCCGGCGAGACTCTCATGCCGCGACTTTGTCTGTCGAACACAGATGGATTCTACGTTGAGCATTAAAGTCTGACTTAATATGGACACAATCTACTTGTGTAGAACGTTCCTTTGCTAAGAGAGTGGATGACTTATTCGCTTATTCGTTCCTTTACGTCGTTAGTGCCGGATTAAGATCTTTAGATACACTAATTACTTAAAAGATTTTGGAAAACACCTTATACAGGGTGATCACTTCAACACAATGTATGTTTCTTTAGTTCAATCTCAATCATTCCGTGATCGTCAATTTTCTCTCGTTTTCTGTGTCTCTGATTTGATACGAATAAAACATTTAAATATTCAGAAAATTTCTAAGGTGAGTATGGTTTCCTTTCTTCTACTGCCCTAAGCAAGTGCTTATTTTGTTTATTGGTTGTTCCAGCGCTGTTGGTCATGTTTCAGAATATTATTCATTTCCTTGCAGTTGTAACTTCTTCTGTGTTATTAAATATTCCCTGTCGTCCTTGTGTTCATCGAAGGTCGAAATGCTTGAATTCGTCCAAGATTGTTATTTTATAAATTGGAATCTCTTTCTGCTCCTAACATCCAAATATGGTCGCTACCTGCGCATATAAGGCCAGTCCTGTTTACAGTATACGATCTCCATCGGCTTTGCGTCACACTTTTAATTAGGTGTAATTTTATCCTTCAATTAATTCAACCTATTTACTTATATCTTTTATTATATCGTAACAATTTGATTAAACTAGTACAGATTTAATAGACGGTAATTATAAAAAATGGAGGATGGACAATTACTAAACATGTACATAAGAAAAGAAGTATCACGATCTCTTGTACATATACAAATAAATTGTATATTCTTTTTTTCTTGTAATTGTATTTCCCCTTCTACCGCAATAAACACATCTCATTACCGCGATGCAAAACGATTACACGACCGCCAATCCTAGTAATAACATCCCTCATCAACCCATCCAACCTTTAAAAACACTTCCAACCTATGCAAATAAAACAGCCAATAAAAACACCATCCCATCGAAGACACGGTATTTCTATTTTCGAAAACATCAATTTTCCACAACTAACCAAACATGATACAGGGGTAATAACGCAACAATTACTCCGAGCACGGTATTACTTACCACAAATTCACAAGGCAGCGGCGTTTAATGAACTCGCCGGTCGGCGATCCGATCGAGTAATCTCGATCGTTCCATCGTTTCGCCCCAACAACGCCGGTTTCGCGACCGCGAGTGTCTCACCCGCAGATAATGTTAATTTACGTTTCGGGGTCAGCGAGCAAGAATCCGCCAGGATACGCATTCGACGCGCATATAATAACGATCATCCATGAGGATCTTAACCTGCGCTTCGAGGGGATCGGTCGAGCGTGCGTTCGATCGCGAATAGAAATATTCGCGTGGCCACGGTGCACGGCACAATCAGACACGGGCGGTGCCGCTTCCGTTAAGACGTTGTTATTACGACCGAGCAGTCCGGGCCGCGAAACTGGTCCGGCTATCTCCGGGCCCGTGCAATAACGTTCGCGTTCAACCTGCGCTAACGGGCCCAGATACGAGTCGTGGGTGCTATTACTGTCATTAGATCGGCATTGCGCGGTGCCCGTAACGCGGCCCGGAATAAGTTAATAATCCAGGCGGGGCGATATACAAGCCGCTTCTGGACAGCCACGGAGTCGGTTCGATTCCCAATGGGGGCAAGATTTAAGGCGATTCGTTTAATACTCGACAGCCAAAGAAATATGCGACAGCTGGGCCAATTCTGGTGCTTGCTCAATCGCCGCGCGAAATTATCGTAGAACGATCTATGCGTTCCTTTTTTTTTTTCTTTCTCTCTCTCTCTCTGCCTCAGCGTCCGCTTACCCTGGAATGGCAATTGGCTACGAATTCTTTCGATGCGTGTCGCGCGATGCCTGGTGCAATTGTCTGACGGGGCGGAGGACAGGCACGCCCGGCCGGGAACAAGAAAAATGTTGCCAATTAGGAGAAAACGGGCGTTAACGCCCCTACGGCCCGAATACGCACCTGTGCGCGCCGAATGCACCGAATGCAACGCGGCACGGCTCATTGTCTTTGCCGACAAGGTGGACACGCGGCTGAGAGGAGCAAGGTGGGCGAGGGAAGCGTGGCTCGAGACAATGAAACACTTTTACCCCGTTCGCCGAGCGTCGGAGGATTTGGTCGCGGCGAGTCTTCCTTTTGAGGAATATTTGATGCACGATCGATGGTTTCTTGTGAATATCAAGAAGTTTCAGTTTGATTGAATATTATTAAGATTAAACAGGTACCATGTACCTATATATTTATTTATTTATTTATTTCACGGGATAATCCCATTAAGTAGAAAAATTACAAAACTTAATTAGAGTCTGACCCATTTACAATAACGCTAGACATTTCGTAATCTACAACGGATTCGTTCGCCGAAAACATTTGTGGAAATCACAAACGGATCCATATCACCGAATTGTACGTTAAACTGACGCATAGCACGATTCATAAGATCTGCCGTATAATTACTGTACGAAGACATTCTGGAATCAAATATCGGGCGACATCTAAGATTGACAATGGGCGCATTAAGCTTAATTTCGGCTACCAGATCCGGGCAGTCAATTTGGCTGCTCATTACCTTGTGCAGAAACAATAAATTTGCCTTTAACTTTCTGTCTTCCAAGGACATCAAATTTAGTCTAGTAAGAAGAGGGCCAATAAATAATATATTCCAGTAAATAAGCTCGTAGGTACTGCTTAACAAGGGAGTAGGGAAATCGGTAGCTTTTAAATCACACAACCAATTTGCATAAACTTAACCCTCCTATACACCTCGTGTCTTTATCAACCCAATCGTGTTTCCATTTCATTAAGGGCTCTCTTCCTGACAGTTTTTTGGCGACAGAAACATAACAGAAATATGTAACAGGTAGCGTGCATCGTGATCGTTCAGCCTTGTCTACCTCATTGTCAGTTGAAAACAGTTACTTATACACATAAATGCCAGCGCAAGAAACCAGGAATCCAGGCGATGTGTGAAGGTCGTCACCGAGGAATTAATCCCTACTTTAAGAACACACCAGCCACCATATACGACGACGATTATTCTCGATTAATAGCGTTATATACAAAGCGGATGAGCCCGTCTATGAATGCACAGCTCCCGCTTGAAGCTTTTTTTCACGATATCACCGACAATTAAACGCACCACTCTTATCTGCGAGCGATTAACGCGCCCTCTTTCATTACCATCCGCGAGATTCTCGCACTTTAAGGAGATCGCGCTAGAGATACGGTGTTTACAGATCGTCCGCGAGCCAGTGATAAATACGAGCGCGATTAAAGAAAGTATAAATTCTTCCGGGAGGGTGGAATGGAGCGGGGGGGTTGATGGGGTGGCAAGAATCGCCGGTTCGACCGGCCGGGGCTTATATGTCATTGTCGTGCGGCCTCCATAAAGCCAGGGAGCATATAGCGCCACAGAAACGCGCGTCGGAATCTCGTTATCAGCGCGTTGCCGATCGCGAGCGGTCGCTGGCGCTGATACGGGTCCGCCTTTTCTGCGTGAAACGAAGATTCAGGGACGCTCGCTCGCCGCGACGGAGACGCGGTTCGAGGAGGACGGAGAGGGCACGAAGGACTGGTTAGTCGGTTTAAGGTAGATCAAAGAGAGCCGGCAATAATTATAGAAATATGCGCGTTGATGCGTGCCGCTTTGTCGGGTAATCCCCGAAAGGGGGTTGCCAGCCCTCCTCCTTTCTGGCTGCCGTATTCCCTCCGCCATTGGATGCTTATCTGCCCTCCACGCTCCTCCGCGGGTAATACAGTTATTTATTCGCCACCCGGTATCGTGTCGTAATCTATAAACACGCTGTTCCTCTTTTATACCCCGACGCGCGATACCCACGGCTACCTTCTGCCTTCCCTGTCGCCCAGCTCTCCCGCCTGTCGCGGAACAACGCGAATCCAACGGATCGCGTTCTTTCCATACGTCCGCTGGCTCGCTGCCGCGGAAGTCTCCTGATATCTCCGCCCGTAATTGGCCCGTAATTTTTTCTCGTTACCGCGAAACCGAACGGTATTGCCGCGTTCGTTAAGGGAATTCCATCGGATTTGGATTTAATCGCGGACCAACTTCTGCGCCAGATCGCCTTCTGGCGGTTGTCTGCCAAATTCAGATGTCGGATCTTGGTGGTTTGATCTTGGATCGAAAAGAAGAGAGAGAGTTGGTTCTTACAATTAGAAGTGGAATGCTGAAACACTAGAGGGTGTACTTAGTAGGTACCCTAGTAGCATTTCTGGTTGGCCCACGGTATCCCCAAGTTGGGAATTAGTTGGCCATCAAAATGCCAACAATAAATGCTACTAGGGTAGGTTGTTAGATTTGAAGTTCTAGCGAAACTGCTCTCTCGCAAGTTCTCTCTCAATTAACGATTCCTATAGGAGAGACCGGGGGTGGTAGGCCAGTTTTTCAGTTTTCGATTTTTAATAAATTATGTGGGCGAAATATCATTAAACCGGTTAGTATATTTGATAGGGCATGCATTTGGCTATCTGATTAAATTATTAATGTTGACTCAATGTGAAAACAATAATATATAGCCTTCAAATATGTATGTATAAACAAAAATACTACGTCCATAGATCGTCTAATAAACAAACTTTAAAATAGTCCCTTAACATTTATTCTATTGTAACTATATAGAGCGTGCAAAAATAAAATCGTTAAGAAAAAATATTTACTTACGCACTCAATTTTTCGACAAACGCTGATAACTGTTAAAAAACGTGCGGTCGCGAGGTCGAACATAAATGCATGGCATAGTAGAAGTGGGGTTGCCACCTTTTTTACAGGAAAATAACGTACAAAATAAAGTACGTTTGAAAAAACTAAAAGTACATTTTAAACTTATTAGTTTCTATTTCTTCCAAACATATTTCTTATTGCTTTAGCATTACAGAGCAACTTTTTATCGTTTTTATAAAGATTTATACAAATAAATTTACGTGTAAGAACATAAGATACTTTATTTTAAAGTACGGGTGGCAACCCTAAGTAGAAGTGACTTCTTTCTACAGTGAATCTTTCCGCGGTAGAGCATATGTCGGTGCAAAGTTATTAACAATTAGTCAACCTACCCCTTAAAACAACCAGCCCCGGTCTCCCCTATACATACATATGTATATAACATCCCAGCCTCTAAGGAAGGGTTTGCTAGGTAAAGCCTTCCTGATGAATCCGACTAGCAGACATCAAAGCACACTTCTTTCCAGTTCTCCTTTTCTGCCCTACCTTCAACTCCACATGCCCCACTCTACCTCCTCGAAGTGCCCGATTATCAATAGATAGTACCTACAACTCTCATTCCACATACATATTCGCAGGCACACGCAGGAGATTTACCACACAAATCGTAAGCTGTCAGCCCAGTTGCAAGCAAGCAACACCCTTTCCCCCGATGCAGATATCCCTCGTCTCGGGACTAAGTCGAGAAACGAATATCAATGGGCCATTATTGGGAGTGTTGTCACGGAGGGCAGCGTCGGTAGCGCGCGGAGCCCGATAAATAACCTTCGAATCGCCAATTAAGCGAGCTCGAAAGACCCAGCGCCGTCGCGTGGCCAAGGGGTTGGACGTCATTAGGGGCGCGAATGGTGATTAGGTCAGCGTCGCCGACTGTCCACTCTCCTGTTCGGGAAGGAACGGTAGCAGGGTCCACCTGCTCCCGAACGAAAACAGCTGCTACCGATCCGTACGCGTGCTTCCGACACCAGTGCACGCTGGGTGTACACGGTGCTAATTAGCGATCGACCCCTTCACGCTAATGACGCACAAGGATCCTCCTGCAACGTTGCCGTCTATGTCCGCGAATTAATCGACCTGTTTCACTTGTACCGCCGCAGCATACATAGTTATAAAACAGACCGCAACGGCGTATTACGCGAAATTGCATCGGGGGAAAAAAACTCCGTTTAATGGCGGGGCCCCGAACGTCCTCAACGACATTCGGTGCCGCTTCAATTAATCGGCCCGTAACGATGAATGATTATACGCTTACGTTTCGCGCAGTTGCGCATACAACGCAGCGGGTACACCTATATGTATAATTAACGCAGAGCGTGTTCCACGTGCTTTATTTTCGCGCTCGTTTACGTCGGTTTCGCGGAAAGAATGCACCCGGTGCCGGCGTACGAATTTCTCATGCCTCGACATGATGCGTAGGCCCATGGAACGTGAAGGGACCGATGGTGTACATTTACGTGCAGCCATACATTTTGGGGAAGCAAATTTTTATTTCCTTAGTGCCTGTTTACGATAAGTATGGAACGAATGTTGGCACGGTTGGGTCGATGCAATCAGCTTCTTCCCCATTTCTCGACCCTCCATTAGCCTGGTATCTTACAGGTGGCTTTCGTAGCAATAAGATTCGCCCGCGAAACGGTCGACTGCGCCGATAAACTCGGCCGTAACCCGCCCGTTCCGTTCGTCATCACGCGCGCTCGCGTGACCCGGTTGCATCGGCGCGCGTCGTGCGCGGCGAACGGAAGGAATTAATAGAAAACACGTTTATATTTCGCGTGTGGCGAAGGTGATAAACGACCCACCGCCACTCGACGCCGGTACACGAAGCTCAGCGACTGTTAAACGCGCGCTTCCCTTTTCTACCTTGAAACGTTGCTACACCTCTGTCGCGAGTTACCCGTGTCCGTCACTCTGTTGAACGCGCCTCGCCGTTGCAATTACGCGCGACTCATTTGCATGCACGCGAACGTCATTAACGTGTCACTTCGACCGCCACTCTATAAATATTACCCGATGGCTGCGAGCGAGCGTCTAGTTCGATTGTAGCGCGAGGAGGAAAGGAATCGATCAGGCGATTGGGGATTCGGGGATCTTGCGTTTGTCGATTGATTTGTGTTCCTAATTAACAGGCTCGGATAGTCTAATTGTGCTTGAGTAGTCTCATGTGAAATTCAAAGACAGGCAATATTTAAAGTTAAAGGGTCATTTTAGGGAATATAGGCTGCTTTTGAGATTTAGCAAAATACCCCCGCGCTTCGCTTCGGGCCTACGAGATGTTAAGGACATTTCACCCCTTTTCACCACCCGCTTAGGGGTGGATTATGGTAAAATCCTGAAATTGGTTTTTAGTCATTTATGTGGGTAGCCTTTCAAAATAAAAACCAAGTTGATATCTAATCGGGTCGAAGCGATTTAAACAAATCCGTGGAAACACATTTCACCCCTTTTCACTCCCTTAGAGGTTGATTAGGGCAAAATGTTGAATCTGGTTTTGAGTCATTTATGTGGGTAGCCTTTCGAAATAAAAACCAAGTTTATATCTAATCAAGCGTAAGAGATTTTAAGAAATCCGTGGAAACACATTTCACCCCTTTTCACTCCCTTAGGAGTTGATTAAGGCAAAATCCTGAAATTGATTTTTAAGCATTTGTATGGGTAACCGCTAAAAGTACAAACCAAGTTGATATTTAATCGGGCCTAAGAAATAACAAGAAGTCCGAGAAAACATATTTCACCCCTTTTATCCCCTTCAGGTTGGAATTTAAAAAAATCCCTTCTTACCGAGCACCTACGTCACAAAAGGAATATACCCTCCGAACTTCATGTCTCTAGAGTCAACAATTTAGGCTGGACAATGATGAATCCGTGACAAAACGATTATATAACTACAAAAGATAAATAATCGCCTTCTAAAATGTCTCTTATTTAGAAAAATGAACTGCAATGTCGAAGTTCCTGCAGCATTCCAGCGAATCTATGCAGATTACATCCGCCCGAGAAATTCCACGGACGTTTCAAGTCGGTATCCCGCTTTCGTCCTACATGTAAATTCCACCTGAAATATATATTCGTTCGGTGTATGGGGAACTCTTTAATTTCAATCGGGAGGACATTTCTTTGCTGGACAGGCGTCGTGTGCGCGGAATAAGAGATCGCGAATGTATTCTCTAGCCGACACTTGTAAATTCGTCGCACAAACCAAGTAGACAAGGCATAACAGATAATACCTATCAAACGATCGGCGAATGCGTTTCCCTAGCAAAAAGTCAATTAAAACAATCCATAGGGTAGATGTCCCAATTACTGACAGTGTCCCTATTACTGTCACTTTAATTATTTTACTTAATAGTGAAATAATGCGTGCAAAATCGTAAGGGAAAAAAATTTTAATGTTAAATTAGGTTTCCGTGTTAGATAATAATAGAGAAGCATTGCATACTGATATTTATAAATTAATATTAAAAGGTGAATGACAGTTTTAGGGACATTGGACTTCCTTATACTTTTTCAATTAATTAGCAATTAAAACATACTGTTTATACTATAAAAAAAATTTCTTAGATAAAAGAGTTCTTAAGCATTAGTATGCTGCAACTTGGAATGATTTTGAGGCTAAATAACTTCTGAAATAATTAACGAAAGTTACGCGATGAGCTTAATGTGGCAGTAATTGGGACATCTACCCTATCCCAGCATCAGATTAAGTTCCCCACAAATTAACGCGCCGCCTAGCGAAATCGGAAAATATGAACGAATAAATTCCCCGGCGTCTGTTGAGCGCAAGGAAAGTGAATTAAACGGGACTGGGACTGCATCGAGCGCGAATAAGACGCGATTAGAAAAAAATGATCGCCGTATCGAGGGATCGTGCGCGCGGCCGTGGCTCGATAGCAGAAATGCCTGGGGGCGATGCGAATTACGAGGAGCGCGGAGATTTTGCGCTTGACGTGGATAGACCCGGTCGCCACGAGCGTTCAAAGTCGTTAAGCAGGTGAATAACGGCGCTACCAGCTCTCGAGGTGGAAGAAAAACGAAAAAACGAATCGATTACCTCCGACCCTGAATAAAAAGGAACACGTCCATTGCGCAACGCGGCTGGATCGCGCGCGTCCACCATAATCGAAACGCATAGGCTACGCGTGTCTCGGTCGTTTCCTTCACAATTAATCCGACCATTTATATACAACGATCGACAGCCGCGCACAGTCGCGCTCGACAGAGGAGATTGATTTTTTCCCCTCTTTTCCAGCGTCGATGGGTACGGTGCTCATATGCATACCGCGGCGTGAAACGAAAACCGATCGCGGGATTCTCAACAGCGTATCGAACCTGTGACCCGACATCGATTAATCACATTCCCTCGGGCCCTGCGCTTTATGAATTCCTCTCGAATGCGCGTCGATGCCCGGTGCCGCGAGCTATCCGACAGGCCGGCCAAGTCAATTAAAAACGCTCGCCGGAACGAGTCGACTGGCTAACCGCTAACTCCGTTATTTTCTTCAGCACCACTCGCTTATTACACCTTGTAATGGACGCTACGAGCGTGCAAACAATGCCAATTTGTCACTGAGGCGACGCGTCGCGCGATCACTTTGCGTGTATGCAACGACGTTACCCATCAAACGACACACTTCCTGCTTGTTACAATGAGGAGAGGAAGAACACCTTAAGAGATACACAAGGCTTAGCTTCCGTTCTCTTTTCACGGCTGGTCGCCGAGCATTCTACGAACTCCACGGGGTTCTTGAAATGGGTCCGCACCTGTGGGGGACCATCAGGTACGTCCCATTAAAGAGGCGCCCATTTTCAAAGATGCCAGCCCGAAAAACGGCTTCGACGAACGCCCACGCATCCGGGGCCGAACCAGGCTTGCATAGCTGGAATAGTAGGGCGATCCAATTGCCTAACACACTATACTCTGTTAAAAGTTTCTCACGGTGAAATTGGGTCCAGCCAGGGGACCCAGTTCGAGGGGAACCCTGGTCGCTATGATTAACTGATGTTAGAGCTGTTGATAATTACGCTTTCCGAAATGGAAAAGAGGAATCCTTGGCTCCGTCTCGAGTATTCGATGAAAAAAACACCCTACATGCGTTCAAGCTCGATTTTCATTTGAAATAAAAAATACATAACAGAAAAAGCTTGTTGACTTGTTTAGCATCTGATTTATGTAGCAAGGAACATTAGCAAAGAAAGTGGTAGGGTGACCTGTCCAGTGAATGAACACACCCCAGTGAATGAACATTGTTCATATAATACGAAAAATTAACGTCTATCGCGCTCATTTCACGTTGAAACTTACATCGAAATTTAGAGTGGACAACCACAGACGTCTCGCAAAAGCGTTTTTCTTTTTACTTATACCTTATACGGCATTAATTCCGTTTATTCAACAGTTATCCTCACGATCGTTCATTCACTGGCAAACGCGGACATTTCTTACTTTACCAATAAATGAACAACTTAACCTGTCTTTTTTTCTCTTGACAGGTTTTCTCTTAACCCACATCAGAAAATTAATTTCAGCTCTGCATGATTATGATCTTATAAGACTAGTAAAGTATAAAATCAATAATATTATTGCAATTGGAGAATGAAAAATTATTTATACAAAAAATTGTCTAAATACATTGGAAACCTAACCACTGTTGTTATCCCGTTCATTCACTGGGGTATCCCTGTTCATTCATTAGAAATTTATGTTCATTCACTGGTCATTGCCCCATTTTTTATTTAATCCTCTGCCAAATTTTTAATGAAAGTTATGACTATTAAACATTGCTAGAATTGTGTTTCGGGATGTCTGACTTTAGTAATAAAACAGCTCGCTTATAGCAATAACATTCAGAGGGTTAAATAACGACTATTGAATACTAATCTTAACAGACATGCAGCTTAATTGTTCATTCACTGGACAGGTCACCCTATTGCACTTTGCAATGTCATAGGCATTTCAATCTTTTGCTCTAGCACGTTTAGAAAATATCGACCATAAAAGGGGCACGACCCGACCGAATAGTCCGACCCACCCTATATAGGAATTCATTCTGCCGCATCGCGAAGGAATTTTAAGGGAGCCCGCGAGGTCTTCCGTTACTCGACGCGGAACGTACCTAACTACTTTACGTCCGCGTTCAATTGCTTCATTACGATCGGGGCGAAATTGCGGCACGCCCGCTGCTTTATAGAGCCGCCATACCGGCATTAAACGGTGCCGGTCGTTTTCCACGAAGCCGAGCTTTGGTCGCATAAAGCACGCGGGTGGATCGAACGCGAAACCGCGGGAACGAGTTCCCTCGCCGTGAACCGGCCCTAATAAATCGGTAAGGCAGAGCCGCCAGTGTGAAAGGCGGACCGCCGACGCCCCCCCGCGGACCGTGAATTCGTAAGTTTCATCGCAAAAATCATCATTAGTTCCGCTCCGCGTTCTCTCCTCCTTTTCTTCAGCCCCCCTCCATCGCCGTCAACTTCGACGATGACCTCGTCTCTCGAAAATACCGGTCCTTAGCCGGAATTCCGGGAAATCATTATGGATCTTTATTCTCCGATCTTATACGCTACATTTAATATTCATCTCGGCCTGGGTGCCACTCTCGGGACATTTAATTGCAAGAGAGTCAATGCGAAGCTAATGACAGCATCGACTGCTCCTTTCGCAATCGCCTTTTCACTTAATCGACGCGATCACGGTTACAGGGTGTTTCTAAATACCTCGGGCGACCATTCGAAAACGATTCGTGTCACGTCCGTTACGCGTTTTAATGTAAGTTTCTTTTAAGGCAGCAGTACATTAGAGATCGAAAGTTTGAGTACGGGAGAGTTGCCTGTTTTTAGTGGACCATTTTTGAACTTTCAAAGTGTCCCAAAGGGGAAGCTATGAAAAGTAGTAATCAAAGAAAGATTCAGATTAAAGCAACACAGTATTCAATTTCATGCAACTTACTTAATATGTATTCTCAAACTTCCGATCCCTGTGTTTAACCCTTCCTTGACACTCAGGGTGGGAACCACCCATAAGCTGATTTTGACACTGTGTGCCTTCTACATATATGCAAAATAAATACCTTTTTTTCGAAAGAGGACATAACAAATTTTTTTTTCCAAAATATTATATCTGAACAATAACTTTGTACATTTTTAGGTCCTAATATTAAAATTTGCAAAAGTTACAATTTTTTTAAGATTTTCTTCGTTTTTTCTCGACATATGGTAATCTAGATTTTTTTACAAACACTGTGATACAATTTTGATAAAAAAACTATTAAAATACATTCTAGAGACCTTGAAATTGACCCACGATTTTTTTCATAATGATTGGATTCTTTTGATGAGAATGACAATCGTTCAAAAATTATTCTGGGTGTGAGACACCCAGGTGTGTCAAATTCGATCGAAAAGGGAGGTGTGTCAACGAAGGGTTAATAAAAAAAAGAGAAAAAATTGAGACTCACCGTTCGAAGTAAAGCGAGGGCGTCCTCAACTGCGGCGTATCGTGTGTCCCAGATGGTGTAGTTGAGCATCGCGATTTCTACGACGCTGTTTCGTCCAGCGCGTGCTATATTTACTCTTCATAGGCCGCAATGATCTACCCCTGAAAAAGCAGAAGTATGCATTACGCATAATAGCCACTTAATCGCAATCAGGCAGCGACGTTGGCGGGCCCGGTGTTCACCAGGGAGTCTCGCTTACGCTAAATAAAGTTATCCAGCCGGGGGTAGAGTCCCTTTAAAGCAGGCAAATCGGAGTCCGATTTCCACGCCGGTTACACGCCCGGGACCATTAGTCGACGTGGCCCGAGCGTATTGAACCGGCTGAAATTACGGAGCCCATAAACGATTCTGCTGGAACCGAGCAGAAATCGCCCCTAGGGAACCACCGAGGCGGCGCGGCGGCTACTCCGAGAGCGCAGCCTCTCCACGGATTATTCCGGGTTACCAGCGGCAGCCATACGTCACGATAATGAGCCAACATATCTCGACACCCGAGTCTTCTTCATTCCGTATTCGCTCGTACCCGTACACCCCGATTATTTACGCCTCTCTTTACCCCCGAGGCAGCGTCCAAATCAATAATAAAAAATTCTTTCAAAGGGATCGATCGCTTTTAAAGTGATTCGACGCGGGGTTGATCGTTCATCGTGCGACTTTGCGATATCGTTACGATCGTAAAGAGCCACTTCGTTCCTCCTCATCTTTATAAGAAATAACAACCACATTCTGATACAATAGGTACAACAGGGTGACGATAAGAAGAAGATAAATGGACGATCTTGAAATCTCCCATTGAAAGGTTCGCCCTGCGTACCCGCACGAAATTACGCCGCGCCTTTTATTTTTATTACTCCCCGAAATTTCACGTGTCCCATAACATTTCCCAACTGGCTAGTTTACGAGCACTTAATCCCAAATTGAATATCAGAAAAGCCTCGTTTATGAATTCTCTGCTCGGGGACCGAGCTCAGGTGGCCACCTACCTACGATGCGAGAACGATTAATAATTATTATTGCCTGTCCTTCGAAGCGGTTTATCGAAGACAGCGAGTACGTACAGCGGGAATCGCGGGCAAACGGATACATAATTCGGGGTGGTCGTGGCGGCAGATGCGACCGTAAAACCGCGGCTCCTCTTCGTGATCCATCGCGATCGTGCGGCCGTTCACGGGCACGCTTCTCTTCCTTCGGGCCGTGTCCGTTCCGGAGCCCGCGACCTCTTGACCCAGAGGAGGACGCCGCCTGCAGGAACACCCGTGTGGATAATATATTCCGGGTGTATTCCAGGCAATTTTCGCGGGGCGGTGTTGCGTTGATTGCGGTCGTTCATCGCGGCCTCGCCTCTGCGTTCCCTCCCTCTTCACTTCTTCTTCCACTCCTTCTTCCCCTTTCCTTCGCCTTCTTATTCTTCCTCCCCTTCGTCTCCTTCATCCACTACTACCACTACTAATACTTCTACTACTGGTGCTGCTGCTTCTTCTTCATCTTCTTCCTCAGCGTCTGGCTCGTTCGTTTTCACGAGGCGCAGCCAGTACACAGCTACACTCGCAGGTCTAATTTGCGCGCAGCGGGAGCGACACGAACTAATGCACGTTGCGCACGCCGGGAGGGAATCCGTAGGATCTTTGTCTTCGCGCACTCCCGCGCTAACGCGCATCCATCATCGTGGGACCCTCCGACGAGAGGACTTTGTCCTTCAGGCTTTTCTAGGACGGGTCTCGTGGTCGCTGGCTTTCTTGCTGCTTCGGGATTAATTCAGGGTAAATAACAAAATTAATTGATCGGCTGAGTGTAAGCAGTGTTTTTTCTTTATCAATTATCCCTGAGGAGTAATTTGAATAGATTTCAGAGATGCAAGACAGTATCAGTGTGTTCTGAGTTGTATGATCGAGTTTAAAACTGCGGTGCTGGTGAATCGTCAGAGTACACTTTCCAAAGGACAGGGGTTACACCTTAAAATCTCGAGTAGGATCAACCTAAGCTGAGGAAGAATTAAATACTTTATCTCAGAGGAACGTTGACGAAACTCGGAGGCACATCTCTGAATAGAATTAATTTCACGTTGGAAAGAAGAATCCCAGCTGTTGCGTCTCTATCGAGCTTTGATTACAGTGTAGGAGGATCATTCTGGGAGAAGATTCTTCTTTTACTGTCTCCTATATGCTGTCTTCTCCCTCGGCGCGAGTAAATTTTGGCCCAGAGAAGATCAATGCCCAGGATACCTATGGGCGAGGCTCCGGGGAGGAAGAAAACGAAACGTTCTTTAATAACGAAATTGCGAGCGTTTTACCAGGGAATAATCGACGAACAATCGCGGCCGTCCACGAAAAAACGAGAAGCACCCGGCGAATCCTACGGGCGGTTTTACGGAACGAAACGCGAGTCTCAGAGGGCCAGAAGAACATGGCTCCGAGGCAGTCTACTATGTCAGAGACTCGAAGCAACGTTTCATCTTCGGCTTTTGAATGCTGACTCCTCAAGGTCTGGGTAGACAGCCACCTGACTCTGCAGCTCGAGGGTGCAATCATGCGCACGCGAGCCACGGAACAGAACTTGGCCGTCTACTCGCTCCTCGGGCTTTGCTTGTAAACATTTGGCGAAGGCCCAGCCAAACTACTGCGTGCGAATTGCGCGCTGCTATAAACGTGTGCCCCCCTCGAGGAGGCATATTTATAGCCTGCCTCTGCTTCGACAATTGCAGTAATTCAGAAAACTTCTCGCCCACAATTATTTACTGCGCTCCCCTGGCCAATGCCTAAGGACATGTCCCCGAAAGACATTCCGCCAAAACAGAGCTATAAAATACCTATATTTTCAATTCTTGCGAAACTGACAAGCTCGAGTGTAGAGTAAAAGGGGATAATACCGGTCACTTAAGCTATACTTAATTGTAATAAAACCAAGATATCAGGTGAAATATTTCTTGAAAATAATTTTTTTGTGAACGTAAACTATCGACTTATTTGTAGGATACGAAAATAATTAGTATTGTATTGATTTATTCAGTAAAATTACGAAATGCATAAAAGATGTGTTTGACAATCGCGGTCAAGAGGCTGCTACATTTTTCGCATGTGTAACCATAGACTGAGTCCCACCCACAAAATTCAGAATGGGCCCAGAGGCCACAAGAGATGCATCGAAACCGCATTACATTATCATGGACAAACTGATAACAAATAATACACTTGTACACTGCTTTTTCAAGATTTTCGGAAGCCCAATTGGCTTTTCCAGTTGTTCTGGGACGTATTTTTGCCATCTACAGAATAAAATTGGTGTAATGAAGAAAGATAGATTTATTCTACATTGTAATCCCGTTGCGGACACTATCAGTCAAGCGACCATCATTGCCCACATATGTTTTAATTGATAAAATTGAAAATTATATATATATATTAAATGTATTTATATTAAATTTGATTCTAATCCTTTGCCTTTATTGTATATCTGTATTTACGTAAAGTTGAAATGTAGAAAACGCTTTAAAATTAGTACTTAAGGGGGTATACCCGTTTGAACCCTCGGAAAATGTATACATTTTGTGGATTTTTTTACAAGTCAACGGTTTGATGCAGATTTCCCGTTTTTTTACTATCTTTACATAGTATTATGAACTACTTGAGAAAAAAGTTTCAGTTAAAAAACTATTGTTTTTGGGAAGTTATGCATACACATACGAAAGTCTTTCGATTTTAGACAGCTAAACGGTGGCCCTGAAAACAGCTGTATGCCGTGTCTGAAATCAAAAACCATAAAATTTTCTTATAAAGTATGTCATTAGCTATCGTCCAACGAAGCCGATTTTGAAAATTTTGAAAAATAAAGAAATGGTGAGAGATCAAAGGTAAAGTTAAATTTTTCTAAGAGAAAAATCCACCTTTTTTCTTTATAAATAATAAACGGGAAATGGGAATAAAAAAAACCTTCGTTGGACGATAGCTATTGACATACTTTATAAGCAAATTTTATGGTTTTTGATTTTAGACACGGCATACAGCTGTTTTCAGGGCCACCGTTTAGCTGTCTAAAATCAAAAGACTTTCGGATGTGTGTGCATAACTTCCCAAAAACAATAGTTTTTTAACTGAAACTTTTTTCTCGAGCTGTTCATAATACTATGTAAAGATAGTAAAAAAACGGGAAATCTGCATCAAACCGTTGACTTCTAAAAAAATCCACAAAATGTATATATTTTCCGAGGGTTCAAACGGGTATACCCCCTTAAGTAGTATCTCTTATATTACGTGCACAAAATATAACATTAACAACATTTAAAACACAAAAGGGCTTGTTTTCCTTAGTCGCTTAGCAACGATTAAGGCGAGATCGTTCGACAATACAGCGAATGATGTCGTGGAACGCAAAGAAAAGAAATTTCGGACATGTTATTTTATAATAACAATACTGACCATCAATGCCCTCTAACCGCGTTTGCCCCATTTTCCCCTATCATCAACGTATCCAACAGCATTCGAAATGATGCCTCCAGTAGATTCGAAGTCGCCGCCATCCCCCAAGCCCAAAGCCTTCACGTGCAAATGCATATATTTAGCAGGGCCATTGTACCTACTAAATCTGCAAAGTGGAGGGCCAAGATCCGTGCGTGACGATTGCGTTTAGATGACGAAGAGCAATGCAGAGGATCCAACATATGCCAGAAACTTAGTTACACACGAATGGGCCTGCCAGCATATGGCCCTCGCGCATATCATTACAAATCGAAGCCCCGAATCGTCCGCGGCACTTATCGCGGTAGCGAGAACAGAGCGAGGGCCTTTATCGCGCCTCGTTGCCCGCGCGAGACGTCTCACTTTCGACGATTCCCTTCGAGCGAGATTTTATCGGTTCGAGGGACAAAACGCGGCTACTCGCTGCTCGCGCTCGCGCGTAGCACGCACGCGTTACCGCCGTCAGCCCGAACTTTTACACCTGTGTAACCGTCCATAAATATATATTTATATCGAATTCACGCACTCAAACACCATGCGGCTCGATTATCGCTCTGATCTCGCCGACGAACGTCCCAGGCTCCCGTCCTTGCAACGGAGGGGGGACCAGCTGCGATATGATGTCCACTCTGTTTCATGCTTACCCGCACCTCAGACTCGCCAAAGGTGTGATCGTGGAGTTATGCGCGCAATTTACTTCTGTTTATTTCACGAGTAAATAAATAAGAATTTCTACAGTCTGTAGTTTAATGGACGGGCGCGCACACGTGTCCCGCTTAAAAAAGGTGTCCCCTTCAACTTCGTACCCCAATGCACATTTCTTCTTAATTAGGCTACAAAATACGAGAACTTCTGCTACTTACTTTGAAGAGGAACAGAGGCAAGGCTCAGGTGCAAATAACGAAGGGAGCTTATATTAACAGTTTGCGAGGTTACTTCCTACAGAAAATAATTCAAATACGAAAACACCTGTAATTTTGAAACAAGGTGAAACGAAAGAAATTCGTGTCAATTTTTTCCACTGCTCCTGTGTTACACTTCCATATTGGCGTACTCGAGCCTTTGCTCATTTTCTTCGTAAATTGAAAGCTCATTTTCGAACGTTTTGTGAAGCTCACCACCTTCGGTGAGACTGCTTCCCTTAATTCTCCTAACAAACGATCGGAATGCTTTCCCCGACGCGTGTCCGCGCGAAAAAAAAATCGATCGGGGCCGCATTATCGAGACGCGTAATTTGCAAGAAGGACGGCTAATTATGCAACGCTGATAAGGCCGATTCATTTTTTTCTCTTTCCCCGTCGGTCGGCTCCTTCTTCTCCGTCGCTCGTTCACCCTCTCGTTGTTACCCGTGCGGATGATGAAGCAGCTGCTACCTGCTCGAAAACGAGAGCACTCGTGCACGCACCGGACGTCGGGCGCACACAGCTTGATCGATCGATCCGTGGATCGATGGATCGTACACCGGGAACAATATTTGCCAGCGCATGCGATAAGGCATTACACCGACGACTCCGGCTCGCCCGTAATTAATTACATCGTCCCGAAAGAAAATGAATTGCCGCTCGCAGCAATAACAGCGTTTAATGCGGCAACAATTATTGATGATGCCGCAATAAATGCTGCTTGTCGAAACGCTCATTTATCCAGGATTAATAATTGATCGCGAATTGATTTTAATCTAAATGTTCTTCTAAACGGACCACTTAATATCCGTGCGCTCGTCGTCCCTTTGCAAACGGAGACACCGGAAATGGTGCAGACACCTGGCTTCGTGCGATGCACCCTACCGAAACCCAATGATCTCCGAGAGCCTCAAAGAGGCCCGTTGAGACGGAATTTTGCCATCGACTCGCATCACAGTGCGCGTAGACGAAGATACGCGTTCCAAAAGCTAATCTGATCGAATTTGTTATGCCCAAGAATCTGGTAAATTGACGGAATGCATGTGGAAAATCTAATATAAGGACGACAGAGTAGTGAAATCGTATCAACAATTTCATGTTTTCCCTCCTAACAATGAAGAATGAGTGATGATGTTTTCCCAAATTTATTGGGAAAGAAAGAAGTATTTACAGAATGATTATAATATTGAAATAATTGATTTGGAAGCGAGTTTATAATCAAGGTCAGGAATCGCGCAATCTGTTAGTAGCATTCCTATTTAGCGTGTTAATCAATCATTCAGCTTATTTAGTACTGGTAGAATTCATTCATGTCCCCATCAATGAAAAACAAAAACCGTTTAATAGCAATTGTTTCGCAATGAGTTTTTGCAAGAGTACTTTAATCCGGCGTTATTAGACTGCTTTAATTACCAGTCGTTTCCTCGTCTACCTTCGTTTCTAGACGAGCACAGAGACTCGCCCACTGTATTTCTTTCCCGTAACGTGTTTCTTTTCTCTCTTTGCTTCCCGCAATTCAGCTCGACCACGTTTTTGTTCCCTTCTTCACGGTTTGTTTAACAGAATACAAGCTCGCCACCGCAAATATTCCATGTTACGTTTGCAGATTAACTTTTTCACTGTGACTATTTGTTATCAATGGATACACCGTAGACGAAGATGTACATTGCGGTTCGTAATTATTATTATTAATTGATATTTGGTACAGATTTAATGCTTTTCACTGTTTTTATTCTCGGATTTTAATTTAAAATACTAAAAGAAGTAATATTTGTTAGAGATTTTCAATAAATTTCTAACGTTTTTCACAATTATTCGACACACAGGAGGAATACTTATGAACGGCAGTCATGTTTCGAATGCAAAATAGATGGTAGAAGAAAATCAGAGATGGGCAAAAATTATTTGAAATAAAAATTTGTGTACGAAATTTATTTACAATAATTTTTGCCCATCTTTGTAGAAAATACATGTCGATGTGCTCCTTTGCATCTTCCATAAGAAAGAACAAAAATGTTAGAACTAAGAAATGGATGATCTAATTACTTCTTTGTTATAGATATTTAACTCTGTTGTTTGGCGTCGTCCTTAAATTACGTTTTCTTACAAGGGGGAGATTGAGTCAAGTAACGTGTTACGTAATATTTTTTATCCAATTTTTCAATAAATACAAATTCTATCATTAATGTCCCAGAAAAGTAGTCCCTAATTTAAATTTCCCGGAACCGAGTTAAATGAATTACATAAACCTTTAAAAGAATTTGAATAACTAATAAAATCAATGTAAAAAATATTACATAAGATGAAGGGTGGAATACAAAATCTTACAAATTCTTATACTTAGGGAAAAATATAGGAAAACACTCTCACATAATTTAAGAACAGCCCCTTACGACCCTATTCAATCATTCACTGGTCATCGTATACTTCGCCAACTTCATACCGATCTTCCTCGAAATCAGTTCGCGCGAGTGCGAGTCGCGACGAAATCCGCGTTTCTCGGTAAAAGTTGACCTGGTTCCGAGGAAAGCGTGCCTCGCTCGTCCATCACCGTGGATTACCGGTGAACTCTCGTCACCGGCGCGTCTCTCGAGGATAATTCAAACCTCGCGCGAGGAAACCTCGCCGCCACTTTTACGCCGCCGTCCGTCGCCGAGAAAAATGTCAGCCGGTCTTCGCCTGACCGTGACAAAGTACGCCGAGAGCGCGTACGCGTAAGCATATTTAGCCAGAGGGAAGAGACCGCAGACATCTCCATTTCCTGGTTAAACGAACATCTCGCATGTGTCTGTTCCCGCGGCGATGTGCGCGCGGGCGAGCTCAGAGCCACCGTTGGTCAGCCGGTCGACAAATTAATGTCAAAGGCCAGTAATTGGAGAGACGGCGAGGGAAAGAATGCTGGCCGTGTCCAGCAAGGCGGAAGCTCGCGTTCCAGGATCCTCTATAATTCGACGGTAGATCTAATCTATGAGCGTCTAATCCCGAGACTTTTCGTTCCCCGTGACACCATGAACGTATATTTCTCCCGACGGTTCATCGCCGTGGCCTCCTCCGTCCGCCTCTACGGCCACGAATTTTTCCAGGAAACGTTCGCCGGCTGGTCGCGTCTTAATCACGACCGTCTATCCGCCTGGATCTCTCCTCTGCCCACGGGTTATGTGACTTTCACGTATTAATTAGCGGCTTACACGCGTGGCCGGTTAGACGTTCACGGCGTGGGCAGCCGACGTTCGTTCGCGGCACGTCGCGACGATGCAACTCGCGCCTTCGCCTGCACTGTCTCTGGTCGGCAGGTGATCCAGGATTTCGATAGTTCCCCGACGAGTTCTGTCGGCCGTCCGCGCGGTGGATTCTTGGCTCTTGTACGATGGGTGGAAGAAATATAGCGGAGACACGTGGGGCGATGCTGCGTGAATCGCGAATGCAGTAAAATGCTAATTCTTGTTTCCTTGATAAACCATCTGTAGGATTAGACCCGTGTCTGTATCAATTTCATAGGCTCCACGCCTATCCCAGGAACGCGCGGTTCCCTTTTGCGTATTCTGCTGCGGGACATCCTGTACTTAGTATAGGTAGGGGAAACCTGTCCAAAACCGTATACCAGGGCAAACCTGAATGCAGTACTTATTTCTAAAAACAAATGAACGAAGCCCACGCGCGTTTGGCAATTTTTTTCTGTCGTATTGAACTGTTAGTTAACAAATCCTCGTGGCAAAATTTATACACTGCAGCTAATTATTCAATTTATTATATTTCTATGTGCTGTGATCCTATTTTCGACTGTACTTCAAGTGGACTGTATAGTGTTCTTGTAATTAGAAGGTAGGTTACATGGAGATATATATTAACAGTCTTATTATCTATTTCTATTATATTTTGATGATCCTGGTTGATTGTTGTCATTTTCATATTTAGCTGTAACCAAAAGTGTGGGTACGGGGAAAAACCGTACATCGGACAACGGTTCATAAACTAAGTAGTGTTCCATTTTTGTTTAAAGGTGTCAGCAAGATACTACGTAATTATAAAAGAAACAGTACCAGATAAGATTGGTACTGGGAAAATATGAAAAAGGCTATAATGAGTATAATCAATTGAAACATGGGATCAAAATTGGGTCCAATGTACAGGGTGTAGTTTTTTTTTTAAAAAAAAGTGTTTATTTAGCCATAGAACGTACATAACAATTTTATATCTGAGAACTAGGTATAAACACAGCCGAAATTGGCACCTTGTTACAATAAAAACTTATACTAAGTAGCAGTCTCAAACGAGCACTCGTGCTTAAACAAAAATAATAGTATCTTTTAATAACGCTAATTTGTACTTTAAATTGCATTGTCACTCTTTTAGTGATAGAACGATTTGAACTTTGGTATCCTAGGAAAAATCGGCTCTAAACCTAGTAGGTCACTTGGGTGGGGTACAAGGTGTAGTGTATTGGGACACGAAGGTTGCACCGGCTGGGGATTCGAAGAACTCGGCGATTTTCAATGTTACTGTTGTTAATTGGGACCGATAATATACTATACGGTTTTGCCTCATAGGGTGGGCAAAGCCGGAAAAAGAAGAGGTTTTGTTTTATTGTTCAATTAGGTAAGTACCCTATTTAAACTTTTCAATTATATTTTTGTTATTTTGTTTACAGAACCCTTTAATAAATACTGTTTTCATTACCCAATTTGTTTATTATTTAAAAAGTTATGGACCTAGAACCTTAAGTATACAGTTTTGGACAGGTTTCCCCTACATCGACAACGTCATCCCACGCGGAGTTTCTAACTTACGAAACAAGGATTTTGCTCCCTTTGTATCTGCTTCACTATCAGCGTGATATAATTTAATATACATACATCCCATTAAAACCATGAAAACATTTTAACCACTTCGATACAAGACCTACTACTTAGGTACACGGTATCTAAAAATACCCTCCGCGTTACCCACCCCTCGGTCTGTAATTACCCTTTCCCGGGACTCTGAGAATCGCTCGGAATTCGATCAAGCCGCGTCCGATGGATGCTCGAGGATTGCTGGAGCAGCGTCGATTGCCGCCGCTGGTCGCGGTGGCGATTTCCATGCGCAAGTGCGTGCGCTGCGTGGAGCAGAGAGTTTCTTCTTACCTTTTAGGTCTGCCCGTGGCCGTATAACCCAAGGGCTGCGGTTCGCCGCAGTATCCAATAGTTACGAAGGAGCGCGTCATTATATCCAATCGATATCGAAAGTTTTGATCGGGGCACGGCAAACTGGGAAGATCGGCATCGAGCCGAGCCACGATGCGAGATCGATGCCGCGACTACACGCAGCGCTCGTCCGTACGTGCATCGTGGCTCAGTCGAGTGTTGGTACACGCGTTCAAGGTAGCGCAAGGGGGAGGCACGCGGCAAGAGAAAGGACCTGTATGTGGCGAACGGAAGACGTGTGGCGTTGGGATGCCTCTGGTTCGCGTGATTATCTGCCCACACCATCCATCCAGGGCTTATCCTGCGTAGGTTATTGGTTTTGGATCTGATAGCTACCATTAAAGCCGCTTTCCACCCGTCGTCCTCGAGCTTGTCCGCGTAATGGAATACGAGATAAGACGGAAAACAGCAAGCACACTGTCAGAAGCGACTTGATTACTCGTCCCGAGCCGACCACGCGCGGATAAATGATCGTCAAGCGCCGATTGCCTCTCAATGAACAAATCTAACGACAGCTCAGCTGATGGAAGACTCGAAGGGGCTTTTCGACGTCGGGCTCTATGGTGGTCGCAAATTTCTGATGTTTCAACGAAGCTAGGCTGGTTGGCTAAGTAGTTAGAAGGCAGGGTAGTCACGTAAAAGGAGATTTAGATTGAACCAATTTAGAACAGATAGGTATAAGACTGAAATTATTATGATCTAATTTTGGATCATCTAACAGTGATCTAGAATAGAGTTTCATTATAAAAGTATATATTGTGTTTATTATATAAGGGAGAGTGGGGTAATTACGAACACCTAAGCAAAAAAGGAAACAAAACGAAAGTATTTGAGCTTCAGAAAATCGATTACTTTTTTTTACTGATTTTGAAAGTCTTATCCATTATGAAAATTTTAAACAAAATTTCATGAAGAAATTCAAATAATTGTTGAAGTTATAGCAGCGAACGTAATTGAGTGCACCATCGAGTAACGGCCTCTTAGGGGACTTAATTTTGAAGCCGTTTTTCTCGAAACACCCTTTTCAGAAACGATGTACATCATAAATCTTGAAGCAATGAATATTTTCACTTAAAATTTTGACTGGAGCTGTAGAATTCCATTCTCTATCGTGTAGAAATTCCGCATCAACATTGGATATTCGTAAAACATTTTATAACTGATTAAAGACTAGTTTTTCCCGTAAAAATGTGGGGAAAAAATTGATTCGTGTGTATCTTCCACAATTTTTGTTCAAATTCATCGGCAATTTTCCACACTGTAGATATTTGTGTATAGAATAATCATCTCAAAGCATTTTGCTTTCAAATGATTGGTTCACCTGAATTGATGAACTATCTTCAACGATTAATAATTTCCACAATTTTATAGGTACAATCCGACGATTTTCTTTTTATAAATACTCGCAAACGTGCTCACAATAGATTGTCAAAAGCACGACTATAACGATTGTTTGTTATCAAAGTAATTTAGCGTCAAAGAAACTAACAATTTTACGTATCCAGTAGTCCACTACCCCCTTAACTGCTCCAACTGCTCCAACTGCGAAAGCCAGAAATCCCCAGAGCCCCTTAGACGTCATTCCCCTTTCCTTCTATAGCCTCCAGTGGCTTCTTTGTCGCAGTTAATATAATTTTTCCGCAAGGCAAACGCGCGTCGAACTCGCAGCGCATTAACGACAAGAAGACCAGTCCCATTCCAGTTTAACACCGTGACGATCGAATATTTCCTACTAATCGAACGCGTGCGCGCGGCTCGTTGGCGACTTAATTACAAAATCGAGTATCGTGGTGTCGATCTGTGTCCTTGTAATAGCCCTCATTACAGCGGGTATCGACTCGTCACAGCGAACCGAGGCGTCTTTAAAGGGCTGCGCAATCGCCAGGATGGATCTGGCGGTGGGCAAGACGGCCGGGGCAGGCGAAATTCGACCAAGATCCCACGAGTCTCTCGTCTGTACGGGACCGTGGCAGCAAGTGGGCGGAATGTTCAGCGGCCGTATCGAATCGAGATGCGTACGTACACGAGGCCGAGAGATCCTATCGAAATGACGCACTGCGTACGCACCTGATACCGGATTGTGCGTATACAGGCGTGCAGGACGGCGACACACGCCGGATCCAAGAGAGTTATTCGTCGGCGGAGTTTATTTTAGAAGCCCAAGTGCACGCGGGACGAAACTGGCCTGTCCAGTCCGATGTCCTCCCCGCGTGTCTCCGACTTTTAATCAGAGCCGCGACGAGGAGGCGGCCAGAGGGGGCCAGGGAATCGTCGGAGGAGCGTTAAATTTTGCCTCTTTACTCGTTACCAGTCAAGCAGAAGCGAGAAAGGATAAGGATAATTACAACGTCCGAACGACGCGGGGATAATGCGCGGAAACAAGACGGAGAGCCGTCGTTCCTGGAATATTTACGTTTCATAAGGGCTCCGGTAATTCCCGAGGCGGATGTTGATAGATGCCGTTTAATTGCCGTCATTTTGATGGCTGACTAGCGAAGGATACGCGCCCGTTAGCTTTAATGCGCCTACTTATACCGAACTTTATCACGCGGCTCCCGCTGGTCCGTAAAGTTTCACATTTTCTCTCGGATACGTTTCCCGAGGCTCTACGAAATATGTACTACACGCTGTCCTCGGGATTAGTCGGTATATTGTGAATCTGCTTCATTAGCTTGCCACGAAGACTAATGTAACGTCGTCACGGTCCTTTTCGATCGTTTAGAGCAGCCTATCTTCCCGTCGAACGCTCGGCGAGAAACCAACGCGCCGGTGATTACGTCTTTATAATTGAAACGCTGTTTTACAATGTTCCACGAGAGCGAATCAATAATTTATAGGAAGCAATAATAGAATAACTCCAAGACATTCGTAACACGGAAACGTTGTAATTGGTTCATTCGTTCTCGGAGGTGTACCTCGCCTGAAGCAGTTTTCGCGTAATTAGCGATCAGCGTGCAATGTAGGTACCTACATAGTTGGAACGGGGACCTACGGAGCCGCAACTACGAATGCTTCAGAGACGTTGATTACGATGACGCTGCGAGGTCCGGGAGAAATTCAGATAGAAGAGTAGCCACCTGGTAGCCGAGACGCAGTTACGAATCGCTGCTGGTGGTAAACCCGTGTACCCAAGATTACTACCTCCTACACGCCATCGAGTACGGTGACAGACGCCGAAGGTCAACCATAAGCTGACCTCAGCAAGATAAGCTAGCAGCCAGCGCGGTACAGCGTGGTCGATGGTGGAACTTACGACGAGGACAAGATTATCCAGTCTTCGTGTATCTTTTTTAAAGCGCGAACCATTAATTCTCTAAATTTCCTCGATAGAGTAAAACTATACAATACGCCCCATTTGACACAACGCCGCACTATTATTTTACGCACACAAACAAGGATGCATCGACGCGATCATCAGATTCGAACTTGCCTCAATCGCCCACAACTGCCGCAATAATAATACTGAGGCAAATTCGAATCTGATGATCTTTGTTTGTGTGCGTAAAATAATGATGGGGCGTTTTGTCAAATGGGGCTTATTGTATAGTTTTACCCTATATCGACGTGCGTTACGAAAAGTAGCACGTTTCAATTTTCTTACGAAAAGTAGCACGTTTGCCTTCGTTCTCACGAAAACTATCACGTTTCGGTTTTCGCTGCGAAAACTAGCACATTTGAGCGTTTGGCCACGAAAACTATCACGTTTCGGTTTTCGCTACGAAAACTAGCACGTTTGAGCGGTTTGCCACGAAAAATAACATGTTTCGTCTTTCGCTGCGAAAACTAGCACGTTAGAGCGGTTTGCCACGAAAAGTAGCATGTTCGCGTTTACCCCGCGTTCGCAATTCCCGCACCCTCCCTTACTTAAATTATGTAGATTAATATTTTCATATGTGTTGTCTTTTGGAGATTAGATGGAATTATTATTTATTAAACAATATTTTCAACAGTTGAATTTTTTTAAACTGCCCACGCGCTGCAACGCGATAGTTTCTGCAGTCTGCAGTATAATTCAAAACGAGCTATTCTTCGTGGCCAAACCGGATAATATGTTAGTTTTCGCCATAAATTCCCAAACGTGCTATTATTCGTGGCGAAACAGTATAACGTGCTAGTTTTCGTCGCAACAGTACGAAATGTGCTATTCTTCATGGCGAGGCAGTCAAATGTGTTAGTCTTCGCGGCAGAAGACCAAACGTGCTAATATTCGTCAGAAACGATGGAACGTGCTTCATTTCGTGGCAAACCAAAACGTGCTACTTTTCGTAAGAAAATTGAAACGTGTTACTTTTCGTAACGCACGTCGATATGAAAGTGCTCTCTCCAAAGCTACGAGCACCTAGCTACCTGACTAATAGCAGCTTGCCGCCCGAGATACTTGGAGCAAAATTTCTATTTATGTTCTTGGAACTCGTCTAGAGTCCTTTATAGCTTACAGGAACGCGCCACAGATCGAATCGACCCCGTACAGAATGGCAATTACGAGGAAACGGGCATCAAGCGAGATGCAATGGAAGCCAGCGTCGTAAATGACCGTATCAATCCCTCAAGCAGATACCAAATCTCTAATGGCAAGACCAGGAGCTCATTACGTTTACTAATCCCACGGTTACGTAGCCACCGCCGCGGCAAGAGCGCTGCATTAACATCGGCAATTAGTTCGGGCAGAATGAAATTTTAACCGCGGATCGGCTCGCGGAATGAACCACGTTAATCGGTGCGCGAGCCACCGCTGCACCGCGCAGCTTCGTAATTGTCCAACCAGAGGCTAACACCGCTTCGGCGCCGATCCTGCTGGTGATTTTCGCCAACCACCTTCCTGCTCGCGGGGTTGCACAGTAACCTTTTACGCGGCGAGATCCTTCGAGACCCAGTGGGAACGGTTTTAATTGAATAATTAAATCTCCGTGAAACGGTCCAGGGGAAAATGGATGCGGGGTAAAGTTCACGCTACTGGAATCTTATGAGATGTTGCGCAAACGCTGGGAGAATGGTTGCTAGTCACTTTGCGAGTCGACGTTTGCTGGTGAATCATGACAAAATTTGGTAACGCAGGATGATTCAGCTTACTCTACTTGTTCGCAAGACATGATTTCCATCCCCTGTTATCGTAGAAACTACCTGCACGCTTCATTCTCCTACGTTGCACCACATTTTTATAATTCACTCCCTCCTGAAATTCGCGCACTTCTGACTCTCTCCTCTTTCATAGAGACACTGTAATAAGAGTCTGGACACGAGGAGGCCACTTTTTGATTGGTCCGCCATATTTGATCGAAATCCCACGAGAGAGAAAGAGATATTCACCATTTCACTCTTAACCACTCTTAACAAGTCTTACGTTTATGGCGATATTTTACTATCTATTAATCTGAAAATGTGCATTTGGGTTTTTGATTGGCCCGCCATTTTTCATCTATTCCTGCTGATTTTTAAATCTGTCAATTATACCAAGATAATGAAGATATAAAGTAAAAAACCAAATCTTGTGTTCTATTTGATATATGTTTTTTTATTAGGGTAACTCGGGGTAATATGCCACCGTAGGTAATATGCCACTTCTCAATAATTTTTTAAATAATGAACAGATGGCGTTTTATTTGCGCTTATTCCGTTCAATTTAGTGTTCCTGCTAAGACGACAACAGATTTTGGCTTTTGATTTCTTTTATTTTCAGTAAATCCTGGTAAGTTATAAAAGTATCGGCTTGATGTAATTTCACACTCCAACTAGAATGCAGATTATACATTTGTGTGAACGGTTCTACATAAAATCAATAGATTATGATACAGTATACTAACAAACGAATTTAAAAACCTCTCAAACATCCGTTAAAACTATGTACTTTGTGGAGAGATTTTCCATCCTTCGTTTTATGTCCGTTTGGAGTAATATGCCACATGTTTGTCGGTATAATATGCCACTTGTGGCATATTACTAATCACTCAAATTTTGGCATAACTCTTATCTTTATAACTCTTTCTATTTAATGCCATCGAGTTGTTTTTTTGTGTCAGAACCATGCCTACTGGGTAAAAACTACTTGTTGCAAAAAGTGGGTTCATGAAGACTGCGTAGAGATTGGAGACTGTTTAGTTTGTAAGAAATAGCTATTTTTTCAAATAAATTTTACGTTTCATTGAGTTAAAATATTTGTTTTTATTTATTAATAGCTTAAATAGTTTAAAACATTGTTGATTCTCCAAAATTTGAGTGATTAGTTCGCACTACATAGCTTGTGGCATATTCACCCACCACCTGGGTAATATGCCAGTTTCGAGGACTTTTGTATTTGTACGTTTCTCATTGAACTATAAAAGTTACATATCTCTACTTATTAGTCAATACACAGAATTAGTTACACTTTCGTATGGTTTTATCTTTTTTCCTGTATCTACTTATACTTGCGAGATATCGCGTTTCAAAGTTAACTGTGGCATATTACCCCGAGTTACCCTATACTTATTTAAATGCGCAATGCACTGCCATAGATTTGCCGCCATAAACGTAAGAGTTGTTAAGAGTGGTCAAGAGTGAAATGGTGAATATCTCTTTCTCTCTCGTGGGATTTCGATCAAACATGGCGGACTGTCACTCGTGTTCAGACTCTTATTACAGTGTCTCTACTCTTTCAGATCCTCTTGTAAATACTTTCTGCTCCTTCACCCTTGGTAATATTTTATAGCCGACTGTGCGGTCTGGTTTGTATGTTTTGTATGTCTGTCTTCTTTTCTTCTAATTTTCCTGTACTATTGTTAAGCCTAGGTTAAGTTGAAAAACAATCCGAGACTGAACTTCGCTGTTGCTTCTGTCGTTGTTACTTTCTCTTTGTTGTTTTCTGCTTGTGTTGTGCAATAAAGTCGTTTAATAATACTAATAATAATAATTCTTATGAAGCGATCGATGAGAAACCGTGCATTTCCAATTTGTTTTGATACGCACCGACAGCTTGCGAGATCACCCTGCATATATGAGCAGGAGTTACGTAAAGACGACAGTTGGGGAGGAAAAAACGGTAGTCAGAAAAGGAGCAAAATTCGGTAGCAAGCAGCGCTCGTTACCGAAACGAAGATCACTTGTGATTGGTGTGAAGTCAGAAGAAAATATCAGTGATGGAATTTAGTATCCTGCTGGACACTGTAAAGAGGTGAGAGTTGATTATTATTTACACCTGACAGGGGAACGTAAATCGTGGTTAAAGAAGCTGGCAAAACATGGAGGATACGAGGCAAGGTGCAAGCAACTCGCAGAAGCACGGTTCAACAAGCGAAGTTGTTTATTTCGCAACGACTCTTTATCAGTGCTTCAAGCGTCAATTATGTAGCAGACCCATGTATACTCGAAGTATTCAAATCTAACTTCGGTCTCTTTACTTCTAACTGCTTTGTTGCTTAGAGACTTGGCGTGAACTATCATAATAATCGACAGAAACAAAGAAAGTAAAGAAATGTAACTGTGATTCTGAATCTAGCTCTACTTGGTTAAATCCACTTAATTTCCTGTCTCCTCTGTTTGAATACGTTGGGCTAGTGGAAAAAGGAGCTCGCTGACAGACTGACTATCATAACTAGTGCCTGGCTCATCCGGAATCCCCGTCGCTAAGATAGAACGAAGAACTACATAAAATATGACCGCGAGGAACTTCGTCCTCGATAAAATCGGAGTGCTCGGACCTTAAACAGAACCGTCGAGCTTCCGACGAGCGCGCTCGTAAACGGTTGTTTATGGAAACGCTAGAAGGAAGAGGACGAAAAATCGCCTGTAAAGAGGAGAAAGAGAAAGAAAACGGTAACGCCTTCATTCAGCATAATCATACTTGCGGTTTAGACTTGGTAATAAGGACACGGCATGCGCGATAATCGTTCCCGAGTTTCCATTCCGTCCTCTGCTGCTCGTCCCGTGGAAAAACTCCACACAAAAACCCACGGAGCCTTTCTTTGAATATTCATGACCATTTGTGGCATATTCGATTAACAAATAATCCTGCCAGCTACTTTATTCCGCGATCGTCTGGTGCCTCTTTTTCGTCAGATCGGTTTCTCCTCGATGCGGTTCGAGTAGAAAAACCATTAAAGAGGCATAACGTATTTTATTAGGGGATCGGAGATCGTTAGCTCGTCGATGCTAAAAAATCGACTGGAGAGGTACTTAATTTAACAATTTACTAGACGCCGGGGAAAACTTCCTATGCAAAGCGGAACTTTATTCCTTTCGAGCACGCAATCTACCGTGAGCTCGCGTCCGCGTTTTCTTCGCAATAAGTAGCCGATGCTCGGTAAACGACTCTCGGTAACAACAGAACCGAACGCCGTTAATTAATGGAACGTGCCTAAGCATGCGCATCGACGGGACCGAGGAGACAGCCAGCGGGGCCGTCAAGGTGCCATCTTTTTAACGCATTTCTGATAGTTTGTATCTTCGAGGGGACGATCGGGTCTTGTTAATTCCCTCGTTAAGCAGTCTTAAGCGTTGGTACCGATCGATCGTCTCGTAAAGCAACCCGATCGTCGTATTTCCGCGTAACCGACGCGGCCGCGCTATCGGTGAGCTCGATCGCATAAAATGTATCTCTTATCGGACGGTTCTGTCGCGCGTCACAGTTTCGTCCAGGTGATAACAGATCCTGGGGAGCGATAAGGGAATGTCTTTTACCGCGGCATGATGACGTTCCCATCGCCGATATCCTGGCCATCGAGGGACCAGCTAAATATGGACTACTTGCCGCGGAATAGTCGATGCCTCTTCCAGGAAGATTCAGTGAAATGCGTGGCTCTTTCCAGCGCCGACGACGGTGTTACGCCGCGCTAAACGACGCCGTTTATTCCGCGAAATTACTGCGTAAAATGGCGCCGAACCGTGGTAGTAACGTTCATCCTTACGCGTCCGGTTGTTGAAGGCAACGAATAGTCCCGAGCGCGTATCCAAGGATGCAAAGCACGTTCTGTATTTACCAAAACTTGCCTGTCTTACATTAATTGTAGACAAGAAAGTCTGTGCAACAAATTTTTGAAACGGTTCGCTGACTCTCTTGTGTTACATCGAAAGGAGATCGCGTTAGAATTATGGGAGAGCAAGTCCAAGATGTGTTGTACAGGATGCTTAGAGTCGAACTGAGTGTGTAATTAAAGAGCAGCTTACCGAGCGTGGTGAAGAATCATTATCCTTTCGCTGCATTGGGTTAATGTTTCTTTAATCTCGAAGTTTCGCTGGGTTTCTTCGGTTAACCCTTAACCAGTGGTACGGCGTGTGTTACCGATTTGTTGCGACAGACTTGCTTGCACAGTTCCCCTTACTGTTTATCGAACTTAAGCTGAATTGGAAAAAGAAGCGAATAAATTCGCAGCTTACCGTTTCGAAACAAGATAATCTGCGCAAATTAAACGGACTGCTCCTCTCACTTTTTTTTTTATCGAGGTCAAATTAACCTTGCCGATCGAGCAACAACAATTATCTCACCCTACCAGTCGGGAGTTAAGAAGAAATATGTAATTGATTCGACTTTTGATCCACTTTTCACGCCGAGCGTGCTCGGGACAATTTGCATGCGATTCCAATTCGTCGATCTGCGGTGCGCAAATGCTACCTCCGTGACTGGGCCACCCTGATTTGCATTGGCCGATAAAATACAGGGGACAGTTTATCTCGGGAGGCGCAACGGAAATTACATTGTTGCAATGAAATTGCGAATTTACGGGCGCTAGATTCGGCGTTTCGCCGCTAAGTGGACGAATTATTTGACGCAAACGGCAGCGGAGCATCAATAACCGAGTATCTCCGATCGAGATCGAGGAAGCACGGGTGTCGATCGCGATCAGTCCGCCGCGCGCGCGCGCGCGCGCGAGCTTCCTTTTTCTTCGGGACCAACCACGCCTCGAGTTTCCAGGTAAGAGCGCGCAACGGTGGACGATTCATTATGCATAATATTCACCTGCTCGAGAGGGAAAGAGAGAGAGAGAGGGGGTCACTATGAAAGAGGGGGCGAAGGAGAGAGAGCGGAGAATCGGTAGGGTGCGCACGGGCGACGAGTTCCCGGAGAGAAAAAGAGAAAGTGCGGGAGAAGGTGGAGAAAAAGGAGAAGAGGATGATGATGATGAGGAAGCAAAATGGTACGAACAAAACGGAGAGAGGGACAAGGAGAGAAGAAGTAGAAGCTACAGCAGCCATGCAATAACGCTTCAGTCTTTACGGTCACCCTTACGAAATAATTACGACAATGCGAGCGTAAATACCCGTTTAAGGTACCTACATATGTGGGCGAGGGGAAAGGAGCGGTGTAGTAGACCAGCCAGCTGAGATAGCTACTTGCTTCGTTGATGTTAATTATCAGAGTAATCGCCCTCCCCTTTTCTCTCTTCCATCCAGTCGACTCGGCTACTCGGAACGCTCCCTTAACGATCGACTTCCATCTATTAATCTTGAATTTATTTGTACTCTCGGAACACCCTTGCATTGCTTTAACACACACCGGATTATTTTAAATCGTCGTTCCTCGAAGCTGATCCGCTTTAATTGTCTTGGAGAGACGGCACCGCGGCACAGCAAAGGCTGGCGCGAAGTAGCATTCGAGGATTTTATACTTTCATGAAAGAAAAAACAGTTTCCTGGATGGCACTGAACCGTCACGGATAAGAAACAATAGCCAATGAACAAAAGGGCGCGCGCGGCAGGTGCGCCCGGTGAATTTATACGTCAGACTGACTGTGATGGAACTATGAAATTCCGAAATGCTTCCACCCGCGGAACGCATTGCATTCTATTGTTCCAGGATCGGCCAATTGCGCCGCCCGTTCAGCGCGGCGAGCATCTGTCGATCTTGGAACGAATAAAATTTTCGAGGGGCTATCTTCCGTGTCAACGACGAATCATTGGTGTAGATATAATCGAAGATTTACTTCCCAAAGTACACGGTTCACTTAAAGCGAAGCTTTTCTGTAGCAATTTTCAACTGTCCTTCAGACAGTCAATTTTATTAATAAGGGGACATTTGTTTTAGTGTAGTAAGCGAAGTGAAAGGAAGAAAAATCGCAGGAAATTCGTCCTGAAGATCGTGAGGTCGATTACTAGGCATCGACTTGGGTTAACGAACCGATCGTCCCACGGGACGTGTCCCTCTTTCGCAAAGTCTCCGAGAGCTGCAGTCCACCGGCGAGCGGCGCCATTATTAATATTTCATACGGTTTATGGACCGCTGAGTGGCAGCGCCCGCTGTTCCTCGTCTTCGTCTTTTTGTTCCTCATCTTTTCCTTCTTCTCCTTCCTCTCCATGTCAACTGCTCCTCCTTTTTTCCCTTCGCTATATAGTCCTTCCCTTGCCGTGCGTCATTTACAGGTGTGTGCGACACACGAATCCGACACACGAAACTTTGGTAGTGCACTTGTGCTCAGGAGTTATTGAAATTATAATCAAACTATCCATTCAGAATCAATTGAAACATGTCCAAGAGTTTTTGCTCAGCAGATCCGTCAGGGTAAAACAGTGTCCTTGCACCTCTTCGTGTACTTATCTCTTCCAAGATCTGCACTAACCGTGAGGCCCCGCAGATGGGTCAGAAGGGAAAGCAAGCTCGTGGACGATGAAATTATTTTGTCGCACGATTTGCACCGCAATCTGCATTTGTCTCGCTTATTATGTGTAATTACACGGCTGCGAGTCGTAGAAACCGCCACGATAGAATCTCCGAGGAAGGGGGTGGATAATGAAAGACCAGTTCATTACGAGCCGTTACGCGATTCCAGCGAGGATTACGATTCGCCGGTGCACTCATGAATTTAAGCATCTTCCCGTTTAGCTAATATACAGCCTATTCGCTGCGCGCCATTCACAGGTAACGTGCATTTAATATACGCGTGACTCCATCCTGTAACTTCAAACGATTCACAGTATGCGAAACTAGGATCTGCCTTTCTTCAATTTGCGAATGGCTTTCGATAGTTCCTTTCATAGGATCGTAGACCAGAACGACAGAGAAGGCTTGAATTAATTCCTAACAACGGTTAGGCAAATTCAACCTACACGATCACTTTCACTACCAAATTGAGGCTACTCTCTTCTGATAAAACGATCGAGGTTTCCTTTCGTGTTCCGTGCACACAAACAGAAGATCCGCAAATACACGAGCGAAATAGAAAGGAGGCGACTCCCTTCCGCTGTTCAAGAGCTCCTACAACGATCTGTTGCTCAGCATTATCGGGTATCAAGCTGCTGTTACGCGAAGAATTTCGCGGAAACCGAGCGCGATGCCATGGAAGAAACTCGAGTGCATTTATTTGAGCAATCTTAACGGCGTTAAGTAATAGATCCGTTCACGAAGAAAGCGAGCTCGCGATAGGTAATGCGAGGGGCGCTAACACGGAAGCCACAGGTTTCATCGGGATCGGCTTTTACCAAACTTCTCTTCGCGGCGACGGCCCTTCACTTCGCGGCGAGCTCTCGGCACCGGGGATAAATCGAACGTTGTAACGATCATAAAGGACCAACTTTCACCGTGCTCCACGGTTCCTGCAAGTCACCCACGCCGGTCCGCTGCAAAAGGAGCTTCTCTTCAACGGTTCGCGTGGCGAAAGAAAGCCGACCCTCCGCGCCGGTGACGTTCAACGAAAGCGCGAAATTCGTGGCCGTCGCGTGATTAACGCATTGCGAGCAGCTTAATGCCCACTTTGTACATCATCATCGACACGATCGGCCAGATCTGGCAGGGGACAAATGGCCGTCAAATAAAATATGCGATCATCATCACAAATCACGCTGACAACGAGTGCGTCACGGAGAACGCCCGATTATTCTCGCGCATTTATAAGAAGGCTTGTTTTATTCATAGGGGAGACCGGGTATGGTTGTCACAACTGTTATAATAAAGAAACTATAAACAATAGGAACGTACTAATAATTCGTGGCGATGCGTAAGCATATCGCCGCCTCCCCCTTCATCGCACAAGTCGTTGTTGAGTCGCATGAAGGTACGATGTATCATTATTTGGTTTCGTGCGCTCGAAGTAAATTTTGCCGTATTTTCTATCAAGCAAGTATAGGTTGTTTCTTAGTATTGACTATAACATTGTTGCATTATTCTCGTAGTTTAGAGTTTTTTCTAACTTACTGTAATGATTTTTTTGCATTTTTTAAACTTTTTAATACATGAATAAAGAGGTGAAATTGTTTAATGGTTTGGGGCAAGTTGTCACAGAACATTTGGGATTAGGTATTTGCCGCATGTGACAACTAATCCCAGAGTAACTTGCTGTAGGGTAGATGTTCCATTTGTGGCCACTGCACCATTTGTGGCCACTGTCTTATTTATTCCGATATATTAAGTATTCTTAGTTCACTTTCATTACAATGAATTAGTTGTCTAAGGATGGGTTGTTGGCACCATTTCTACTGTTTTGTTGTCCCGTTTTATTTAATAATCATGCGTGGCCACAAATGGTGCAAAACAGTCCGGCACGATAATATAATGATTTTTTAATACTTATGTTTAAAACATTGTTCAACGTAGAATATTTCAATTATCTGTAGATTTTGGATTACACTGATATATTCTTTATTTTCGTGTACGTATTCTTTTGTAAGTTATGTATCTGTGAATGGTACGGAAATCCTTAAAGTGGCCACAAATGGTACATCTACCCTATCTATCATGTGATATTATTTTCATGTTTGTTTGGCAACATTTCTCAATAATAATGCCGCAAACTTACCTATAAGAAGAATTAATGTTACGTGCGGCAAGAGAGGTTACAAAAGGCAATTACACAATAAGAGGGATTGCAAAAGATTATAATATAAATTACCGCACTCTAGCGCGATATTCTGAGAAATACAATACAAAATTATATTACTCTCTTAATTGAATCGACTTTTTCTTCATAAACTTAGCTATTCAGATACTGTGACAACCAACCCGGCCCACAGTGGGACGAATCGCGAATCTAGGTGGAAAAAATTCAAGTCACCAATATTTATAAGAATCGATATGTTGGCTCTAAAATGTCTAATTAGAGCAAATCCAGCATATTATCTTTTTAATGTACACCGTTTTCGAAAATCGGTTCGTTCAAGTTCATATGTTTGAAGGCAAAAATTCAATCCTGACGAAATTGCTTCGAAATTAGAGCTTTTTTCGCATTAAGGTAAGTACATAATATTTAAAAACCTTATTTATAAACCGTATATTATAAAAATTTAATATATATTCTTAATTTAGCATATTTTGGTTACTTGGAAAAACCTCTATTAATGTTAGATATGGGGCATTGAATATGCAAAATTTAAAAGGTCTTTTTTTTTTAAAACTTAATTACTAACCAATGCCACAAAATGCCACTGTAATTCCCTTATAATTTGTAAGGTTACTACGGATAGTTTCGATTTATGCTAATTTGAACTGCTAATATGTGCTAATGGATTGAAAATATAATTATATGCAAAAGTATCACAAGCTGAAGTTAATTTGCGCAGCGCTTCTTTTTTTTCAGGGAATTACCATGTAAAAAGAAGGAAGCTATTCCAAAAGGTACATTACATTTGCTGAAAGGACTAGAAATTTTAAACGATCCCTATTCTAATAAAAATGATGATAGTTTTAATAGGCCAGCTCATCGTACGAGTTATAACCCTCTATGCGTTTGAAACAATAAAAATATGTATATATACTTCTGTATTTATCAAAAATATATTGCCCGTCTTTTTCAACCTGAAAAGTATAAAAATTGGCCATTACTTATTTTTTTCCACCTAGATTCGCGATTCGTCCCACTGTGCGGCCTCGGGGTACGTTGTCACAAAATAGTTCCTGCAAATAATACGAAATAGCTCCTAATCTGGTTGACAAAATCCACAGGACCAATTTTTTTTATAAAGTCGGACGTACATAGTTTATATTAATCTAAGTTTAAACAAACTTCCCTGCACCTATGACCCATAAAAAAATCAAAATAAAAAATTGAGACAACCATACCCCGTCTCCCCTACTTAAGCACTTAATTACTGACATTCAACATTGATATTTACTATCACGAATAAAAAATTGATATCTTGACTACTCTAGCCTCAAAGATCCTCCTAAAACGAAGTTATATCTGAGCTAGATCCCCCAGAAGGCAAAAACTGATGCACCCTCGTTGCACCGCAGGCTCATCAGACGCGGGCAAGCGGAGCCATAAGAGGTTCCCTTCTAATTAAGCCATCGGACGAGTTAGCTTCGAAAGCGCGTTTCCCCACAGCTTCGGCAAAAACGTTGATCTGTAAGTGGCGATCCTCGAGGTGATCAACGATTTCTCGCGGAGCTGAGAATTTACGCGTCGGTGGCGAGCGTGCCTCTCGTTACCCGGTGCATCGCGGGGTCATCGAGCGCGGGTGCGACGGCGATGGAGGGGAAGGTGGGTGCACGAAGGAGAAGGGGGAACGGGATGGAGAGGAGAACCGACGAGGAGAGATCGTGCGGCGTCGATGCGTTTTAAGGCAACGGGGCTCGCGCTCACGAGGAGAGGGCGGTTCGTCCCATTTACATCGAAGGCGGCCCGCGGAATGGCAGTCGAAGGCACGAAGGCCGGCAGCGATAAATAACGTAACTCCGCCCAAAATATAAATTGAACGCTACCGGTGTGTGGTCCCGTATGGGTGCCTCTATACGCGCGCTCCCAGCCACCTATTAAAACCATGCGATCGTGTGCGCCGCGGCCGCGTTGTTATCGTTGCCCCTGCGTACGCCGCGCGCTGCTCTTCGCTCGCTCGACTTTGCACCAGGGAAGAGGGAATATTAATACCGCGCGGGTTACACGCTATGAAATATCGAGAAAGCGTTTTCGTACTGCGTGCACGTCGCGGGGCCTCCTGCATCGGCCGTCACGTCGCGTGATCCATATGAAATCAGCCCAGCCCGCATAAATCGTCGATAGTTTCCAGACGGCTCGCCGCCGCGATGCCCAGAACGCGCTGCTTTACGCGCGAGATCACGCGTGAACCACACTGTTTGCCATGGGTCACCGACATCTAAGTAGTGTCTAAGTACAGAGGTGGATTAAAGTCGGTTGAGGCCCCCGGCGCAAAAGAAAATATTGGGCCCCTTACTAAAGTTACTGATAACTGCAACAGTTACTTCAAAATTGCGCAGTCTTATACTTTTCTCGCTTACAATTTTACGATCCGCTTACAATATGAAATCAAATTTGGTGTCATTAAAAAAAAGTGGAAACTTGGTTTTTGTCGGACGCGTGCCTGGTGCGCCTACTGTTAAATCCGCCTCTGTCTAAGTAGGTATGCCTACTTTGTGAAAAATTAATTTTAATGAATAATCTAGATCTAGACGATTACCATATTCTTAATGAATAAAAATTTTCATTAATCATTTGTTTCAGATGTCTACGGAGGACAGAATCGTGGCAGCATCATGGCAAAACGCACAATTTTCATGTCTTCATACACACATGTCATAGGTACTAATTTTTCCACGCCAAAAATTATTGTAAATATAGTTAAAAGGACGATAAAGATTTTAGGAAAATCTTTGTGTGGTACACTTGCTTTCATTGCCCGTAAAAAATTCTGAAAAATGGTGATGAATACCCCCATAATGGAAGGAGCCCGTACAAACGGCTTATTTTTGTATAAATTTTTTGCAAAGATACCAATGCGCTAATCCTTTCGGAACTTTAAGGGTACTTTATTTAACATTATAACAGATACAAAAATTGTATAACAATAAAATTATGATAGGTAAATATAAAAGAAATAAAGAAGTATCTGAAATAGGTTTTTTTCGAGATGCGAAACGACGCCGGTTGTAACGTCTCTAGTAGTTATGTGAAACAGAAAAATAATTTTTTTTCGATTTATGTGGCAATTGTAAGAATATAAACCACAAATGGTGTAAAAAATTGCATATTTTAAAAATAGAGGAACTTCGAACAATTAGATATGATTTTCGCTAAAAATTCGCGTTTTATTTGTTTAAAAACAGCGGTTAAAATTAATAATTTGGTTAAACCTTGTGGTTCATATTTTGGCGAATATTATAAACTAAAAGTGTGCAAAATTTCAAGTTGATTGGTCAAATAGTTTTGGAGTTATCCCCGACACCAATTTGGAAACTGTGGTTTCATGAGAAACGCGTTTACTTAAATAGTAAAATGCGTTTTAGGTATGGTCAGCGCTCGGAAGGGCGCTGACTCACCAAGCTATATTATCAATACAGAGTTGAATTTCAACCTATAACTATGAGAATACATGTTTGAAATCTTTATACGCGATTTATGGAAAAATTTTCGTTTCTACTTTTCATTCAATTTAAACGATCTTCTCCCCTTAAGTAAATGATCCACAACTACCACGCGATAGATAGCGAAGCACAGAAACCCATGTCGTTTCCATCCACCGGGTTGCAGTTGGTGAACTCGTCACGACTAACAATGGAGGAGCATTAAGACGTTCGAAGCTGCATCTTGGCTCCCCGCGGTCTCATTGTCTCCGCGCGATTATCGGTGCCGTCGCCAGCGCAACAGCACGGATAATAAAATCAACGATAAGAAAAGGAGTACAATAGGCGCGTTAGTCGCCTAGGAACAGAGCACCGAACCCGTTCTACGCTGCTATCGACCAAACGAGAGATAATTACGCGATACACCTTTTGTTTGCATTACGGGCGGGCCGTTGCGCAACCACCCCGTGCAATTTACAAGCGATTTAAAGCGCGTGGTAGACCGTCGCTGGGTGCTATCGATATTCCCGATAAATTGTGCCGCCGTAAAATTAGTCTCCGGCGGGAAACGAACGACTATCAGCGCGCGGCGAGGAACGGGCGTATTTGTAATGTCTCGCGACGGAGCATTTCTCGAGCCGAAGGTGGAGGAGAAAGGACGCGATAAGGCGTCGATTGAATGGCGTATTATCTCTTTTGTCACGGACGAGGGAAAACTGGTAGAATGCGTGGCTCGGACGAAAGTTTTTTCACGGTAGGGTCATAAGGTACCTAGGCGGCGCGCACGTTTTAGCGGGCGTTCGTTCGAGAGCGCGAGCGGCCGGAGCCAATATCCTGCCTGCCAATAACCGTTTCCCAGCCTCTTTGTCCACGGCGATAGGTGTATAGGCGCGCGTACACGGAACCCGTTTACACGACGTGTTTACAACGTGGAAGTGATTCTCGAGTGATTTTACACGCTGCGAGAAATTCGCGCGGCCGACGCCCGGAACGAATTTACGAGTCTCCCATTCTTCCCGGGCCCCGTACCCGTGGACGGGCCATTATTTCCCGACACGCGAAGATTTCCTTCGATCACGAGGCAAAGAAGCAGCCGTGCACCGCGCAACGCACGGCGGAAAGCAGAGATCGAGCCGCGCCCCCGTGGATCAAGCGGAACGCGCCAGCCGGAGGAAACACGGAGGCAGACGCGATCGCGGTCGCGATTGAATGAATCAAAACCGTTCCAGATTTATTAGACACCGCGGCGGTCGGCGGACGTTCAATTAAAATCGCTGTAGCAATTCCCTGTGCCACGATTTTTCGCGCGAGGATCTGTGATTTCAGACACATGACTGGCTCGCCGATCGTGACGGGTATGTACGAGCTCGAATTAGCTTGCTACCTGGTTGCAACATGGTAGCAGGTTACGATAAGTACCGTGTCTGATCGGCGATTTTCTAAATCGCTAGGCTTATCTGTTGGCCGAGTTTCTGTGCCGAAGAAGAGGATAGAAAGTGGTCTGTAGACACGAAATGGAAGTGCGATGTAGAAGATCGGTGAAGAGGGGACCGGGTACAAAGGGGATCGAACGATGAATGATTCGAGAGGAAGAGGGACAAGGGGACAAGAGGGGCGAGCAATCGGTAAGGGGACGAGGAAGGTAGAGATCTCGTGGTTCGCAGGTGGAAATGAGAGCAATCGTCCGTTTCCTCCCGGCATTCATTGCTTCGGCTTAATTACTTGGCTCGGGTTATTAGTCTACGGACGTGTATATTCGTCGGTGCGCGTTCGTATCCGCGGCAACCGATAAGTGATTCGTATTAAGATCTCGCTGGGCGTGGTGATAAATTACACAGTGACTTACAGGAGGCTTGTTTCGCGTACGTACGTCGGTAGTGGCGTGCGTGTGCAGCCCTCGGCGAAAAACCATCTTGCATAGACGCTCCCGCCGCTACATACCTGAACGGAGACTCCTGGGTAATTGGATAATCGATTTCTACCGTTAGGCAGAAAATCAGACAGAGGGGAAAGCCGGCGAGTGATTTGTTAACGGGATTAATATTCGTTAGCAGAGCTGCCGGTCTCTGCGAATCCAGGCGAAATTGGAATTATAGTTTACGAGCTACCATAGATGGTTCATCTACCTCGGCCTCTCTCAAGTGTCTTACACTTGAAACTTTCAATATCCGAAACATAGAAAAATGCAACGTGTCCCGTGGACACTCGCAGTTATCCATCACAAGGCAGATCTAAATTTCAATCTCCAAGCTTTTAACGATGCTATCGGTGGAGCAGCCTCTCTTCTCCCTACGCTATAATACAGAAACACCTTCCAACGACTGGCTCAACTGCTCGCGAGTCAACGGAATGACGCGCTCGCCTCCCGCCCCTCGATCGTCGGAGTAATTAATCCCCTGCGACCAGCAAAACAGGACGAGCGCGTGCAAATAAAAAAGAAAGGCAGTATGGTCGGTATCAAGGATTACTTGACCCGCGGCCAGGGCTCATTAATACATAAATTATCGGCAATCCATCGCGGGACGGCCGCGTCTCGTCGTCATTGCCGCTCGAGCTAGGATCGGGCGGACGCCCATGGTCGTTTCACCGTGGCAGGTGCACCACGTCATAACTTGACGAGGTCTCGACCGGCAGGAGGTACCAGCAGATTACCAGAGGAAGACATAAGCGGCCCCAGCACCACTCCGCTTTTAACCACCACCGTCCACCGCCACCTGGTGCGAGACTCGTATCTCACGCGGTACCGCGGGGCCGCATTAAAAGCCGCTAATGCCAAGTAGCTTTTTTAAATATGTCGCGATCGCGTCTTTTCGCGCGGCGCCGCGTCTACCGGGCCCCCGAGTCAATTAGCTGTGCCACGCTCGCCGGCGTGAAATACAATCGTCGAACGACGCCCGTCTCTCGCGGGGCGACGGTTATTTAGTAGCAATAAGTCGTGGAGTTATACGCGCGCGGGTCTTCGTGATCATAATAACCGGGGAAGATGAAATTTCCGTTCTACCACCCGGGCGCCGGGCGCACAGTGGGGCTGGAGAGGAAAAAAGTCTTACAAGGAAAGTTGTATTTTTGTGTATCCATCACTGTATACTGATAGCTGATGGACCAACGTATCTAACCTATGTGGCAGATATGTCATATCACATATGTTAATTGCAAAGAAAAATTGATCTGAAGTTGACCTTTCGTGTTCTAACAAGAAACGTGGCGATATTCGTACCAGATTGTCGATTTGTTTCTGAATTCCTCTATTTAGATATTTTTATTTTTTTACCTCATGTATTTCGAATGTGTAGGGGAAAGGTGGGATACTTGATCATCGGGGATACATGATCAAATCCGTGTTTTATTTAATATATTGGCAATTTGTGCCTGCTGTCACGTTGTCATGGTAGTGTTTGCATTATCGCAACACTTCACGTTGCAATTTTCGTTCGGCAGCATAGAATAATGCGGTTAGAAGCTTCTATCTTTTTCGCAGCCAAAAAGTAAATATTTCGGTCACCTTGTTGTTCCTGTTATTCGAGTGAATGTTGCATTTTCAACGATTTCAACTATATTACGTGAAAACAGCATTTTCTGGTCTATTAATACTAGTTATTAATTGATCTCAATATTTAAGGTAAGTTTAATTTTTCATCCTTTTTCAAATCGAGTGCATTGAGGGATACTTGATCAGTGTGTGAGGTGGGATACTTGAGCAGGTGATCAAATAACCCTCTCTTCTGTAATCTATCGACGGGACCAAGAAAACAATGCAAAAAGGGCAGAAAGAAATTAAAGTCTGCTATCCTAACTGACACACCTGTTAAAAATAATATTGAAAATGACTTAAGAAATAGGGAAGAAAATAAAATAAAGAAATTAAAAAATGCCCAAAAAAGAACCATAGAACGACTAATGAAAGAGAAAAATACAGGAAATAGAGATGAAAAGCAAAAAAGAAATTAGAAAATGCCCAAAAAAGAAACATAGAACGGCTAATGAAAGAGGAAAATACAAGAAATAGAGATGAAAAGCAAAAAAAGAAATTAGAAAATACCCCAAAAAGAACCATAGAACGGCTAACGAAGCAGACAAATACGGCAAAGAAAGTAAGAAGGAAAATCTTTTCTTCATCTTCATCTGAATCAGATGTTATATAACAATAAGAATGCATTTATGTTGTTTTATCTTCGATTAGATAGAGTTTAATTCTTCGGTTTTATTATTTCAGTAATTCTTTCAATTTATAATTTATTTTCTTGTTATCACATTCTTTATATTTCATGTTATTGACTAAGATAATAAATATTTTTTAGAAAGTTAATGTGTTATTTACTCTTAAACTTCACTGATCAAGTCTCCCTAGCATTCTGATCAAGTCTCCCCTTCAGTGGGGGATACTTGTTAATATCATTGCCAGAAAATGTTTAATTTCTGTCATTAAAATTAGTTTTGAACTCTCACATTGGTAGAAGTATATTGAGAATACTCTAATAATCACAACTTACATAATTAAATACCATCAAAGCAAACCATTATTATTATTTTAATAAAAAAGCAAAACTGTGATCAACTATCCCACCTTTCCCCTATAGGGTAAACCAACCAGTAATTGACCGCATACCAGTGAATGACCATTAGGCAAAGAAATGTCAATTATAAATTTAAAAATTACTATATGTTTATAAATGGAGTGTAGTTGAACTTTAGTATCCCATATTTTTAGTTATGCGTATTAAACAAACATTAATAAGTACAATGCTTAATAAAAGTATGCGGTCATTTACTGGGATTCTCATTCAACAGTTCGGTCATTCACTGGTTAGTTTACCCTAGTCTCAACTTATTTGTGACATAAATACTTTTCGATAACTCTTCACCGTAATCCCACTATACAACTTTAAGTGAAGCTACCTAAGTAGTTTAATGTATTTTTCCTGCTTGTCGATGAGTACTACGAAAATTTGCGCGATGGAACAGAAATGAAGAGACGAGCATAAAGAAATGATCTTAACGCTTTCTAATCCCCGCTAGTTTCATAATCCTCAGCAGCGAAGCTTGGAGCAACTCGTTAAAATACCCCGCGCGAGGTCAAAAATATAATTCACCGATAGATTAATTGGTCAGATTCGTTCGCTGGGTCGCCGAACCGTCCGCTATTTCGTTCGTCCCGATAAGATCTATCGGCCGGCCGGCGAAGAATTCACCACATACGAGATGCTAACACGAGGAACGCCGTCGTTCTCGTACGTAGGTGGCCCCGCCTAATGGACGCCGAGGCGATGCGTTTCAGGGGCGGAGTAGGCGAAGGTGCAACCAGAGGTTTTCAATTTCGAGCACCTGCCGGTCAAATTGTTCCCGAACATGATTGGGGCCGTCCCAGAAGGGTGGAAAGAGAGCGAAATATCGACGAGACGCACATAAAATGCTTGCACCTTACGCGCTTTCCTCGAGCCACACTAAAAATCCCATCTTATCGATTTTATTTTATCGAGCCGACCCCGAGATATTAATTATCTCGCCGTAGAACGCATAAAACCGCGGTCGCTTAAATACTCGACATACGAAACCGTGCCTTTTTATTACCAGCGCGTGAAGGGACTCGATTAGCCATCAGTAGATACGAATCTGCGAGCGAAAAGCGGGAAACGGGCCAGAAGCGAGAGATCGTAAACTGATTTATAGAAACCTTAGCCGCGGCTAAAACATTTATCGTGGCGCGTGCGGTGTTTCGAAGGGACGGTGATTTACTAGCGATACAGGCATATTAAGTACCACGGCCTCCCAGGCCAGCTCCTGCGTGGATTAGCGTGTCTGGATGCTGAAAATGCAAGGCTATGGCGGAACACGGCATATGCCTCCGACGAGGTAGGCAAGTACTTTCATTCCGCGTTTACACCGTGACGGATCAGGACCATGCGAGCTGGATATTTAATTAACGGCGGGCCGGCGCGTCGCGTTATAAAACCAGCTGCCCGTCGAACTGCTCCATTTCGAATTAAGAGGGCCGTAAGGGTGGATCCTCGGTAGAATATAAATTTCAGGGAGAAACGACCTTATTCCGCTTTAAATTGCCCCCGCCGCGTTACTTGGAAATTAATGAGAAATTCGCTGTACTTTCACCGCGGCACTTTCTTCACCGGGGTAAATCGATCCTCGGCCCGATCGTTCACGAGCAGCCTTACGAATCTATTAACGTACAGCCGTTAAACATGTAGCAGCGGTACTGTAATTCCAATCAATTTTATGGTGTAATTCTCACCTGCCCTGGACTAGCGGGTGACGATGCACGCCTTCTTGCATTTTTCACCTCCGGGACTGCCGGCCTAACTCGCGATTAGGGGAAAATAATACGCTTCGTAGGTAAGTGCACGCGCGGTGTCCCGATTCCGTTGCAATAGGTACGAAGCGAAACCCGCCGTAATGGCGAGTTAACGGAACGGCGATTGTGCTGAATGCCCGCGTGGTTCTTTCAAATACGGGGAAACTAGCCGCAGGTCTATTTCTATTTCTACGAGTCGGGTGGACATTAATATTAGCAGGAACGGTAAGGGTAATTATACTGGTCGGCAGTGTACGAACGATGGAGGCCAAGCTCTGTTCCACTGGATATTTTAATGACAACGAGTATCGATTGCCTTGGAAGAATTTACAAACCCTCGATTTATAATGGAATGTTTTTGCACCACTTTAATTTTGAATACCCACTCGTGTTAATTTAAATTTCCTTCAAACGTTCCTCATTTTCTGCGTCATATTTAAGAGTTACTGTATGCACTCTCCATTTTTTGTTTCGTTTATTGAACCTTCTTCAACCATAAATAAATACTAATAGCAGCGAAAGAGTTATCCCGGCGAATCGCGAAAAGTGTATGCAGGACGATATTTATATTCCGGTATCTGTGCATCGTGATCACGGTCGATTATATTTTGCCCCGGAGGAGCGAAGCAATAAACGATGGAAGCGCGATATCGATTAATGTTTATACAGGGGGACGAGCACGCGCATTTGTCGGTCAACTTGAAAAGAGTCGCTCGGCGGAACGCGATGCACGAGCCTGGCCGTAAATCGTTGAATCGCGGATGCATTCCTATCATTGTATTTGCCCGGGATAAGGCTAGAATTTCCATAAGTCACTCGGCGCGATGCGGCGATCGGGCCTCATTCCTCGAATATTAACAGCGGGGAATATTTCTTCTTCGCCGACGACAGGCCTTATTTCATTCCGACAGTGCAACGACAATTTCGATGTTCCGTTTAAACGATCTGGAACAGTAGTTATTTATTCACCGGCCGCGACTCGAGTGAGCGATGCCTCGCGAGTCGCAATTATTTCCGTTTCGTTCCCTTGAGCTATCAACGGACGAATGATGAAGACGCAAATCCTCCTACGGGATTAAACAGCGGAGAGAAGAACAAAAAAAAAACCTCGAATCCAACGTCCTCGACGGTCAATTATGCTTTACAGTTACGCGTTTCCTTGTTCGCTCCTAATAAATCACCGGCAAGTGTGGGAAGACGGTTTCGTAATCACCTCGGAGCGAACCTCCCGGATCGTTAGAGGAATAGAATCTCGGAGGCTAAGTGGTCACATCCGTCGTACAGTGGCATGTGTCGAGCGAGCACGTCCACGCAAGGTGTCCGGTAAGGACAATAGCGAAGAAAAATCGGTGTTCTATGATGGCGGTGTTATAGTGCCAGCTGGTAGCCGGCCACGGGGTACACTGTGATATAAACGCGAGGGGTACAGACCACGACTGAATCCGCCTTCTCTCCAAGGTTTTACGAGGGTGTGCGCGCTTGTTGCGTCTCGTGTTTTCCTGTAGTTAGCACAATGAGACGACAAACGACGACACGGTGCACGCTGACCGTTTGACCAACCACCCACGGCCGTTTATCACGTGAAAAGCGACCGTGTCCAAACACGGAAACCCTGCGAGGGTGGTCGAACGCGTCGCAGCATTTCTAACAAAAGCCATTGTGCTCGCTAAGAAGTATTTTAACCAGGTGCACGGGCAAGATTAATTTCACAGATCGAACCTGGCAGTCGATGGCAACGTTGACTGAACCGAAGCTTCACGATGTTTCTTCACGTGAAATAGGAAATCTTGAACGGTGATACCTTAGCTTGATATTACATTGGTGGATAAGCAAGAGAAAGTATTCGGAAATTACATTCAAATCTCTACTAAATGTTTAGAGGAAGTCTAGTCAGTGCGCACGAGTTATGGATTTAGTTACCTACTGAAATACTGTTCAGGTTTCTTGGAATGAATGTTAATAAAATTTACAGAATCGTGATACTGGTATGATCCAATGAAATTCTCTCTCTTCCCAGTAGCTTACGGTAGCAATTTCAGACGTCGAAGGCGGCCCGCTCCAGAAATATATAAATCACGAAGGAAAAGTCAAGCTTGTCGCCTTTCTGAGGCGAGCGGAGGCCTCCGAGGGAGAGTCGAACGTTGTCATTCGTTTTCGGATGACAGCGGGCCGACTGCGCCCCGTTCGATACGATCGGGTCAAGATCGGCTGGGAGCCAAGCAAAAGGCCGCTTGCCAGCCAAGAGCAAAACCGAAAGCGCAGCTGCAGCTGATCGGGGCCACCTCCCTCCCTCTTAGGTTGGCGCGTGCCATCCCCCTGCCTCCTAACTCCCTTTTTTTTACTTTCTTTCCCTACGAAGGGGCTCCAGGTAGGAGACGCCCGTATATACGTTACTTGGGGCTGTTGCGTAACGTACGTTCTACGTACCTGCGGACGAGAACACGCCAGCAGACGTCTGCTGGGTGAATTCAGCCCTTTAAACGAATTATTATGGGGGATCAGCGCTCCACGTTTCAGATTTCTTGCAGTAAAATGGAGGTAGATTAAGAACTCTTTGGGAGACAGTTGATTGATTTGAAATGGAGCTAAATTGCGCTAAATGAAAATTGAAGAAATCTCAAATTCAAACTTAACCCTTTGGGTACATTTGACGACTCACACTTGTCATGCACATGTTATGTCGAAGTTACAGTTAACGAGTCTGACTCGTCATTCGAATTTAAGCTAGTTTAAGCTATCACAATAAATGACGTCCTTATCCTTACTTCCTTACTAATATATAAAAATGAAACGTCTGTTTGTTTGTCCTTCTTTGACGCCTAAACGGCTGAACGAATTTCAATGAAATTTTGAATATACATTAAATACGTTCTAGATTAGATTACAGACTATTTATGAATATGCTATCTAAACTAATAAATAATAATAATAATAATTCTCTGGTGAAACCAGGTAACGGGTCAGCTAGACTTACATAAAATCTATTATTTTTACATTAATCCATACATCACAAAATTAAATTTGTTCCATATGCAAACAATCTTCCAATAAATACGTACCCAAAAGGTAAAGTAGTGTCTAAGTGAATCATTACTCTTTAAGTGAATCATTACATTAATCTTTAATAATTCCTACAATTCCTTCAATCACTCTGCTCTGATCGCTGTTCGTATATCCCTTTCCCCGTAACTTTTAATATTGTGTTTTCTTGCGTTATTATACTATTATTATGATTCTTTTATATCTTTTTTTTTGTCACTATCATTAATGGTTTCTTTTGCGCTTACTTCCTTACCTTCGTTTCTTTAATTACTTTTCTTTGTACTTCCTAATTATTTGTTCTAGGCTTGTGTAACTATGACTTGTACTTATTATAACAAAGGGTTTATCCCGTTGAACAATATATAATATAATAAATAATAATAATAATTACATCCTATCCCAATAGATAACAACAGTGTTTATCACAAAAAGTCATCGAAGATATACTCGCCCCGGTTTTAACACATCGATGCTCCCGAATCACGCCAACGATTCTCTACGACCCGCTGAAAAAAATCGCCTCGTTCCACGCTTCCTCGACACCCTGTCCCGTCAACGGATCCCAGCCATCGAGGGACGCGTGCCAAAATCGGAAGTCCCCCGGCCCGAGACAGCACAGAGCCACGAAGCAGAAAGAACAAAAAAAGCAGAAGATGGAACGGCGGAGGAGAGAAACAGCTGAGACGCTTTGAATCGCACCGCGCGTGTGTACCCAAGGCATTCGCTAACGGTTCGGGCTCGAATTCGGACGTATAAAAGGATCTTGTCCCGTGCCTTCCCTCCTTTCAGACGATCCTTATATTATATTCCCTAAGCCTGCCTGGGGGAGCCGGAATTTCAGTTGGGCTACCCTCCTGGCCACGCCGACGTAAGATACGTGGCGTACTTTTGCAAGGACACGTCGAGGGGGAACGCGCGTGTCACGCTGCCACGAAGAGACGGGGGACAGCAACGCGTCCAAACGTTAAAACGAAACGTTACACGTGCTCGTGATCGATGCTGCGACGAATCGGATTACCCGCGTCGCGTCGCACATAGGCGAGCGCGCGGTGACCGCGTCGCGGAGAGGGAACGGTTAACCTTAGCTTCACTTCAGGTGAATCTGAATTTGGAGATCAGCCGCGCGAACCTTGAGCTTGAATTCTATTGGCTTTCAATTGGGGGTATTTGTAGCCACTATGGGAGAACAGTAATTATATTAGGAAGTAAAATATTGGGAGTCTATCGGTTTGTAATCGAGGTAATCGAGAATGAGGATGAAAGAAATCGATTGTGTTACCCGGCTGATGTTGAAAGACGTCCCGATATTAGTAAGATTAATTTGAGTTATTAGAAAGTGATATTGAATTTTGATGGTAATTTGTTATAGATAGGGGAGAGTGGGGTAAAAGGGAATATCAATGTTTCTCTTAGATAAGAGCTGCGAATGAGTTGGTATCGCGTGAAATGGGACCAAAGGGTCCTCACAGCATTTCGTGACAGACCATACACCCGTGTACATATTTCTTTTCCGTTAAGAGAGTTGGACAAATTTCGGGTATTGACATTTCAATATTGTGTTGTATTTTCAACCACTTTTCGGCACTTGGATTTCGAAAATTAATAACGGTAAGTATATCGTTGAATTCTATAGTCCTTGCGCTACATTTTGATGTATTAAAAAATTGTTTACCTCACGTTGAAGTGTAAATATTAATGTTTACTAAATGACTGCATGTGGGGCAAAAAGGAAGATTTTGCGTGGGGTAAAACGGAACACCTATTTAACCCAATTCCACCAATCAAACTGGCTTGAAACTTTGCAGGTGTGCGTAGTTATGACGACAATACAAAATTATGAAAAAAAAACCGGAAGGGTGAAAAAATTACCCCGTCATCAATAAATATAACCCATAACCACAAATCCAAACGACTTGAAATTAGCCTGTAACCACAAATCAAATCAATTCAATCGATATGGAATCAGCATATAACCACAAATCAAAACTTAGACACTGAAAAGTAACTAATAAAAAAATATGCAAAAAATTTGTTTTAAGTTAAACAATTTTATTTAAAATGCACTAAAAACTGAAAAATTCTGCATGCACGTATTAATATTCGTTATTCATGTTAAAAACCATGTGTATTTGGTTATTTTGAGTCATTTTTATGTTATCTGGTAAAATATTTTTTCTTATGTGTATAGTCTATATTTTTGTTATATTTTATTTGTAATAGTTATACCTAAAACATAAATTTATAGTTTTTAACATAAATGAATATATTTTAAATTAAAAAAATAAAGATTTCGTACGTTTACATGGTCTTCAAGTGTGTGTTCCGTTTTACCCTACCACTTGAGCGAAGTTAAAATTACAATACCTCCGGTAAATCTCATTTTCCTTCATTCCCAAAGATTTTTCTTAACAATGGCTTTAATGTTCTTATAATCTAAGGACCACTGACGACTCCTGTTGAAGTCCCATGTCTTTTTCTCCTTCCGATTTTATGTTATCACCCTCCAAAGTTAAGCGTTCCGTTTTACCCCACTCTCCCCTAATCCAGATGAAATCCTAGGGTTAAAGGGCGTTGATAGATTTTGACGAAAGCTTGCCATCGAAGGGCGCGATCCGCTCCGAAAAGTGACAGGAAGATGAAACACGGACCACGCGCCGCTATCCCAAAGCTAATAATCTCCGTAAACGATACTAATAGCTTACACGCATAACCGTCCGTGCTTAATATAATTAACATTCGAAAAAGAAACAAGAGCCTTGGAAGAGGACTAACACGACGATCGCCACGCTACCTTCCAACAACCCTCGACATAATTACGATGTCATTAGCGCTCTTGGGCCCGAAATAAACTGTCCTCGCCGATAATCGTTTGTACCAGATGACTCTGATGGAATTACGAAATTTGAATCCATCAAAAAACATAGATACCTACTTGCAAAGAAATCGTATTGATTAAATGATTGATATTCATAGTTCAGCCTACGTGTTCAGTGATTAATTGATATTCTATCATCCTAAATATCTTCAACGCAATGAAACAATGAAACGAGCAGGCAATGAGGCTGCTCAACCAACATAAAGCTACGCACCAATGAAATTTATTGCAAGCACAGAGTCGCTAACGAGAAGGAAAGAGGAGCATGAAGAAGAGGCACAAGGGGGTACGCGATAAAGGCTAGGCGTGTTCGAAACGCAGGCTCGCGCGACCGGATAAGATACGCGTGGCCATAGGGGAACGGGCCCAGGATTCTGATTTAATTTTCAGCGCACTCGCGCTTACAACATTGTCTCTCGAATATGGAAATCGGTTTAATAGCGCGGTGATTCCTAGATGAGATAACGATCAATGGTAAAAAGCATCCAGTAGAACGAGTTCTCTCGCCCGTTGCCGTTTGCCCGTATGGAAACGATTGCGGCGGGGTCTATCGATAGTCGAAGGGGGTATGCGCCGTTTATTTTTAACCCTCGTTACTGAACGTGCACGGCCGATATATGATCGAGCACACGGTGACAGACCGTGTTACTTAGCGAAACGTTACGCAAATCGTAAACGAAATGGTGCTCGACGTGGCGGAATGATGTTTCGTTGGCTCGAAAGGTTCGCCTAGCCGGGTGTCCCGTTCCACCGGTGAACGTTCCGCGCACGTCGGACACCTTCGGACAGTCCAGACACCGGATCCTAATTGCCGGTAAAACCGGGTATCCTGGCGACCAACGAAAAACAACGCCGCGACGGAGAGAGAGATTGATGGACAGTCACGCTCGGACGCTGTCGATCGTCGCCGCGGTGCCTCTGGACCCGGCGTTGATCCCCGAGAGATCCTTGCCGATCTCCCGGCCTCCGTGTGTATTTTCAGTTTGAATATCATTACCATACGAAATGAAGTGCGTGCCCCGGAGGAACCTGCGCTCATCTACCAAACGTACAGAACGACCTTTTTCATCGTCCCCCGCTGCTTTTCCCCTTTGTGTCCCGCCACCCTTCTCTCAACCACGCGTCGTGCACCGCGCTCCTTTCGAAAATCGATCGCGGCTCAGGTACAAAGCAGATGCTGCTAACCCTTCGGTACGATGAAAGCTCGAGAGGATACGTCTTGATTCTCCTTCTCATCCAAAGGCCAACAGGTCCTTTGGCGTATATTTCAGCGGCCACCGCCGTCACTTGCGGATAGGTACTTGCCGGTGGATCGAACGAGGTTCTTGAAGCATCGAGTGCAGGTGATGGTTACATCCTAGCACCCGATTTCCGGCGCATATAAATTCCACGTGGAGAACACTCCTAGCGCGCTCCTTTGATACTTTAGGTGGAACGATCGTCCTAGTTTCGATGGAATAATCGTTGCTCCGGAAGCAAGGTGCTGTATCGAAGATCTCCTCGATCGCAATACGTTGCGTTATGAAAGGTAACGATTATCAAAGATGCTACAGATCCTCGCACGCAGCATCGATTTTTTAGACTAGATACTCCATTGGAGTCTTGGTTAACTGTAAGTTCAGCTTACCGATTGTACGTTAAACGAATTCCTTTAGTAGATCGGTTGATTCTTCCAAGAGATTCGTACTGTCTTATCTCTGATCGCTTTGCTATTGCAGATGCTATCGCGCTGAATTTTCCGTATTAGTTTGTCGTAATGGTCCCCACCCATTTGCAAACAATAAATAAATACATTATCCCCTAATCCGCGGGCTGGGTGCCCGCTATTAATTGTAGGGCCTAACGAGCAACGGGGCAAACCGATACGAGGCGAAAAGAAGTCGTTGGCTACGCACAATGTACGCTTCCTCGTACGGTGTTGCTCCTTTTGCCGCAAATGAACATGAGCGTCGCTCTCCCGCGGAATCGCATATCGTATATCGGTGGCCTGGCACCCTCGAAAAATTATCGGCTGCACGCGGCGTTACGGCGTTAAAGCAGCGCGGCGATATCCCGTTTATAACCGTCCAATCAGATCGGGATATTATCTCGGCAATATACAGCATCGTGGCCGCCGATTGGAGCGAGCCCACGCACTGCAATCGTCTCATATGCATATCTGCGTGCTTAATAGTTAATGGTCCGCCTCGTTGTAACGCTGCGGCAAACATCTCCCCACTGTTTGCGCGGCGGGTTCGACCCCCTCTTCCCGAGCGACCTCCACCACCTCTCGGCACCGTTGTCCGGTGCCACGTCCAGCGTCCACCGTCCTGCCGCCGATCGAGATCGATATAACCGGGCGTTCGCTATCAACGGACCACCGTGCCTCCGCCATTAGCTTCATTACGCCTTTCGTCCGCGCCAGTCGCGCCGATAAAACGCCACCAACCGCTCAAAACGATCGCCTGGAACCTGTAATTATTGCCCGGCCAGCGTCCGTGTAGCACCGCTAACGGCCAATCGAATTCGGCGACGGCAGCCCGCACCTTTCCAACGCGTGGAAACGGAATCGGCGGAATTAGCGGGACGTACTCGCCAACACCGGCTCCAATAACGAGGGCAATCGATTATCGAGCGGTGGTATCGTGTTCCTCCGCGACTGTGTTTATCTCGACCGCGGTGTAACCTCTGGGGAGGGGGCTGGGTCCCGTGGTACGCGCGAGAGATCGAACCTCGAGGCGAGTCCGACGGCCAAGGGATTTTCGAGCGTCCACGCGATCCTCAGGCTTCATGATTCACGGAGTGATTAGAACGCACGCGAGCTCCTCTATCTTTAGTCGCGAAAACAACCACCGGCATACCGATTCAAAGGGTTAATCCCGACGACCAGCGGATCAATCAACGCTTAATCTGCCGTTAACTCCGCGCGGTAGCTCCAGGAATATCAGCAACGTCGTTTGATCGTGCAAAGAGAAACAACCACGGACGGGAGAGAGATGGCTGAATGGTGAATGGTATACAGCACGAAATTACATTCATTCAACCCCCTAGAACGTTCTGTAGGTGCTAGAAATGCAGTGAGATACTCGATGCACATTCAAGTGGCGTGTAAGGCGATATTACTCAAATTATTAGCTGAAATACCCAGGTTGTTTATGGCTAACGTGGTCGTCAGTGGTTCTCGCGATCTAGGGGTGCGTTTAGATTCACGCAGTGAGTGCAGAGATCGCAGCGTAGTCGCTGCGCGCATTCATATCGTTCCGTTTCGTTACTGCGGTTCATGCGTTCTTGAAATTTGAAAATGTTACTATGGAGAAAGAAACGTTGTTTACAATAACGTCGATATTATTATATAATAGTGATAATGAAATCAGCAGCTGTGTTTCGTCTGATGAAAGCGAAAATGAAGATGATATTAACTTGCCATTTAGAATCGGAATTAATATACATATCATTAATTGTAAACGAAACTATGTTTGTATAAAAATTGACAGATTATGGAGAACGTGTCATTCCGAGATATTCGAGAACAATATTCGAAGAATATTTTCGGTAGATAATAAGTATGTAATTATACATTTGTATTAAAAAAGAAACATCAGATGAAGTTTCTTCAAAATAATAACGTAGAAAAGTGGCATTGTAATCATTAGAGAATTAATTGTATTTTTACTTTTCATTAAATTGTATCAGCTGAATTTCTCTATTGGAAAGATTGTATTGGAAATACAGAAATTCAAATAATCAAAGATTGTAAATAGAAACAAGTGTAGTGACTGCTTCTCCTCCGAATTTCTACGTTTGCTGCACGCTCGCTGCACCGGAAGTGGCATCGTATTGGTGGAAGGTGAGAGAAATTCTAGGAAATCGTACGATACCACCAATTTCATGCACTCACTGCGTGAATCGGAACGCACCCAATGTATGGTCCATCCAGCCACAACGAGCGATTGACGCAGACTTTCGATGAGGGCCTGAACCGATCTCGTCGATTTTGCGCGGAGGAAACGAACAACGAACACGTCGAGTGGGGCGATTAACGAGCCAAAGGCTCGACACCATCCTGATCTTTCGGGTGGCGTTTCGTGGCCTAATTTTAGCCCGATTCCCGACTTAGTAAAATATCTGCGAACACAATCGCTCGTCTCGGTGGCATCGCTCAACGTCCAACGCTACAAGGCCCGATGGCTAGAACGCCTTCGTCCCTTGTCACCGATGAAAGAGGTTAGCGCGTTAAACGGGGACGGTTGCATAAGGCTGAACCCTAAGTACATAGCACAGGGAACGGGGGAATCTTCTTGGAACCGGCTTAGGAAAGGAAGAAGCCCAAGGTATCCAAGAGATCCCCAAATATTTCCAATTCTCCAGGTGCGATACACTAATTGTACAAACTTATACTATAACCTTAACGCTCGCACACTTTTCTTACTTTTACGGCGAGAAATCTTGTGTTTATTATATTCTTATAAGGTCAGAGATGTATTCAGACTCGTTCCTAGCAACGGTGACTGAAAATATTCTAGAGAAATAAATCTCGTCCTTGTGAACAGCTAACCCGACTAAATCTACTCAGCAATGGGTGAAAAAGGGGAGTAGGCTGGAATATTTAGAACAACCATGAATGAAATTTTTAGTAGAGAGCGACAGACCGGCTATTTGTACCGCAAACACGGTTAGGATTTATTAGCAACTGCATTAGAGCACTTGGTGCCCGCGAGTATAATTCCCTCAGGGGGATATTCTCATTATTCTCAGGCAATTATAATCCCCGATGCACCGAGGCGTCGAGGCTATATTAATTCGCGGCGACGCCGTCTGAGAATGTGTCCTGCGTATTAACCGGGGCCACTGGACTCGCGGGGTCACAAATTTTCGCCAATGAAAACCTGCATTCTTCTGTAATGTTCCAGTCTGGCCGATTCTGCGGCACGCGCGCGCGGGGAATGATTTAAGGATACTCTCTCTCTCTCTTTCTCTTTATCTCGCCCCTCCATACTTTTACCTTTCTATTTCGGCGTGTCTTTTTGCCAGTCCCCGTTGAACCTTGTTCGGTCGTTAGCATCCGTCACTCGTTCGCTAAAACTAATTTCTCCGATGCGTTGTAACGAGCTCCGTAACGATCCCGCGACTATCGACGGGTTAATCGCGACTGGGTAGAGGGAGAAGGAGGCAAAATTGCCGACTTTAAGAAATCGATCGATAGTAATCGACGCGTCGGGCATTTATATGATTTAGAAGCACATAGAACCAGTTTTTACAGACTGCCTTTGGATCACGGTGAGTACGAGCATCGAAGGACGATCTTCGATGATGAAAACCGAACACGTGCATGCGCGAGTCGTTAGTGAGGCAGGTCATACTGATAGCATCGTGGCACGATGGTTTTACCGGCGATAACGAAATATGATAGCGTAAGAAACTGTTGGCTATAAAAATCTTTAAGCTACAGCAAATAAGAATAGAATCACCCGAGACTACCGTTTCGAACATTCCACCTAGTTCCATACAAATTACTTCCAATTAACGCAAGGTTGCAATTAACCGGCTACAAATTAAGAAGCGAGCACCGGCTGCCTGGACATGTCGAATTTATCAGCTGCTGACATCAGCTTCGGTGGAAGAGCAATCGATTTACTCGGCCACAAAGTTGCATCTATTACCGCGCAGGAATCTAATCGAGAGATCTCCGCTATGAATGATAATCTCAAGCACCACGCGGTCGCTCGAGCTAGTTCACGGAGCGAACATGTTTTTTATCATGCCAAAATGGACATCCATTCCCAGGCTGGATAACGCGAACAGGATCTGGAACGCATCTCGAGTGTCGCCAAGGCATTATCGTTCGTCCTTCGAGCGCTCGTGACTGCTGCCTACGCAAGCGCGAGTACTCGTTTGCGATTGGACGAACAGCCAGTTTAATCGTGGAAGAACCAGGTTCAACCTTATCCCTCTTTATTTTTCCCCCTGACAAATGGGGCAGTACGCCCCCTTCTCGTTTAAACATCATACACGCGGCGAGAAAAATGCCCGCGCCATACAGGAAAACCTTCCACTGGCCGTCGGTGTTTAAACATACTTGACGAGTCGATCAACTTTCGACGCTTAAATCTCGGAGAGGGAGGATGTTAATGATTCGATGACGTACTCATCGGAAATACACTGTACACACAATCTTTCCAGTACACACGTTCACTTAAACCGTGACTAATGACCTGCTGCAGAACACAGTTTGTACAAAAAGTGATGAAACTTCCCGCGATATTTATTTGCGCTACCGAGAGTTTAAACTATTCAGATGCTACACTTGCAAGTTCGATTGCCAACTTCGTATCTAAATTTCTATGTTTGGAATCAAAGGATTCCATCACTGTCTTTCTTGATACCTCCTCCAAAGTTATCGAGAATCTCGTCAACAAGGGAGCATCCAAAAGAACTACATATATACTAATTTTTTTAGCGATCTCTCGAAGAAACAATCCTGCATCGCGGTATGCTTCTATTTTTGCTTGTTCTTCTGAACTTAAAACTTTTCCTCGTGGCATTTTGGTTGAACAGAAATTATTTAATTTATTACTGTATATATTTAACAAATACAATATTATATACTGATAACACTGACTGTTTCAAATGTTTCTCGTGGAAATGGTGAAACAGAACTAAATCAATGTAACCATTCTTATAGAAATTTCGCACTGACCTCGGTCAGCGAGTGACTGTTGTTTACATAACGCTAGAAAACTCGCTACTTTGTTTACATAAATCGTTCCATAATAAAAGCATTGTAGTGTTCGTAAAGTTCCAGATGTACAACTAGTAAAAATTTATGGAATACATTACTTTTTGTGTGTAAATCAGAGTGTTCTTATAGAAATTTCGTCCACTGTATATTCTCTATTATCGCCTAAAGGTGCGTTTAAACCAAACGAACGACTGCTCCTTCGCCTCCCACTTCAACAAAATTCAAGTAATGAAGTAATGAAAAGTTGCAAGTGAAGATTGCCGTTTACACTAAATGGGCACGAATTTTGTCGAAATGACAAAAGGGGAAAACGAGCATTCGTTCGTTTGGTCTAAACGCACCTTAAGAGGAAGCGTTTAATCAGCGAACAGATGAGAATCACTGACGCCCAAAGAAGCGCGCAGGGAAGTGAAACGGAGAGTACAGCGAGCTGTCGTCCTTAATGTTCTAACGAACCGCGTATGTTAAAATGATGTCGCGCGCTAGGCCCGGTCGTATACATACGTGGCTGCACATGCTGCTGGTACCAGCGGTGCTAGTGTTATAGTAATGCAGGCAGCCGCGATGCACCTTCGTCAGATGCATCGAACCGCGCGTTCTCCAATGAGAGAACCGGGAGAGATCGTGGCGCGATTCAAGAACCGGGACAGTTTGCGAGCCGTCGATCAGTCGCTCTGATCCTCGGCTTAAACTAAAATTGCCGGACGACTCGGTGCCTACTAGCCACTACTATGCAAATTCCCCGTGGTATGCGACATCTTTCCACTGTTTGGCTAGCTCGGCCAACTAACGCCGGCGCGTGGAAATACACCCGAGTGTCCCCTGGTCGCGTTTCCGCGACCGTATCTTCGATATCTATCGCGCAAAAAACCTCCGCTAACGCGAAAGTGCTTCGTAACTGGTGGACAGAGGGGGGTTGCCATAAACATCGCGTTAACGCCGGCGTTAACTGATGCGCCGGTCCGTTCCTACTTCCTGAACGGAGAGACTCGCTGAGAAGATACGAAGTGGAAGCCTATCCAGTGATTCATATTCCACGGGATATTGGAAAGTTATTCTAATTCGCTGGGATCGCGTAGCTTATTCGTCGGGGTTAGAGTCAGAGAGTACCGATTGATCGGTAGCGAGCATGGGCAACCGGAGGAGGGTGCAAAAGGGGCAGTTACCCCCTCTGGTTTTTGAGAACAAACCGCTTACTTTTCAAAACTGATCTTTATTAACCCTCGTCAGGCGGCATAGGTACAATTGTAACTTTTACGTTTTTTTTAAATTGGAATAACTTTTTTTCGAGAAGCCATGGAGAGCTGATGTTTCGTGTCTTCTCTAAATATTTGGTCTAGATTACATAGACCAAATTTCAGAATAATATCTCTACCCCCTTCGGAGATAGGGGATTGAGTTCAGGATTGCAAAAATTGTGCCGCCTGACGAGGGTTAAGTTTATACTAAAAAACAGAATATTTTTAAATTTCTGTTTTAAAATTTGAATTTAATTGGCAATATAAAATTGGTTAAACAACGTAAGGGAGGTATATTTTTCTTTACCATCATCCCAAAGTTGCCCCACCATCCCCTAGGAAAAATGTCTGCGGACGCTCCTGGTACCAAGGAAGCGTCCGCGAGGCGAATCTTCGACCAGTTTTCTCGATGATCGTTCCTGACGGCGATACGAAGCGACAATGCGGGACGCACGGGGTTTACAAACGATTTTTCGTTCGGCACGCACGACTGTGATGTCGGAAAAAGGACGAGGCGAGGCCGAACGCGGGCGCGCACCTTGCTTCGTCCGCGACCAGTTTCCCGACAAGAAGCACTGTCAGGACACGAGAGCTAATCTAGCGGGAGCGAACGTCGCCGATAGGTTGCAGGATACTCGGTATTATACGGACAAGGTAGGTACACAGGCATGGGATATTAGTGGAAGGGAGGACTCGCGGTGCAACGAGCCAGCGAGGGTCGATATTAATCTACATCCAGCACCGCGGCGAGGGACGGCCGGGCATTCATCATCTTTATTTTAACCACACGACCGACCAGGCGGTATATCTGACTGCGATCTGCACTAATAACATTCGCGTTATGAATGGCGTGCGCGATCCCTGAAACACCGCGAGCATTAATTCGCCCTGGCGAAACTGTATCGAAAATTGCGAGGCACCGAACACGGAGCAAACCACCGTGGAACGAACGCCGGAGCAAGTCTGCGGATTACCTACCGACCACTGCCATCAACAATGCTGTTTTTTCTAGAAGCTATGATGAATCGAATCGGGGCTTACGTTATTAGCGGGATTATTCTGCGAATTCGCGGATCACCAGTCGAGATATGTAATTCACCATCGGGGGAGAGGGTTGTGGGTTAATACAGTGGCGAGCAACCTTTTGTTAGAAGTAGGCCACAAGTGGAAACCTAC